>CM055122.1:368161371-368807103 GCA_029206835.1 Rana muscosa
ACCAGTGATCGCCGTATAAGCGTCACTGGTGTCACTGGTTAGCCAGTAAGTTATTTAGTTATTTAGGTTACCCGTCAGGTTTTTATATAGTGTCAGGTACCCCCATATTTAACCTAATAAAGGTTTTAACCCCCTGATTGCCCCTAGTTAACCCTTTCACCAGTGATCACCATATAAAGGTTACGGGTGACGCTGGTTGATTAGTTTGCTTTTCATAGCATCAGGGCACCCGCCGTATATAACCCAATAAAGGTTTAACCCCCCTGATCGCCCGGCGGGTGAGATCAATTAGGTTTTAGCGCCAGAGAGGGTCTGCGTCGCCCCAGGCAGTGTTAGGTTAGTGCCAGTAACGCTAACACCCACGTGCAAAGCATACACCCCCCTTAGTGGTATAGTATCTGATCAGATCTATACTAGCATCCCCAGCGGTTTAGGGTTCCCAAAAACGCAGTGTTAGCGGGATCAGCCCAGATACCTGCTAGCGCCTGCGTTTAGCCCCTCCGCCCAGCCCAGCCCAGCCCACCCAAGTGCAGTATCGATCGATCACTGTCACTTACCAAACACAACACACATAACTGCAGCGTTCGCAGAGACAGGCCTGATCCCTGCGATCGCTAACAGTTTTTTTGTAGCGTTTGATATATTTGCTGACGACAGTTTTTTTCAAAACCCCCCCAAATGACCCCATTTTGGAAAGTAGACACCCCAAGCTATTTGCTGAGAGGTATGTTGAGTATTTTGCAGATCTCGCTTTTTGTCACAAAGTTTTGAAAATGTAAAAAAAGAAAAAAAAATGTCTTTCTTAATTTTCAAAAACAAATGAGAGCTGTAAAATACTCACCATGCCTCTCAGCAAATAGCTTGGGGTGTCTACTTTCCAAAATGGGGTCATTTGTGGGGGTTTTGGGCTATTTTGACATTTTATGGCCTTCAAAACTGTGATAGGTAGTGAGGAGTGAAATCAAAAATTTATGCCCTTAGAAACCTTGAAGGCGGTGCTTGGTTTTTGGGGTCCCGTACGCGGCTAGGCTCCCAAAAAGTCCCACACATGTGGTATCCCCGTACTCAGGAGAAGCAGCAGAATGTATTTTGGGTGTAATTTCACATATAACCATGGCATGTGTGAGCAATATATCATTTAGTGACAACTTTTTGTACATTTTTTTTTTTTTTTTTAATTATTCAATCATTTGGGACAAAAAAAAAATATATATTCAATGGGCTCAACATGCCTCTCAGCAAATAGCTTGGGGTGTCTACTTTCCAAAATGGGGTCATTTGGGGGGGTTTGTGCCATCTTGGCATTTTATGGCCTTCAAAACTGTGATAGGTAGTGAGGAGTGAAATCAAAAATTTACGCCCTTAGAAATCCTGAAGGCGGTGCTTGGTTTTTGGGGCCCTGTACGCGGCTAGGCTCCCAAAAAGTCCCACACATGTGGTATCCCCGTACTCAGGAAAAGCAGCAGAATGTATTTTGGGGTGCAATTCCACATATAACCATGGCATGTGTGAGCAATATATCATTTAGTGACAACTTTTTGTACATTTTTTTTTTTTCTTTTTGTCATTATTCAATCATTTGGGACAAAAAAAAAATATTCAATGGGGTCAACATGCCTCTCAGCAAATAGCTTGTGGTGTCTACTTTCCAAAATGGGGTCATTTGGGGGGGTTTTGTGCCATCTTGGCATTTTATGGCCTTCAAAACTGTGATAGGTAGTGAGGAGTGAAATCAAAAATTTATGCCCTTAGAAACCTTGAAGGCGGTGCTTGGTTTTTGGGGTCCCGTACGCGGCTAGGCTCCCAAAAAGTCCCACACATGTGGTATCCCCGTACTCAGGAGAAGCAGCAGAATGTATTTTGGGGTGTAATTTCACATATACCCATGGCATGTGTGAGCAATATATCATTTAGTGACAACTTTGTGCAAAAAAAAAAAAGTTTGTCATATTCCCGCAACTTGTGGCAAAATATAAAATATTCCATGGACTGAACATGCCTCTCAGTAAATAGCTTGGGGTGTCTACTTTCCAAAATGGGGTCATTTGGGGGGGTTTTGTGCTATTTTGGCATTTTATGGCCTTCGAAACTGTGATAGGTAGTGAGGAGTGAAATCAAAAATTTGCGCCCTTAGAAATCCTGAAGGCGGTGCTTGGTTTCCGGGGTCCCGTACGTGGCTAGGCTCCTAAAAAGTCCCACACATGTGGTATCCCCGTACTCAGGAGAAGCAGCAGAATGTATTTTGGGGTGCAATTCCACATATAACCATGGCATGTGTGAGCAATATATCATTTAGTGACAACTTTTTGTAATTTTTTTTTTTTTTGTCATTATTCAATCACTTGGGACAACAAAAAAAATATTCAATGGGCTCAACATGCCTCTCAGCAATTTCCTTGGGGTGTCTACTTTCCAAAATGGGGTCAATTGGGGGGGGTTTTGTACTGCCCTGCCATTTTAGCACCTCAAGAAATGAGATAGGCAGTCATAAATTTAAAGCTGTGTAAATTTCAGAAAATGTACCCTAGTTTGTAAACGCTATAACTTTTGCGCAAACCAATAAATATACGCTTATTGACATTTTTTTTACTAAAGACATGTGGCTGAATACATTTTGGCCTAAATGTATGACTAAAATTGAGTTTATTCGATTTTTCTTATAACAAAAATTAGAAAATATCATTTTTTTTCAAAATTTTCGGTCTTTTTCTGTTTATATCGCAAAAAATAAAAATCGCAGAGGCAATCAAATACCATTAAAAGAAAGCTCTATTTGTGGGAAGAAAAGGACGCAAATTTCATTTGGGTACAACATTGCATGTCCGCACAATTTATAGTTAAAGCAGCGCAGTGCCGAATCCCAAAAACAGGCCTGGTCCTAATGGCCCGAAATGGTCCGGGGCTTAAGTGGTTAATGATGCATAAAGTGAAAAAAAAAAAGTCAAATATTCCTTTAAATATTGTACCTGGGGGGTGTCTAAAGTATGCCTGTGAAGTGCCACGTGTTTCCCGTGTTTAGAACTGTCCCTGCACAAAATAACATTTCTAAAGGGAAAAAAGTCATTTAAAACTGCTTGCGGCTTTAATGCAATGTCTGGTCCCGGTAATATGGATGAAAATCTTTAGGAAAAATGGCATAGCTACCCCATCAACCCCCCCCCCCCCCTACCCCAGCCCATTACCAGCCCCTTTGGGTCTTGTATGGATATTAAGGGGAACCCCGCACACAAAATAAAAAAGGACCTATATACTCTGAACAGCCGTATACAGGCGGTGCATACAAGACAGGGACTGTAGGTTTGTTCTTATGTAGAATCTGTTTATAATTTTGAACAGCTGCATTGTTTAAGTGGAGCTCCATGGCAAATTCCTTTTTTTTAGCTTTTTGTAAAACATAGGGAACGGTTATCACCCCTGTCACATTTTTTTTGCTGTCTGTGCCCCTGTTCAGAAAATTTTACCTCACTTTGCGTCCCAATGACAACTGTTTTTGAAATGTGGTGTTTTTATTGAAACAAGGATTGGTGATAAAGCATCAGTAGAGAGGAGACACCTTTCTCCCATATTAATTCTTAAAGGAGAGAATTTTCCTTCCAAGGGGTAGATTTCCTCTCACTTCCTGTTGTCTTCTTCCGTTTGCAAGTAGTAGTAGTTTGTAAGTTGGATGTTTGAAAGTAGGGACCTTCTGTATATACTCTGCAGAAATTGGCCCCTTAGGTGTTGGTGTTGGCACAACACTGAAAGCACTCACAGTTATACTTGGTGGGTGCTGGAACGCCCTGCTGTCAAGTATAATATCAGGAATTGTAATAACATATAATTGTTGATCAGTGGTAGTAAAAATTGGGCCTTTGATGGTGGTGCTGGTGCCACAACACTGTAAGGCCTGACAGTTACTCTTGGTGGGCGCAGCAATGGTCCCTGCTGTGAATTATTAGATCAATAATTATAATTGCATGCCCCTGTTGAACAGGGGCTGAAAAATTGGGCCTTTGGTGGTGGTGGTGGTGGTGATGGTGGTGCTGGTGCCACAACACTGTAAGGCCTGACAGTTACTCTTGGTGGGCGCAGCAATGGTCCCTGCTGTGAATTATTAGATCAATAATTATAATTGCATGCCCCTGTTGAACAGGGGCTGAAAAATTGGGCCTTTGGTGGTGGTGGTGGTGGTGATGGTGGTGCTGGTGCCACAACACTGTAAGACCTGACAGTTACTCTTGGTGGGCGCAGCAATGGTCCCTGCTGTGAATTATTAGATCAATAATTATAATTGCATGCCCCTGTTGAACAGGGGCTGAAAAATTGGGCCTTTGGTGGTGGTGGTGATGGTGGTGCTGGTGCCACAACACTGTAAGGCCTGACAGTTACTCTTGGTGGGCGCAGCAATGGTCCCTGCTGTGAATTATTAGATCAATAATTATAATTGCATGCCCCTGTTGAACAGGGGCTGAAAAATTGGGCCTTTGGTGGTGGTGGTGGTGGTGATGGTGCCACAACACTGTAAGGCCTGACAGTTACTCTTGGTGGGCGCAGCAATGGGCCCTGCTGTGAATTATTAGATCAATAATTATAATTGCATGCCCCTGTTGAACGGGGGCTGAAAAATTGGGCCTTTGGTGGTGGTGGTGATGGTGGTGCTGGTGCCACAACACTGTAAGGCCTGACAGTTACTCTTGGTGGGCGCAGCAATGGTCCCTGCTGTGAATTATTAGATCAATAATTATAATTGCATGCCCCTGTTGAACAGGGGCTGAAAAATTGGGCCTTTGGTGGTGGTGGTGGTGGTGATGGTGGTGCTGGTGCCACAACACTGTAAGGCCTGACAGTTACTCTTGGTGGGCGCAGCAATGGGCCCTGCTGTGAATTATTAGATCAATAATTATAATTGCATGCCCCTGTTGAACAGGGGCTGAAAAATTGGGCCTTTGGTGGTGGTGGTGATGGTGGTGCTGGTGCCACAACACTGTAAGGCCTGACAGTTACTCTTGGTGGGCGCAGCAATGGTCCCTGCTGTGAATTATTAGATCAATAATTATAATTGCATGCCCCTGTTGAACAGGGGCTGAAAAATTGGGCCTTTGGTGGTGGTGGTGGTGGTGATGGTGGTGCTGGTGCCACAACACTGTAAGGCCTGACAGTTACTCTTGGTGGGCGCAGCAATGGGCCCTGCTGTGAATTATTAGATCAATAATTATAATTGCATGCCCCTGTTGAACAGGGGCTGAAAAATTGGGCCTTAGGCACTGGTGGCACAACACTGCAACCCCTCACAGATACTGTACTTGGAGCACAGCAATGAGGCCTGTTGCAAAGTATTGCATCAAAAATTTTAATTACACGCCCCTGTTAAACAGGGGCTGAAAAATTGGGCCTTAGCCACTGGTGGCGTCACCCATAAACCAAAATGATCTTCCAAGCTATCATCGTTAATCGTATCATTGAGGAGGAGGAGGAGGATAGCCAGTCAACATAACAGCACAGGCACTCAGCATCAGCATCAGTCTTGAAGGGATGTGACATTTTAAAATCAATTAGTCTGTTATATCAGCATCTGGTGTGTGGTAGCTGGTGGTGATCCAAGACTGGTTCATCTTGATGAAAGTCAGTCGATCAACCGAGTCGGTGGACAGGCGCACCCTGTGATCCGTGACAAATCCTCCAGCAGCACTGAATGTGCGTTCTGAAAGAACGCTGGATGCAGGACAGGCCAGTAGCTCAATTGCATACTGTGCAAGCTCTGGCCAGTGATCCATCCTCAAGACCCAGTAAGCCAGAGGATTTTCGGTGGGGAAGGTGTCCAAGTCTGACCTTGCCCCTAGGTATTCCTGGACCATGTATATCAGACGCTGGCGATGGTTGCTGGAACCGATCATACTTTGGGGCTGCGGACTAAAGAATTGTCTGAACGCATCGGTCAGACGGCCACCTTCCCCACCGCTCCTTCTTTGACTGGCCGAAGCCTCAGCAACTCGTTGTCCAGGACCAGGAGTTTGTAACCTCACAGTCTCTGGGAGCGCATTGCACAGACCTTTCTGCAAGGCCTCCCGGAGTTGTCTCATCCTCTGCTCCCTCTGCGACGGTAACATAAGGTCCGCAACCTTACCCTTGTACCGTGGATCAAGGAGAGTGGCCAGCCAGTAATGGTCCCTCTCCTTGATCAGAAGAATACGAGGATCCTTCCGCAGACTTTGCAGGATCAGGGAGGCCATGCAGCGTAGGTTAGCTGAGGCATTCAGTCCGGAGTCCTCTGGGTCACTAAGGACGACATGATCCGCAGCCACCTCCTCCCAGCCACGTACAAGTCCACTGGTTTCTTGGGACTGTAAATCATCCCTAAAAGACTGCTGCTGATGATGCTGAGTGCCAGCCTCCACCTCCATGCTGACACAATCCTCCTCCTCCTCCTCCTCCTCTTCCTGTGCGATGGGTGGGACAGAAGGAACACTGTCTGGGTAAAGGGGGCCTTGAGAGGCAAGGAAGTCCTCCTCTTCCTGCCTCTGTTCTGCCTCAAGTGCCCTGTCCATTATTCCACGCAGCGTGTGCTCCAACAGGTGGACAAGAGGTACAGTGTCACTGATGCATGCACTGTCACTGCTCACCATCCTCGTGGCCTCCTCAAATGGTGCCAGGACAGTGCATGCATCCCTGATCATGCCCCACTGGCGTGGTGAAAAAAAACCGAGCTCCCCTGACCCTGTCCTGGTGCCGTAGTCGCACAGGTACTCATTGATGGCCCTCTGCTGCGTGTGCAGCCGCTGCAGCATGGCCAACGTTGAGTTCCACCTGGTGGGCATGTCACATATAAGGCGGTTCTTGGGCAGGTTCAACTCCTTTTGAAGCTCAGCCAGGCGAGCACTGGCATTATAAGATCTGCGGAAATGCACACAGACTTTCCTGGCCTGCCTCAGGACATCCTGTAAGCCCGGGTACCTGCCCAAGAACCGCTGCACCACCAGGTTAAGGACGTGAGCCATACAGGGCACATGGGTCAGTTGTCCCTGTCGGAGGGCGGAGAGGAGGTTGGTGCCATTGTCGCAAACCACCATTCCTGGCTTAAGCTGGCGTGGCGTCAACCACCTCTCGGCCTGCCCCTGCAGAGCAGACAGGACCTCTGCCCCAGTGTGGCTCCTGTCCCCCAAACACACCAGCGCAAGCACGGCATGGCATCTTTTTGCCTGCGTACTTGCGTAGCCCCTTGAACGCCTACGGAGCACCGCTGGTTCCGAGGACAAACCACAGGAAGAGGCCATGGAGGAAGAAGAAGAGGAGGGGGTGGAGGAGAGAGGTGTGTCACAACCAGTAGTAGCATTTTGGAGGCGTGGCGGTGGAACAACCTCCAACACTACTGCACCTTGTCCTGCATCCTTCCCAGCTGCCAAAAGAGTGACCCAATGGGCCGTGAAAGAAAGGTAACGTCCCTGTCCATGCCTGCTGGACCATGAGTCAGCGGTAATATGCACCTTACCGCTGACCGCCCTGTCCAGCGAGGCCAAGACATTGCCTTCCACATGCCTGTAGAGAGCCGGAATAGCCTTCCGTGCGAAAAAGTGGCGTTTGGGAACCTGCCACTGAGGAACCGCACATTGCACAAACTCACGGAAGGGGGCCGAGTCTACCAACTGAAAAGGCAGCAGTTGAAGCGCTAGCAATTTAGCCAAGCTAGCATTCAACCGCTGGGCATGTGGATGGCTGGGAGTGAACTTCTTTCGACGGTCCAGCAGCTGGGGCAGGGAAATTTGCCTGCTAGAATCGGACGTCGGTGTACTGCTAGCAGAGTGCCCGCAAGTACTTGGCTGTGACACACCTAATTCTACACCTTCATTCCTCTCAGAGCAGGTTTCAGAGAGGACTGAAGGTATACTGGGGTTGGAGATCCCAGCTGATGCGGTGCAAGAAGAGGTCAGCTTTGTTCTTTGGTGTGGGTCTTTAAGGTAGGCTTGCCAACGAGCTGCATGGCAGGTCAACATATGTCTGATCAAGCATGTGGTGCCCAAGCGGCTGATGTTTTGGCCACACGATATACGCTTGAGACATATGTTGCAAACAGCAGCTGTGCGATCTGATGCACTCGCCTCAAAAAAGGCCCACACCAAAGAACTTTTTGAATGACGGGCAGAGGCAGCGCCCTGCACAGGCGGAGCTCTGCGGTGTGATTCCGTCTGTGTGCTGCCCATACGCTGGCCACTCAAGGGCATCCTGCCTCGTTGGAGATGTGCCTCCTCCTCATCCTCCTCCTCCTCCTCCTCTCTCCTATTAGGCACCCACGTGGAGTCAGTGACCTCATCATCCCCTCCCTCCTCATCACTGGAGCCAATATGGCAGTATGCTGCAGCTGCTGTAGCATGACTGCCAGATTGGTGTCCTTCTTGAGCATCCCCTCTCTCTGCTCTCACGCTGCTGCCTTCCTCTAGCTGGGTATCATCATCAGATCCTTCCAAACGCTGGGCATCCTCCTGGAGCATGTACCCAACACTGTGCTCAAACAGTTCGGGGGACTCCTCAGGAGGAGGGCATGGTGGGTCTAGGGAAGGATTGACTAATGAAGATAATGATACCAGAGAAGAGGACGCTTTGGCAGCTGCTTTGCCAGTACCCTGAGCCTGGGTGAGAGAGGATGAGGAGGATGAGGTGGGCTTGGTCATCCACTCTACCAAGTCTTCGGCATGATGTGGCTCAACATGTCCAGCTGCCGAAAACAAGGACAAGCGTGTCCCATGGCCATGTGCTGATGACAATGCACCGTGTACACGACCAGCACTGTTGCCCCCAGACACAGAGCCTGCTTGCCCTCTTTTTTTGCCTCCTGACTGTCTGCCTCTCCTTGGTTGCCTTCCAGACATTTTAATGGATGGCCTGCAGGGAGATGGGAAAAACAGCAATAAGGGCTACCTTCAGGTGTATATTGTGCAGGAGGCTTAGCAACAATGACACTGACACTGTCCCCTGCCTATCCTTCTCTGTCCCTAAACACAAGGATTGAAAATATGGTTCAGCAAAAAAGTTTTAGAACAGAATAGCACACTGACACTTTCCCTCACTGTCCTACTCTGTCCCTCCCTACAAACAAGATTTAGCACAGAATAGCACACTGATAATTTCTACGAGTGTCCTTCTCTGTCCCTAAACTCAAGGATTGAAAATATGGAACAGCAAAATTGGTTTAGAACAGAATAGCACACTGTCAGTTTCACTCACTGTACCTCTCTGTCCCTCAACTCAAGGATTGAAAATATGGAACAGCAAAATTGGTTTAGAACAGAATAGCACACTGTCAGTTTCACTCACTGTACCTCTCTGTCCCTCAACTCAAGGATTGAAAATATGGAACAGCAAAATTGGTTTAGAACAGAATAGCACACTGTCAGTTTCACTCACTGTACCTCTCTGTCCCTCAACTCAAGGATTGAAAATATGGTTCAGCAAAATAGTTTTAGAACAGAATAGCACACTGACACTTTCCCTCACTGTCCTACTCTGTCCCTCCCTACAAACAAGATTTAGCACAGAATAGCACACTGATAATTTCTACGAGTGTCCTTCTCTGTCCCTCAACTCAAGGATTGAAAATATGGAACAGCAAAATTGGTTTAGAACAGAATAGCACACTGTCAGTTTCACTCACTGTACCTCTCTGTCCCTCAACTCAAGGATTGAAAATATGGAACAGCAAAATTGGTTTAGAACAGAATAGCACACTGTCAGTTTCACTCACTGTACCTCTCTGTCCCTCAACTCAAGGATTGAAAATATGGTTCAGCAAAATAGTTTTAGAACAGAATAGCACACTGACACTTTCCCTCACTGTACCTCTCTGTCCCTCAACTCAAGGATTGAAAATATGGAACAGCAAAATTGGTTTAGAACAGAATAGCACACTGTCAGTTTCACTCACTGTACCTCTCTGTCTCTCAACTCAAGGATTGAAAATATGGAACAGCAAAATTGGTTTAGAACAGAATAGCACACTGTCAGTTTCACTCACTGTACCTCTCTGTCCCTCAACTCAAGGATTGAAAATATGGAACAGCAAAATTGGTTTAGAACAGAATAGCACACTGTCAGTTTCACTCACTGTACCTCTCTGTCCCTCAACTCAAGGATTGAAAATATGGTTCAGCAAAATAGTTTTAGAACAGAATAGCACACTGACACTTTCCCTCACTGTCCTACTCTGTCCCTCCCTACAAACAAGATTTAGCACAGAATAGCACACTGATAATTTCTACGAGTGTCCTTCTCTGTCCCTCAACTCAAGGATTGAAAATATGGAACAGCAAAATTGGTTTAGAACAGAATAGCACACTGTCAGTTTCACTCACTGTACCTCTCTGTCCCTCAACTCAAGGATTGAAAATATGGAACAGCAAAATTGGTTTAGAACAGAATAGCACACTGTCAGTTTCACTCACTGTACCTCTCTGTCCCTCAACTCAAGGATTGAAAATATGGAACAGCAAAATTGGTTTAGAACAGAATAGCACACTGTCAGTTTCACTCACTGTACCTCTCTGTCCCTCAACTCAAGGATTGAAAATATGGTTCAGCAAAATAGTTTTAGAACAGAATAGCACACTGACACTTTCCCTCACTGTCCTACTCTGTCCCTCCCTACAAACAAGATTTAGCACAGAATAGCACACTGATAATTTCTACGAGTGTCCTTCTCTGTCCCTCAACTCAAGGATTGAAAATATGGAACAGCAAAATTGGTTTAGAACAGAATAGCACACTGTCAGTTTCACTCACTGTACCTCTCTGTCCCTCAACTCAAGGATTGAAAATATGGAACAGCAAAATTGGTTTAGAACAGAATAGCACACTGTCAGTTTCACTCACTGTACCTCTCTGTCCCTCAACTCAAGGATTGAAAATATGGAACAGCAAAATTGGTTTAGAACAGAATAGCACACTGTCAGTTTCACTCACTGTACCTCTCTGTCCCTCAACTCAAGGATTGAAAATATGGAACAGCAAAATTAGTTTAGAACAGAATAGCACACTGTCAGTTTCACTCACTGTACCTCTCTGTCCCTCAACTCAAGGATTGAAAATATGGTTCAGCAAAATAGTTTTAGAACAGAATAGCACACTGACACTTTCCCTCACTGTCCTACTCTGTCCCTCCCTACAAACAAGATTTAGCACAGAATAGCACACTGATAATTTCTACGAGTGTCCTTCTCTGTCCCTCAACTCAAGGATTGAAAATATGGAACAGCAAAATTGGTTTAGAACAGAATAGCACACTGTCAGTTTCACTCACTGTACCTCTCTGTCCCTCAACTCAAGGATTGAAAATATGGAACAGCAAAATTGGTTTAGAACAGAATAGCACACTGTCAGTTTCACTCACTGTACCTCTCTGTCCCTCAACTCAAGGATTGAAAATATGGAACAGCAAAATTGGTTTAGAACAGAATAGCACACTGTCAGTTTCACTCACTGTACCTCTCTGTCCCTCAACTCAAGGATTGAAAATATGGAACAGCAAAATTGGTTTAGAACAGAATAGCACACTGTCAGTTTCACTCACTGTACCTCTCTGTCCCTCAACTCAAGGATTGAAAATATGGAACAGCAAAATTGGTTTAGAACAGAATAGCACACTGTCAGTTTCACTCACTGTACCTCTCTGTCCCTCAACTCAAGGATTGAAAATATGGTTCAGCAAAATAGTTTTAGAACAGAATAGCACACTGACACTTTCCCTCACTGTCCTACTCTGTCCCTCCCTACAAACAAGATTTAGCACAGAATAGCACACTGATAATTTCTACGAGTGTCCTTCTCTGTCCCTCAACTCAAGGATTGAAAATATGGAACAGCAAAATTGGTTTAGAACAGAATAGCACACTGTCAGTTTCACTCACTGTACCTCTCTGTCCCTCAACTCAAGGATTGAAAATATGGAACAGCAAAATTGGTTTAGAACAGAATAGCACACTGTCAGTTTCACTCACTGTACCTCTCTGTCCCTCAACTCAAGGATTGAAAATATGGAACAGCAAAATTGGTTTAGAACAGAATAGCACACTGTCAGTTTCACTCACTGTACCTCTCTGTCCCTCAACTCAAGGATTGAAAATATGGAACAGCAAAATTGGTTTAGAACAGAATAGCACACTGTCAATTTCACTCACTGTACCTCTCTGTCCCTCAACTCAAGGATTGAAAATATGGTTCAGCAAAATAGTTTTAGAACAGAATAGCACACTGACACTTTCCCTCACTGTCCTACTCTGTCCCTCCCTACAAACAAGATTTAGCACAGAATAGCACACTGATAATTTCTACGAGTGTCCTTCTCTGTCCCTAAACTCAAGGATTGAAAATATGGAACAGCAAAATTGGTTTAGAACAGAATAGCACACTGTCAGTTTCACTCACTGTACCTCTCTGTCCCTCAACTCAAGGATTGAAAATATGGTTCAGCAAAATAGTTTTAGAACAGAATAGCACACTGACACTTTCCCTCACTGTACCTCTCTGTCCCTAAACTCAAGGATTGAAAATATGGTTCAGCAAGATTGGTTTAGAACAGAATAGCACACTGACACTTTCCCTCACTGTACCTCTCTGTCCCTACAAACAAGGATTAGCACAGAATAGCACACTGTCACTGACACTCTCCCTACCTATCCTTATTTGTCCCTAAACACAAGGAATCCAGGATTAGTAAAGGAAAAATAATGACACTGTCCCTGCCTATGCTTCTCTTTCCCTGCTTCGGAACACACTACACAAGGCCGCCGCGCTGGCGGCCTTTTATAGTGTGAGGCGTGTACTAAACCCCATCAGCAATAATTGGCCACAGGCATCCTGCCTGTGGCCAATCATTGCTCTCCTCGCTGCCGGCGCTGTGATTGGCCAAGCATGCGGGGTCACAGTGCATGCTTGGCCAATCACAGCGCCTGGATGACACTGCGATGGCGTAGTGCATTGTGGGCCGTTCGCGTCACTCGAATTTGGCGCGAACGGCCCAAATCGTTCGATCTTCGTCGAACGATCGAACAGCCGATGTTCGAGTCGAACGTATGTTCGACTCGAACACAAAGCTCATCCCTAATCCTAATAGGAAACTTAACCTCCCTAGCGGTAATCCCGAGCGTGACTCGGGGTTGTTTTTTTATGCTAGGATCGGTAACCCCGAGTCACGCTCGGGGTAGACATTGCAGAGCCCGCAGCGGAGTTTCCTTACCTTCTCCTGGCGATCCAGCGATGATGTCCTCTGCTGTGATCGCCAGCGAGATCTCCGGCGAGTGTCGGCACTTTCGACCCCATCTGACTTCCTAGTTCCGTTCCCTGCGAGCCGCAGCGGCGCATGGGAGCGGAACTGGGCGGCAAATTCAAAAAGGTAAACACATAGTATACATACAGTATACTGCAATCTTACAGATTACAGTACTGTATGTAATAATTACACACCCCCTTGGTCCCTAGTGGTCTGCCCAGTGTCCTGCATGCACTTTTATATAATAAAAATCGTTCTTTCTGCCTGTAAACTGGGGATTGTCCATAGCAACTAAAAAGTGTCCCTTTATGTCAAAAGTGGTTTTAGACCAACTAGAAAGCAGCGATAATAAATTAGAATCACTCGCAGAATTGAGCGATAGCGATTTGTGGGGAAATTCGTCATCAAACACTAAATCTAATGACAGCGACAATTCTGCAACTGAGCAAATTTCAGTGTTTTTGATTTGATTACATTATTGAATAATTTTTATTATAATTAGATTACTATTTTTTATAATTATTTATAGTTATTTATTATATTATAATTTATAATTTTGTGTTTCATATTTATCATACCCGGGATGTTTACTAGACTCTGGTTTGCTTAGGTTTAAGTAAGTAATTACTAAGAATCGCAGGCCTATAATACATAACACCAAATTTTCATGCAAAATAATTGTACCGCTTTTGGTACATAATTCCAGAAAGAATCATACCGCCAGGGAGGTTAAATGGTTATTGTTTTGTTTAAATTTGCCTTTAAAACTTGTTCAGTACAATAAGTTATATGTTATAAAGTTATACAGGTTGTTCGGTTCTCGTAGACAGTCCACTGCACCTCACAAACGTTCCTTACGTGCCTGGTATAATATACCAGACATCCTCTGGACGAAATAGTACCCATTGTGTGGTAACTGTTACCACACATTGGATATTAGCTCCAATTCGGAGCTCAACTTAAATACTTAACACATTAATAAACTTCTCTCCATCACATTAATACCAGATTTATTATTTCATTTATTCCCCCCCCCCCCCCTCCCAAGAAATAAAATAAAATAAAATTACCCAATACATAACTGATACTTACCTTTTCATATCCATTTTCTTAGCTTTAAACAATTTAACGTACATTTCTCCTGAACTCTCCAACTACTACCTACACACTATATATATTCTGTTTAAGCTTACTCATTTATTACCATGACTTCTCTAAATGTGCTTACACTAAATGTACAGGGTCTCAATTCCCCTCCTAAAAGAACGAAAACCTTTCAATTTTTCTCTTCTCTTTCAGCACATATTGTGTGCTTACAAGAGACACATTTTTCTACTCTTTCCTCTCCCAAATTTTGCCATCGTCGATATCCTCAAATTTTCAAAGCCTCAGCCTCAACTAAACAAAGGGGAGTAATGATAGCTTTCCATAACACTACACCATTTACTCTCCAGGCTGAGATTGCAGACCCTGAAGGTCGATACCTAATACTCACAGGTTTATTATTAGATGCCGAAGTAACCATTGTCACATATTATGCCCCGAACAAAAACCCTCTTGCCTTTCTTTCACACCTATTCACTATTGTAGATACACATAAAAAAGGGATGCTTATAATGTGCGGAGACTCAAACCAAGCAATATACCCAATTCTGGATAAATCCCCTACACCTTCCTCAAACCTCCGCCCCACTTACCAAAACCTGCTCAACCAACATACACTACTGGACACTTGGCGTGAACAACATCCTAAAAAACGTCACTATACCCACTATTCCCACCCACACAAACAATTCTCTCGAATTGATCATTTATTTACTAATATCAATTCTGCACACCTTATCCTTCACTCCCAAATTACTCCATGTACATGGTCAGACCATAATGCTACTATCACTACTTTCTCTTCCCTTGTCCCAAAACCCAACTATCGCTCTTGGACTATAAATGACAATCTTTTAGCCATCCCGTCCTATAGACAAACAATTGAAAAAACTATTCAAGAATATTACACGAATAATAAGTCGCCAGATATTAATCCTTTGACGCTTTGGGAAGCCCACAAACCAACAATAAGAGGAGTATGCCTCAGTCAAGCAGCTCATCTTAAAAAACTGAATAAAATTATTCAGACAAAATTGGAAGAAACTTTTTACAAAGCTTCAGAGGATTTTCAAACAACTCCTTCCCCCAGTAACAAACTAACCTATGATAAAGCAAAGCTGGAACTAGACATTTTCTTAACGGACTCGGCAGAAAAAATCCTTCGAAAATCTAGACATACATTATATATGAAAGCAAATAAACCCACTACCTTTTTAGCTCTAGCTTTACGTAAAGCAGACCACATTAGAAAACCAATACGACTGCAAATTACAAAAAATAATTTTTCTAGCAATCCACTAAAGATAGTAAATGAATTCCAAAGGAAACTGACAGATTTATACAAAGATACCCATAAAATAGACCAAACAAAACTATCCTCTTTACTTTCTACTATTCAACTGCCCTCACTCAACACTAACCAACTTGAATCCCTTGAAAGACCTATTACAACAGAGGAATTACAATTAGCTATAAAAACTTTGAAACTGCATAAGCGTCCTGGCCCAGATGGCTTTTCAGCCACATATTACAAACGATTCTCCACACTACTCTCCCCTTTCCTAACAGAAGCTTTTAATTCTCTCCTCTCAGGACATTTTTTTCGTCCTGAAACCCTTCTAGCCTCTATATCAATGATACCTAAACCGAACTCTGACGACACTTCCTGGTCCAATTATAGACCTATCTCAGTACTAAATTTAGACATCAAATTACTAGCTAAGATCCTTTCAAATAGACTTAACCCCATAATAGGGAAACTCATAAATAAAGACCAAACCGGCTTCATACCATCCAGACACACGGGAGACAATATACGGAGGGCAACCCTTCTTGCACATATGGCACGTACCCGGCGCATCCCTGCATGCTTCCTCTCAATAGATATCCAGAAAGCATTTGACACTTTATCTTGGGATTATCTAAAATCTATTCTCCAAAAATGGGGTTTCGGAATACATTTTCTACAATGGCTATTATCACTGTATGATAATCCAAAAGCACATGTTTTATACTCAGGATTTCGATCTGAACCCATAAAAATAGAAAGAGGAACCAGGCAGGGCTGCCCTTTATCCCCACTCCTTTTCGCTTTAGCGATCGAACCCCTTGCACAAATGATTCGTACAAATATCAATATTAAAGGTCTCGAATTGGGTGGACACCAACATAAGCTATGTATGTTTGCTGACGACATTTTGATTTTTCTCACGTCTCCCCTAACATCAGCACCTAACCTTATAGATACACTTACTAAATTTAGTATGATCTCCGGCCTGAAAATAAACACCCAAAAATCTAAAGCCCTGAATATCTCACTCCCTCTGGAATTACTTACGGAATTACAAAACTCTTCCCTTTACCTGGTCTAACACACATATTACCTACCTAGGTATCTCATTTACAGCTGACCCATCTAATTTATATCAAGCTAATTACCCTCCTTTGCTAAAACAACTTACCTCATTGATGAAGAATTGGTCCACATTACCACTGGCATGGTTGGGTAGAATAACTGTAGCTAAAATGTCCATATTACCAAAACTTTTATATCTTTTTAGAAACCTTCCAATCCGGGTCCCAGCCTACTTTTTCCGAATCATCCAACGCAAAGTGTTACAATTTATATGGGGCAAAATTAAACCACGCTTATCACAAAATACCCTTTTTACTCCTCGAACACAGGGAGGTCTAAGTGTACCCAACTTTAGCAAATACTACTATGCTGCCCAACTTGCCCAACTCCCTAAATATCATGCCACTAAGGAGATTCCACTATGGGTTTCAATCGAATCGGCCGATTGTGACCCCCTTTCACTGGCAAATATCCTATGGCTCCCCCCTTCACTCCGGCGAAGAATTTCTAACCCTATTACCAAACATAGTCTGACTATCTGGGACAGGTTCAAATCACGATTTAGATTACAATCCTTACATAACCCTCTTCTTTCCTTCTTACATAACCCTGATTTCTATCCGGCCTGGACCTTCCCATCCTCTTTTTCAACTTGGTCTAAAAAAGGACTAATACGAACACACCAATTTATTGATTCAAATGAAATCATCCCCTTCCCCACACTTAGTGATACCTATGACCTACCTCCAACAGAAACCTTCAGATACTTACAAATTAAGAATTTTATACAGCTAAACAACCCTCAGAATATGTTCACTGATGAACGCACGACATTTGAGCATACCTGCATTACTGACCCACATAAACGAGGCTTGATCTCTGAACTATACAGACAACTACTGCTTCCTATCTCTGAAAACTCTCCACCATACACATCTTAATGGGAATCCGATTTGAATCTCCAACCTGGAAATTTAAATTGGCCACAAATATGGAAAGCAACAAACTCAGCAACACCAAATATTGCTGCCCTAGAAACGAACTACAAGGTTCTCACACGATGGTACTTAGTTCCTGCTAGAATTTCTAAATTCCACCCACAATATCCTGCACAATGCTTTAGAGGTTGCACTGACAAAGGCACACAATTACATATTTGGTGGACCTGTCCCATTGTTCTCACCTTTTGGAAAAAAATATTTGATCTATTATCCACCATGTTTAGCACCACTTTGCAACCAGACCCCACAGTAGCTCTTTTAAATAGTAAACCCCCAAATATTACTAACCGACAATTTAAACTGATGTTATATGTAACTACAGCTGCAAAACAATCAATTGCTTTCGCATGGAAAACTTCCACTTTAAGCATTGTACCGGTTAAACATAGAATTAATCAGGCATTAATTCATGCTAAAACAGAAGCGATCTATTTAGATAAAATTGCTAAATTTGAAGCACTTTGGAGCCCATGGATAAATCACCACCTACCACAGGGCTTTGACCTTGCACTGGTACTGACTTAATTACAATGCCTTAATCACTATCCAATCCTATTTAGACACATATCCCCCACTCCTGACTCCCTCTGGAGAAATTTCCCACATCCTATCCCTTCTTCCCCTGTTACCTTGATCTTGTCGAATTTGAGACCCACAAAATGTATTTCCACTCAATAAAACAATGTATATTTATACCACGGATGATTTAGTTCACTGACCTATCATTAGTGACTTTAGTATGACACATAGTTGTCCATTTAGACAGTGACGACCCTCTTTAGCTTCAGGACATGCCAAGCCACCTAGCTGGACCTTGGCCCTGATACGATTTAAGTTGACCGCGACTGTCTTTTATTAGTATACCCAATTAAACTATTCATCTTCTTTTATGTATTCCTTAAGATTAGATATTGATAAATCTGATTACAAATGGTATAAGATAAGCTTTCTTATTACATATTACTCTTTTCCCCCCTCCCCCCCTCCTCCCTTTTTCTTTTTTCTCTCTTTCCTCTTTTATTATACTGTTTCATTTAATGATTGTTATTACTTATGCATTTATTTTCAATAATACATTTTCTTTACTCCATATTTATATGCAAAATTGTAGAGAAGATAAAAATTCCATCTACACTTATCTACTTAATTTTAAAATCTTGTATAACATATATGAACTGTATTGTGTAATCTTTAATAAAATATTTGAAAAGGAGTAATGTAATTCCATCACCTGTATGTCCAAAGAAATGCAGTATTTATGTGTGTTTATCCATGGCTTAGAGGTTAGAACTTCCATCTTAGCATCCATTAGTGTCTGGGTTCAAATCCCAAACATGCTGCTTCATGTAGAGAAGTTGCCTCATCTCCCAGGTCCTAAAACTATGTCTAAATGTTGTATTTATGTATAGGAGGGTTCCACCACCATTGTAAATCTTGCCAGATACACAATTTAGCCCAAAGTATTGGGACGCCTGCCTTTACACACACATGAACTTTAATGGCAGCCCAGTCTTATTCCGTAGGGTTAAAATTTGATTTGGCCCACCCTTTGCAGCTAGAACAGCTTCTGGGAAGGCTGGGAAGGTTGTCCACAAGGTTTAGTGTGTCTATGGGAATGTTTGATCATTCTTCCAGAAGTGCATTTGTGAGACCAGGCACTGATGTTGGATGTGAAGGCCTGGCTCGCAGTCTCTGCTCTAATTCAGCCAAAGGGAGTTCTATCGGGTTGAGGTCAGGACTATGTGCAGGCCAGTCAAGTTTCTCCACCCCAAACTCCCTCATCCATGTCTTTATGGACCTTGCTTCATGCACTGGTGTGCAGTCATGTTGAAACAGGAAGGGGCCATCCCAAACTGTTCCCACAAAGTTGGGAGCATGAAATTGTCCAAAATGTCTCAGTATGCTGATGCCTTAAGAGTTCCCTTCACTGGAACTAAGGGGCCAAGCCCAACCCCTGAAAAACAACCCCACATCATAATCCCCCTCCACCAAATGATTTGGACCAGTGCACAAAGCAAGGTCCATAAAGACATAGATGAGTGGGTTTGGGGTGGAGGAACTTGACTGGCCTGGACAGAGTCCTGACCTCAACACAACAGAACACCTTGGGGATGAATTAGAGCGGAGACTGCAGGCCAGGCCTTCTCGTCCAACATCAGTGCCTGACCTCACAAATGCACTTGGAAGAATGGTCAAACATTCCCATAGACACACTCCTAAACCTTGTGGACAGCCTTCCCAGAAGAGTTGAAGCTGTTATAGCTGCAAAGGGTGGGCCAACCCAATATTGAACCCTACGGACTAAGACTGGGATGCGATTACAGTTCATGTGCGTTTAAAGGCAGGCGTCCCAATACTTAGGCCAATATATTGTATATTGCTTGGAGACACGGAACTTGGCCATTGACATAGGGCTGGTTCACACCACAGAGATGCAGAGAACATGTGTGAGGCTGCCTGGTGGCTAAGTGTGCAGCAATTCCATCTAGCAGCACTGGGTTTGCTGGTTCAATTCCCCAACATGCTAATGCTTATGTTGAAGTTTATATGTTTTCCATGTGTGGGTTTCTCACCACAATCCTAAGACATGCTGGCATTTTATTTGTCTCCTGTCAAAATAGTCTCTAATGTAAAAAAGTTTATTTTGGACTTTAGATTGGAAGCTCATTGGAGCCAGGGCCTGATGTTAATGTTTGTTAGCACTAATCATACCCAGGGACTTGGACATTTAAAATTGTAGGGTTTACACTGCACAGGTACATATGCTTAGAAAACTTTTGCTTTGTTTATGTGCATGCAAATGGATTTGGATCTTTGGCCTGTAGTTGGAGATTTGATGCACATAGCCAAGGGCTAACACAGTTGTAAATAGTATTATTTGTTCCTGGCCATCAGGTACAATCACTTTAGACATACACAAAGGGACAGATTGAAAGATACTGGTGGGCGTGTACTTCTATTGGGCGTGTACTTCTATTGGGCGTGTGTCAGTTTGCTAACAATACAACCTCTCTTATATAAAGGCCTGCAGTATCAGGGATCGTTTGGTCTGAGAAGGCCAGGTTTTTTTGCTGTGATTTGTGGGGGGAGAGAAGGAATGATATTGTGCAGATTGACAAACCTCTAACTAGTGTTATTTGCTGAAATTCTTATGCATTTTTTCAATCAAAAATTATGTGTGTATTGTTCCTGTCTGACCATGCAAAATTGTTTGGAAGCATCTGCTGACCTTCTACTCGTGGATCTCATTGCTTAATCATGTACACAGAAATGCAGCTTTCAGCAGAACATGATCATCAATGTATGTATATGGGGATTGTGGGGTGGGGGTGGGTGTTTTGAACATGTCTTTTTTATTATGTTAGAATGCTTTGTAAGAATAATGACTTGAGTATGTTTCTATATTCTTGCAGATAAAAATGTAATGTTTCCCGTTATACACTAAAAGTAAAGCTGTGTACACTCTAAGGTTTTGACAAACTTTAGATTGTAAGCTCCTATGAGCAGGGCCCTTAAAGCGGAGCTCCGCCGGAAAAAAAATATTAAAAGCCAGCAGCTACAGCAGCTGCTGGCTTTTAATATTTGGACACTTACCTGTCCTGGAGTCCAGCGACGTCCGCAGCAGAGGACGAGCGATCGCTCGTCACTCTGCTGCTCCCTCCGCCATCCTCGCTGAGGGAACCAGGAAGTGAAGCCCTGCGGCTTCATGCCCGGTTCCCTACGGCGCATGCGCGAGATGCGCTGCGCCGTTCTGATTTGTCCTCCTGTGTTCTGGGAGCCGAGTGTCTCCCAGAACACTACGGGAAGTCTGGGGGAAGTGACGTCACTCCCGCAGATTCCCGGAGAGAGGACTCCCGGATGTGGGTGAAAATACCTGTCTTAGACAGGTATCTTCACCCCCCTCCCCCCTGAAAGGTGTCAATTGTGACACCGGAGGGGGGGAGGGTTCCAAATAGCAAAAGTTGCTATTTAGGGTGGAGCTCCACTTTAAAATCCAATTGCTAAATTGAGTACCGTGTATCCTGTCCCAATTTTTTTGAAGCTAGTAAATGAATGGACCTAATTTTGTTTCTGCTGGCAAAATAAAAGTACGTTATTGAGCTTTGGTGTGTGTGCTTTTTTTTTTTTTGGGCAAAGTGCAAAAATCCTTAATTTTATTTCTGTATGGATTTGTGCATCAAAAAATGAATCTCTTTGCCCTTGTTCACATTGATGCTACTTTGAAATCGCGCTACTTCACTTAAGCTAGCGCGATTTTAGGTACTACTTGATAGACATCTGTGTGGCTTCATACACAAATGCCTATTGAAGTCGCACCTGAAATCGGCAAAAGTAGTGCAGGAACTACTTTTGCAAATCGGTGCGGCGCCACAAAATTGGGGTTGCATCGATTGGAACAGTGCCATTGCCACCAATAGTCATGCGATTTTATTTCTGAAATTGCATGACAAATCGCCCCAATGTAAACCTAGGCTTCAGCACACCTGCAAGTAAATGATAAAGATGGAATCTTTATATATAACAGCTGTGGAGAATTGCAGATAATGAATTCAGCTGGAGGATAGACAGTGTTGTCTGGTTCGCATTGGTGCGATTTGACATGTCAGATCGGTGGCAATTGCGCTGTTCTAATTGGTGTGATTTGTATTGATATAAGTGCAGAAACCTGCACTGATGTCCCCTCCCCCCTCCTGCAGTCGGGACTGACATGCGGGAATGAAAATCGTATGAGTTCAGCTGAACGATTTCCTCCCGCTGTCAGTGTGAAGCAGAGCTCAAACCGGGCCTTTTGCCTTTGTAATTCCCCTGCTGCTATGGCAGAGACCCCATTCCTTTTCAAACTCCCTTAAGTTTACCTTCAAATATCATATGTAGAAATACAGATTTGCATATCTGCAAATAATAAATTCTAAGTGTGATTGCGATCAAATATTCGCAGCTGCAATCAACAGAGCGTGGTTTCACCTCCTGACCCAGAAATGAGTCATTGTAATCACCCGGAAGTTCCTGTGCTGGTCAGGATCTCCATCTAGGTCAGTGGTTCTCAACTCCTGTCCTCGGGACCCACTAACAGGCCAGATTTTAAGTATTACCTTGGGGAGATGCAGGCTAGAATACTGCAATCACTGAGCAGCAAAGGATATCACCTGTGATGTATTTCAGTTATCTTGCAAACCTGGCCTGTTAGTGGGCCCTGAGGACAGGAGTTGAGAACCACTGATCTAGGTGGACATGGCGAGCTCCCTCTTTAGCAAAGAGGAGGTGCTGCTGATTTGCCGGGTAAGTGTAGGATATGTACTTGTGCTTACTCAAGGTGGGGGTGGATTTGGTGTGGGTGGGCTTCATTGATTTGTTTGGTATCACTACACATTTGCTTCTGGCCCATGTGCACACATCACTACTTCCTGCATTTGTTCTGCTGATGTAAATCAGTAAGGACTATGCAAGTATAAATGAGAGCTCCTTTCTATTAAAATATATATGACTTGATTCACAGTTGGGCGACTTTTCATGATTCTCAATGCTAACCATTCATGTCTGTGCTACTTTAAGTCAGACCAACTTCAAAGTAGTCCTTGTACTACTTTAGTGTGACTTTCAGGCTTGGTTTCCACTAGTGCGACTTGTCATGCAACTTCGGACTGCAAAGTCGCATGACATGTCATACTCCATGATTTCCAATGAGTATGGTTCATATCTGTGCAACATCAAGTCGCAGCGACTTCAAAGTAGTCCCTGCACTACTTTGGTCCCACTTTGACACGACTTGAGGTCCATAGACCTCAAGAATATACAGGCATTGCTCCACGTCGCATCAAAATCGCGGCATAATCATGCGAATTTAGGGTTGCAATAGTGGAAACAGAGCCTCATGTGACTTGAGGTACATAGGGTGCAATATTACACAGGCATTCCCAGAAGTTGGGGCCAAGTTGCAGCGACAAAGTGGCAGCAAATTAGGGTGACTTTCAGGTCGCAGCAGTGTGAAAGAGATTCAAGGATATCTTTGAATTTGGCCCTATTGTCACTTGTGCATCCTGAAAGTGGGGAAAATTCATCCCTGCACTACCTTGGTTTGACTTTGATGCAATTTGAGATCCATACACCACAAGATAACACAGACATTGCTTCAAGTCATGGCAAAGCTGTGCAATTTTAAGGTCGCACAAGTGCAAATGGGGCTTTATTCAAAGGTGTTATTATTTAATCTCATTAGGTTACTTTCACACTTATGGGACTTTTCATGCAGCTTTGGCCCTCAGAGTTGCATTAAAAGTATCCCCCCCCCCCTTATGAGTTCCATTTATATCTATGCAACTTCACCCATGTTCACATAGCTCTGAATTGACATGTCAAATTGCAGGCCAAATCGGCGCCTATTGGCGGCAATAGAACTGTCCGAATTGGTGCGACGCCACACAGATTCCCAAAAGTAGTTCCTACACTACTTTGGGCGACTTCAGGAGGCGATTTCTTACCTCCCAACTTTTTGAGATTTGTATAAGGGACAACTATTAGCAAAAGTATGTAGGCATAGGACACACCTCCTAAAACACCTTCTTAAAGGAGAATTATTAAAAAAATATATATATATTAGTTAAACCCCCAAGTGCTTTTTTTTTTTTTTACCAATAAGATCGGCTTTGGGAATTTACAAACAAAGCAATTTAGAAATTAGATGAAAGGTTTAGCGCTGGGAAACACTTTTTGAAAGATAAAAATTGCATTTAATATCGAACTATACAGATCCGAACAAAATGAGGGACAAATGAAGAGGAAAGAGGGACAGAGGGACTTTGTTCCAAATCAGGGACAGTTGAGACCTATGTGATTTCACTAGACATCTGTGCAGGAAAGTGCACTGATGTCTCTGAAACCGCTCACAAAGTCGGGCTGAGGCCCCTTTCACACTTGAGCGACTTTTCCTGCGACTTTGGTCATCAGAGTTGCATGACAAGTCATACCCCATGATTTTCAATGTGTACCATTTATATCTGTGAAACTTCAAGTCACACCGACTTCAAAGTAGTCCCTGTACTACTTTGGTCCGACTTTGATACGAGTTGAGGTTCATAGACCTTAAGTTTACACAGGCATTCCCTGGGATCGCAGAAAAAATGCAGACGGAAGTTTGCGCGCCTTTCCCTGCGACTCCTGCGTCCATAGACCTCAAGATTACACAGGCATTGCTTAAAGTCGCATCAAAATCACACAACTTTCAGGTCGCACAAGTGTGAAAGGGGCCTAAGTCACTGTGCTGAGTACTGTTATACCTAGAATATAAAGTAGTCCCACCATCAAACACTCAGCAGCATATGCTGATCCGATCGGACCCCCCTTCTGTACAGTGAGCGGTCGGAATTCGTCTGGGAGCGTTCCGAGATGGGGGGGCGGCCGTTCGATTCCGACCACCCCCCCCCCCCGCGATCGCTTCCGGCGAATAGAAATGCCCCCTCTGTCTGTGTAATGTTTACACAGACCGAGAAAGCAGGAGGAAGTGATGTCATCTCCTGTGCGGCGCTCACATATACCGAGCGTCGTACAAGAGAAGACACACAGGTCAGTGCACTAACACTACACTAACACCAGCACACATAGGCACATAAATCGCCCCCCAGGCCCCCCCAGATCACCCCCCAGCCCCCCCCCCAGATCAGCCCCCAGTCACAGTGTCACTGATTGCAGTGACCATTTATTTACTGATCACTGCAATCAGTGACATTTGTGACTGTAAAAGTGTCACTACATTTAGTTTTAGGTCCAGTGTAGCCCCCTAACCCCCCCTAATAAAGGTTTAACCCCTTGATCGCCCCCCAGGTAACCCTTTCACCCCCTATCACCACTGTCACTAAGCGATCATTTTTCTGATCGCTGTCTTGGCGTCGGTGATGCAGATCGGTAGCCAGTAATTTTTTTTAGGTTCGCCGCAGGTTTTTATAGCGTCGGGTACCCCCATAAAATATCTAATAAAGGTTTAACCCCCTTGATCGCCCCCCAGGTAACCCTTTCACCCCCTATCACCACTGTCACTAAGCGATCATTTTTCTGATCGATGTCTTAGCGTCGGTGATGCAGATCGGTAGCCAGTAAATTTTTTTAGGTTCGCCCCAAGTTTTTATAGCGTTGGGTACCCCCATAAAATATCTAATAAAGGTTTAACCCCCTTGATCGCCCCCCAGGTAACCCTTTCACCCCCTATCACCACTGTCGCTAAGCGATCATTTTTCTGATCGCTGTCTTAGCGTCGGTGATGCAGATCGGTAGCCAGTAATTTTTTTTAGGTTCGCCGCAGGTTTTTATAGCGTCAGGTACCCCCCATATATTATCTAATAAAGGTTTTAACCCCCTAATTGCCCCTAGTTAACCCTTTCACCAGTAATCATATAAGTGTTACGGGTGACGCTGGTTAGTTAGTTTGCTTTTTATAGTGTCAGGGCACCCGCTGTATATAACCCAATAAAGGTTTAACCCCCTGATCGCCCGGCGGGTGATATCAATTAGGTTTTAGCGTCAGAGAGGGTCTGCGTCACACCCCAGGCAGCGTCAGGTTAGTGCCAGTAACGCTAACACCCACGCGTGAAGCATACACCTCCCTTAGTGGTATAGTATCTGAACAGATCAATATCTGATCTGATCAGATCTATACTAGCGTCCCCAGCAGTTTAGGGTTCCCAAAAACGCAGTGTTAGCGGGATCAGCCCAGATACCTGCTAGCACCTGCGTTTTGCCCCTCCGTCCAGCCCAGGCCACCCAAGTGCAGTATCGATCGATCACTGTCACTTACAAAACACAACACACATAACTGCAGCGTTCGCAGAGACAGGCCTGATCCCTGCGGCTCCAGTGCTGTAGGAGGTGATTTCACCACCACAGTTTAAAAAAAAAAAAGCAAATATGCCGAAGCATTGGGGCAGCAGGGGCGGAGGAGCGATTTTGCTCCTAATGCCGCGTACATACAGTCGAAATTCCGACGGAGGCTTGCCCGTGGAAAAGTCCGACCATGTGTGTGCGGCATAACTTTTTTGCGGGAGGATGCCCCCATGCTTCGGCATATATAAATGGTGCATGTATGCCCATCATTAGAAGTGGGTGGATGAAGGGCGGTATTCTAATGGTGGGCATACCCACCGATCAATCTCTTTTTTCGTTCAGCCACCTGGCTGCATGAAAAAAAAAGATTACAATACATGTCCAACAAGGACCAGCAACGTACTGGTATGTTGCTGGACTTTGAATGGTTATACCAGATTGATGCCTGCGGGTTTAGGTATCATCTTGGTATCATTCTTTTCAGCCAGCGGCCGGCTTTAATGTAAAAGCAACCCTAGTGGCTAATTAGCCTCTGGACTGCTTTTACAAGCAGTGGGAGGGAATGTCCCCCCCCCCCGGATATAAAAAGCGCCATTGGGAAATTGGGAAAGCATTTTATCACACCGATCTTGGTGTGGTCAGATGCTTTGAGGGCAGAGGAAAGATCTAGGGTCTAGACCCCAGTTTTTTAAAAAAAAGAGTACCTGTCACTACCTATTACTATCATAGGGGATATTTACATTCCCTGAGATAACAATAAAAATGATAAAAAAAAAAAAAATATGGAAGGAACAATTTAAAAATAAAATAAAAAAGCAAAATTAATAATAAAAAAAAAAAAAAAAAAAGCACCCCTGTCCTGCCCTGCTCTTGCCCAATGGCGAACGCAAGCGTCGGTCTGGCGTCATATGTAAACAGCAATTGCACCATGCATGTGAGGTATCACCGCGAAGGTCAGATCGAGGGCAGTAATTTTAGCAGTAGACCTCCTCTGTAAATCTAACGGGGTAACCTGTAAAGGCTTTTAAAGGCTTTTAAAAATGTATGTAGTTTGTCGCCAATGCGCGTTTGTGCGAAATTTTAAAGCATGTCGTGTTTGGTATCTATGTACTCGGCCTAAGATCATCTTTTTTATTTCATCAAACATTTGGGCAATATAGTGTGTTTTAGTGCATTAAAATAAAAAAAGTGTATTTTTTCCCCAAAAAATGCGTTTGAAAAATCGCTGCGCAAATACTGTGTAGAAAAAAAAAATGCAACACCCACCATTTTATTCTGTAGGGCCTTTGCTTTAAAAATATATATAATGTTTGGGGGTTCAACATAATTTTCCTGCAAAAAAAAATATGTTTTCATGTAAACAAAAAGTGTCAGAAAGGGCTTTGTCTTCAAGTGGTTAGAAGAGTGGATGTAAGCTTCCTAATGTTGTGTATAAAATGCCAGAACAGTTCAAAACCCCCCCAAATGACCCCATTTTGGAAAGTAGACACCCCAAGCTATATACTGAGAGGCATGTCGAGTCCATGGAATATTTTTTCAATTATAATTTTTTTTATTGTTTTATATAAACAGACATAGAATAAAAGACATTACCATACAAACAGAGTGTGACATACAAGTTCGCAAGCATTTATTTCAGACAGGTCTGAATATTCACCCGATATGGATAACCCAACTCGGGGTACTGTTATCACTGAGCTCGTGGCTATCTATTTAGTATCCTCCCAGAATGTTCCTCCTTACTCCATAACCTTCCGGTAGGGGGCGTCACTATGTCACATCTAGGATAAATCCAATTCCCCGTCCAACTCCCCCCCCCCCCCCCGAGAGGGAGGGAGAGGGAGAGAGAGAGAGAGAGAGAGAGAGAGAGAGAGAAAGAGAGAGAGAAAGAGAGAGAACTAAAATAAAAACCTGGAAATAGAAATGGGGAACGGGGTTGGAGGGAAGAGGGGAAAGGTGGGGGGAGGGGGGGCTGACCCAGAGTTCTGAACACATCTCCAGTCGTAATAATTATCAAGGCTGTTTCCCTTTGCTAAGTTAAGAGTTAAGTAGGGCCGATCCCTCATCCGAATAGATGAAGATGTTCCAGAGTCTCCATGCCTCAGAGTGCCTCTCCTGTTTGTTTTGAGCAGTGAGGACCAAATCCTCCAGTTTTTTGATGTCCTCCACCCTACGTAACCACAGCCCCACCGTCGGGGGCGAACTTTTCTTCCATCTAAGGGGGATGCAGGATTTGGCTGCGTTCAATAAGTGCCGTATGATTGACTTCTTGTATCTCCTTGCCGGTATTGAGGTAGCGTGAAGCAGGAAAAAGGCAGGGTCGTCACTGATTACATGATCAGTGAATTTAGTCCTAACTGTTGTCCAGAAGTGTTGTAGACGAGGACAGGACCAGAATATGTGAAGAAGCGTCCCCACCTCCGTCTGACATCTCCAACATTGGTTCGTGGAGTTAGGGAAGTATCTATGCAGTACCTGGGGCGTATAGTACCACCTGGTTAAGATCTTGTAATTAAGTTCTTGGGTTTTTGTGCATATCGATGTTTTCATTGAAAATCGAATTATCGTCTGTTTTTGAGCGTCAGTAAATGAACATTGTAGGTCTACTTCCCATTTCTGTAGGAAAGGCAAGTCAGGTTGTGTGGGAGGGGAGTTAAGTAGTGCGTATGTTTTGGAGAGGACTTGAGACAACGTCCCCTCGTCCCTGCAGTATTCTTCAAAGGTGGTCAGTTCTCTCTGATATTGTGCCGGGTTTGGTAATGAATGTAGGAAATGATGTAAGCGAATTGCCCTCCAAAACGGAAGTCGGAAATGTCCTTCATCACTAGTCAGAGCTTGAACAGAGGGCCACTTAGCGTCCTCCACAAAGTGTGAGGCCTGGTCCATCCCCGTCAAAGAAAGTGACAAGTACTCCGCCGATTCCAGGCCCGGTGGGAACGCTGGATTTCCTAGGATTGGATAAAGGGGGGAATCACCCGAAGAGAGGTGGGTTGATAGTAAGTTTGCCGCCCCTATACGAAGGGTAGCGCCAATAATTGGGTGGGAAGTCAGGGTGGGAGGTAGTCGGTCAAAGCACCAAGTGGCGCCCTTCAGTGACACTGCTGTTTGGGCTTGTTCTAGTTGGACCCAGAGTTTAGATTTGCTGTGACGGTTCCAGTCTATGATTCTGCCAAGATGCACCGCCCCATGGTAATTACGTAGATCTGGCAAGGCCAATCCTCCGAAATGTTTCGGCATTGTCAACAGACGTCTACGGAGTCGGGGTTTGGAGTTAGCCCAAATGAAGTTAACGAAAAGGGAATTGACCTGTTTAAAGTACGGGGGTGCAATCCTGATTGGTAATGCCTGAAACAAGTACAAAAATTTAGGGAGGATAGACATTTTAATGAGGTTGCACCTGCCAAACCAGGAGTGCAAACCCTTGGTCCATTCCTGTAACAGTAGTCGGGCCTTGGTCAATAAGGGCGGGAAATTGAGGTCGAAGGTGTGCTCCAGATTGCACGGGATCAGGGTTCCCAGGTATTTAAGAGAACTGTCCGACCATTTAAATTTGAACTGGGATTTCAATGAGTTCAATCTGGTGGGAGGGATATTAATCCCCATCGCTGCCGATTTGTCGAAATTAATTTTTAAGTTGGAAAGGTTTCCGTATCTATCAACAATAAATCATCTGCATACGCCGAGATTTTAAATTGTGTATCGCGCACAGTGACCCCTGTAATGTCAGGGTGTGCACGCACCGTGCACAGGAATGGTTCTAACGCCAACGCAAAAAGTATGGGTGAGAGCGGACACCCCTGTCTGGTTCCGTTCGTTATAGGGAAAGTATCAGACAAAATTCCATTGGCTTTGACCTGTGCCGAGGGTATGGACTATATACTGGATATCCATTGGCGCATTTTAGGCCCCAATCCAATTCGTTTCAGGACGGAGAACATGAAGGTCCAGTTGACACGGTCAAACGCCTTCTCAGCATCCGTGCTGAGAAAGACGCAGGGTGTCTTTGACGTGGTAGCTATGTGGATTAAGTTGAGTACCTCAGTGCTATTATCCCTTGCCTCTCGGGCAGGGACAAAACCCACTTGGTCCAAGTGGATTATGTTCGGCGTCTGTTGGGTCAATCTGTTAGCTAGGATCTTAGTAAAGAGCTTCAGATCCGTGTTTAACCACTTAAGCCCCGGACCATTTCGGGCCATTAGGACCAAGCCTGTTTTTGGGATTCGGCACTGCGCTGCTTTAACTGTAAATTGTGCGGACATGCAATGTTGTACCCAAATGAAATTTGCGTCCTTTTCTTCCCACAAATAGAGCTTTCTTTTAATGGTATTTGATTGCCTCTGCGATTTTTATTTTTTGCGATATAAACAGAAAAAGACCGAAAATTTTGAAAAAAAATGATATTTTCTACTTTTTGTTATAAGAAAAATCGAATAAACTCAATTTTAGTCATACATTTAGGCCAAAATGTATTCAGCCACATGTCTTTAGTAAAAAAACTGTCAATAAGCGTATATTTATTGGTTTGCGCAAAAGTTATAGCGTTTACAAACTAGGGTACATTTTCTGAAATTTACACAGCTTTAAATTTATGACTGCCTATCTCATTTCTTGAGGTGCTAAAATGGCAGGGCAGTACAAACCCCCCCAAATGACCCCATTTTGGAAAGAAGACACCCCAAGGAAATTGCTGAGAGGCATGTTTAGCCCATTGAATATTTTTTTTTTGTCCCAAGTGATTGAATAATGACAAAAAAAAAAAATTACAAAAAGTTGTCACTAAATGATATATTGCTCACACATGCCATGGTTATATGTGGAATTGCACCCCAAAATACATTCTGCTGCTTCTCCTGAGTACGGGGATACCACATGTGTGGGACTTTTTAGGAGCCTAGCCACGTACGGGACCCCGGAAACCAAGCACCGCCTTCAGGATTTCTAAGGGCGCAAATTTTTGATTTCACTCCTCACTACCTATCACAGTTTCGAAGGCCATAAAATGCCAAAATAGCACAAAACCCCCCCAAATGACCCCATTTTGGAAAGTAGACACCCCAAGCTATTTACTGAGAGGCATGTTCAGTCCATGGAATATTTTATATTTTGCCACAAGTTGCGGGAATATGACAAACTTTTTTTTTTTTGCACAAAGTTGTCACTAAATGATATATTGCTCACACATGCCATGGGCATATGTGAAATTACACCCCAAAATACATTCTGCTGCTTCTCCTGAGTACGGGGATACCACATGTGTGGGACTTTTTGGGAGCCTAGCCGCGTACGGGACCCCAAAAACCAAGCACCGCCTTCAAGGTTTCTAAGGGCATAAATTTTTGATTTCACTCCTCACTACCTATCACAGTTTTGAAGGCCATAAAATGCCAAGATGGCACAAAACCCCCCCAAATGACCCCATTTTGGAAAGTAGACACCCCAAGCTATTTGCTGAGAGGCATGTTGACCCCATTGAATATTTTTTTTTTGTCCCAAATGATTGAATAATGACAAAAAGAAAAAAAAAAATGTACAAAAAGTTGTCACTAAATGATATATTGCTCACACATGCCATGGTTATATGTGGAATTGCACCCCAAAATACATTCTGCTGCTTTTCCTGAGTACGGGGATACCACATGTGTGGGACTTTTTGGGAGCCTAGCCGCGTACAGGGCCCCAAAAACCAAGCACCGCCTTCAGGATTTCTAAGGGCGTACATTTTTGATTTCACTCCTCACTACCAACACAGTTTCGAAGGCCATAAAATGCCAAAATAGCACAAAACCCCCCCAAATTACCCCATTTTGGAAAGTAGACACCCCAAGCTATTTGCTGAGAGGCATGGTGAGTATTTTACAGCTCTCATTTGTTTTTGAAAATTAAGAAAGACATTTTTTTTTCTTTTTTTTTTTCTTTTTTTACAAAACTTTGTGACAAAAAGCGAGATCTGCAAAATACTCAACATACCTCTCAGCAAATAGCTTGGGGTGTCTACTTTCCAAAATGGGGTCATTTGGGGGGGTTTTGTGCCATCTGGGCATTCCATGGCCTCCGAAACTGTGATAGGCAGTGAGGAGTGAAATCAAAAATTTACACCCATAGAAATCCTGAAGGCGGTGCTTGGTTTTTGGGGTCCCGTACGCGACTAGGCTCCCAAAAAGTCCCACACATGTGGTATCCCCGTACTCAGGAGAAGCAACAGAATGTATTTTGGGGTGTAATTCCACATATGCCCATGGCATGTTTGAGCAATATATAATTTAGTGACAACTTTTTGTACATTTTTTTTTTTTTTTTTGGTCATTATTCAATCACTTGGGACAAAAAAAAAAAATATTCAATGGGCTCAACATGCCTCTCAGCAAATAGCTTGAGGTGTCTACTTTACAAAATGGGGTCATTTGGGGGGGTTTTGAACTGTCCTGGCATTTTATGCACAACATTAGGAGGCTTATGTAACACATCATCCACTCTTCTAACCACTTGAAGACAAAGCCCTTTCTGACACTTTTTGTTTACATGAAAGAAAATTTTTTTTTGCAAGAAAATTATGTTGAACCCCCAAACATTATATATTTTTTTAAAGCAAAGGCCCTACAGATTAAAATAGTGGGTGTTGCATTTTTTTTTTCCACACAGTATTTGCGCAGCGATTTTTCAAACGCATTTTTTGGGGGAAAAACACACTTTTTTTATTTTTAATGCACTAAAAAACACTATATTGCCCAAATGTTTGATGAAATAAAAAAGATGATCATAGGCCGAGTACATGGATACCAAACACGACATGCTTTAAAATTGCGCACAAACGCGCAGCGGCGACAAACTACATTCATTTTTAAAAGCATTTAAAAGCCTTTACAGGTTACCACGTTAGATTTACAGAGGAGGTCTACTGCTAAAATGACTGCCCTCGATCTGACCTTCGCTGTGATACCTCACATGCATGATGCAATTGCTGTTTACATATGACGCTAGACCGACGCTTGCGTTCGCCTTTGCGCAATAGCAGGGGGGGACAGCGGTGCTTTTTTTTTTTTTTTTTTTTATTATTTATTTGGCTTTTTTATTTTATTTTTAAACTGTGCCTTCCATATTTAATTTTTTTACCATTTTTATCGTTATCTCAGGGAATGTAAATATCCCCTATGATAGCAATAGGTAGTGACAGGTACTCTTTTTTTGAAAAAAATTGGGGGGTTAGACCCTAGATCTTTCCTCTGCCCTCAAAGCATCTGACCACACCAAGATCGGTGTGATAAAATGCTTTCCCAATTTCCCAATGGCGCTTTTTATATCCGGGGGGGGGGGCATTCCCTCCCACTGCTTGTAAAAGCAGTCTAGAGGCTAATTATCTGCTAGAATTGCTTTTACATGAAAGCCGGCTGCTGGCTGAAAAGAATGATACCAAGATGATACCTAAACCCGCAGGCATCATTCTGGTATAAACATTCAAAATCCAGCAACATACCAGTACGTTGCTGGTCCTTGTTGGACATGTATTGTAATCTTTTTTTTCATACAGCCTATTGGCTGAACGAAAAAAAGAGATTGATTGGTGGGTATGCCCACCATTAGAATACCTCCCTTCATCCACCCACTTCTAATGATGGGCATATATGCCGAAGCATGGGGGCATCCTCCCGCAAAAAAGTTATGCCGCGTACACACGGTCAAGCCTTCGTCGGAATTTCGACCGTATGTACGCGGCATAAAAGGTTATGCCGCGTACACACGGTCGGACTTTTCCACGGATAAGCCTCCGTTGGAATTTCGACCGTATATACGCGGCATTAGGAGCAAAATCGCTCCTCCGCCCCTGCTGCCCCCATGCTTCGGCATATATGCTCTTTTTTTTAACTGTGGTGGTGAAATCACCTCCTACAGCGTTGGAGTCACGGCTTTATGTATCGTGGGAGCAAACGCTGTTGCTGTCAAGATAAATAGATCCGCGCTGCAACTGAATGGCGTACCTGCTAAGCAAATGGTGGTTAACATTAAAACAAAGTAACATTACAGTACAACAGTAAGACCTTACCATGCCATACCTGCAAAGCAAATACCAAAACAAAACCTAGTAAAAAATAAAAAAATGTTTTAACGCAACCTGTGCCTAAAATATATATATGCCGAAGCATGGGGGCATCCTCCCGCAAAAAAGTTATGCCGCGTACACACGGTCGGAATTTCGACCGTATGTACGCGGCATTAGGAGCAAAATCGCTCCTCCGCCCCTGCTGCCCCCATGCTTCGGCATATATGCTCTTTTTTTTAACTGTGGTGGTGAAATCACCTCCTACAGCACTGGAGTCACGGCTTTATGTATCGTGGGAGCAAACGCTGTTGCTGTCAAGATAAATAATTCCGCGCTGCAGTTGAATGGCGCACCTGAAAACAAAAAATTACATACCTGAAAAGCAAGCATGATAAAACATTGCAGAATAGAATACAGTAAAAAAGAGCAGAACAATAGAGAGAAAATAGAGAGAGAGAGAACAATAAAACGACAACTATTTTTGGTTTTTTTATTTTATATTTTTTTTGTGTTTTGTTTTTTACGTTTTTTTTTTCTTTTTTACACTTTTTTTTGTAACTTTACAACTGTAATGGTTCGGGTCTCTCAAAATGTAATGGCATCTTGGGAGACCCTGTGTAAGTGTGTCCTAGTCTGTGAAATGCTGTACCCTACGCTAAAACTTCACTTTTGAGTGGTAGCGTTCAAAACATTCACCTTGGCAAAGACCAGGCTTGTCAGGACAGAGTGGACAAAAACTACGGGTGTCACGCCTAAATCCGCGCTTGCTACAGACACGACATCTTTTTTGGGGGTGGCTTTGGGTAGGGGTACTCGGGAGGACATACGAATAATGCCTCTCATGCAGCCGGCTTACTGCATTTGGTTGGGGATGGTGAGGTGCAGAACCGCCTGGATACAGGAGTTCTGTGACTATCTCATTCTGGAATTTTAGAAGAGATAACGTCCCGCCTGAAGCTCTGTATAGCACATGAGCGTTCAGCAAAGCCAATTGGAATAATGATAGAGACACTTTTTTGTACCAGCGTCTCGCCTTACGGTCAATTAGATACGGCGCCATCAACTGGTCGTTGAGGTCCACCCCTCCCATATTTTGGTTATATTCGTGGACACAGAGGGGTTTCTCCACAACACCAGTCGCCGTACGAATTTGGACTGTCGTGTCTGCATGAAGGGAGGTAAGAAGGAAAACATTCTTATTGTCCCTCCACTTCATAGCGAGCAAGTTATTACACTTCAAGCAGGCTCTCTCCCCCAGCCTAAGACGGGCATCTACAAGCCGCTGGGGAAAGCCCCGGCGATTAGGTCGCACGGTGCCACATGCTCCAATCTTATGATCAAACAAGTGACTAAACAGTGGCACGCTCGTGTAATAATTGTCCACATACAAGTGGTACCCCTTTCCGAATAAGGGTGACACCAAGTTCCACACTATCTTGCCAGCGCTCCCTATGTAATCCGGGCAGTTGACCGACTCAATCTGACTGTCTTTTCCCTCATAAACCGTAAAGTTCACTACATAGCCTGTTGCCCTGTCACAGAACTTGTAGAGCTTGACCCCGTATCTGGCACGCTTGCTGGGAAGGTACTGCTTGAAAGACAAGCGGCCAGAAAATTTAATCAGGGACTCATCAACGCAGACAACTTGATCGGGAGTAAACAAGGCTGCAAAACGTTCGTTGAAGTGGTTTATGAGGGGCCGAATTTTATAGAGCCGGTCGTATTCAGGGTCCCCACGTGGACGACAAAGTTCATTGTCGTTGAAGTGCATGAACCGCAAAATCTGCTCGTATCGTGCCCTGGACATGGAGGCAGAGAACACGGGCATGTGGTCAATTGGGTGCGTGGACCAATAAGCACGCAATGACGGAAATTTATGTGTGCCCATGTTGAGGGAAAGGCCCAGAAAGGTCTTAAATTCGGAAACCGTAATTGGTTTCCAATTTCTGGCAATTTTAGGCAACTGGGGGTTAGCGGCGATAAATTGACCAGCATATAAATTACTCTGGTCCACAATAGATCTATAGAGATCTTCCGTGAAAAACAGCGAATAAAAATCGATTGGCATAAAATCAGCTGTTTCCACCTGAATACCGGGTTGGGCAGTGAATGGGGGAAGTACGGGTTCTGCAGAAGTGGTGGGGACCCAATCAGGATAGGCGAATTCTGCAGGAAGGGCAGTATGGGCACGACGGGCCTGCCTTTGTCTTCTTGGTGGCAGCGGGACACTACTTGTGCTTGCCACCTCGCCAGCTTGAACTGCACTTATGGGACTCGCCACGTCACCAAGTGTTACTGCAGTGCTGGATGTACGTCCAGGCTGTACTAGGCCGCTGGTGCTTGCCAGTTCACCAGAAGGAATAGCGGCGCTAGTACTACTCTGCTCCATGATACAAGAGACCTGCGGTTCTTGCTCCTCAACAACCTCAGAAGATCGGGATCGGGTACGCCTGACCTTAGCAGGGACCTCAACTTCGTCGTCAGAGCTATCTGACGTGGGGCCGCTGACGTCACTGTCTTCTACGGGAAGATATTCTGAGCCTGAATCTGACAGATACGTGACCTCCTCTTCACTATCTGTCATGCTCAGAATCTCGTAGGCCTCTTTACTAGTGTACCTTCGTCTTGCCATTTTGGGCTCTAAATTTAGGGGTACACTAGTAAGATTCACAGGAAAAAAAGCACCTGACTGTCGTCAGCAAATATATCAAACGCTACAAAAAAACTGTTAGCGATCGCAGGGATCAGGCCTGTCTCTGCGAACGCTGCAGTTATGTGTGTTGTGTTTGGTAAGTGACAGTGATCGATCGATACTGCACTTGGGTGGGCTGGGCTGGGCTGGGCTGGGCTGGGCGGAGGGGCTAAACGCAGGCGCTAGCAGGTATCTGGGCTGATCCCGCTAACACTGCGTTTTTGGGAACCCTAAACCGCTGGGGATGCTAGTATAGATCTGATCAGATACTATACCACTAAGGGGGGTGTATGCTTTGCGCGTGGGTGTTAGCGTTACTGGCACTAACCTAACACTGCCTGGGGCGACGCAGACCCTCTCTGGCGCTAAAACCTAATTGATCTCACCCGCCGGGCGATCAGGGGGGTTAAACCTTTATTGGGTTATATACGGCGGGTGCCCTGATGCTATAAAAAGCAAACTAATCAACCAGCGTCACCCGTAACCTTTATATGGTGATCACTGGTGAAAGGGTTAACTAGGGGCAATCAGGGGGTTAAAACCTTTATTAGGTTAAATATGGGGGTACCTGACACTATATAAAAACCTGACGGGTAACCTAAATAACTAAATAACTTACTGGCTAACCAGTGACACCAGTGACGCTTATACGGCGATCACTGGTGAAAGGGTTAACTCTAGGGGCAATCAGGGGGTTAAAATAATATATGGGGGTACCTGACACCAATAAAAACCTGCGGCGAACCTAAAAAAAAAATAACTGCCTATCTAAAACACCAGCGACACGAATACAGCGATCGGAAAAACAATCGCTTAGTGACGCTGAAGTTAGGGGGTGAAAGGGTTACCTGGGGGGTGATCAAGGGGTTAAACCTTTATTAGGGGGGGTTAGGGGGCTACCCTGGACCTAAAGGGGCCTAATCCTAACTGCCCTGCAACTTTTTACAATCACAGATGACACTAAATGCAGTGATCAGTAAAATAAATGATCACTGCAATCAGTGACACTGTGATTGGGGGCTTTGGGGTGACCTGGGGGTGACTGGGGGGTGATTTGTGTGCCTATGTGTACCTACGTGTCAGTGGACTGTTGGAGCACTAACCTCTGTCTTCACTCCTCGGCGCCGGGAACGAAAAGACCGCGGCGAGGGAGATGACATCACTTCCTCCAGCCTGTGTTTACATCACATGGCGGAGGAAGCAATTTCATTGGCCGGGAGCGATCGCGAGGGGGGGGCGGAATCGAGCGGCCGCCCCCTCATGCCTGATCGCTCCCGAACACTTAACGGCCGCTCACTGCAGTGAAGGGGGGTCCGGATGGACCCCCCAACTGCACAAAGGCGATCACGTAGATCTACGTGATTCTGCCTGTCCGTGCCATTCTGCCGACGTAAATCGGCGGTGGGCGGTCGTTAAGTGGTTAATAAAGAGATGGGCCTGTAACTGCCGCACGCTGTTGGGTCCTTGCCTTCCTTATGGATAAGGGAGATGTGTGCTCTTAAGGAATCCCTAGGGAAGGAACCCCCCTCCCCTAAGCCGTTAAACATCCTCACCATATGTGGGCCCAGCAGTGGGAGGAGAGATTGATAATACTGCAAGGTGAACCCATCCGGTCCCGGCGCCTTGCCGGGTTTCGTCCCTCCCATCGCCCGTTGCAATTCCTCCACAGTAATAGGGTCATCTAATTCCGTTCCGGATGTCGCGGGTAATTGAGGTATTCGTGAAGTGGCAATGTACTCTTCTATCGTCACGTCAGTAAGGGTCCTGGGAGGCAGGTTGTACAGAGAGGAGTAGTAATTCCTAAACTCCTGCACTATGTGAGTTGGCATAATGCTCTTACGTCCCGAAGGAGACATTATTTGGGGTATGAAGGTCCTGAGCCTGAGGCTCCTGACCGCTCTAGCGAGTAGTTTCCCGCATTTATTCCCCGATTCGTACGTGAGTTTCCGGCAGAATTGTAATGCCGCTTTAGCTCTATAGTGAAGTAAGTCTACCGTTTGTCTTCTAAGAGAAAGCAGTTCAGCTTCCAAGGAGGGCATCTGCGTTCGCTTGTGCTTAGATTCCACTACTCGGATCTTATCCAAAAGCTGTATCAGTTGTTGTTCCCGTTCTCTTTTAATGCGTGCGCCATGTTTGATTAGTATCCCCCTTATTACTGATTTATGTGCCTCCCATAAAATACCCGGGTCGCAGTCATCTACGTCGTTAGTCCTGAAGTAGTGTTGTAGTTCAGTTGTGACCTCCGCCATGACCTCCGGTGTCTGTAGTAAACTTTTGTTCAGGCGCCAGAACTTATTTCTGGATATTGAGGTTGCTGAGAGGTTGTAGCGCATAGTAATGGGTGCGTGGTCTGACCAAGTGATGCTACCTATCATCGGGTCATGTACCGCTTCCAGTTGGCTGTGTGGGACGAAAAAATAATCGATCCTTGAATATACTTTATGTGGGGACGAGTAGAAGGTGTAATCCCTCTCCCCAGAGTGATGTAGTCTCCATACGTCAACCAACTGGGCGTTGTGTAAGTCCCGTGTAACACGTTTATGTATGCCGGGGCGTATGGAGGAATGACCCGATGAGGTGTCGACCAAGGGGGCTAGGGGAATGTTGAGGTCACCTCCCACGATCAACTGTCCCGCTTTGAATTCCATCAGGAGGTCCAGCGTGTCATGTAGGAAGGTCTCTTGTCGGTCATTGGGCGCATAAATAGAGGCCAGAGTCACCCGTTTGTCCCCCATCATTCCCTTTATGAACACATAACGACCCTCGGCGTCTACCAAGGTATCGCCACATGTCCAGGGCACTGCTCCAGATATGAGCACAGACACTCCCCTGGTTTTTGCTGTCTTGTTAGTGGCATGATACACCGAGGGAAAAAATCGGTTTCTAAGGCATGGAGGCCCTCCTGTTTTAAAATGCGTTTCCTGAATGAACGCTACGTCAGCCCTAGCTCTTTTAAGGTCGTTCAGCAGCATACGACGCTTTTCGAGTACATTTAGTCCCTTTGCGTTTAGCGAAAAAATGTGAAGGGTATCCATCGTCCCTGGGTCAAAGGGGAAGGATCACTACAACGGGATAGGGGGAGGAGAGGAAAAGAGGAGAAGGGGAGGGCGTAGTAGACAAAAAGAGAGGAAGAGAGAGAGAGGGAAAAAAAAAAGGGGAAGGGGAAAGAGAGGAAGGAGAGAGAGAGAAAAAGGGGAAGAAAGAGAAAAAAAAAAGGGGGGGAAAGTAAATAGAAAGAGGGAGAGAAAGAGAGAAGAGAAAAAAGAATATATATATAGGTTAAGATTAGACCGAAAAAAAGAGAGACAAAAGAGAAACGAAATATGTTAAAAAGAGGAGAAGAGAAAAAAAAAGGGGATTGTATATATATCTATATATACACAAATGGGCATGTGTCAACAAACCCAAAGCGCCTAAACTAAGAAGTGAACGAAATTCGTTCGCAAAAAAGCCCACCCCCGATTCACCCCAGGGATGGTACTTTGGCCTATTGGGGAGGAGGTTGGAGAGGACCGAGGGAAGCTAACCCAGTCCAACCCGCCCCTCCCCAGCCTGGTAACTTAAATTAACCTTGTATCCCCATAATAAAAAGAACCTTGGGAAAGAACAACAGTGATGTTCAAAACAAAGAAAACATACCTCCTATCAAAAGTGCATTTATAACAGTAAACCGGTTCAACATGTAAATATCACATTCTATCCTATATTAAGCAGAGGGATCCACCGCCTGTATCCATCCCCCCATCTAAACGAGCCTCCCTCTCCCGATCCCGATCCCCCCCATTCAGGGGAGTGACTATATAAGGAGTCTCCCCCTTCGTATCCCGAGGGGTAGGCGGGGGGGAGCGGCACCAGCTCCACCCCACCCACCCATTTCCAGGCATAGCTCACGTCCGCAATTCAAATACCTCGTCTGTGGCGAGGTGAGCCCCCCCATCTATAGATCTGAGCCCCCCCCCCGTAAATCGGGGACGCCCGATTCCCGGGGTCAGACACTGAGTACCCCCGCCCCCCCCCCACGGTTATCTGCAGGAGTCCCGCCCCCCCTCCCCCCCGACACGGAAAGCCCACCCCCACGATCCCCCCTACAGAGCATACAATGAATAAGTAGTAAGGTGTATCTACATAGCAAGCCCCCCTCCCCCTAATTAAGAGCACAGCATATTAAACATCCGATCTGAAAGTCTCGTTACCCGCCTCTTGAAGTGTCCTGTCTGCTGGTGGCGTGCAGGTCGACACCGTGAAGCCCCATGTGGGGATGGGTTACACTCCCAACCATCTTCCGGCGTTCCTTTAGGGGTTGTGACGAGGGGGGAGGGGCAGAGAATCAGCAAGAGAGAAAAGAGAGAAAGAGAGAGAAGAGAAAAAAAAAAGGGGGACAAAGAAAAAGAAAAAAAAAACCCCAGCATCTCCATATTGTCTCTTCCCCAGTTCAACAGGGACAGCTGCATCTGCATGTAATAGTTCGATCCTGCCATAAGAGGGCCGACCTTTAGGTGCCGACAATTCCATCTCCACAGCACCCCCCCACCCCCAGTCAGCTGTTCACCACCGTCACTCAGCGAACGTGGGGGCCAGCAGCGACCCCGCATCAGAAGCCAGTCCAAACGCCGGGGGGTCAGAGAGAACACTCGGGGGGAGGGGGGCAGCAGAGAGAAGAGAGAAAGAAAAATAAAATTAAAAAAAATTAATTATAAAACAAAAGCAAACCCATAGGGAGGGGGGCCAGGGGAGAGACATGAGAAGGAGAAAGAACCCCTCAGCACCCGGAAATCTCAGGGATAGCGTGTGTGGGCGGCGAGTCCGCTCAGAAACCAGCTCAGGCAGGGGGGGCGTAAATGTAACCAATCCGGGGGGGGGGGCATCATTGAGGAGGACAATATAAAAATAACCCGGGAGAAGGGAGAGAGAGAGTAAAATCACAAAAGGGGTAACCGGAGGAGCAGGACTAAGGCAGCGGCATCCGACGGCTTACCTCATCTCCTGTCAGTATCAGGCCTCTCTTGATGTATCCCCGGGAGCGTATCTCGATCTGCGGCGATCTCTCTGCGGTCTGGGGAATCGCCCCCCCCCGTCGCCCCGGGAAACCAGAGCGAGGGGTCGAGCGCTGCAGCGCCTGAAGCCAGTCCGGCACGTCAAAGGGATCTACCTCCAGGAATGCAAACAGGTCCGGCAGATCAGAAGAGGTGCGCAGGGAGAAGAACTGCTGTTCCTTTTTAAAGGTCACTGATATGGGGAATCCCCACCTGTATGTAACTCCGGCTTGTCGGGCCACCTCTAGCACAGGCTTCAAAATAGCTCGTCTCTGTAGGGTCGCCCTGGAGAGGTCTGGAAGAATCCGAATGGGGGCGCCGTCAAAGTCCACGTCCCCCTTCTCCCAAGCCCTTCGCAGCACCAGCTCCTTGAGCGCGTATTGATGGATGCGGCATTAAACGTCCCGCGGCCTGTCCGGGTCTGTCGAGCGGGGACCTAGTGCTCGGTGAATCCTGTCAAATGACAGGTTAGCTGGGAAATCTTCCCCCAGCAGGTCCCGAAAAATGGCCAATGTAGACGCTGCCAGATCTTCCGCTTCTGTGGCCTCTGGTATGCCTCGCAGACGCAGGTTGGTTCTCCTGCTGCGGTCCTCCATTTCTTCTAACTGAAGCTGTTGTGTGAGGACCGTTGCTGCCTGGGAGGATTGCAAAGCTTCCATCTCAGTCATTCGTCTCTCCAGGGCGATCACTGAGGTCTCTCCCGCTCCCATCTGTTCCGAGAATGTCTTCACCTCCTCCTTTACCGTCGCAATCTCCTCTCGGTGAGCTGCTTCCAGCCTGCTAGCCAGCGCCTCGAAATCTGCTCTCGTGGGTAAGGCCTGAAGTAATGCCCGTAATTCAGCGTCAGCTCTCAAGGTAAGCGGGGCTAGATGCGGGTGTTGTGTGTCCTGTGATCCCGATGGAAAGGCCTCCAAGGTGTTTAAGTCCATGTCTGCGGCTGAGGAGGGTGACAGATGGAGAGGGGAGTCCCGCGGTCTCTGTATGTTGAGAGGGCCTTGCCTCGTGGTGTCTGCCATCTTGGTGTCCGGGGAGGCTCCGCAGCTATTCCGTAGGAATTTGAGTATCTCGCCGCTCGGATTCGTTTTAGGAGGGGTCTTCTTTTTGTTCTTTCCTCTCCGCTTCCCAGCGGAGTACATACCGTGGGGTACCGGTAAATATCACTGCTGTATAGGCTGGTAAAGGACGGGCCGGACCAGGAGCTCCTCAAGTATGCGACTCTACTCGGCCATGTCCAGACCACGCCCCCCCCCATGGAATATTTTATATGTGGACACAAGTTGCGGAAAAAAGACAATTTTTTTATTTATTTTTTGCACAAAGTTGTCACTAAATGATATATTGCTCAAACATGCCATGGGCATATGTGGAATTACACCCCAAAATACATTCTGTTGCTTCTCCTGAGTACGGGGATACCACATGTGTGAGACTTTTTGGGAGCCTAGCCGCGTACGGGACCCCAAAAACCAATCACCGCCTTCAGGCTTTCTAAGGGTGTAAATTTTTGATTTCACTTCTCACTGCCTATCACAGTTTCGGAGGCCATGGAATGCCCAGATGGCACAAAACCCCCCCCAAATGACCCCATTTTGGAAAGTAGACACCCCAAGCTATTTGCTGAGAGGTATTGTGAGTATTTTGCAGATCTCGCTTTTTGTCACAAAGTTTTGAAAATTGAAAAAAAAAAAAAGAAAAAAAAAAAATTCTTTCTTCATTTTCAAAAACAAATGAGAGCTGTAAAATACTCACCATGCCTCTCAGCAAACAGCTTGGGGTGTCTACTTTCCAAAATGGGGTCATTTGGGGGGGTTTTGTGCTATTTTGGCATTTTATGGCCTTCAAAACTGTGATAGGTAGTGAGGAGTGAAATCAAAAATTTGTGCCTAGAAATCCTGAAGGCGGTGATTGGTTTTCGGGGTCCCGTACGCGGCTAGGCTCCTAAAAAGTCCCACACATGTGGTATCCCCGTACTCAGGAGAAGCAGCAAAATGTATTTTGGGGTGCAATTCCACATATAACCATGGCATGTGTGAGCAATATATCATTTAGTGACAACTTTTTGTAATTTTTTTTTTTTTGTCATTATTCAATCACTTGGGACAAAAAAAAAAAAATATTCAATGGGCTCAACAGGCCTCTCAGCAATTTCCTTGGGGTGTCTACTTTCTAAAATGGGGTCATTTGGGGGGGTTTTGTGCTATTTTGGCATTTTATGGCCTTCAAAACTGTGATAGGTAGTGAGGAGTGAAATCAAAAATTTGTGCCCTTAGAAATCCTGAAGGCGGTGCTTGGTTTCCGGGGTCCCGTACGTGGCTAGGCTCCTAAAAAGTCCCACACATGTGGTATCCCCGTACTCAGGAGAAGCAGCAGAATGTATTTTGGGGTGCAATTCCACATATAACCATGGCATGTGTGAGCAATATATCATTTAGTGACAACTTTTTGTATTTTTTTTTTTTTTGTCATTATTCAATCACTTGGGACAAAATAAAATATTCAATGGGCTCAACATGCCTCTCAGCAATTTCCTTGGGGTGTCTACTTTCCAAAATGGGGTCATTTGGGGGGGTTTTGTACTGCCCTGCCATTTTAGCACCTCAAGAAATGAGATAGGCAGTCATAAATTTAAAGCTGTGTAAATTCCAGAAAATGTACCCTAGTTTGTAAACGCTATAACTTTTGCAAAAACCGATAAATATACACTTATTGACGTTTTTTTTACTAAAGACATGTGGCTGAATACATTTTGGCCTAAATGTATGACTAAAATTGAGTTTATTCGATTTTTCTTATAACAAAAAGTAGAAAATATCATTTTTTTTCAAAATTTTCGGTCTTTTTCCGTTTATATCGCAAAAAATAAAAATCGCAGAGGCAATCAAATACCATTAAAAGAAAGCTCTATTTGTGGGAAGAAAAGGACGCAAATTTTGTTTGGGTACAACATTGCATGTCCGCACAATTTACAGTTAAAGCAGCGCAGTGCAAAATTCTGAATTCACCTCTGGTCCTTTAGCTACCAAATGGTCCGGGGCTTAAGTGGTTAATCTACACACACTAGTAGATGTTTGTGCTAAGCTCAATAGGCTAGTGGTCAGCACTTCTACCTTGAAAAACTCAGGCTTCGAAGCACTCATGGGTTCAAATCCCACAGAGAGATACTAAAAGATTGTATTGGTGAAAAAAGGCAAATGCCAATTAGCCAAAGTAGCATATGCTGAAAATAGGTGAATGCCAATTAGCCAATGCACTTTTATTCAATAATATTATGGTGTGGACTTCCAAACATCACACACTAGCTAACGGGCCATTTACATTTCTTTGTTTGTTTATTTTAATTTGCTTGTGCAAATAATAAACATAGCTGTTGGATGGTAGGTTGGCTGGTATTTGAACTTGTAACATGAGAGCTGTGGAGACATGGGAGCAGACCACTAAGCCATTGTGCTAAGTACAAGACCTGCATAATAGTAAAGTATGATTAAAGAATGAACATAAATAATTACTGCTTTATAGCCACCTAAATGAAAAAATAAAAACATGAAAAAAACAACATACAACAAATAGGTAACCTAAATGTTTAATACATGTAATTTTACATAATAGCAGACATTACTATGTAATAATCCTTCATAACTGCATTCGTTAGCAAAAGAAGGAAAAAAACTAGGAATACTAATTGCAATATACAGCAATAGATAGAGCACATCTCATATAAAAATGTTTCTTTCACATACATGGATCATGGTTACAGTGCAGTGCTATATAAAAACTCAGTGGAAATTGGGATTTGCGCGTACGCGGATTCGCTAATTAGCGCTGATTTCACATTTACTAACACTTGTTTGCTGCTAATAGCGCTCTTTTTCATTCGCAAATTCGCGCATGGAATTTTTAATTGTCAAAAATTGGAGCTATTTTTTGCGATGTGCTCAGTACTTCCTGGAGTTATAGTAAATCAGCCCCTATGTATTTCTGGAAGAAATTTTGGATCACCTAAGTATGTAGCTTGGGGTGATGTTTTTGAGATCAAATTGTATTTATTTATATACAGGGTATAGTCTCCATAATATTCCCAAAAGTGAGTTGGGATAAATGGAGTTACATTCAAATTTGACCCAGGGAATCCTTAGATTAGAACCATGGCATTAAGCAATTTGGGATAAGTGTGAGGCTAAATAATACAGCCAGGAATAAGGGAGGTCGAATCCTCTTCTATATTGTGGTTTATATAGTACTGTTTTAGAAAAGCAAGGGCGAGAGTCTGCCCAAACAAATTTATTGATTTAATTTTGAAAGTTGGTTATGTAAATTGTATTTATCCTGATAGGGATTGCTCTGAACAAATACAATAGTTTTAGGAGTATTGACATTTTTATAGCTGTTATTCTACCTAAAAATTTTGCCCACTTACAAAAAAATGAATGGTCTATAATTTTATCAAAGGTGTATTTTAAATGATAGAGACAGAATATCAACCAACAATTTAGAAAAACACACAATACAAATGTTATGAATTGAGTTGCAGTTTAGTGAGTAAAATAAGATTTTAACCCTTAAGGAAAACATGACTTGGTGGAAAAAGCCTTGTTGGCAAGCACAGAGGTAAGATGTTTCCTGTAGTTCGTAACCAGGTTTGCACACATATTAGAAGGCAGTGGCAGCTCGTCCATAGGGGGTGCATTGGCGCTGCCCCCCCCCCCCCACAAGCTATTCTCCAAAGAAAATTTCACTTTAAGAGTGTCCGGGCAAAGTGTTCACGGCCCAAGCGATGTGCCCCAACACTCCCACTCTACACTCATTTGTCCCTTGTCTGTTTTTGATTGGTGGGGACCAGAGGACAGTGGGCAGTGCTTTTCGCAGGGGCCTAGTCACTTACGGTTTCCTGGCCGCCACTCACTATTATCTGTGACTGTGGGGTTGACTGAACGCACATATTGGGGAAGGCCTGAATGAGCGGCGCCTGTGAGAAATGGTAAGTGCTGGCGCAGTGGGCCTCAGGCTCAGCCGCTGCCTCAGTCAGACTTCTCCTGCACTCGGACTCACTTCACTTGTGAGATCCAGCCGCCCCTCCGTACACACTTCCCTGCGCTTCTCTGCAGAGTCAGTCATTCTCTTCTCCACTGAGACTGGGCCCAGGCCAGGGCGTATGATCGCACTGTAGCCATCATTTGGGGATTATTTCTTTCTGCTCTACCTGGATGTCACACACATATAGCTGTATACACTACATCTACACAAATTGTGAGTACACCTCTATACAGTTATATACACCCACCTTCTTCCTTCCTGTATATGTATATTCCTTCCTGTATATGTCCTGTGATGCTGGGGCTGTATACTCTGTCCTGTGATTCTGGGGCTGTATACTCTGTCCTGTGATGCTGAGCTGTATACTCCTGACACTATCGGTGGAAGTTAGTGGAATGCAGGGGACAGAGTGGGTGGATTATATAAGGGGTGGGGCTTATGAGAAGTGGGAGGGGTCAAAAGGGAAGAAGGTTCTCAGCTAAGATTTTACAATACATGGCCCTGTCCATTGGCCCCTCAATGTGGCAAAGTCTGCCTTTTTGTTTAACAGAGAAACAGCCCCAAAGCATAATGTTTCCACCTCCGTGCTTGACTGTAGGGATGGTGCTCACAGGGTCATAGTCAGCATTTTTCTTCCTCCAAACACGGCGAGTCGCGGTAATGCCAAAGAGCTCAATTTTGGTCTCATCTGACCACAACACTTTCTCCCAATCCTTCTCTGAATCATTTAGATGTTCATTGGCATAACTGTACATGTACCTTCTTGAGGAGGGGAACTCGTCGTATTTGGAGGAAGAAAAATGCTGACCATGACCCTAAGAACACCATTCCTGCAGTCAAGCACGGAGGTGGAAATATTATGCTTTGGGGCTGTTTCTCTGCTAAAGGCAGGGCCGCTGTTCGAAATCATGGTGCCCGTACAGCCTACCTGACAAGGCCCCCTTTAACCACGCCCTTGACCCCACCCCACATGCGTTTGCATATAATAAGCATGAAGGAGCGGGGGCAGTTTCAATTTCTTTTAAATTGTATTTTATTTATTTTATTACAAATAACAAAAAAAAAACCTTACACTTTATCTTTACATTTTTTTTTTCATTTTTTCTTTCACAAGGGATGAGCAACATCCCTTGTGATAGCATGGGCCATGACAGGTCCTCTTAATGGAGAGATCTGGCCTCCAAAGCATCTGATCAAACCAAGATCAGTTTGATCAGATGCTTGTTCAAACCGGTAATGGCTTCTTTACATGAGCCAAAAACTGAAAATTGTAAACTCACCTTTCCGTAATTTTCCTTTCCTGACGCATCTTCATGGCAGCATACACCTTTGGGTTGTGGCTCCGCCCCCACAACCTGATAGGACCGCGTAGCTATTAAACCCAATGAGGGCTCCCGCCCCAGTATTCTCAGTATATATACCTCACCTCAGAAGGGTGGGCATCTGTATGCTGCCATGAAGATGCGACAGGAAAGGAAAATTACGGAAAGGTAAGTATACAATTTTCCGTTTTCCTTTCACATCATGGCAGCATACACCTTTGGGGAATAACTCGCAAACTGGGTGGGTATGAGCAGAAAAACAAGTTTATTTACAAGGAATAGAGGTGTTGGACTGGATAATTGCTCTCCTGTAATCTACCGTGGACAACCGAGCAGAATCCACCTTGTAATGTGTTATAAAGGTGTTCCTAGACGACCAGGTAGCTGCTCTGCAAATAGTTTCCGAGGATACCCTGCCGTAGGCCGCCCAGGAGGTCGCCATTGCCCTTGTGGAATGTGCCCTCAAGCCCTCAGGTATTTGTGCTTGATTCAGTGAGTAAGCTCTTTTAATGATCTTCACCAACCATGCTGCGATGGTGCGAGAGCTCACCGCTTGCCCTCTCCTAAAGCCATGTGGGATGATTAGGAGATTTTCCATCTTCATAAAGTCTTCATAAAGTCGCTGGTTGCCGAGAGGTACGCCAAGATGTTGGTCTTTACATCCAGCGGATGTGTATTGTCTTGTTCTGTAGAGAGAGCAGGAAGGTTTATCTCCTGGTTAAAGTGGAAGGAGGATGACACCTTCGGGATGAAGCGATCTGATGGACTACCTTGTTTGGGTAAATGATTAGGTAAGGCTCCTTCGACAGTACGGCCTGCATCTCCGACACCCTTTTAGCCGATGTTATCGTGATGAGGAAGGTGACCTTGAGTGTTAGGTCCCACAGGGAGATGTCTTCAACTGGAGAGAATGGTTCATGGGATAGTAGGAACTCTAGCACTACTGAAAGGTCCCAAGTCGGGAAAGAAGGTTTTCTGGGGGGCCTCAACTTTAGGCAGGCCCTCTGGAACTGAATGACGAGGGGCTCTTGTGCCCACTTAACTCCTGTCATGGTAGATAAGGCTGACACCTGTACCTTTAGGGTGCTTGACCCAAGGCCTTTTTCTAAGCCTAACTGGAGAAACTCAAGGATCTGAGCGACTGTTGGTGATGATGAGTTCCAAGATTGCTGCTGTGCGACTGAGAGAAACTTTTCCCAAACTCTTCTGTAGGTACTGTTGGTGGTGCACCTTCTGGCTTGAAGAAGAGTCTCTACCACCTTTTGAGAGCAACCCTGGTCTAAGAACCTAGCACTTTCAATCTCCAGGCTGTCAGATGCAGCCTTTCTGGGGATGGATGAAGGAGCTGACCTTGAGAGAGTAGATCTGCTGCTGTCGGGAGTGGCAATAGACTCGCTGTATTCAGCTGAAGAAGGGTTGTGAACCATGGCCGCCTCGGCCAAAAAGGAAGCACTGCTATTATTGTAGACACTGACCTCTTGAGTCTGAGCAGAAACCTTGGTATGAGAGGTATCGGGGAAAAGATGTAGCCTAGACGGAAGTTCCAGGCGTGCTGTAGACAGTCCGTCCCCTCTGCTGATGGAAAGGGGACTCTTGCCAGATACCTCTGGCACTTCGTGTTGGCTGGTGTTGCTGCCAGGTCTATATCCGGCATGCCCCAAGTTTGGGTTATGAGGGAGAAGGCTTGGTGTCTCAGAGCCCACTCGTTGTTGTAAACAAAACTTCTGCTTAGTGTGTCGGCTAGCTGGTTTTGGACTCCTGGGACATACATCGCCCTTAACCCTGACAGATTCAACTGCGCCCATTTGAGAACTGGGCAGGCTTCCTGCATCATGGAGTGACTTCTGGTGCCTCCCTGCCTGTTGATATAGGCAACCGGCACTCTGTTGTCCATCTTTAACAATACTTCCTTCCCTCTCAGGAGGGGGCTGAAGGCCAGAAGAGCTTGGAACGCTGCTTTCATCTCCAAGATGTTTGACACTACATTCTGCATCTTGAATGGCCAGCAGCCCTGGACTGCATAGTGCTGGTAATGCGCCCCCCACCCCTCCATGCTGGCGTCCGTTGTGACCACCTCCTGGGGGGGTAACTATATGCTTGCACCTTGTGCGATCGGGTAGACCACCAGACTGATTGTTTGACTTCCTTTTGGATCGTGATTGGTTGAGACATCGACACACCGTTCCACTGTCTCAAGAATGATGTCTGGAGAGGCCTTTTGTTCCATTGGGCCCATTGGACCATTTTTTTTTTTCACATGCCTCTTGATGGTGGCGTTTTCCTGTCTAGCTCGGGGGCTGCGTTACGCTAAAGGGAGATTTCCTTGATCTCCTGCTGTCCACGCCTGTCCGGCCAGATGGGCGTGGCCACCAGCGCATCGGCGACATGTCCATCACACCCACTGACGCCTTCGGACGTCAGTTGTGTGCAGGGTTGTGAGGGACATCTTGGATGGATGGGCGGCTCTTGTGCTGCGCACACTCCTCCCGACATAGCGTTGGGGGCTTTCGGGTCCCCGCGGGTATATATTCGGATGTCCGGCATAGCTGGATATGTCATTGCGGTCCGATGGTCTGGGGTGAGGTCCACAGGGAAGTGAAGGCAGCAACCATGATTGGAAGTTCATGTATCTCCTCAAGGTAAACTCTCTCAATCCAGCAATTAGAATGCCAGTATGCAATACTCACCAAAACACCTGAGTTGAGATCCCTTGTTGAGAATGTCCTTTGTGACGAAACGCGTTTGAGGGGGTACGTGCTGACGTCACCACGTTCGCAGGACGGGAGTTCTATATTGCAGCCGGCCGGCTTCGTTTTTCTCTGTTTGTTTTTATACGATTTCATGTAAGTGTAATTGCCTTATTTTATTAAATGTACTGAAGGTATTACACTATCGATCTCCTTCATTCTTTCTCTTGGGTAATAAATGATCACACTGCATACGTGGATTTACGGTCCCAGTGGGGAGAATCTGATTTCACCCCCTTATCATTCGAGCCTGCAGCTATCTATAGGATTTCGGTTACGGATCGTCACCTACATACATCAGGCTGTATTACACTAGCTATCTGGTAAGAAGATTGCATGAGAGGTGGTGGATCACAACCTTCTGTGTTTGGGGTGTTTTTTGGCTTAAAGCTCCTTATGTAGTGCAATCTGGTAAGGAGATTGACTGTGAGGTGGTGGTTCACTTTTTGCATACTTCCCACATCGAGTGTTGTTCACAATGCTGATTTCTATTGACTAATTATCGAGACAGGATCACGCTATGTTTTTTTCTCTCTCCTTTTTGGGTCGAATGTAATACATAATATGGAGTCATAGTTCAAGCGACCATACCCAATAATTCTCTGACGAATCAACCTTGTGGGAATTGAAAGGCCCTGGCTTGGGTAAAAGCCATATGTTCTATTGGCTTACTTATCTGGTAAGCATGAATTCTTCCAGGTTTATTCAGTAATTGGGATTTTTGTGTTCCTTTCACACCAGCCTGCCAAATTGGACTTTATTCAATAATTTGTGATTCCTTAGCGCAATTTTCTTTTTTATTACCTGAGTTGAGATACCTGCAGATCACATACATGTAGTCCTACCTTGGTTAATGTTATATCACTCCTGCTGCCTCCTAGGTAAATCCGCCCCTCCCCCATTTTGAGGCCTACTTTTGATATATGTTTACATCTAGTTACACCATACCCCCATCAATATTGTAGCATGCTCATATATGCATACAATACAGCAAGTCTAGCTTATCACATGCCTTAATGTATGTCATTTTCAGTTACACCATACTACTATCAATATTATAGCATTCTCATATATGCATACAATATAGCAAGGTTAGCTTATTGTATGCTTTGATATCCTTTATATCCAGCTATACCATACTATTATTAATATTACAGCACGCCCACATAGGCATACAATATAGCAAGTCCAGCTTATTCCACACCACTTGCATTTTTCATGCTTTTGCATGCATGCATTTGATTTTGTCACATGCAGCTTTTTCTTTTATTCTTTTTTTTTTGGGGGGGCGGAGCTTTCGGGTCCCCAGGGGTATATATTTTGATGTCCGGCTTAGCTGGATTTGTCATTGCGGTCCGGTGGTCTGAGGTGAGGTTCACAGTGAAGTGAAGGCAGCAACCATGATTGGAAGTCCATGTATCTCCTCAAGGTAAACTCTCTCAATCCAGCAACTAGAATGCTAGTATGCAATACTCACCAATACACACCTGAGTTGAGATACCTGTAGATCACATACTTTGTTTAATGCTATATCACTCTTGCTGCCTCTCAGGTAAATCCGCCCCTCCCCCACTTTGAGGCCCACTTTTGATATATGTTTATATCTAGCTACACTATACCACCATCAATATTGTAGCATGCTCATATATGCATACTATACAGCAAGTCTGGCTTATCACATGCCTTGATGTATGTCATTTTCAGTTATATTATACTACCATCAATATTATAGCATACCCATATATGCATACAATATAACAAGTCCAGCTTATTGCATGCTTTGATATACTTTATATCCAGCTACACCACACCACTATTAAGGTTATAGCATACCCACATAGGCATACAACATAGCAAGTCCAGCAAATTCCATGCCACTTGCATTTTTCATGCGTTTGTTTGCATGCATTTGATTTTGTCACATGCAGTTTGTCAATCAATTGACATATGTGCATTGTCACAGTTTTTCCAGACTTTTCCAAGGTGGGCTTTCTGTGACCACTGGTCAGACACCTCCGCATAGACTATGCTATTCATCCGAATCCTCCCCGTGGATGGTACCCCATTGTTTCGTCCCCTCAGCTCCCGAGCTGGATACATCATATGCCTCCATCTCGGCAGCCAGCGATCGGCAAGTTAACCCAAGGCATTGGTGAGTATGGGGTCGTTTGTCCCTTTCTGACCCTTTTTACTCACCATTTCCCATTGACCCCAACTATTACCAACATATTTTTACTGTCCTTATTTCCACAACAGATACAACTACCATGCATCAGCCCCTGAGGAAGCGAGTGGAATCTTGCGAAACGCGTAGGGAATAATGATGCGTTTTTGTATATCTGCATGCGTTGAGGACCTTACTCTCCCCAACAAGCTCTTATAATGATTTTTATACAACAATATTTGTTCAAGTAACATTGTCTATGTGCATGTATCCACTGGCTCAGCTATCATTTGTCATCATATTGTTCAAGGATGTATTATATTTGCTATGTATTCACAATTATCTGTACTTATGATGTTTTACATTGGCTACCATGCCGGGTGACGCACAATCATTGTTGTCTCCATTTTGTTTCTACAGCATCTGTTACTAATAACTTGTTTATATTATGCATTTGTGTGAGCATGTGCCTAACTCTCTCACCTCACTTAAAGTCCCAGGGCGACATGCATTTTTTGCTTTTCTGTTCATTTGACCATTGGAATGGTTGATGACAATGACCCCAAGATGCTGAGGCACTCTCTGACTGGCAGTGTGGTAGATAGAAGTAGTCTCCTTGCTTTTTGAAACAAGATGGGGATTTTTTCCTGAGGGAGTTCTATTGTGTTGAGTCGGGTATCCAGTTCTGCCCCCAAGAAGACCATTCTCTGAGTGGGTTGGAGATTGCTCTTCCGCCAGTTTATCAACCACCCGAATTTCTGTAGAGTAGAAGATAGAGTGCTTAGATGGAGTAAGAGGGAATCCTGATTGTCCGCGAGCAGGAGGATGTCGTCCAGATAGTGATGGACTCTCAACCCTTACTCCCTCAGCAAGGCTATCACCGGCAACAAGACTTTGGTGAATGTTCTGGGAGCGGTAGAAATCCCGAATGGGTGACTTTGAAATTGGAAATGCTGATGGTCTACCCCAAAGCAGAGAAACCTTTGAAATGCAGTGTGAATGGGAATATGCAGGTAAGCGTCTTGTAAATCGACGGAAAGCATCCAGTCCCCGATATTTATGGCATAAAGAATTGACTGTAAGCTTTCCATCTTGAACATCTCCACTAGGGTTGACGGATTGAGATTATATAAGTTCAAGACCGGACGCAGGTCCCCTGTCTTTTTCTTCACCAAGAATAGAGGGGAGTAAAACCCCTTTCCCCTTTGTGGTAATGTAACTTCCACTATGTGCAGTATAAGTGGAAAAAAGTTGCGCTACTAATATGAAAGGGTGATAGCAGCCAGCATCAACAAATTAGACATACGTGGATAGAAAACAAAAAATGCAGCGCTAGAAAATAAGTGACAACCAAAAATCGTGATTGAGGGTTGGTATAAAACATGTATCGTGTGCAGGCTATATGTCAATATAGTGCCTCAAATACTGAAGGAGAGAAGCTGGTACTAGCTTCCACACAGAAACAATAAACCTTACAGGTGTGAGTGAGTGAGTGAGTGAAAAACTTGCATAGCGCTAACAAATGCGAACTAAATCGCCTCAAGGCGCTTTGCTTCCAGTAACTTCATGATCCCTCAGAAGAGGTGGGTCTTAAGTTTTTTCCTGAAGGCCCGATGGTTTTCTTCCATACGGATGTCCGTGGGTAGAGCGTTCCATAGCCGTGGTCCTTGGACTGCAAATCTTCGTTCTCCCTTTGATTTGTAGCGGAACTTGGGGATGTGAAGGAGATTTTGGTCGGTTGATCGGAGAGTGTGATTGGGGGTGTAGTGCTTTATCTTCTCGCATAAATATTGAGGAGCGATTCCTTGTGTGCACTTGTGGGTGAGACAGAGGGTCTTGAAAGTGACCCGATCCTTTACGGTTAGCCAATGAAGGGTCCTCAGTGAAGGGGTGATGGGTTCCCATGGTTTTTTTCCTGTTATCAGTCTGGCTGCCGTGTTCTGGACGACTTGTAGGCGCGAAATCTGGTATTTGGGTAGTCCGAGGTAGAGGGCATTTGCGTAGTCGAGTCGGGAGTTGATAATTGATCAAACTACTACTGCTGTGTCCTCTTCTGGGATGAAGGGAATGAGTCTACGCAGCAGGCGGAGGAGATGGTGAGATCCGCTGATTACTGATCCTATTTGAGTGTCCATCGACATCTCCGAGTCAAAGATGACTCAGAGACTTTTGACTTTGGTGCTCGGGGTAATGGTCTGTCCGAGAATGGTGGGTAGTGTCCAAGAGGTTTTAGTTTTTGTCTTTCGGTTAGCGTGGAGGAGAAGCAGTTCTGTTTTGGATCCGTTGAGTTTGAGGGAACTCTGTCATCCAATCATCAATCAATGTGAGGCACTTTTCCAATCCGTGATATTGGTCTTTTTTTCCAGTGATACGAAAGTAGAGTTGGGTGTCGTCAGCGTATGAGTGGTAGCACAAGTCCTGTTTGCTGATGATTTTGAGGAGCGGGCGGAGGTAAATGTTAAAGAGCAGGGGTGACAGGGGTGATCCTTGAGGGACTCCGCAAGAAATTGCATGAGTTTTAGAGGTGAAGGCTCCTAGTTTCACTGTCTGAGAACGATTCTCAAGGAAGGAAGTGAACCAAGGTAGGTCTGGGTCTGCGACTCCTGCTACTTCTTTAAGGCGATTGAGTAGAGTTTTGTGATCTACTGCGTCGAACACTGCACTGAGGTCCAGCAGCACCAGGAGACACGATTCTCCTTCATATGCGGCTTCGAGGATGTCATCCCATATTTTGAGAAGTGCTGTTTCTGTGCCATGGCCTGGGCGGAAGCCTGATTGTAGTGGATCCAAGAGTTTGTAAGTGTCCAAATGAAGTTGTAGCTGTTGTACTACTGCTTTCTCCATGATCTTGGAAATGGTGTTGAGGCTTGTTACCGGTCTGCGGTGATTTGGGTCCTTGGGGTCAAGGTTGGGTTTCTTTAGGAGGGGTTTGATTATGCCTTGCTTGAGGGAGTTCGGAACCATACCTTCTTTGAATGATTGATTTATGATGTGTGTTATAGGTGCTATAATGTCGGTACATTCTTTCAGGAGTTTTGTAGAAATTATGTCATTTGGAGATGTGTTGTCTCTGAGGCTTCTGATGTTTTTGGTGGTGTCAATGGTGATCGGGCACAGTGAAAATTTTGCTAATTGTATAATGTTCGTATTGATTTCCTCTGTTTGCTTTGGCTGTGTGAAGTTGGTTGTTTTTTTCTGTTGATTTCCCGAATGTTTTCGATTTTGTCGATAAAAAAATCCGATAGCTCATTACAGAACTCTTGGGTTTCGTTTGCTGGAGGCTCTAGACAGGTAGGGTTCATAGTCTGAGTGACCAGTTTGAAGAGTTCACGAGGTCGGTTTAGGGCTTTTTTTATGGTGTATGAGAAATGCTCCTTTTTTGCTTTAAAAATTGCTTTGTGATATTTCTTAGTGAGTGCTTTGTAGTTTGTGTGGTTTTCCTCAGTTGGATTTCTTCTCCAGGCTCCTTCAGCTCTTCTGCGTTCTTGCTTTTGTAGAGTAAGAGTGTCATTAAACCAGCCTGAGTTGTTTTTACAGATGTGTGCTCTGCGTCTCGGAGCGACTGTGTCTGCCGTTTGTAGTAATATTTTGTTTAAGGAGTTGAGTGTTTGTTCCGTTGAGTGGTTATGCTTTAGCGTTCCTATTTTTTTTTGACAGTGTCGTTTTGAAAAATTCCAAGTGTAGTTTCTTCTGAGATCTTGTCCAGTATGTTGTTGTTGAGTCTTCCGGTTTTTGGGAGATGGTGTTGGTGGTAAATTTAAATTTGATAGCGTGGTGGTCCGTCCATGGTAACAGCATGTTGCCCAGTATGTTGATGTCCATATTTTGTTTAAATATGAGGTCAAGAATGTGACCCGACCCATGCGTAGGGGCATTTATCAGTTGCTGCAGACCTAGTTCTTCCAGTGGGTTGATGCAGGCGGTGGCGATGGGGTCCTGAGTGGCGTTAGCCCAGAGGTTGAAGTCCCCGAGTAGTAAAACGTTTTTGGTTTTTAAAGTGTATGTCGAGAAGAATTCGGTGAAGGGTATGTGGAGATTTGTCTTTGGTCCTGGTGGTCTGTAGCATAGCAGTATATGGATGGTCTCCTGGGGTGTTGTTTGGAGTTGCAGTGTAAGTGTCTCCATGAATGGCAATGAGTTCTGTAGGGTTGGTTTGGTAAGAGAGAGGTGCGATTTGAAGATAACTGCTAGGCCTCCTCCTCTTTGTCCTATTCTATGCTCAGTTAGGATGCGGTAGTTCACAGGTACTAATTCTGTTAGGATGGTGTTACAATCCGGTGTTAGCCAGCTTTCCGTGATAAAGAGGCAATCTATGTCGTTTTGCGTGATGAAATCGTGAATTTCCTGTCTATGCTTGACTGCCAATCTGGTGTTGATCAAGGCGCATGATAAATGTTGTAGTTGAAGTGGTGTCTTCATGTTTTTGATAGTCGATTGTCGATTGATCCTAAGCAGTTGTTCTTTTTTCGTAGTATTTTTTGGGTGGAGGTTGGTAGTGTTGGGGCGGTATTCCTTAGCCTCTGGAGGGTGTCCGCTAAGTATTTAAAGTTTCACATGATGGGAGGAAAAGGTGATGGGGATGGTGGATAGGGCCCAATGACCTTGCTACCCCCCCCGTTGGTCCAGAAGAAGGCAAAAACCACCAGCCGAGTCTGGCCAATTGCTACAGCAGGGGAAAAATTCCTTCTTGACCTCCCGAGGGGCGATCGGATGAACCCTGGATCAACTTGCTACTGGTTGGAGGTGCCCCGTTGTACTTACCCGGTCGGCACACGCGAGCCCGCTGGAGAGAGAGATTGGGGAGGGGGTAGAGTGATGGCCGTAGCTAGGCAGCAGCCGCGGTCTGTCCTGCAGGTCTAGCAATCTAGAAGTGAGCGCCCAAATGGCGGCAGGTGGCAGTCGGCGGCTGCGGGCGGCACAATGGTGAGGTGGGGATCTGAGCTAGGGGAGAGTGGGGTCCCGGGGAAGCCACAGGTCGTCAGGTTAGCGTTTGCTGGAGGAGCGAAACGCCAGAGTCCAAGGGGGTCCTGGATGGCCAGAGCTCCTGCCACACACGTCCGTTACGCTTGACCGTATGTGTGGATTGCTCTGTGAAGCGGTGAGGTCAGAGCTCCTGTCACACACGTCCGTTTCCCTGGACCATGTGTGTGGATTGCTCTGTGAAGTGATGAGGCTAGGGGGCCTATCGCACCCATCCGTTATGCTTGGCCGTGTGTGTGTGTCTGGGGAGATCGCGTAGTAGCGGCGGTCGGTGCTATAGGTTCGGGTGGCCTGAGTACGTCGGTGGGGGGGGAGATCAGTAATGAGTATTAGAGTTTTAGAGAGTATTGTGAAAGATAGTAATGGGTCAGTGTTGGGGGAGAAGCTCTGGGTGTACCAAAATGGCCGCTACTTACTAGGCCGAATCTCCGTGTTGTCCTCCCGGCTGCCTTTTAAGAGCGACCCAGTGGGGGCCACAGGCAATTGAGCCGTGAGTGGATGCAGTACAGTAGTTATCCCGGGTCAGAATATTCGAGGGGGCCGGGAGAGGGGTTTGAGGGCTGAGGCTGGGTGTCCCAAGATGGCTGCCGGGTCTAGGCCGAAGCCACGGTGTATGTGATAATGCATGAAATTAAGATCAAGTATGGGATAAAACACACTAAATGACCCACAGATATAGGAAAAAAAGTATAAAGCCCTGTACACACGATCGGTTTAACCGATGAAAACCGTCCGATGGATTGTTTTCATCAGACAAACCGATCGTGTATGGGACCCATCGGTCTTTTTTCCATCGGTTTTAAAAAATAGAACATGTTTTAAATTTTTCCGATAGATAAAAAACCGACCAAAAACTCAGATCGTCTATGGGCAAGTCCATCAGATAAAAAACCCACGCATGCTCAGAATCAAGTCGACGCATGCTCAGAAGCATTGAACTTCATTTTTCTCGGCTCATCGGAGTGTTTTACGTCACCGCGTTTGGAACGGTCGGTTTTTTGACTGATGGTGTGTAGGCAAGACTGATGGAAGTCAGCTTCATCGGATTTCCGATGGACAAAACCATTGGATTAGAATCCATAGGATATCCGATCGTGTGTACAGGGCTTAAGTATATAGTCCATACAACAATCACATTTGACATGGATGGATAATCATGAAGGAATAAGCCCCATGTATGAGTTCATATAAACAAAAAATTCTTGTGATTCGCCAATGTGAAATAATGAATTGTTGAAACTCATGTAGATGTGGGAGGTGGTCAACAAACACGACACCCGGGGCAGTGACTCCAGCACCAGGAAGGGGGGAATGAATAATCTTACTCCGTATCGTGGACACACACGCCAGCGGCGGTGGGTCAAGTAAGCAACGACAGATCCTCTCTGGCAGGTAGGCTGGTTGGAACTCCTGTGTAGGAAAGCTTCCTGTGTCCACGTCTCACAAGGCGAAAGTTTGAAAGCTGTAACGTCCCAAATCACGATAGAACGGAACTTAAAAGTCTTAACATGGATAAGGACCATAGAAAAAAGTCAGAAAAGGCCTCCACATAGTGCAGATGAATCTAATGGTATGATGTAAAAAGGCTTATTTATTCCAATAAAATCAGATAAAAAGGTACAGGCGTCATAAAAATGCTTGTAGATAGTGATCACAAAAAAGTTCAATTAAGGTGTAGTGTATAGAGCCAAGAGCAGGCTATGTACCCTAGGGGTACATAGCCTGCTCTTTGCTCTATACACTACACCTTAATGTACCCTGTACCCTTAATGTAAACGTGATTTGGGACGTTACAGCTTTCAACTTTCGCCTTGTGAGACGTGGACACAGGAAGCTTTCCTTCACAGGAGTTCCAACCAGCCTACGTGCCAGAGAGGATCTGTCGTTGCTTACTTGACCCACCGCCGCTGGCGTGTGTGTCCACGATATGGTGTAAGAGTATTCGTTCCCCCCTTCCTGGTGCTGGAGTCACTGCCCCGGGTGTAGTGTTTGTTGACCACCACATCTACATGAGTTTCAACAATTCATTATTTCACATTGGCGAATCACAAGAATTTTTTGTTTATATGAACTCATACATGGGGTTTATTCCTTCATGATTATCCATCCATGTCAAGTGTGATTGTTGTATGGACCAGTGTTTCTCAATTCCAGTCCTCAAGGCGCCCCAACAGGTCATGTTTTCATTATTTCCCTCAGATGAAACGGCTGTGGTAATTACTAAGGCAGTGAAACTAATCAAATCACCTGTGCAAAATAATGGAAATCCTGAAAACATGTCCTGTTGGGGTGCCTTGAGGACTGGAGTTGAGAAACACTGGTATGGACTATAACCTATACCTTTTTTCCTATATCTGTGGGTCATTTAGTGTGTTTTATCGCATACTTGATCTTGATTTCATGCATTATTACATACACCTGAAAGGTTGTTTGTTTCTGTGTGGAAGCTAGTACCAGCTTCTCTCCTTCAGTATTTGAGGCACTATATTGACATATAGTCTGCACACGATACATGTTTTATACCAACCCTCAATCACGATTTTTTGTTGTCACTTATTTTCTAGCGCTGCATTTTTTGTTTTTTAACTTCCACTATGGCCTGCTTCGGGATTAAATCCTGAACGTATTCTGTTAGTACCAATCTCCTTTCCCGCGATGCCGGTAGTCTGGTTATGCAGAATTGGTCTCTCGATGGCCGATTTTTGAACCTTCATTTGTGCCCGAACTGGACAGTATCTACTGTCAATAGGTCCTTTATTGTTTCCGCCCAGACCACAGCTGGTTGGGTGGACTCACCTTCAAAAGGACTTCTGGTCCCCCGTGTTAGGGGTCTTAGATTTCTGTAGTTTTAGGAAGGATGACTGGGGATTCTTCCAATTCCTCCTGTACTCCTTTCTGGGCCTATAAGATTTTGCCTCCCTGTATCTATCTGGGAGATTTCGCCTAAAGGTAGGCGGCCTCTGTTGTTTGGGCCTTCTGTCTGAAGGGATAAGTCCTGACTTCCCGCTGGTGACCTTTGAAATGGCCGAGTCCAGCTTCTCTCCGAAGAGCTTTGTGCCGTCAAATGGGATTTTACACCAATTAGACTTTGAGAGGGGATCCGCCGACCAGAGTTTCAGCCAAAGCGCCCTTCTGGCCATCACTGAACTTAACATTGCTCTTAATGCGGACTTGATTATGTCTACCGAGGCCTCTGCGACAAAGTCGCCTGCAAGGCTAAGTTCCTAAAGAGCCTTTTCCTGCTCTACCCCCTCTGTCACCAACTTCTCGGCGTTGGAGGACCAGCTTGAGATAGCCCTTCCCACTGCTGCCAGCGCCACTGCTGACCTACAGGCGCCACCTGCAGACAGGTAGGATCTCTTGAGATCCAGATCGATCTTCCTATCCAGCACATCTTTAAATGTGACTTTGTCCTCGATTGGGAGTGTTACGTGCCTAGCGAGGGGCATTAGGGAAGCGTCAACCACTGGAGGAGATACCAACGGGTTGACGTTAGGCTCCTTAAGTGGGTAGAGCTTTGCTAGTCAATTGCTAAGAGTGTTTTTTTTCTCAAGCTTCTGCCACTCCTCCTTGATTAGATCCTCCAGCTCGTCTATGAACGGAAATGTCTCCGGGTCTTTTTTAAGGTTCGGAAAATACTTCTTCAACTCTTGGAAGCTGGCAAACAAGGGACTCGGCGTGTCACCGCTGTCCGCGCATGCACGGAAGTGCCCGGATGCTCGGCGTCATGCTAGGAAGAGCCTGTAGGACTACAGGGCTCAGGAGACCAAATTAAAAAGACAAAGTGCACAAATGAAAACTGGAGGCCGCTGCAAACAATATAAACCTGTTTAAGGCCTGTAAAGGTGCTGGCAAACATACCCCTGAGACAAAAAGAGTGGGGTTCCTTCCATCTAGCTCATTTAGAGGCTGTATAGGTAAGGACTTCCACCCAGGAGAGGCTTGAACCTGGCTGGGGCGAAGCGGTAAGGGGGTGCTGATCCATTCAGTCCTGACAGGTGAGGAAAAAAAGGAGAATACTGGGGCGGGTACCCTCTCTGGGTTTAATAGCTACGCGGTCCTATCAGGTTGTGGGGGCGGAGCCACAACCCAAAGGTGTATGCTGCCATGATGCGACAGGAAAATCCTCATCACTTCCAGTTTCTGACGTCACACGGGAGGAGTGACTTCCATCCCTCTCACTGTATCCCAGTAACCAGATGCTACTGGTCACATCTTAAAAGCAGTAAACGTGGTGGTGGGTCCCCCTTCCACTGCCTGTAAAAGTAATCCAGGGGCTTCTTAGCAACAAGGATTACTTTTACTTTGTGCAGAATCGCTGGGGCTAAAAAATTATATCTCGATCATTGCTGTAGTGATGACCAGGATATCACCCTTCCAATTCAGCAACTTACTGGTACGTCGCTGGACGAGAAGCAGTTAAAGGGGATTGGTATGGGGGGCAGTAAAAATGCAGATCTGCTGCACGTTTACTTCTCCCCCAAATCAAGTGTAAAGTAGCATCTCACCATTTCTTATTATCATCAGCATTATGATAATCACACAGGCAGCACTGTAAGCAGGTTCTTTATCGTGGCTGTCATGGCTCTATCATGGCTCTATGTCACATTGCTTTTGGGTGCTGACTTTGTTAACTTATGGCTGTACTGTATGTAACAGACTGTAACAAAGCACAGCCATAACAAAGTCAGCACCCAAAAGCAATGTGACACAGAGCCATGCTGTGCTGCCTGTTTGATAATTGTAATGCTGATAACCTGCTGTGCTGTGAGACACATAATAGGACACAGTGAGTATTCTATGATCTATTTCCCACTCATTGTGTCCAGTGCAGCCACACTCTCCTCCTGCTCTTCCCTGTCAACCGCTCAACTTCTTCATATCTCGTGAAGACTGCAGCCGGGAGCCGAACGGAGAATCACAGTATCACTCCGCCAGCCGGGACTAATAGAAAAGTGGGGCGGCTTGATGTACATGCGCCCCGAGAATAAATAAATAGTCCCTCCGCTGCGCTCCCCTCCTGGGTCCCTGTGTTGACCTGATGGGGCCCAGGAAAATGATATACCTCCCCTTTAAGCAAGTAGAAAACTAGTTTTTTTTTAAATGTCATAACAAATTGTAATGATGGCTGGGCTCCACTGTGTAGTTGATGGGGGCAGGCCCGGTACAACAGGGTTGGTTGTACTGCCCTATCAGCGGCCCTGGCTAATGGTACAGACCAAGTTTTCCGCATTGAGGTGCCAATGGATGGGGCCATGTATTGTAAAATCTTTTTTTTTTCAATCAAAAAAAAGTTTTATTGTGCCAATTGTAATACATCACAGGTTACATAAAGAATTTTATTATTTTTTATATATCAGTAGGTATGCAAAATACAGATTAAGGGAACAAAACCATAGCACAATGTGAAATTCAATGACATACCTTATAGAAAGGAAAAAAAAACAAAAACAAAAGGTTTGTTCCAGCATTAATGTAATACCGCTATAAACCCGTAATCTAAACCTTAGTAGTTTTTTTTTTTTGTAGGATTATACTTTCATAAAAGTTATTGTATGGTAAGTTAGTATCAGATAGCACATATAAAACAATAAATACAATAGCAACCATCCATGTCAAGTAGGCAGGGTCTAACACGCCAACCCAACACAGAAGAACAAAAGGTCAATGGGCCAAAAAAAATAAATCATGGTCGCCCTCATCCTACCCGCTCTTAACCTAACCACTTGCCAACCGCCTCCTGTACTTATACGTCGGCAGAATGGCACGTACAGGCACATCCACGTACCTGTACGTCCCCTTTAACTGCCAGATGTGGGGGTCGCGCATGCTCGCGACCCTGCTGCCTTCCCCGTAAGTCGGACCGCGGGTCCCACGGACTCGCTCGCCGCGGGGATCCCCGTGATCATCTCACGGAGGTATAGAGCAGGGAGATGCTTGTGTAAACAAGCATTTCCCTGCTCTGCCTAGTGACAATGACACGGATCTCGGCTCTGTGTACTCGGAACGGGGAGCGGTGTCATGTGACACAAAGCCCATTCCCCCTACAGTTAGAAACACAATGCAGGGAGCACTTAACCCCTACAGCGCCACCTAGTGGTTAACCCCTTCACTCCCAGTGTCACGAGGATGCTATACACAGACATCCAATACAGGTGGTCAGGTAATTGGGCTGCACATTAAGGAATCAGGAACAGAGTAAGTGAAAAATATAAATATTTATTAAAGATAAAGACACACGTGTAAACAAAACCACAGCAAACCATAAGCAAGAAACGAATACAAAGGAACACAACAAACCCCAAAAACAACCTAATCTAACTAGCTAAGGCCCCTTTCACACTGAGGCGTTGAAAAAACGCAAAAAAAATTATGGGATTTTGTACCTCTATTTTACCGCGATTTTACCGTGTTCGCGGTAAAAATAGCGCTAACGCGTATGCGTTTTTACCGGTAAAAACGCGGTAAAAACGCATACGCGTTAGCGCTATTTTTTAAAATAACGCTTATGCCTATGCGTTTTTACCGCGTTTTTACCGCGGTTCCCATTCATTTCAATGGGGATAGGCGTTTTTACAGCGCTATTTTATGCGCCCTAAAGTTGCTCTAAAAAAGCGGTTTGCAGGATTTTTTCCAACGCCCAGCCAGCATAACGCCTCAGTGTGAAAGCCCTCAGGGCTTTCACATTGAGAATGCTGGGGCAGGATTATTTCAGGCGTTATTACAGCGCTATTTTTAGCGCGAAAACGCTGTAAAAACGCCTCAGTGTGAAAGGGGCCTAACTAATATGTACAAAAGAGAACACACATACATGAACAAGTCAGGGATGAGAGACAAGGGGAGCAGAAGGCCAGGTACTGGGAGCAGTCAGCAAGGGGGAGCTGGTATCAAGGACAGGGTACAAGGATCAGAGTCCAGGACAAGGCAGGGAACAGATCAGGTTCAGGACCAGGTAACGGATCAGGTTCAGGCAGGGACCAGGCTTACAGAAGGAATTCTGGAGCACTGAGCTTTGTTAAGGGTGGGTTTATATAGTCCAGCAGACCCAGATCAGGTGTGCTTGATGGCTGGTGGAAAGTCTTGGTGAGGAGACACCCGCTGGTGGCCACCAGAACTACACCCACTGCTGCCGAATGCAACAGTGCCACCAGCAGGTGAGCCCAGTAATGACACCATTCCTGACAGCCAGTGTAATTTTTACAGTAATCAGTGCATTTTTATAGCACTGATCGCTGTAAAAATGACAATGGTCCCAAAAATGTGTCAAACGTGTCCGATGTGTCCACCATAATGTCGCATTCATGAAAAAAATCACTGATCGCCGCCATTACTAGTAGAATTTTTTTTTTTTATAAAAATGCCATAAAACTATCCCCTATTTTGTAAACGCTATAACTTTTGCGAAAACCAATCAAAAAACGCCAATTGTGATTTTTTTTACCAAAAATATGTAGAAGAATACGTATCGGTCTAAACTGAGGAAAAAAAATGTTTTTTTATATATTTTTGGGGGATATTTATTATAGCAAAAAATTAAAAATATTGAATTTTTTTTAAAATTGTCGCTCTATTTTTGTTTATAACGCAAAAAATAAAAACCGCAGAGGTGATCAAACACCACCAAAAGAAAGCTCTCTTTGTGGTAAAAAAAGGACGTCAATTTTGTTTGGGAGCCACGTCGCACAACTGCGCAATTGTCAGTTAAAGCAACGCAGTGCCGAATCGCAAAAAGGGGCCTGGTCTTTAATCAGCCAAAATGGTCCGGGGCTTAAGTGGTTAACCACTTAACGACCGCTCACTGTAAATATACGTCGGCAGAATGGCACCGACAGGCACAATCACGTACAGTGTACGTGATCGCCTTTGTACAGTTGGGGGGTCCGATCGGACCCCCCTCCAATACAGTGAGCGCCCGTTTATCGTTGGGGAGCGATCAGAGATGAGGGGGTGACCATTCGATTTCAGCCACCCCCTCGCGATCGCTCCCGGCCAATGAAAATGCTTCCTCCGCCATGTGATGTAAACACAGGCAGGAGGAAGTGATGTCATCTCCCTCGCGGCGGTCTTTTCGATTCCGGCGCCGAGGAGAGAAGAAGCAGGTTAGTGCACCAACAGTCCACTGACACTTAGGTACACATAGGCACACATTTCACCCCCCAGTCACCCCCAGATCACCCCCCAGGTCACCCCCCAGCCCCCAATCACAGTGTCACTGATTGCAGTGATCATTTATTTTACTGATCACTGCATTTAGTGTCATCTGTGATAGTAAAAAATTGCAGGGCAGTTAGGTTTAGGCCCCTTTAGGTCCAGGGTAGCCCCCTAACCCCCCCCTAATAAAGGTTTAACCCCTTGATCGTCCCCCAGGTAACCCTTTCACCAACTAACGCCAGCGTCACTAAGCGATCGTATTTTCGATCGCTGTATTTAGTGCCGGTGGTGCCCTAGATATCCAGTTATTTATTTTTAGTTTCGCCGCAGGTTTTTAGAGCGTCAGGTACCCCCATATATTATTTTAACCCCCTGATTGCCCCTAGAGTTAACCCTTTCACCAGTGATCACCGTATAAGCGTCACTGGTGACACTGGTTACCCAGTTAGTTATTTAGTTATTTAGATAACCCGTCAGGTTTTTATATAGCGTCGGGTACCCCCATATTTAACCTAATAAAGGTTTTAACCCCCTGATTGCCCCTAGTTAACCCTTTCACCAGTGATCACCATATAAAGGTTACGGGTGATGCTGGTTGGTTAGTTTGCTTTTTATAGCATCAGGGCACCCACCGTATATAACCCAATAAAGGTTTAACCCCCTGATCGCCCGGCGGGTGAGATCAATTAGGTTTTAGCGCCAGAGAGGGTCTGCGTCGCCCCAGGCAGCGTTAGGTTAGTGCCAGTAACGCTAACACCCACGTGCAAAGCATACACCTCCCTTAGTGGTATAGTATCTGATCAGATCTATACTAGCGTCCCCAGCGGTTTAGGGTTCCAAAAAACGCAGTGTTAGCGGGATCAGCCCAGATACCTGCTAGCACCTGCATTTAGCCCCTCCGCCCAGCCCAGCCCAGCCCACCCAAGTGCAGTATCGATCGATCACTGTCACTTACCAAACACAAAACACATAACTGCAGCGTTCGCAGAGACAGTCCTGATCCCTGCGACCGCTAACAGTATTTTTTGTAGCGTTTGATACATTTGCTGACGACAGTCGGGTGCTTTTTTTCCTGTGAATCTTACTAGTGTACCCCTAAATTTAGAGCCCAAAATGGCAAGACGAAGGTACACTAGTAAAGAGGCCTACGAGATTCTGAGCATGACAGATAGTGAAGAGGAGGTCACGTATCTGTCAGATTCAGGCTCAGAATATCTTCCCGTAGAAGACAGTGACGTCAGCGGCCCCACGTCAGATAGCTCTGACGACGAAGTTGAGGTCCCTGCTAAGGTCAGGCGTACCCGATCCCGATCTTCTGAGGTTGTTGAGGAGCAAGAACCGCAGGGCTCTCGTATCATGGAGCAGAGTAGTACTAGCGCCGCTATTCCTTCTGGTGAATTGGCAAGCACCAGCGGTCTAGTACAGCCTGGGCGTACATCCAGCACTGCAGTATCACTTGGTGACGTGGCGAGTCCCATAAGTGCAGTTCAAGCTGGCGAGGTGGCAAGCACAAGTAGTGTCCCGCTGCCACCAATAAGAAGACAAAGGCAGGCCCGTCGTATCCATAGTGCTCTTCCTGCAGAATTCGCCTATCCTGATTGGGTCCCCACCACTTCTGCAGAACCCGTACTTCCCCCATTCACTGCCCAACCCGGTATTCAGGTGGAAACAGCTGATTTTATGCCAATTGACTATTATTCGCTGTTTTTCACGGAAGATCTCTATAGATCTATTGTGGACCAGAGTAATTTATATGCTGGTCAATTCATCGCCGCTAATCACCAGTTGCCTTCCATTGCCAAAGATTGGAAACCAATTACGGTTTCCGAATTTAAGACCTTTCTGGGCCTTTCCCTTAACATGGGCACACATAAATTCCCGTCATTGCGTGCTTATTGGTCCACGCACCCAATTGACCACATGCCCGTGTTCTCTGCCTCCATGCCCAGGAAACGATACGAGCAGATTTTGCGGTTCATGCACTTCAACGACAATGAACTTTGTTGTCCACGTGGGGACCCTGAATACGACCGGCTCTATAAAATTCGGCCCCTCATAAACCACTTCAACGAACGTTTTGCAGCCTTGTTTATTCCCGATCAAGCTGTCTGCGTTGATGAGTCCCTGATTAAATTTTCTGGCCGCTTGGCTTTCAAGCAGTACCTTCCCAGCAAGCGTGCCAGATACGGGGTCAAGCTCTATAAGTGCTGTGACAGGGCAACAGGCTATGTATGGAGCTTTATGGTTTATGAGGGAAAAGATAGTCAGGTTGAGCCGGTCAACTGCCCGGATTACATAGGGAGCGCTGGCAAGATAGTGTGGAAATTGGTGTCACCCTTATTCGGAAAGGGGTACCACTTGTATGTGGACAATTATTACACGAGCGTGCCACTGTTTAGTCACTTGTTTGATCATCAGATTGGAGCATGTGGCACCGTGCGACCTAATCGCCGGGGCTATCCCCAGCGGCTTGTAGATGCCCGTCTTAGGCTGGGGGAGAGAGCCTGCGTAAAGTGTAATAACTTGCTCGCTATGAAGTGGAGGGACAATAAGAATGTTTTCCTTCTTACCTCCCTTCATGCAGACACGACAGTCCAAATTCGTACGGTGACTGGTGTTGTGGAGAAACCCCTCTGTGTCCACGAATATAACAAAAATATATGGGAGGGGTGGACCTCAACGACCAGTTGTTGGCGCCGTATCTAATTGACCGTAAGGCGAGACGCTGGTACAAAAAAGTGTCTCTATCCTTATTTCAATTGGCTTTGCTGAACGCTCATGTGCTATACAGAGCTTCAGGCGGGACGTTATCTCTTCTAAAATTCCAGAATGAGATTGTCACAGAACTCCTGTATCCAGGCGGTTCTGCACCTCACCATCCCCTACCAAATGCAGTAAGCCGGCTGCATGAGAGGCATTATACGCATGTCCTCCCGATTACCCCTACCCAACAAGCCCCCCAAAAAAGATGTTGTGTCTGTAGCAAGCGCGGATTTAGGCGTGACACCCGTCATTATTGTCCACTCTGTCCTGACAAACTTGGTCTTTGCCTTGGTGAATGTTTTGAACGCTACCACTCAAAAGTGAAGTTTTAGCGTAGGGTACAGCATTTCACAGACTAGGACACACTTACACAGGGTCTCCCAAGATGCCATTACATTTTGAGAGACCCAAACCATTACAGTTGTTAAAGTTACAAAAAAAAAGTGTAAAAAAGAAAAAAAAAAACATAAAAAACAAAAACACCAAAAAAATATAAAATAAAAAAAACAAAAATAGTTGTCGTTTTATTGTTCTCTCTCTCTCTCTATTTTCTCTCTATTGTTCTGCTCTTTTTTACTGTATTCCATTCTGCAATGTTTTATCATGCTTGCTTTTCAGGTATGTAATTTTTTGTTTTCAGGTGCGCCATTCAACTGCAGCGCGGAATTATTTATCTTGACAGCAACAGCGTTTGCTCCCACGATACATAAAGCCGTGACTCCAGTGCTGTAGGAGGTGATTTCACCACCACAGTTAAAAAAAAGAGCATATATGCCGAAGCATGGGGGCAGCAGGGGCGGAGGAGCGATTTTGCTCCTAATGCTGCGTATATACGGTCGAAATTCCGACAAAGGCTTGCCCGTGGAAAAGTCCGACCGTGTGTACGCGGCATAACTTTTTTGCGGGAGGATGCCCCCATGCTTCGGCATATATATATTTTAGGCACAGGTTGCGTTAAAAAAATGTTTTATTTTTTACTAGGTTTTGTTTTGGTATTTGCTTTGCAGGTATGGTATGGTAAGGTCTTATGCCGCGTACACACGACCGCTTTTCTCGACGAGAAAAACTGCATTTTTTTTTTTCGCCGAGAAAAACGATCGTCTGTGGGCTTTATGTCGTTTTTCTCGTTGAGAAAAACGGCATAAAAAACGACGAGAAAAATTAGAACATGTTCTAAATTTTCTCATCGTTTTTTCCAGCATTTTTTTCCCATAGGGAGACACTGCCGCGGAGCCCACAGATGGTCGTTTTTCTCGTCAAGAGAAAAAATGACGGGAAAAACGACCGTGTGTAGGGAACCAAGCGGTTCCCTTGTTTTTCCTGTCATTATTCACGGCGGTTTTTTAACCGCCGTGAATAATGATCGTGTGTACGCGGCATAACTGTTGTACTGTAATGTTACTTTGTTTTAATGTTAACCATCATTTGCTTAGCAGGTACGCCATTCAGTTGCATCGCGGATTTATTTATCTTGACAGCAACAGCGTTTGCTCCCACGATACATAAAGCCGTGATTCCAACGCTGTAGGAGGTGATTTCACAACCACAGTTAAAAAAAGAGCATATATGCCGAAGCATGGGGGCAGCAGGGGCGGAGGAGCGATTTTGCTCCTAATGCCGCGTATATACGGTCGAAATTCCGACGGAGGCTTGCCCGTGGAAAAGTCCGACCGTGTGTACGCGGCATAACTTTTTTGCGGGAGGATGCCCCCATGCTTCGGCATATATGCCCATCATTAGAAGTGGGTGGATGAAGGGAGGTATTCTAATGGTGGGCATACCCACCGATCAATCTCTTTTTTTCGTTCAGCCAACAGGCTGCATGAAAAAAAAGATTACAATACATGTCCAACAAGGACCAGCAACGTACTGGTATGCTGCTGGACTTTGAATGTTTATACCAGAATGATGCCTGCAGGTTTAGGTATCATCTTGGTATCATTCTTTTCAGCCAGTGGCCGGCTTTCATGTAAAAGCAATTCTAGCAGATAATTAGCCTCTAGACTGCTTTTACAAGCAGTGGGAGGGAATGCCCCCCCCCCCCGGATATAAACAGCGCCATTGGGAAATTGGGAAAGCATTTTATCACACCGATCTTGGTGTGGTCAGATGCTTTGAGGGCAGAGGAAAGATCTAGGGTCTAACCCCCCAATTTTTTTCAAAAAAAGAGTACCTGTCACTACTTAATGCTATCATAGGGGATATTTACATTCCCTGAGATAACAATAAAAATGATAAAAAAAAAAAATATGGAAGGAACAGTTTAAAAATAAAATAAAAAAGCAAAATAAATAATAATAAAAAAAAAAGCACCGCTGTCCCCCCCCTGCTCTTGCGCAAAGGCGAACGCAAGCGTCGGTCTAGCGTCATATGTAAACAGCAATTGCATCATGCATGTGAGGTATCACCGCGAAGGTCAGATCGAGGGCAGTAATTTTAGCAGTAGACCTCCTCTGTAAATCTAACGGGGTAACCTGTAAAGGCTTTTAAATGCTTTTAAAAATGAATGTAGATTCTCGCCGCTGCGCGTTTGTGCGAAATTTTAAAGCATGTTGTGTTTGGTATCCATGTACTCAGCCTAAGATCATCTTTTTTATTTCATCAAACATTTGGGCAATATAGTGTTTTTTAGTGCATTAAAAATAAAAAAAGTGTGTTTTTCCCCCAAAAAATGCGTTTGAAAAATCGCTGAGCAAATACTGTGTGGAAAAAAAAATGCAACACCCACTATTTTAATCTGTAGGGCCTTTGCTTTAAAAAAATATATAATGTTTGGGGGTTCAACATAATTTTCTTGCAAAAAAAAAAATGTTTTCATGTAAACAAAAAGTGTCAGAAAGGGCTTTGTCTTCAAGTGGTTAGATGTGGATGATGTGTGACATAAGCTTCCTAATGTTGTGCATAAAATGCCAGGACAGTTCAAAACCCCCCCAAATGACCCCATTTTGGAAAGTAGACACCTCAAGCTACTTGCTGAGAGGCATGTTGAGCCCATTGAATATTTTTTTTTTTGTCCCAAGTGATTGAATAATGACAAAAAGAAAAAAAAAAAAAATGTACAAAAAGTTGTCACTAAATTATATATTGCTCAAACATGCCATGGTTATATGTGGAATTGCACCCCAAAACACATTCTGTTGCTTCTCCTGAGTACGGGGATACCACATGTGTGAGACATTTTGGGAGTCTAGCCGCGTACAGGACCCCGAAAACCAAGCACCGCCTTCAGGATTTCTATGGGTGTAAATTTTTGATTTCACTCCTCACTGCCTATCACAGTTTCGGAGGCCATGGAATGCCCAGATGGCACAAAACCCCCCCAAATGACCCCATTTTGGAAAGTAGACACCCCAAGCTATTTGCTGAGAGGTATGTTGAGTATTTTGCAGATCTCGCTTTTTGTCACAAAGTTTTAAAAATTGAAAAAAGAAAAAAAAAAAAAAAATGTCTTTCTTCATTTTCAAAAACAAATGAGAGCTGTAAAATACTCACCATGCCTCTCGGCAAATAGCTTGGGGTGTCATATTCCCGCAACTTGTGGCAAAATATGAAATATTCCATGGACTGAACATGCCTCTAAGTAAATAGCTTGGGGTGTCTACTTTCCAAAATAGGGTCATTTGGGGGGTTTTGTGCTATTTTGGCATTTTATGGCCTTCGAAACTGTGATAGGTAGTGAGGAGTGAAATCAAAAATTTGTGCCTAGAAATCCTGAAGGCGGTGATTGGTTTTCGGGGTCCCGTACGCGGCTAGGCTCCTAAAAAGTCCCACACATGTGGTATCCCCGTACTCAGGAGAAGCAGCAAAATGTATTTTGGGGTGCAATTCCACATATAACCATGGCATGTGTGAGCAATATATCATTTAGTGACAACTTTTTGTAATTTTTTTTTTTTTGTCATTATTCAATCACTTGGGACAAAAAAAAAAAATATTCAATGGGCTCAACAGGCCTCTCAGCAATTTCCTTGGGGTGTCTACTTTCTAAAATGGGGTCATTTGGGGGGGTTTTGTGCTATTTTGGCATTTTATGGCCTTCAAAACTGTGATAGGTAGTGAGGAGTGAAATCAAAAATTTCCGCCCTTAGAAATCCTGAAGGCGGTGCTTGGTTTTTGGGGCCCCGTACCCGGCTAGGCTCCCAAAAAGTCCCACACATGTGGTATCCCCATACTCAGGAGAAGCAGCAGAATGTATTTTGGGGTGCAATTCCACATATAACCATGGCATGTGTGAGCAATATATCATTTAGTGACAACTTTTTGTATTTTTTTTTTATTTTTTTGTCATTATTCAATTACTTGGGACAAAAAAAATATTCAATGGGCTCAACATGCCTCTCAGCAATTTCCTTGGGGTGTCTACTTTCCAAAATGGGGTCATTTGGGGGGGTTTTGTACTGCCCTGCCATTTTAGCACCTCAAGAAATGAGATAGGCAGTCATAAATTAAAAGCTGTGTAAATTCCAGAAAATGTACCCTAGTTTGTAGACGCTATAACTTTTGCGCAAACCAATAAATATGCGCTTATTGACATTTTTTTTACTAAAGACATGTGGCTGAATACATTTTGGCCTAAATGTATGACTACAATTGAGTTTATTCGATTTTTTTTATAACAAAAAGTAGAAAATATCATTTTTTTTCTAAATTTTCGGTCTTTTTCCGTTTATATCGCAAAAAATAAAAATCGCAGAGGCAATCAAATACCATTAAAAGAAAGCTCTATTTGTGGGAAGAAAAGGACGCAAATTTCGTTTGGGTACAACATTGCATGTCCGCACAATTTACAGTTAAACAGCGCAGTGCAAAATTCTGAAATCACCTTTGGTCCTTTAGCTACCAAATGGTCCGGGGCTTAAGTGGTTAAAGAAGCTTCCCCTCTATGGTCAGAGGGTGCATATGGCGGTTGTACTTACATAATTAGATGTTGAAAACAGTGAAACTTGTCCTGCCTCTGCCCTAGAGGTCAATGTTAACCTTTTCCACAGACGTTCATGCCTTTTATGCTTGTAGCAACAAATGTAATACCAGTTGCGGGGGTGCCAACCCCGGGGTTTCCAACCAAGCTTGCCATATGGAGTAAAATTTACTATTCGCATTTCTATGCTGATATGTCAACTGCTCCCTGACCAGGATGTAATTGACTTGTTCTACCCATTGTTTCTTAGTGGGAACACGTGGAGAAAGCCAGAACCTGGCCACTAGCTTTCGAGCTATATATACTGTAGTAGTCTGAGCACTGCTATATTGATGGGGGGGGGGGGATATATATTTCTTCATCAACAGCTCCTAAGAAACAGATTAAAGGATGCAATGGGACCCCAACCTGGATAGCTTCAGTTTTTTCACCCCAATAATGGTGCAATTTGGGTGTCAGGACCTGGGCTTGAACCTGGGACCTCATCTGTGTCTGGCGTTTACTCTTCCCACTGAGCTATCTGGGATGCTGGACAGCTCCCTGCCTGATCTGCTGGACAAACCTATCTGTTCCAATGGACAACCCTGCCTTGAGTCTTGATTACCGATGAACCTTGAACTCCTTGCTCCTCCCATGAACTTCCTATATAAGCCTTGTCTCAGCACTTCCTCTTTGCCAGGTTATTGTGCCTTCCCTGCCAGTGCCTTGCTGTTGGTTTTCCTGTTGCCATCTGTACCTACAACCACTCGTGATTGACCTTTGGCTTGTTCCTGGACTTCTCTACTGCCTGATCCCAATCTGCAACTACCCGTGTTTGACCCTCGGCCTGTTCTTTGACCACGTTGCTGTTTCATCCTTGTCTGTTTATCCGCTATTGGACCCCGGCTTGCTCACACCCTGGTGGGGCAAACTTGAGGACTGCGACCTGGTACTAGCTTGCAGCCAAATCCATCTCCACCACCCGGAGCTCTGGGGAAAACCAGCTAGTACTTAGACTCCGCACCTCAGGTGAGCCTGTGTCATCTACCAGAAGTGACTGCCTGTATGCCTGTCCTGCCACTGCTATTGCAATTGGTCTTCAAGCCCGACGCCTGATCGTGACAGAATAACCTGGCCATAAACATGAAGGCCGCTATAGCAGATGCTCTGACTCCTGTCAGACAGCAAATCTCAGACCTGCAGCAAGAAGTTCTGTTACTGAAAGGTACAGTACGCCCAGGCCCGGAACCAGCCTGTCCTGAGCCATTTGTTGTGATGCCCGAGAGGTTTGACGGTAGCCGTGCATCTCTTTCATCCTTTAAGATGGATTGCGAGCTGTTGTTTGCTCTTAAGCCTAGGACCTATGCCACAGATTATATAAAGGTTCTCGCTACTATCAACCTGCTCACTGGACCCATCAAAACATGGGCTCACCAGGTATTACAGGAAAGGAGTCCAGTCTTGGACAGCTGGGAAGCTTTTATGTTAGCCCTGGACTCTCACTGTACAGTTTCCAAGAAAACCAGGGTTCCCAAGTCTGCTCCTAGCTCATCTGGCCTTCGAGGACCCAGGGACAGGAATACCCTGTACAGGTATGACTTCAAGTCACCCCAGTACGTGCCAAGCCATTAAGCCCTAACACCACAAAGCCTTGACGTTCCTGTGGATATACACACACCTACCCTGGAAGATGTGGAACCTATGGAGATCGGGGTCATCGAGACCACGCTGTCTAAAGCTGAAAGAGAGCGGAGGAGAGGCTGTGGCCTTTGTTTCTATTGTGGAGAAAGAGGGCACTTAATCTCTCTCTGCCCAACTCGTCCACCTCGGCCAAAGGTTCTTCAAGTGGGTACTACTGGGATTCATTCTGCTATCGCTGCTGTTCGGCCTGTGAACTGCCAAGGTTGCCGTAAGGCCTGTCCATGTTCAATGACACAAGTACGTTCCCAGACTACGGTGGTCAACGATACCAGTGCCCCTCTTGAACCCGCAACCAATACCCCTGTGAAACTCCTACCATCTGGCCTAGAGGCAACTATGCAACCTCCCGACAACAGACCAGTTCCAGTAGTCATCCCACGTTCCACAGTGGTAAATGCAGTAACATCACCCTGTCCTGCCAAAGAACCACCTCCTGCTCCAGAGACGCCTCTCGCTACATCCTAAGAAAACACCTGTTCTTGATACCGTCACCACTTCTGTAAAGTCTGGCTCCATCACAAATTCCTGTCCTGCCAAAGAAGTTCTACCACCTGACTGTATGTATGCCTCGAATGGCACCCTTATCCGTAAGCAGGAGCTGGAGATGTTTGAAAAAGCCTTGCAAGTGAGGAGAATCTCCCCAGCAGAAACTTCTAAAGAAAAAGATGCCCAAAGATGGATAAGGTTCACTCCCCTAGATTGACAAGAGAATTCCACCAGAGGTTTCCTCACAAACCCAGCCCTAAGACGTCCAGAGGACGTCCTGAGAGGAGGGGAGTACTGTCAGGACCTGGGCTTGAACCTGGGACCTCGTCGGTGTCTGGCGTTTACTCTTCCCACTGAGCTATCTGGGATGCTGGACAGCTCCCTGCCTGATCTGCTGGACAAACCTATCTGTTCCAATGGACAACCCTGCCTTGAGTCTTGATTACCGATGAACCTTGAACTCCTTGCTCCTCCCATGAACTTCCTATATAAGCCTTGTCTCAGCACTTCCTCTTTGCCAGGTTATTGTGCCTTCCCTGCCAGTGCCTTGCTGTTGGTTTTCCTGTTGCCATCTGTACCTACAACCACTCGTGATTGACCTTTGGCTTGTTCCTGGACTTCTCTACTGCCTGATCCCAATCTGCAACTACCCGTGTTTGACCCTCGGCCTGTTCTTTGACCACGTTGCTGTTTCATCCTTGTCTGTTTATCCGCTATTGGACCCCGGCTTGCTCACACCCTGGTGGGGCAAACTTGAGGACTGCGACCTGGTACTAGCTTGCAGCCAAATCCATCTCCACCACCCGGAGCTCTGGGGAAAACCAGCTAGTACTTAGACTCCGCACCACAGGTGAGCCTGTGTCATTTACCAGAAGTGACTGCCTGTATGCCTGTCCTGCCACTGCTATTGCAATTGGTCTTCAAGCCCGACGCCTGATCGTGACATTGGGATAGCGCCAGATTAAGTGAATTAGAGAATTTTCCTCCCCATTCCATTTGGGGGACAAAGAGGAAGCCCTCCTTCCCCAGCGATGCAACTGGATGGGTGTTCGGTAAGCCCTGTGTAGTAAGAATAAATGAGATAACCTGTGTGACTGTGAGACTGACGTAATCAGCCCAGATTGCAAGCACATCTCCCAGATTTCCTAATTTATATCCCCTCAGGCCTGGTTCACACTGATCCGACAAACGCTCCGACATTGGGAGCTCATGTCGCATGACGTGTGAAAATCAATGTTTCTCTATGGGAGCCGTCTTAACTGGTCCGACACAAGTCGGTCCGACTTTGAAAATGCTCCCTGTACTACTTTGGTCCGACTTTGATCCTACTTCAGCCCATTGAATATCATTGAAGTCGGATCAAAGTAGGATACTTGTCCTAACCATCCGACATTTGACATCCGACATGGTGATTACAGCAACAGTAAAAGGAATTTATCTCACCCTGGGATTGTTTTGATTGGTCAAAGGACAAGTCAGACTATCACAATGTCGGATCAAAGTAGTATCCTGTTCATGAATGTCGGATCAATGTAGGACTGATGTCGCAGAGCAAAGTAGGATGAAAGTCGGATGAATGTCGTGTCGTATCAGTGTAAACCCAGCCTAAGGCCTGTGTCCATCCCCTCCTACACGGTAAAGTTGCTGTGTCTTGTATGGATGATAGTAGGCTTGAATAGATATGAGATATCAGGCCCTTTTTCTCTTGTCCGTAAAAGATGTCCCTTAGCAAGGGATGACTCGAAAGTGAAAGTGTGTATATATACGACCCTGGGCCTGGAGAGCATGTCTCAATTGGAGGTACTTAAAAAAATTGTTGTCTAGGTAGGTTAAATTCTGCCTGTAGGTCCATGAAGGATTTTAGTATATTTTGGTTATATTATTGGGAAATATTACAAATGCCAGCAAGTTTCCATGCTTGGAAACCTTCCAATTTATATACTTCTGCCAGGTTAGGATTGTGCCATAATGGAGTATCTTCAAGAAATCCTGAGATCCCCAAACTGTTTTTAAAGTGGTTGTAAACCCGAAAAAAAAAAAAAACACCTGCAAGACAAAGCCATAATGGGCTAGTATGACTAGCATACTAGCTCATTATGCATTACTTACCTTAGACCGAAGCCATCCACGTCTCCCCCTCCGGCCGCAGACATCTCTCCACAGATACCCGGACGGTTACTTCCGGGTATCGCCGCTCCGGCGCTGTAATTGGCCGGAGCGGCGAAGACGTCACTCCGCGCATGCGCGCGGGAGCCTTCAAATCCGGCTAAGCCGGATTTGTGAAAGGGATTTACAGTGCGCCTGCGCTGTTGTCTGCAGCGCGCATGCGCCGTAGACAATGTGTAATCCCATTCCCAAATATCTCCTAAACCGTGCAGGTTTAGGAGATATTGAAAATAGCTACAGGTAAGCCTAAAGCCTCGTACACACAAACAAGTTTCTCGGCAAGAAAACTGCCGAGATAGCTTTCTTGCCGAGAAAATCGTTCGTGTGTATGATTTCTCGTCGAGAAAACTGACCAGAAAATAGAGAGCTGGTTCTCTATTTTTCTCGTCGAGATTCTCGTCGGCATGTTTCTCAACGAGAAAAGTGTGTGTGTGTGTGTGTGTGTGTGTGTGTACACTTACCTGTCACCGTGGAAACCCGCGCATGCTCGAATTGACTTTGACGCATGCGCGGTAGCTTCCTAGGCATAGGTAGGGTGTAGCAAGATGGCGGAGTCTTTTAAAAAGGGGGAGTAAATTCTCTTTTAAGTAGTTCAATGGATTGGCAGACACCTGTACTCCCAGATATTTGAATGAGGAGGCTACTTTAAGGGATTCTGCAGCAACCGGTAACCAAACCGTTGGATCATCTAAAGGCAAAAGAACTGATTTGTTCCAGTTGATGGAGAATCCCGACAAAGAGTCAAAATATTGAATCACTGTCGCCCAAATAAAGAATGCTAGGGCTGTGATAGAGAGGTTGCATGACAGGACTGCAGAGAAAATATCTGGCAGCGTAGGTTCTGGCCCAGCCGCGTCTGGAATCATGGCCATATGTGGGGCTTGAACAATAGGGGTTGTACTCAGTGTCCCATGGAAGTAATTGCGCCGGATCCTCGAGTGGCTGAGTCAGACTGAGAGCCTCTGTGGTCTTCTAGCATGTCTCCAGGCTGCTCCGAGGAGTCCCGTGCACCAGGCATGGAGAGAACAGCTTTAGAGTTGCCTCGCTGTACTTCTCCTTGACAGATTTCTGTGCCGAGCCGCCATCTTGGGCCGCGTGGCCTGGATCAAGGCGGTAGCGAGCAGGAAACACAGCATCTGGTAAAGTAGTTGTGCAGCAATCACCGCAGGGCTACATGTCTCAGAAAACGGATGATGTTAGGCTGTTAGCAGGATAAAAGAGCGGAGATTCGGCGGAGCTCACAAGTCGTGGGTCTGGCTACATGCACTGCCAAGCGACGCACTGATTGTAAAATCTTCGATGAGAACCTTATTCCCTCGGCCAGAACACTAAAGATGGGTTATAGATTGGTCTTTCTGCATGACATCAACCCAAAACATACCACCAAGGCAACAAAGGAGTGGCTCAAGAATAAGTACAATAAGGTCATAGAGTCTCCAGATCTTATGGAACACATTTAGAGGGAGCTGAAACTTCGAGTTGCCAAGCAACAGCCAAAAAAGTTTAAGGATCTAGAGAAGATCTGTAAAGAAGAGTGGACCAAAATCCCTCCTGAGATGTGTGCAAGCCTGGTCATTAACTACAAGAAACCTCTTACCTCTATGTTTGCTAACAAGGGTTTCTCCACCAAGTACTAAGTCATGTTTTGCTTGGGGATCAAATAGTTATGTTATTTACTGAACTGCAACTCAATTCATAACATTTGTATCATGTGTTTTTTCTGGATTTTTGTTTGATATTCTGTCTCTGTCATGTAAAATACACCTATAATAAAAAATATAGACCCTTAATTTCTTTGTAAGTGAGCAAACCCTCCAAAATCTGCAGGGGATCAAAGAATTATTTTCCCCACTGTAAACACTAGCAAGCATATCGTGTAAATGTCAGGAACTTGGTAGGAGGCCGAGATGCTGGGAGGGCTCCCCTTGCGGCTGAGCGCAGCACACCCCTGAAGGTGACACAGGAGGCGTGGTGCCCACAAAGCATGGGTTGCCTGATTGCTGGAGCTGGTTGCCAGGAACTCTCTGGGACAGGCAAGGTATACTGCAAAGCAGGGGTGCTTGGAAAGTCCAGGAGATGTGGACCAGTGGAGCAACCAGATAGCTGAGTTGGGAGCCAGGCCAGGGGTCATTCACAGTAAGACAGTCCAAGATCAGTGTGACCAAGGGTCAGCCAAGTCTTTGCACAGGAGACAGGTAAAGCAGAGTCCGTAAGTCAGGCCGGGATCAGATGCAGAGAGCAGGCAGGAAGAACAAGCCAAAGGGTCAAGCCCGGGGATCAAGAAGAGCAGGTCAAGACAAGCCAGGTTGGTGCACAGGAAATCAGATCAGCAGGATATTCATGGCACAGGAACACAGGGGGAAGCTGACGATAAACCAGCAATGCACCATTGTCAGCAGCGGGTTTAAATAGGCAGTGGCGCAACTATCGCGCTGTGTGTGTGCCGCTGCGCATGCGCGTTCAACTGGTCATGACGCTGCGCGTCCTTGTGCATTGATGCACGCCAGCGTGCCTTTGCCTATGCCGGTTCGCCATCCCTGCACTATTGTACCTGGGAATGCGCCTATTCCCCTGATAGTAAAGCTGCAACACCAGGTGTACAGGAGCCTCCGGTAGAGATAGTGGGGGTGGAAAAGGAGCCCACTGCTTTTGATCCCTGGACAATGATGGCTGTATTAAAGCCATTAGTTGTCCGAGAAATTGTAACACGGCTTCAGAAAAAAAATTGCCTTAGCCAAGTAGGCCACTTGTTGCATGTCTGAGATAGAGGTAGAATTGGATGCAGAGACCAGTGTTAAATTGGGTTCCTGCTCTGGTGCAAGGGAAGCATCCTCACTCTGAGTTGTTTGGGCGTTTTGCAGGCCTTTTACAGGTAAAATGTTTGCCTGAGTTTTTTGCCTTGGTTTCTGTGTGCCTGGTTTCCACCATTGCTACCAGTACGGAAATGGAGTAAGTGTGCCCATGAAGGAGTACGCATCAACCCAGATGTCGATCATCCTCTAGCAAAGTCCTCATGGTGAAAGTGTGGGAGGAAGAGCCTGATTACCTTATAATAGGCCCTAGGCGGGAGAGATGGTAAACTGTGCGACCTGTACTGTGATGTAACACCTGTTAATCCACCTGAGACTAAGCTCTGAATGGTGGCATTTAGCGTCAAGTTTGAAAAGTTTAACACTGTATAAGTGAATACATTTCCAGTTTCCTGATAATTTTAACATGTAATGAAATACTATTTAGGATAAACATAAGCAGTGTAAAGTAATACTATGGGGTTACAGTAACAGTCAGAGTGACCTTGTCCTATGTGTCCATATTAATGAACCCAATTTAGGTACCAAGCTGTCTGATCACAGTGGGTATTCCCCCCCGAAGGGGTCTTCAAGGTCTGGGTTTCAAAGGGATGGACCACGCCCCTGGACCTATATAGCACCCTTTGGCTAACTACATGTATTGCACAAAGTGCCAAGGTAAGCGCCCAAGCAGGATCTTGTGCCCAAAGCAACATTACAGGCCATCCCCACAGCATGGGGTTTGTGTTACAGCCCCCAAGGTTTTACCGAACCAGATGTACTGATTCTATTGTTGTATTAGAAGATAGTGATGAGTTAATTGAAGAATCCAAAGTAAAATAATAAATTAGTTAAGCCGAGATTGATTTATTCATAAGGGAGAAGAGGTCCTTTACCTTCGGACACTGGCAAAAAAACTGAGGACTCACAGAGTGAGTTAGGGCTATAGGAGGATGCCCAGGGGCATGTTATTAAAAGCTTTGCTAGTATCCAGACACCTAAAGTTACCAGCTTATAACCCAAGTTCTATCAATATCAAGCCTGTGTCCTCTACTGTACAATTAAGATACTCTTATTGAAAATAAAAAAATAATTGCAAATATCCCATAAGAAGAAAATCAGTTTTGCGAGATTTAAAAAAATACAACTCACCTGCCGCACAGCATAATTCCCTGGAGATCCAGCAAACCTTTCAATTAGAATGGGTTTCAGATCCATCTTCCACATTTCCAATATGTTTGTCTGAGTCAGAACACGCCGGACATCAGCTGTACGCAAAACCAGAGGGCGATGAGAATTCTGCACATAAAAATAAAAAAATAAATGTTACCTAGGTAGATAACACATAATATAAATGACACATAGTCATTTATAGTCATATAGTCAAGTGTATATGAATTCTCCTCTATTGGCATAATCCATTATAATTTCTGTGATTATCTGTACCCAGTGTAAATCTTGCCATTTCTCTGTGGTCTGTCTCAAGCTGTGTAATCTTGCTGACATCTGCCTGCACCATCAACTTTCCGACTTCAGGTTCTACCAATTATGCCGCGTACACACGACCGTTTTTCCCGTCGAGAAAAATTACATTTTTTCCTTTGGACGAGAAAAACGATCGTCTGTGGGCTTTTTGTCGTTTTTCTCGACGGGAAAAACGGCATTAACCACTTAACGACCGCTCACTGTATATATACGTCGGCAGAATGGCACCGACAGGCACAATCACGTAGAGTGTACGTGATCGCCTTTGTACAGTTGGGGGGTCCGATCGGACCCCCCTCCTATACAGTGAGCGGCCGTTAATCGTTGGGGAGCGATCAGAGATGAGGGCGTGACCATTCGATTTCGGCCACCCCCTCGCGATCGCTCCCGGCCAATGAAAATGCTTCCTCCGCCATGTGATGTAAACACAGGCAGGAGGAAGTGATGTCATCTCCCTCGCGGCGGTCTTTTCGATTCCGGCGCCGAGGAGAGAGGAAGCAGGTTAGTGCACCAACAGTCCACTGACACGTAGGTACACATAGGCACACATTTCACCCCCCAGTCACCCCCAGGTCACCCCCCAGCCCCCAATCACAGTGTCACTGATTGCAGTGATCATTTATTTTACTGATCACTGCTTTTAGTGTCATCTGTGATAGTAAAAAGTTGCAGGGCAGTTAGGTTTAGGCCCCTTTAGGTCCAGGGTAGCCCCCTAACCCCCCCTAATAAAGGTTTAACCCCTTGATCGCCCCCCAGGTAACCCTTTCACCCCCTAACGCCAGCGTCACTAAGCGATCGTATTTTCGATCGCTGTATTTAGTGCCGGTGGTGCCCTAGATAGCCAGTTATTTATTTTTTAGTTTCGCCGCAGGTTTTTAGAGCGTCAGGTACCCCCATATATTATTTTAACCCCCTGATTGCCCCTAGAGTTAACCCTTTCACCAGTGATCACCGTATACGCGTCACTGGTGACACTGGTTACCCAGTTAATTATTTAGTTATTTAGGTAACCCGTCAGGTTTTTATATAGCGTCAGGTACCCCCATATTTAACCTAATAAAGGTTTTAACCCCCTGATTGCCCCTAGTTAACCCTTTCACCAGTGATCACCATATAAAGGTTACGGGTGACACTGGTTGGTTAGTTTGCTTTTTATAGCATCAGGGCACCCGCCGTATATAACCCAATAAAGGTTTAACCCCCTGATCGCCCGGCGGGTGAGATCAATTAGGTTTTAGCGCCAGAGAGGGTCTGCGTCGCCCCAGGCAGCGTTAGGTTAGTGCCAGTAACGCTAAAACCCACGCGCAAAGCATACACCTCCCTTAGTGGTATAGTATCTGATCAGATCTATACTAGCGTCCCCAGCGGTTTAGGGTTCCCAAAAACGCAGTGTTAGCGTAATCAGCCCAGATACCTGCTAGCACCTGCGTTTAGCCCCTCCGCCCAGCCCAGCCCACCCAAGTGCAGTATCGATCGATCACTGTCACTTACCAAACACAAAACACATAACTGTAGCGTTCGCAGAGACAGTCCTGATCACTGCGACCGCTAACAGTTTTTTTTGTAGCGTTTGATATATTTGCTGACGACAGTCGGGTGCTTTTTTTCCTGTGAATCTTACTAGTGTACCCCTAAATTTAGAGCCAAAAATGGCAAGACGAAGGTACACTAGTAAAGAGGCCTACGAGATTCTGAGCATGACAGATAGTGAAGAGGAGGTCACGTATCTGTCAGATTCAGGCTCAGAATATCTTCCCGTAGAAGACAGTGACGTCAGCGGCCCCACGTCAGATAGCTCTGACGACGAACTTGAGGTCCCTGCTAAGGTCAGGCGTACCCGATCCCGATCTTCTGAGGTTGTTGAGGAGCAAGAACCGCAGGGCTCTCGTATCATGGAGCAGAGGAGTACTAGCGCCGCTATTCCTTCTGGTGAATTGGCAAGCACCAGCGGCCTAGTACAGCCTGGGCGTACATCCAGCACTGCAGTATCACGTGGTGACGTGGCGAGTCCCATAAGTGCAGTTCAAGCTGGCGAGGTGGCAAGCACAAGTAGTGTCCTGCTGCCACCAAGAAGACAAAGGCAGGCCCGTCGTACCCATAGTGCTCTTCCTGCAGAATTTGCCTATCCTGATTGGGTCCCCACCACTTCTGCAGAACCCGTACTTCCCCCATTCACTGCCCAACCCGGTATTCAGGTGGAAACAGCTGATTTTATGCCAATCGATTATTATTCGCTGTTTTTCACGGAAGATCTCTATAGATCTATTGTGGACCAGAGTAATTTATATGCTGGTCAATTCATCGCCGCTAATCCCCAGTTGCCTTCCATTGCCAAAGATTGGAAACCAATTACGGTTTCTGAATTTAAGACCTTTCTGGGCCTTTCCCTCAACATGGGCACACATAAATTCCCGTCATTGCGTGCTTATTGGTCCACGCACCCAATTGACCACATGCCCGTGTTCTCTGCCTCCATGCCCAGGAAACGATAAGAGCAGATTTTGCGGTTCATGCACTTCAACGACAATGAACTTTGTCGTCCACGTGGGGACCCTGAATACGAACGGCTCTATAAAATTCGGCCCCTCATAAACCACTTCAACGAACGTTTTGCAGCCTTGTTTATTCCCGATCAAGCTGTCTGCGTTGATGAGTCCCTGATTAAATTTTCTGGCCGCTTGGCTTTCAAGCAGTACCTTCCCAGCAAGCGTGCCAGATACGGGGTCAAGCTCTATAAGTGCTGTGACAGGGCAACAGGCTATGTATGGAGCTTTATGGTTTATGAGGGAAAAGATAGTCAGGTTGAGCCGGTCAACTGCCCGGATTACATAGGGAGCGCTGGCAAGATAGTGTGGAACTTGGTGTCACCCTTATTCGGAAAGGGGTACCACTTGTATGTGGACAATTATTACACGAGCGTGCCACTGTTTAGTCACTTGTTTGATCATCAGATTGGAGCATGTGGCACCGTGCGACCTAATCGCCGGGGCTTTCCCCAGCGGCTTGTAGATGCCCGTCTTAGGCTGGGGGAGAGAGCCTGCGTAAAGTGTAATAACTTGCTCGCTATGAAGTGGAGGGACAATAAGAATGTTTTCCTTCTTACCTCCCTTCATGCAGACACGACAGTCCAAATTCCTACGGCGACTGGTGTTGTGGAGAAACCCCTCTGTGTCCACGAATATAACAAAAATATGGGAGGGGTGGACCTCAACGACCAGTTGTTGGCGCCGTATCTAATTGACCGTAAGGCGAGACGCTGGTACAAAAAAGTGTCTCTATCCTTATTCCAATTGGCTTTGCTGAACGCTCATGTGCTATACAGAGCTTCAGGCGGGACTTTATCTCTTCTAAAATTCCAGAATGAGATAGTCACAGAACTCCTGTATCCAGGCGGTTCTGCACCTCACCATCCCCTACCAAATGCAGTAAGCCGGCTGCATGAGAGGCATTATACGCATCTCCTCCCGAGTACCCCTACCCAACGAGCCCCCCAAAAAAGATGTCGTGTCTGTAGCAAGCGCGGATTTAGGCGTGACACCCGTTATTATTGTCCACTCTGTCCTGACAAACCTGGTCTTTGCCTTGGTGAATGTTTTGAACGCTACCACTCAAAAGTGAAGTTTTAGCGTAGGGTACAGCATTTCAGACTAGGACACACTTACACAGGGTCTCCCAAGATGCCATTACATTTTGAGAGACCCGAACCATTACAGTTGTTAAAGTTTAAAAAAAAAAGTGTAAAAAAGAAAAAAAAAAACGTAAAAAACAAAACACAAAAAAAATATAAAATAAAAAAACCAAAAATAGTTGTCGTTTTATTGTTCTCTCTCTCTCTCTCTATTTTCTCTCTATTGTTCTGCTCTTTTTTACTGTATTCCATTCTGCAATGTTTTATCATGCTTGCTTTTCAGGTATGTAATTTTTTGTTTTCAGGTGCGCCATTCAACTGCAGCGCGGAATTATTTATCTTGACAGCAACAGCGTTTGCTCCCACGATACATAAAGCCGTGACTCCAGTGCTGTAGGAGGTGATTTCACCACCAAAGTTAAAAAAAAGAGCATATATGCCGAAGCATGGGGGCAGCAGGGGCGGAGGAGCGATTTTGCTCCTAATGCCGCGTATATACGGTCGAAATTCCGACGGAGGCTTGCCCGTGGAAAAGTCCGACCGTGTTTACGCGGCATAACCTTTTATGCCGCGTACATACGGTCGAAATTCCGACGAAGGCTTGCCCGTGGAAAAGTCCGACCGTGTGTATGCGGCATAACTTTTTTGCGGGAGGATGCCCCCATGCTTCGGCATATATATATTTTAGCCACAGGTTGCGTTAAAAAAAAATTCTATTTTTTACTAGGTTTTGTTTTGGTATTTGCTTTGCAGGTATGGTATGGTAAGGTCTTACTGTTGTACTGTAATTTTACTTTGTTTTAATGTTAACCATCATTTGCTTAGCAGGTACGCCATTCAGTTGCATCGCGGATTTATTTATCTTGACAGCAACAGCGTTTGCTCCCACGATACATAAAGCCGTGACTCCAACGCTGTAGGAGGTGATTTCACCACCACAGTTAAAAAAAGAGCATATATGCCGAAGCATGGGGGCAGCAGGGGCGGAGGAGCGATTTTGCTCCTAATGCCGCGTATATACGGTCGAAATTCCGACGGAGGCTTGCCCGTGGAAAAGTTTGACCGTGTGTACGCGGCATAACCTTTTATGCCGCGTACATACGGTCGAAATTCCGACGAAGGCTTGCCCGTGGAAAAGTCCGACCGTGTGTACGCGGCATAACTTTTTTGCGGGAGGATGCCCCCATGCTTCGGCATATATGCCCATCATTAGAAGTGGGTGGATGAAGGGAGGTATTCTAATGGTGGGCATACCCACCGATCAATCTCTTTTACTCTTTCGTCCATGGACCGACACAGCTTCTCTATTGACAAAGTGGGTATTATCCGTTAATTAGGAGTGACTAGGCAGAAAAACTTGTAAAAAGTGTTGCATCACACCTTCTACAGTACCGCCCAGGGGGCGGACCCTCTGGGTATACCCTCTCAGTCTGCACATCGCAGATCAGTTTTTTTCTGTCTAGCAAGGAGTAGGACATGGCTCCCTTCGGGCTCATTGGTCCGGGGAAAAAAGATATATATATATTTTTATTTATTTTTTGCTACATTTGTTGTTTCCTGCGATCTTCGATCAACTGCCGACTGGGTGACAGGCTGGATCCTCGATCCTTGTAGTCTCCCCAGTTTCGGCCATCGAGCGTGTGCCGACCCTAGCTACGCGCTGGGTTTTCCACGACATGCCCGTCGCTCCACGGGTGGCCGGTGAGCCTACGCTCCAGGGCCTGCATCGGACCGCTCAGCTTCGGCTGACCTTACGGCCGAGTCGCAGCAGCCTGGCCGGTGAGCTTACGCTCCAAGGCTTGCATCGGACCGCTCAGCTTCGGCTGACCTTACGGCCGAGTCGCAGCAGCCTGTCCGGTGAGCGTCATGCTCCAGGGCATACATATGATCGTCCCTTCTGGGTCCAATCACAGCATGCCTGGCCAACAGTCACCTTCCGTGCGCGGACGATGATCTGTTTGGAATGTCTTCCAGCAGAATACATGCAGGATAGGTAAGTAAAACTCCCCTGCCTCGGCTGGGTGATTTAGCTGGACATTCCTGGAGAGATCAAGTAAGTGGTTGTGGCCCCTTTCTTCCCTCTCTCCCTGCCTTTCCCTCCTCCCTGGGCTTCTAGCTAAAGGTTGCTGGGTGCTGGGGGTCACCTAGGGGGTCCCACTGGAGCGGGGCTGGCTGTAACTAACATTTAAAAGAAATGTCATTTTTGCTTACCTGTGTTTCTGTGTCTCCATGCTGTCGGCGGCCATTTTGAGGTGGTCCATGCCAAGTTTGGCCTCTTGTAACTGCCTGGCGGCCATCTTCCTGTAGTTCGGCCACACCCACTGGCCCCTATCAGGTGATCGGCGGCCATGTTTGTCCACCCTGTATGCAGATATTGCCGTTCGGCGGCCATCTTTTTTGTGGGCTATGGCTGCCTGACCTCTATCTTCTGTCAGCGGCCATTTTCTTAGAGCCCACATTATCTTCCATACAGACGGTTTTGGCAACCATTTTGCGAGAGCCTCCGGCCTCTAGGGTGCATTACACTGGCGCGAAAATTCACACAGGAAGTGCTGATAAAAGAAGCAGACTGACACAGCAGCAAGGGGACAGCATCATAGGCGCAGCATAGCAGTACCTATCCAGGGTGGTGAGTCCTCTGGGTAACCCAGCATCTCTGCAGCGCAGGAGGGTGGCCTATTGATATCTTGCCTGGAGCCCTGTGAGTGTCAGCGTGTGGTCAGCATGGCATCTGAGCCAGATGTCTTCTCCCCTGAAACACCAGATTTAGCAGCTGGTGTCCCTGAGGTGTCTATGGACGCTATGTCGGCAATCCTAGAGGCGTTTGCTGCCAGGGTGGAAGCAGCACACGGGAATACAGGGGGTAATAAACGCCCCCGTCCCCTGCAATCTTCTGGGGATATTTCTGATGCAGAACCAGGTCCAGCTACGGCTCATGGCCCAGATTCTGATGCATCAGAGACTGCAGACCGTGACCGATCGGACAGTGAGGAGGACTCCAAGTCCAGGTCAGTACGCGAGACGGCTTTGGTATCTGACCTTATTACTGCAGTGCGGGATACGCTAAAGTTGGAAAGGACTGAAGAAGTAGCAGATACTCCAGTCCCCTTTGGGTTTCGTAAACCTGCCCGCACTGCTAAGGTGTTCCCTTGTGTGTCTTATTTTGACAAACTCTTATACAAGGAATGGGAGAACCCACTGAGGGTCTTTACAGCCCCAAAGAGGTTTGCAGTATGGTACCCCTTTGAGGAGAGTTTTCTGAAGATATGGACCTCTCCCCCTATAGTGGACCCTTCGGTGTCCAGACTTAATAGAGCCACCACTATTCCAGTAGAAGGGGCTCCTGTTTTCAAGGACCCTGTGGATAAGAAGGCTGAAGCACTCGCTCGCTACCTATACTCAGTGGTAGGCTCAGCAGTACGCCCGGCATTGGCGGGGGCCCTAGTGTCTCAGACACTTACTGAATGGGCAAAATTGCTACTCCAGGGGTTAAAGGAGCGAGATGCTCCTCCTAATGAGATAACTTTGGCCGACCAGTTGGTCCAGGGCCTTAAGTTTGTCTGCGAGTCAGACATGGATACTATTCCCCTGCTGTCAAGAGCTTCGGTTTATGCAGTAGCAATACGCCGCCTGATCTGGCTAAAGGGCTGGTCTGCGGACCAGACTTCCAAGAAAGCCCTATTGGATCTGCCTTTTAAGGGCGACAGACTTTTTGGGGCTTCTCTGGATGACATCATCAAGGATGCTACAGGAGGTAAAAGCACTTTGCTTCCCCAAACTAGCAAGGGTAGAGGACCACGCCAAGGGCAAGGGCCCTCCTTTACTGCACGTAAGCGTTTTTTTCGCCCTCTTAAGGCGACAGGGAAAAGACCCCAGGCCGATAAAGCGCCTGCCCAAGGACAAAAGCGTCCTTGGTCCCGCAGACCCAACAAGCCTGTGGACAAATCTGCGTCCACATGAAGGTCCGCCCCCACCCAGCTCTCGGGTGGGGGGACGTCTTCGCAAATTCGCGACTCAGTGGACTGCTCTAGTCTCCGACAGGTGGGTTTGCGAAGTAATCTCCTCAGGCTACAAGATAGAATTTCTCTCTTGTCCACCAGACAGATTCATCACCTCCAATCTCCAGCTACTACCGACCCGTCGGGAGGCCCTGTATGGGGCGGTCCAGGGTCTACTGGAACGCGGGGTAGTTATTCCAGTTCCAGAACAGGAACGGGGTCAGGGTTTTTACTCAAATCTGTTCATTGTGCCAAAGAAGGAGGGGGTTCGTCCAATCTTGGATCTCAGAGCCCTCAATTGCTTTGTGAAGGTACAAAGATTTCGGATGGAGTCGGTTCGATCCGTAGTCACGGCTCTCCATCCGGGGGACTTTCTGGCCTCCTTGGACATCAAGGACGCATACCTGCATGTCCCCATATACTCCAGACACCAGAGGTTTCTGCGATTTGCTATCGGGAAGAACCACTACCAGTTTGTGGCCCTCCCGTTTGGCCTTGCCTCAGCACCCAGGACGTTCACCAAGGTGCTCGCTCCGATTCTGGCACTTCTAAGACAGCGGGGTATCGCTATCACAGGTTACTTGGACGACCTTCTGCTGAAGGGCCCTTCAAGCTCAGAATTAGAGGTAAGCGTGTCCATTACCTGTCAGACTCTTCGAGACTGTGGTTGGATACTAAACACGCAAAAGTCAGTATTGGTGCCCACTCAACGCCTAGTGTACCTGGGGTTGATTCTGGATTCCTCAGAGGCAAAGGTATTCCTCCCTGTGGAGAAGTTGCAGACCCTCCGGGCTGCAGTACGGCAGCTGACTTCCAGGAATTGGTCGTCACTCCGTTTTTGCATGCGAGTGTTGGGCCTCATGGTAGCCTCCTTCGAGGCGGTCCCATATGCTCAATAACACACTCGAGTGTTACAGAGGGAAGTTCTGTCCAGATGGAACAGATGCCCTTCATCTCTGGATTATCAAATCCGAGTGAGCCACCTAGTCAGGAGATCCCTGGTATGGTGGCTGACAGCACCGGCTCTAATGGCCGGGAAGTCATTTCTTCCGGTTTACTGGATAGTGATCACGACGGACGCCAGCCTTACAGGTTGGGGGGGAGTCTGGGGTGTCCAGTCGGCGCAAGGTCGCTGGACCCCAGAGGAAGCCCTCCTGCCGATCAATGTCCTGGAGATCCGGGCGATCAAGCTGTGCCTCTTCAAATGGTCTCAGAGACTGCAAGGGCGTCCAGTCAGGATCCAGTCAGACAACGCCACAGCAGTGGCATATGTCAATCATCAAGGAGGAACAAGAAGCTCAGCTGCAGCATCGGAGATCGCTCGCATCCTGAAGTGGGCAGAGAGGAGCGTACCGGCACTGTCGGCCGTGTACATTCCGGGTGTGGAAAACTGGCAGGCGGACTACCTGAGCCGCCAGATGCTGGACCAGGGAGAATGGTCCTTACACCCGGAGGTGTTCCAACTCCTCTGCCAAAGATGGGGCACACCAGAAGTAGATCTTCTGGCTTCCCGACTCAATCGGAAGGTATTGAGGTTTGTGGCCCGGTCAAGAGACCCATGGGCAGACGCAACGGACGCGTTGGTAGCATCGTGGGGCCAGTATCGGCTAATCTATGCCTTCCCTCCCTTAAGGCTTCTTCCTCTTCTGCTCCGCAGAGTGGAGGCAGAGGGAATTCCAATGATCCTAATCGCTCCAGATTGGCCTCAGCGTCCTTGGTACGCCGATCTAGTACGTCTGGTAGCAGACGTCCCCTGGCGCCTACCACTACGGAAGGACCTGCTGTCGCAAGGTCCCATATTCCATCCTGCTTTACAGTCCTTGGCTTTAACGGCATGGCTGTTGAGAACCAGGTACTGAGAGACCGGGGCCTGTCAGACTCAGTAATTTCTACTATGAGAATTGCTCGGAAACCGTCCTCTAGGAAGGTCTATCACCGCACTTGGAGGGCCTACATCTCCATGTGTGAGGAAATGAAATGGCATCCGCGTACCTATTTGGTTTCCAGAATCCTGCTGTTTTTACAGCATGGGGTAGACCAAAGGCTTGCCCTAAGTACGATTAAGGGACAGATATCTGCCCTGGCTGTCTTTTTTCAGCGACCCCTGGCGACTCACTCTCTCGTGAGTACATTTGTGCAGGGGGTTCGACATGTGGCCCCTCCGGTCCGCCCCCCGTTACCTCCGTGGGACTTGAACCTGGTCCTCTCGGTGCTTCAGAAGGCACCGTTTGAGAATATTAGAGATATTCCCCTGTTGACACTTTCTCAGAAGGTGGTCTTTTTGGTGGCTGTTACGTCAGTTAGACGAGTCTCTGAGCTGGCAGCCTTGTCCTGCAAGGCTCCCTATTTGATTTTCCACAAGGATAAGGTGGTGCTGCGGCCGCAGCCTTCCTTTCTTCCGAAGGTCGTTTCGGCTTTTCATCTCAACGAAGACATTGTACTTCCATCCTTGTGTCCTCAGCCGTCGAATCCTAAGGAGTCGGCGTTGCATTCCTTGGACGTTGTCCGAGCTTTGAGAGTATACATATCTGCTACTTCCCTGTTCCGGAAGTCAGACTCACTGTTTGTTTCGGTGGCTGGTCCCAAGAAGGGCCAAGCAGTCTCATCGGCCACCATCTCTAGGTGGATCCGACAGATAGTAATCCAGGCTTACGCCTTAAAGGGTCAGGCGCCCCCCTTTCCTGTCACGGCGCATTCGACCAGGGCAATAGGTGCCTCTTGGGCTTTCCGACATCAAGCGTCTGTTTCCCAACTATGTAAAGCGGCGACTTGGTCGTCCGCTCACACTTTCACAAAATTCTACAAAGTTGATGTAGGTGCATCTTCGGATGCCTCTTTCGGCCGCAAGGTTTTGCAGGCGGCTGTTTAGAGTTGCAACTCCTCCGTTGGAGGAGTGCTGTGTTGTGTTTTGGGGTGAAGTTTGTTTTTATGCTGTTACCACCCCTCGTTTTTTCTCTGACACTGCTTTGGGACGTCCCACTTTGTCAATAGAGAAGCTGTGTCGGTCCATGGACGAAAGAGTAAATAGGATTTTTTACTCACCGTAAAATCCTTTTCTCTGAGTCCATGGACCGACACAGCACCCACCCCTCCTTTTAAGTTTGTACTGCTTTTTGACGAACTGATCTGCGGTGTGCAGACTGAGAGGGTATACCCAGAGGGTCCGCCCCCTGGGCGGTACTGTAGAAGGTGTGATGCAACACTTTTTACAAGTTTTTCTGCCTAGTCACTCCTAATTAACGGATAATACCCACTTTGTCAATAGAGAAGCTGTGTCGGTCCATGGACTCAGAGAAAAGGATTTTACGGTGAGTAAAAAATCCTATTTTTTCGTTCAGCCAACAGGCTGCATGAAAAAAAAGATTACAATACATGTCCAACAAGGACCAGCAACGTACTGGTATGTTGCTGGACTTTGAATGTTTATACCAGAATGATGCCTCCAGGTTTAGGTATCATCTTGGTATCATTCTTTTCAGCCAGTGGCCGGATTTCATGTAAAAGCAATTCTAGCAGATAATTAGCCTCTAGACTGCTTTTACAAGCAGTGGGAGGGAATGCCCCCCCCCCACGGATATAAACAGCGCCATTGGGAAATTGGGAAAGCATTTTATCACACCGATCTTGGTGTGGTCAGATGCTTTGAGGGCAGAGGAAAGATCTAGGGTCTAACCCCCATTTTTTTTCAAAAAAAGAGTACCTGTCACTACTTATTGCTATCATAGGGGATATTTACATTCCCTGAGATAACAATAAAAATGATAAAAAATAAAAAAAATATGGAAGGAACAGTTTAAAAATAAAATAAAAAAGCAAAATAAATAATAAAAAAAAAAAAAAAAAGCACCGCTGTCCCCCCCTGCTCTTGCGCAAACGCGAACGCAAGCGTCGGTCTAGCGTCATATGTAAACAGCAATTGCATCATGCATGTGAGGTATCACCGCGAAGGTCAGACCGAAGGCAGTAATTTTAGCAGTAGACCTCCTCTGTAAATCTAACGTGGTAACCTGTAAAGGCTTTTAAATGCTTTTAAAAATGAATGTAGTTTCTCGCCGCTGCGCGTTTGTGCGCAATTTTAACCACTTAAGCCCCGGACCATTTGGTAGCTAAAGGACCAGAGGTGAATTCAGAATTTTGCACTGCGCTGCTTTAACTGTAAATTGTGCGGACATGCAATGTTGTACCCAAACTAAATTTGCGTCCTTTTCTTCCCACAAATAGAGCTTTCTTTTAATGGTATTTGATTGCCTCTGCGATTTTTATTTTTTGCGATATAAACGGAAAAAGACCGAAAATTTAGAAAAAAAATGATATTTTCTACTTTTTGTTATAAGAAAAATCGAATAAACTCAATTGTAGTCATACATTTAGGCCAAAATGTATTCAGCCACATGTTTTTAGTAAAAAAAATGTCAATAAGCGTATATTTATTGGTTTGCGCAAAAGTTATAGAGTTTACAAACTAGGGTACATTTTCTGAAATTTACACAGCTTTAAATTTATGACTGCCTATCTCATTTCTTGAGGTGCTAAAATGACAGGGCAGTACAAAACCCCCCCAAATGACCCCATTTTGGAAAGTAGACACCCCAAGGAAATTGCTGAGAGGCATGTTGAGCCCATTGAATTATTTTTTTTTTGTCCCAAGTGATTGAATAATGACAAAAAAAAATTAAAAAATTACAAAAAGTTGTCACTAAATGATATATTGCTCACACATGCCATGGTTATATGTGGAATTGCACCCCAAAATACATTTTGCTGCTTCTCTTGAGTACGGGGATACCACGTGTGTGGGACTTTTTGGGAGCCTAGCCGCGTACGGGACCCCGGAAACCAAGCACCGCCTTCAGGATTTCTAAGGGCGCAAATTTTTGATTTCACTCCTCACTACCTATCACAGTTTCGAAGGCCATAAAATGCCAAAATAGCACAAAAACCCCCCAAATGACCCCATTTTAGAAAGTAGACACCCCAAGGAAGTTGCTGAGAGGCCTGTTGAGCCCATTGAATATATTTTTTTTGTCCCAAGTGATTGAATAATGACAAAAAAAAAAAAAAATTACAAAAAGTTGTCACTAAATGATATATTGCTCACACATGCCATGGTTATATGTGGAATTACACCCCAAAATACATTTTTCTGCTTCTCCTGAGTACGGGGATACCACATGTGTGGGACTTTTTAGGAGCCTAGCCGCGTACGGGACCCCGAAAACCAAGCACCGCCTTCAGGATTTCTAGGCACAAATTTTTGATTTCACTCCTCACTACCTATCACAGTTTCGAAGGCCATAAAATGCCAAAATCGCACAAAACCCCCCCAAATGACCCCATTTTGGAATATAGACACCCCAAGCTATTTGCTGAGAGGAATGGCGAGTATTTTACAGCTCTCATTTGTTTTTGAAAATGAAGAAAGCAAATATATATATATATTTTTTTTTTTTCAATTTTCAAAACTTTGTGACAAAAAGTGAGATCTGCAAATAGCTTGGGGTGTCTACTTTCCAAAATGGGGTCATTTGGGGGGGTTTTGTGCTATCTGGGCATTCCATGGCCTCCGAAACTGTGATAGGCAGTGAGAAGTGAAATCAAAAATTTACACCCTTAGAAAGCCTGAAGGCGGTGCTTGGTTTTTGGGGTCCCGTACGTGGCTAGGCTCCCAAAAAGTCTCACACATGTGGTATCCCCGTACTCAGGAGAAGCAACAGAATGTATTTTGGGGTGTAATTCCACATATGCCAATGGCATGTTTGAGCAATATATCATTTAGTGACAACTTTGTGCAAAAAAAAAAAAAAAAAATTGTCGTTTTTCCGCAACTTGTGTCAACATATAAAATATTCCATGGACTCGACATGCCTCTCAGTATATAGCTTGGGGTGTCTACTTTCCAAAATGGGGTCATTTGGGGGGGTTTTGAACTGTTCTGGCATTTTATACACAACATTAGGAAGCTTACATCCACTCTTCTAACCACTTGAAGACAAAGCCCTTTTTGACACTTTTTGTTTACATGAAAACATTTTTTTTTTGCAAGAAAATTATGTTGAACCCCCAAACATTACATATATTTTTAAAGCAAAGGCCCTACAGATTAAAATGGTGGGTGTTGCATATTTTTTTTCTACACAGTATTTGCGCAGCGATTTTTCAAACACATTTTTTGGGTTAAAAAATACACTTTTTTTTTAATTTTAATGCACTAAAACACACTATATTGCCCAAATGTTTGATGAAATAAAAAAGATGATCTTAGGCCGAGTACATAGATACCAAACACGACATGCTTTAAAATTTCGCACAAACGCGCATTGGCGACAAACTACATACATTTTTAAAAGCCTTTAAAAGCCTTTACAGGTTACCCCAGTAGATTTACAGAGGAGGTCTACTGCTAAAATGATTGACCTCGATCTGACCTTCGCGGTGATACCTCACATGCATGGTGCAATTGCTGTTTACATATGACGCCAGACCGACGCTTGCGTTCGCCATTGGGCAAGAGCAGGGCAGGACAGGGGTGCTTTTTTTTTTTTTTTTTCTTTTTTTTTTATTATTAATTTTGCTTTTTTATTTTATTTTTAAATTGTTCCTTCCAAGTATTTTTTTTTTTTTATCATTTTTATTGTTATCTCAGGGAATGTAAATATCCCCTATGATAGCAATAGGTAGTGACAGGTACTCTTTTTTTTAAAAAACTGGGGTCTTCTAGACCCTAGATTTTTCCTCTGCCCTCAAAGCATCTGACCACACCAAGATCGGTGTGATAAAATGCTTTCCCAATGGCGCTTTTTATATCCGGGGGGGGGGCATTCCCTCCCACTGCTTGTAAAAGCAGTCCAGAGGCTAATTAGCCGCTAGGATTGCTTTTACATGAAAGCCGGCCGCAGGCTGAAAAGAATGATACCAAGATGATACCTAAACCCGCAGGTATCATTCTGGTATAAACATTCAAAGTCCAGCAACATACCAGTACGTTGCTGGTCATTGTTGGACATGTATTGTAATCTTTTTTTTTTCATGCAGCCAGTTGGCTGAACGAAAAAAGAGATTGATCGGTGGGTATGCCCACCATTAGAATACCGCCCTTCATCCACCCACTTCCAATGATGGGCATACACGCACCATTTATATATGCCGAAGCATGGGGGCATCCTCCCGCAAAAAAGTTATGCCGCACACACATGGTCGGACTTTTCCACGGGCAAGCCTCCGTCGGAATTTCGACCGTATGTACGCGGCATTAGGAGCAAAATCGCTCCTCCGCCCTTGCTGCCCCAATGCTTCGGCATATTTGCTTTTTTTTTTTTAACTGTGGTGGTGAAATCACCTCCTACAGCACTGGAGGCGCAGGGATCAGGCCTGTCTCTGCGAACGCTGCAGTTATGTGTGTTTTTGTTTTGTAAGTGACAGTGATCGATCGATACTGCACTTGGGTGGCCTGGGCTGGACGGAGGGGCAAAACGCAGGTGCCAGCAGGTATCTGGGCTGATCCCGCTAACACTGCATTTTTGGGAACCCTAAACTGCTGGGGACGCTAATATGGATCTGATCAGATCAGATATTGATCTGTTCAGATACTATACCACTAAGGGGGGTGAATGCTTCACGCGTGGGTGTTAGCGTTACTGGCACTAACCTGACGCTGCCTGGGGTGTGACTCAGACCCTCTCTGACGCTAAAACCTAATTGATATCACCCGCCGGGCGATCAGGGGGTTATATACACGGCGGGTGCCCTGACACTATAAAAAGCAAACTAACTAACCATCGTCACCCGTAACACTTATATGGTGATCACTGGTGAAAGGGTTAACTAGGGGCAATCAGGGGGTTAAAACCTTTATTAGATAATATATGGGGGTACCTGACGCTATAAAAACCTGCGGCGAACCTAAAAAAAATTACCAGCTACCGATCTGCATCACCGACACTAAGACAGCGTTTAGAAAAACGATCGCTTTGTGACAGTGGTGATGGGGGTGAAAGGGTTACCTGGGGGGCGATCAAGGGGGTTAAACCTTTATTAGATAATATATTGGGGTACCTGACGCTATAAAAACATGCGGCGAACCTAAAAAAAATTACTGGCTACCGATCTGCATCACCGACACTAAGACGGCGTTTAGAAAAACGATCGCTTAGCGACAGTGGTGATAGGGGGTGAAAGGGTTACCTGGGGGGCGATCAAGGGGGTTAAACCTTTATTAGATAATATATTGGGGTACCTGACGCTATAAAAACATGCGGCGAACCTAAAAAAAATTACCAGCTACCGATCTGCATCACCGACATTAAGACAGCGTTTAGAAAAACAATTGCTTAGCGACAGTGGTGATAGGGGGTGAAAGGGTTACCTGGGGGGCGATCAAGGGGGTTAAACCTTTATTAGATAATATATTGGGGTACCTGACGCTATAAAAACCTGCGGCGAACCTAAAAAAAATTACCGGCTACCGATCTGCATCACAGACACTAAGACAGCGTTTAGAAAAACGATCGCTTTGTGACAGTGGTGATAGGGGTGAAAGGGTTACCTGGGGGGCGATCAAGGGGGTTAAACCTTTATTAGATAATATATTGGGGTACCTGACGCTATAAAAACATGCGGCGAACCTAAAAAAAATTACTGGCTACCGATCTGCATCACCGACACTAAGACAGCGTTTAGAAAAACGATCGCTTAGCGACAGTGGTGATAGGGGGTGAAAGGGTTACCTGGGGGGCGATCAAGGGGGTTAAACCTTTATTAGATAATATATTGGGGTACCTGACGCTATAAAAACCTGCGGCGAACCTAAAAAAAATTACCAGCTACCGATCTGCATCACCGACATTAAGACAGCGTTTAGAAAAACAATTGCTTAGCGACAGTGGTGATAGGGGGTGAAAGGGTTACCTGGGGGGCGATCAAGGGGGTTAAACCTTTATTAGATAATATATTGGGGTACCTGACGCTATAAAAACATGCGGCGAACCTAAAAAAAATTACTGGCTGCCGATCGGCATCACTGACGCTAAGACAGCGATCAGAAAAATGATCGCTTAGCGACAGTGGTGATAGGGGGTGAAAGGGTTACCTGGGGGGGCGATCAAGGGGGTTAAATCTTTATTAGGGGGGGTTAGGAGGCTACACTGGACCTAAGACTAAACTTTGGTGACACTTTTACAGTCACAAATGTCACTGATTGCAGTGATCACTAAATAAATGGTCACTGCAATCAGTGACACTGTGACTGGGGGGTGATCTGGGGGGCCTGGGGGGGCGATTTATGTCCCTATGTGTCCTGGTGTCAGTGTAGTGTTGTGTGCACTGACCTGATGTCTTCTCTTGTACGGCGCTCGGTATATGTGAGCGCCGCACCAGAGATGACATCACTTCCTCCTGCTCCCTCTGTCTGACACAGACAGAGGGGGCATTTCCATTCGCCGGGAGCGATCGCGAGGGGGTGGCCAGAAACAAATGGCTGCCCCCTCATCCCGGAACGCTCCCGGACACTTAGCCACCGCTCACTGTATAGGAGGGGGGTCCGATTGGACCCCCCAACTATACAAAGGCAACCACGTACACTCTACGTGAATGTGCCTGTCGGTGCCATTCTGCGGACGTATATATACAGTGAGCGGTCGTTAAGTGGTTAAAGCATGTCGTGTTTGGTATCCATGTACTCAGCCTAAGATCATCTTTTTTATTTCATCAAACATTTGGGCAATATAGTGTTTTTTAGTGCATTAAAAATAAAAAAAGTGTGTTTTTCCCCCAAAAAATGCGTTTGAAAAATCGCTGCGCAAATACTGTGTGGAAAAAAAAAATGCAACACCCACTATTTTAATCTGTAGGGCCTTTGCTTTAAAAAAATATATAATGTTTGGGGGTTCAACATAATTTTCTTGCAAAAAAAAAAATGTTTTCATGTAAACAAAAAGTGTCAGAAAGGGCTTTGTCTTCAAGTGGTTAGAAGAGTGGATGATGTGTGACATAAGCTTCCTAATGTTGTGCATAAAATGCCAGGACAGTTCAAAACCCCCCCAAATGACCCCATTTTGGAAAGTAGACACCTCAAGCTATTTGCTGAGAGGCATGTTGAGCCCATTGAATATTTTTTTTTTTTTTGTCCCAAGTGATTGAATAATGACAAAAAGAAAAAAAAAATGTACAAAAAGTTGTCACTAAATTATATATTGCTCAAACATGCCATGGTTATATGTGGAATTGCACCCCAAAATACATTCTGTTGCTTCTCCTGAGTACGGGGATACCACATGTGTGAGACATTTTGGGAGCCTAGCCGCGTACAGGACCCCGAAAACCAAGCACCGCCTTCAGGATTTCTATGGGTGTAAATTTTTGATTTCACTCCTCACTGCCTATCACAGTTTCGGAGGCCATGGAATGCCCAGATGGCACAAAACCCCCCCAAATGACCCCATTTTGGAAAGTAGACACCCCAAGCTATTTGCTGAGAGGTATGTTGAGTATTTTGCAGATCTCGCTTTTTGTCACAATGTTTTAAAAATTGAAAAAAGAAAAAAAAAATATGTCTTTCTTCATTTTCAAAAACACATGAGAGCTGTAAAATACTCACCATGCCTCTCGGCAAATAGCTTGGGGTGTCTACTTTCCAAAATGGGGTCATTTGTGGGGGTTTTGGGCTATCTTGGCATTTTATGGCCTTCGAAACTGTGATAGGTAGTAAGGAGTGAAATCAAAAATTTGTGCCCTTAGAAATCCTGAAGGCGGTGCTTGGTTTTCGGGGGCCCGTACGCGGCTAGGCTCTCAAAAACTCCCACACATGTGGTATCCCCGTACTCAGGAGAAGCAGCCAAATGTATTTTGGGGTGCAACTCCGCATATAACCATGGCATGTTTGAGCAGTATATCATTTAGTGACAACTTTTTGTACATTTTTTTTTTTTTCCTTTTGTCATTATTCAATCACTTGGGACAAAAAAAAAAAAATATTCAATGGGCTCAACATGCCTCTCAGCAATTTCCTTGGGGTGTCTACTTTCCAAAATGGGGTCATTTTGGGGGGTTTTGTGCTATCTTGGCATTTTATGGCCTTCAAAACTGTGATAGGTAGTGAGGAGTGAAATCAAAAATTTATGCCCTTAGAAACCTTGAAGGCGGTGCTTGATTTTTGGGGTCCCGTACGCGGCTAGGCTCCCAAAAAGTCCCACACATGTGGTATCTCCGTACTCAGGAGAAGCAGCAGAATGTATTTTGGGGTGTAATTTCACATATGCCCATGGCATGTGTGAGCAATATAACATTTAGTGACAACTTTGTGCAAAAAAAACAAAGTTTGTCATATTCCCGCAACTTGTGGCAAAATATAAAATATTCCATGGACTGAACATGCCTCTCAGTAAATAGCTTGGGGTGTCTACTTTCCAAAATGGGGTAATTTGGGGGGGTTTTGTGCTATTTTGGCATTTTATGGCCTTCGAAACTGTGATAGGTAGTGAGGAGTGAAATCAAAAATTTACGCCCTTAGAAATCCTGAAGGCGGTGCTTGGTTTTTGGGGCCCCGTACCCGGCTAGGCTCCCAAAAAGTCCCACACATGTGGTATCCCCGTACTCAGGAGAAGCAGCAGAATGTATTTTGGGGTGCAATTCCACATATAACCATGGCATGTGTGAGCAATATATCATTTAGTGACAATTTTTTGTACATTTTTTCTTTTTTTTTTTTTTCTTTTTATCATTATTCAATCATTTGGGACAAAAAAATAAAAAATATTCAATGGGCTCAACCTGCCTCTCAGCAAATAGCTTGGGGTGTCTACTTTCCAAAATGGGGTCATTTGGGGGGGTTTTGTGCCATCTTTGGCATTTTATGGCCTTCAAAACTGTGATAGGTAGTGAGGAGTGAAATCAAAAATTTATGCCCTTAGAAATCCTGAAGGCGGTGCTTGGTTTTTGGGGTCCTGTATGCGACTAGGCTCCCAAAAAGTCCCACACATGTGGTATCCCCGTACTCAGGAGAAGCAGCAGAATGTATTTTGGGGTGTAATTTCACATATGCCCATGGCATGTGTGAGCAATATATCATTTAGTGACAACTTTGTGCAAAAAAAATAAAGTTTGTCATATTCCCGCAACTTGTGGCAAAATATAAAATATTCCATGGACTAATAATGCCTCTCAGTAAATAGCTTGGGGTGTCTACTTTCCAAAATGGGGTCATTTGGGGGGGGTTTGTGCTATTTTGGCATTTTATGGCCTTCGAAACTGTGATAGGTAGTGAGGAGTGAAATCAAAAATTTGCGCCCTTAGAAATCCTGAAGGCGGTGCTTGGTTTCCGGGGTCCCGTACGTGGCTAGGCTCCTAAAAAGTCCCACACATGTGGTATCCCCGTACTCAGGAGAAGCAGCAGAATGCATTTTGGGGTGCAATTCCACATATAACCATGGCATGTGTGAGCAATATATCATTTAGTGACAACTTTTTGTAATAATTTTTTATTTTTTTTTGTCATTATTCAATCACTTGGGACAAAAAAAAAATATTCAATGGGCTCAACATGCCTCTCAGCAATTTCCTTGGGGTGTCTACTTTCCAAAATGGGGTCATTTTGGGGGGTTTTGTACTGCCCTGCCATTTTAGCACCTCAAGAAATGAGATAGGCAGTCATAAATTAAAAGCTGTGTAAATTCCAGAAAATGTACCCTAGTTTGTAGACGCTATAACTTTTGCGCAAACCAATAAATATACGCTTATTGTCATTTTTTTTACTAAAGACATGTGGCTGAATACATTTTGGCCTAAATGTATGACTACAATTGAGTTTATTCGATTTTTCTTATAACAAAAAGTAGAAAATATCATTTTTTTTCAAAATTTTCGGTCTTTTTCCGTTTATATCGCAAAAAATAAAAATCGCAGAGGCAATCAAATACCATTAAAAGAAAGCTCTATTGGGGCGTGGCCGGGATGTGAACAGGAGAGGACGTGTGACCGCTGAGCTCCGCTCCTGCCCGAATCCTTACTGTTTTCCAGCGCAGATTCCTCCTTCCAGCAGCCACTTACCTGACACCCTGGGGCGGAAGAAGGCATCCACCACCCCGAGGCTCTCCCAGCTCTCTCTGGGTAAGCTCCGATCATCCTCGGCGCCAGCCGACCGGTCCGCGTCCGCCATCTTGCCCACGAGGCCCCGGGATCTGACCATGTCAGCCAGCTCTCCTTCCCATCTCGATCCATCCCCATCCCAGGCCACCTCTCATGCCGAGCTCCTTGCAGCGATCAGGGAGGGTCGGGACTCGGTGATGGTCAAAATAGACCACCTAGTGGCGGATGTCAGCCTGATCCGCCATGACATGGACAAATTTAGGGCCCGGTTCACTGAAGCAGAGGGCCGCATCTCCCAATTAGAGGATTCTACCAGGGCGGACTCCAGGGAACTCCATGCCTTACAGCTACAGGTCAAAGCCTTACAAGACAAGTCCATTGATACTGAGAATAGGCTCAGGAGGAATAATATCCGTGTCCTAGGCCTCCCTGAGAAGGCGGAGGGCGTGAGGCCTGCTGAGTTTGCTGAGGCCTTCCTGATCTCGCTCCTGGATTTGCGTGCCATGCCTCCCACATTTGTGGTGGAAAGAGCGCACAGAGTCCCCCCTACCCCTCCGCCCCCTGGTAACCCTCCTAGACCCTTCTTGCTCCGGCTACTTAATTATAGGGACAGAGATCGGATCCTGACAGCTGCCAGGGAGAAACGAGACCTGGACTATAATGGTGCCCGCATCATGCTCTTTCCTGATTACTCCCCAGAGGTTCAACACCGCCGCCGCAGCTTCACCGAGGTTAGGAAGCGCCTGAGAGATAAGGGCCTCAAGTTCAGCCTGCTTTATCCCAGCAAACTTCGCGTAATTGATGGTGACCGCACAAGATTCTTCACGGATCCGGAGGCAGTGATGTCCTGGTTGGATGGCCGGTAGATGTCTCCCCTAGCAGCAAGTATTTGACACTCCGCAAGTTGCCTCCTGTTCCCCCCCATGTTCTGTACCCCTGTTTTTTGTTTTTCTGTTTTATTCATGGGGTGGGATGCACCGTTTGCCTTCTCGTTTCCCTTTTTTTTTCTCTCTCCCTTCGTTCCCGGGGGGTCATGGTTGCTATCCTCCCCCCCCCCCCTGCTGCTGCACTGCCATTGATTACTGCCCGTGATTTCCGGGGGGGGGGGGAAGATCCCTAGCCCTGGGTTTGATCTCCGTGGCCTCCGCTGCTCTTATGGATCAGAACATGTCTGCACTATGGAACATTGCCTGGTTTATGTTTTTTTCTCTCCTATGCAGGAGTCGGTTTGCTCAGAGCTCTGAACTGGACACACACTACTTTCCTCACCAAGTTAGAGACTGCTCTCCCCCCCTCCCCTTTAGCTGGTGGCCAGTGCTGGTATCACATATCACCACTCCCTGGGACACTGCCTAGTAGAGGAGTGAGTTCGCTGGCTCCGGCTGTGTGGGGCCCCTAGTTCGGGGCTCATTCACACCGCCTAATCTATAGGTCTTTTGGTTTTTTGTTAGGGGTCTAGACTATTCCCGCCCCCCCACATGTTTAGTGGCGGGAAGGGACATAGTAGGATAGGCACTTGGTGCCTGGGAAGTTCACGTGTAATGGTGATTTATGTGTCTGTTTTTGGTTTACTTTCTTTTTTCTGTTTTGTTTTTGTACAATGCTCAGGTGCTGTCGATGTTCTATGCAATGCAGCAGAGGTTTTGCCGCCCCTAAGGTCCTTTTGGGTGAGTGTAGCTCGCCCGCTTTGTTTTATGCCATACATGCCCAATGGCTGATGCCCCGCCTCCTTCTTTTACCATCCTTTCTTGGAATGTCAGGGGCCTTAATTCTAAGTTCAAACGTGCCCTTCTTTTCCAGTACTTAAAGTCCCAATCCCCCCAACTTATACTCCTCCAGGAAACCCACCTTATGGGCGGCAAAATCCTGACTTTGAAAAAAACATGGATTCAGAGGGCAGTACATGCCACGTACTCCACATATGCTAGAGGTGTATCGATACTCATTCACAAAAATTTTCCTTGTGTGATTGAAGAGGTCCGCACTGACCCTCAGGGTAAATACGTTATATTGGTGTTCACACTATGGTCGCAAAGGTATATTGTTGTCAATGTCTACATTCCTCCCCCCTTTTCGCCAGGTCTACTCTATGCAGTACTAGAAAAGGTAACCCCATTTTGCCCGGGTAAGGTTCTGGTGATGGGCGAATTTAATGCCACTCTGTCACCAGATCTAGATAGACCCACGCCTTCCAAGAGGCACTGTCTGGACCTGTCAGCCTGGGCTCAGGCGGTGGGTCTGGAGGAGATCTGGAGGTGGAAGCACCCTGCTACACGGACGTACTCGTGTTATTCAGCATCGTACAAGACCGCATCATGGATAGATCTGGCTTTCTCCAACCCCGCACTGTTAGCGGATGTGTTGGAGGCTGCCTATCTGCCGAGCGGTCTGTCCGATCACAGCCCCTTGGCAGTGGTTCTCCGCTCCCCGGCTTCCCGGAATGCTGCATTCTGGAGGTTGGGTGCTCAGTGGGTCTCCCATCCGGATCTCTCGGAGAGTTTACCCCCCTTACTGATGGAGTTCTGGGACCACAATGCCGGGTCCTCCCCTCCGGATGTTACCTGGGATGCCTTCAAAGCTTATACTAGGGGTCAATACATATCGTCCATTGCGAGTATAAAGAGGCAGCATTCAGCTGCAACTCTGAGTTTGGAACAAAACGTTACAGACCATACTGACATATATAGCAGGGACCCCACCCCAGCTCATTTTGACCTGCTTATGGCGGCTCAGAGGGACCTGCAGTTACATTTGGCAGAGGTCACGAGACTTGAGACATACAAAAGCAGACAGAGAGCATTTGAACAGGGTGATCGAAATGGCCGTCTTCTGGCCATGATGGCCCAGCACGACCAGCCTCTCACTTTGGTGTCCTCCTTACAGGTCCCGGGGGGTGGATCGGTCTCCTCCCCATCGGACATTCTGCAGACCTTTAATGACTTTTACACCAGTCTCTACTCCTCTGGCTTGCCCTCGGATTTCCAGCCAGAGATGCTGCGGTCCCTCTTGGACCCGTTGGCGCTTGGCTGGCTCTCCGACAGCGAAAGAGAGACTTTGGTCCAACCTTTTACAGCGCTAGAGGTTCAAAACGCCATCCGTTCCTTTCCCCCTGGCAAGGCCCCTGGGCCGGACGGGCTCCCGATAGACTTCTACAAAGCACATCTGAACCTACTGGCCCCCCTACTGGCACAGCTCTACACTGACTGTTTGTCTAGCGGTAGCCTACCCACCTCTATGTATCATGCCCATTTGACGTTGATTTACAAGCCCCCTAAGGATCCCACCTCGTGTGCCTCGTACAGACCCATAGCGCTCCTGAACACAGATTTAAAGATTCTGACTAAGCTTCTGGCCATTAGGTTGTATCCCATGTTGCCCTCGGTGGTAGACCCGGACCAAACGGGTTTTATGCCCAGGCGATCCACTGATGTTAATCTGCGACGCCTTTTCACTAATATACATACCCAACATATTAACAAAGGGTCCCGGGCGGTGGCATCGTTAGATGTGGAAAAGGCCTTTGACACGGTCGAATGGCCCTTCCTGTGGGAAACCCTGCGTAGAATGGGCTTTCCCTTAGTATTCATTAATTGGCTTCAGATAATTTATAAATGTCCCACCTCCTCGGTGCGTCTGGGTGGGGGGTTGTCTGTCCCATTCAGGCTTTTTAGAGGAACCAGACAGGGCTGCCCTCTCTCCCCGGCTTTATTCGCCCTAGCAATAGAACCGGTGGCTGAGGCCTTACGCACCTCGCCGCACATCAAGGGTCTCCGAGTGGGTCAGCTGGAGGAGAGGGTAGCCTTGTACGCAGACGACATGCTCCTTTTTCTCAATGATGCAGGTCCATCACTGCAAGGGGCTTTATCAGTCCTTGACACTTTTGCGACGGTCACTGGGCTCAGGGTTAACTGGTCCAAGTCCCTTCTATTCCCGATCGACAGCGAGGCCGCCTCCACCTCTTTACCCGGGACTCCCCTTCGATGGGTTGAGTCATTTAAATATTTGGGAGTTTGTGTCTCCACCAGGACTTCTGACTATGTCTCGCTGAACCTGACCCCGGTGCTCCTGGAGGCCCAATCCAGATTTAAATCTTGGAGCAACCTACCCCTCTCCGTCTGGGGGCGTATAAACTTACTAAAAATGAAAATTATCCCTAAGCTTACATACCTATTCCGTCAATCCCTGCAATGGATCCCAAAGTCCTTCTTTCAGAAACTGAACCAAATTTTTTCTGCCTTTATCTGGGGGCCGTCACCACCTAGATACAAGCTTACGACACTGATGAGACCACGAACGCAGGGTGGCATGGCCTTTCCGGACTGCTATAAATACTTCCTCGCCGCACAGCTGGTAACTGCGGCGTGGTGGTTACAGCCGGACAAGACGAACCCATCCACGGTGCTTGAAGCCACAGTGGTGGGCTCGCTGGAAGCCCTCCAATTTCTGCTTTTTCGGGGCCCCCGCGCTCCCTATTTGTTGACCCCGTCCATGCTCACCACCCTGCGGGCGTGGAAGGCCAGCCTGGCCATTGAAAAATGTAAACCACAAGAAGTTTCCCCTAATGCCCCAATCTGGTTAAATCCCAGCTTGTCACATCTTTACAATCTCCCAGACCCCTATGCGTGGACAAAATATGGTGTAAAAACTCTATCACACATAGTAGCACATAATGTCCTACTTCCTTTTTCTGACCTTTCATCCAACTTCAATCTGCCTGATTATTACCTCTTTAGATACGGTCAGCTGTCCCATGCATTTGCAGCACAATTCCCGCGCTCCTCCTGTATCGTGGCCCAGTCGGAGCTGGAGAGAACACTGCGGTCTGACTGTGCAGAAAAGCCCATGTCACATTTTTACTCATATTTGCTCCGTGTGTCTCTCCCGCCCCTTGACAGGCTGCGGTCCAGCTGGTTGCGGGACATCCCTACTCTAGACTCAGATGATTGGGACGATGTCTGGGACCTACCTTTCAGATCCCTGGTATCCATCCGTGATAGGGTGGTACAGTACAAAATTGTACATAGGGCTTATTTCACCCCACATAGGCTCAACAAGATAGACCCTGCACACTCGTCGGAGTGCTGGAGATGCGGCGCCTCCCCAGGCGACTTCTCGCACATATTCTGGCAGTGCCCCGGGATCCAACAATACTGGATCATGGTATTAGACCTAATCAATAAGGTGGCCTCGGCCTCCATTCCATTGAAGATGGAGGTGTGTCTCCTGGGAATCATTGAACCTATCGTCCCATCCTCTGCTGGGCGTATTTTAGTAAGTCTTCTGCTCTTTTATGCTAGGAAAAATATTGCCATGCATTGGAAAAAGCCTACCCCCCCGTCAGTGTTTCAGTGGAAACGCTTGGTGAACACCAGCCTTCCCCTCTATAAAGACACATATGCCAATAGGGGGTGTTTTCTGAAATATGATAAGATATGGCACGCATGGTTGGCAGAACCGGAAACTGCTGGCTGATATGTGAGGCTGGTTGAGTTTAGCTGTGATTTGAGGCCTAGCTGATCCACACTTGCTATACTACATAATGTGAAGCCCTGCCTGTATTGCTATAATTTATGATATTCACCTGCTTTATGAGGATGTTGTATGCGCCTGAGTAATGTCTGTGTTTTTGTTTTTTCTTTTCTTTGTTTTTTGTGTATCTGTGTATTTGAAAATTATAATAAAAACAAGTTTAAAAAAAAAAAAAGAAAGCTCTATTTGTGGGAAGAAAAGGACGCAAATTTCGTTTGGGTACAACATTGCATGTCCGCACAATTTACAGTTAAAGCAGCGCAGTGCAAAATTCTGAATTCACCTCTGGTCCTTTAGCTACCAAATGGTCCGGGGCTTAAGTGGTTAATCACGACGAGAAAAATTAGAACATGCTCTAATTTTTCTCGTCGTGATTCCCGTCGTTTTTTTCCGCGGCAGTTTTCCCATAGGGAAACACTGCCACGGAGCCCACACACGGTCGTTTTTTTTCGACCAAAAAAAATATGTCATTTAAAACGGCCGTGTGCGGGGGGAACAAGCTGTTCCTCGTTTTTCACGTCGATTTTCTCGACGGTGTTTTCACAGTCGAAAAAATCGATCGTGTGTACGCGGCATTAGACTTTCAGGCACACTACTCTTGCTGCTTAGAAGTTAATTTAAAATGCCTACCATCCTCGCAATTTTGCATAGGCTTTAGATTGTGATGGCGTCTGTTCACATGCTGTATTCACCTAGTCTTCCAGAGCAAAATAGAGAACCATCAGGTTATAGATGGTCTCTATATGCAGATTCAACAGCACAGATTTTGAGCAGTCCTTGTACCTCACAAGGAGACAACTCTACTGTGCAAGCAGTCTCTCCACTTTCATACAGTTCCATATGTAGCACACGGACCCTTTTTTCCCACCTTTGGCTCACTTGCAGGAAAAAGGGCACACCGTACTATATGCCCGTACCCTCTTGTTTGAAGAGGTTGAGCGGTGTCATGTATTTGGGTCCCACAGCTAGGTTCTCCCTCGGTTGGTTCTCATCTCCTAGGATATAGGGACAAGTCCTGTTTTCCCCCAAGTAATTCCAATGTCCACACCACTCTAAACTCCAACATTGAGTTTATTTTCTTCAATATTCAGCAGATAGGAAAGGGTGGATAAGAGACAGGACAGCAAGGTTTTGGGAGGTAGGTCCAGGCACCCAGAGTGGGTTCAGCTCAGTCTCCTCTAAAAGTGTATCCTAGCAGCCGAAGTGATGCTCGGACTCTTAATTAGGTTATTTTCCCTAGATACGATTGGGAGACCCTCTGCCACAGAATCTATCATGTCCCGAACTTCTTAGCTTTTTCCATGCAAGGACAGGTGCCAGCAACAGCACATTACTAGGCCCTTGGCGGATAGATGAATCCCTCCAGAAAGTTACCGTGCTCCTTCCTTCACCGTGAACTCTCACCGGTCCCTCAGAAAGATCCTCCCCCGTCCTCCTCTTCTTAGAAGCGGGCTCCCTCGCAAGGGACACCCTGGGATTCCTCTTCCCAGAAGTGGGCTCCAGCTGAAGTTGCAGCCCCAGTGCTAAAGGTGCCTGGGACTGATGCGCACGCGGCCCCATGGCCTGGAGGGCCATGCGCCACGCACCTGGACTCCGACTCCCCTTGCGAACTCCAGAGAGCGAACCCTCCCAGGCGGCGTCTGCTCCTTATGTATCCTCTCCCAGCATGCACAGCAAGCCAACCACGCCCACTGTACCGCTGCCGAGAGAGGACACCCCAAGGCACAGCACTATTACCAGTGGTTCAACCCTGGCCAAACATGGCAGTGCCACCTACAGGCCACAGGGAACTGCACACCAGTATACCACCTGGAGAAACAAAATAGCACAACCTATCAATGAAAACGGTCTGAGTCTAACTTACTAACTCAGGTCAGCCCCTACATTTGGGTATATAGTAGAGGTCGACCAATATGGGTTTTTCTCTGGCTGATGCCTATGCCAATGCTGATATTTAGAAATCGGGGCGGCCGATGGCCGATACATGTTGGCGATTTTTGCGGCCGATATTTTAGGCCGATTTTTTTCTTTTTCCTTCATCTCATAAAAATCTAGGGTGGAGAGGTGGGGAGGAGGTTAATGTTTAGGGTGGAGAGGTGGGGTGAAGCCTATCAATGTCCATCAGTGCCACCTCATTGGTGTCCATCAGTGCCACCTCATCGGTGCCCACCAGTGCAGCCCACCAGTGCCAAGCTCATCAGTGCCCACCATTGCCAAGCTCACCAGTGCCCACCAGTGCCAAGCTCACCAGTGCCCACCAGTGCCAAGCTCACCAGTGCCAATCTCACCAGTGCCAAGCTCACCAGTGCCAAGCTCATCAGTGCCCACCAGTGCCAAGCTCATCAGTGCCCACCAGTGCCAAGCTCACCAGTGCCCACCAGTGCCAAGCTGTCATTCACTGCCACCTCATCAGTGCCCACCAGCGGAGCGCTCCCGCCTCCGTTCTGTTCCCTCGCATGGCCAAAGACTGCTCAATTTGTGCCCTGACGTGCTGTGCGCCCTGCCTCCAGACTACAAACCCCAGAATACAGCGCGGCCGGGAACAGCCAATTGGCGGCGCCTGCCTTCCCCGTGAGTGGGACCGCGACTCGATCACCACGGGGATCCCCGCGATTGTCTCACGGAGGCTCGGAGCGGGGAGATGTGTGTGTAAACACAGCATCTCCCCGCTCCTCTACTGACAATGTCAGCGATCTCCGCTCTGTGTAATCAGAGCGGAGATCGGTGACGTGTCAGTCGTAGCCACGCCCCCCCCTCAGTTAGTAGCACGCCCCTAGGCACACTTAACCCCTTCAGCGCCCCTAGTGGTTAACCCCTTCACTGCCAGTGTCATTTTCACAGTAACCAGTGCATGTTTATTGCACCGATCGCTGTGAAAATGACAATGGTCCCAAAAATGTGTCAAAAGTGTCCGATGTGTCCGCCATAATGTCGCAGTCACGAAAAAAATCGCTTATCGCCGCCATTACAAGTAAAAAAAAAAATTATAAAAATGCCTTAACACTATACCCTATTTTGTAAACGCTATAATTTTTGCGCAAACCAATCAATAAACGCTGATTGCAGATTTTTTTACCAAAAATATGTAGAAGAATACGTATCGGCCTAAACTGAGGAAAAAAAATTTTTTTTATATATATTTTTTGGGGATATTTATTATAGAAAAAAGTAAAAAATATGTCATTTTTTTCAAAATTTTCGCTCTATTTTTGTTTATAGCGCAAAAAATAAAAACCGCAGAGGTGATCAAATACCACCAAACGAAAGCTCTATTTTTGGGAAAAAAAGGACGCGCAATTGTCAGTTAAAGCAACGCAGTGCCGAATCGCAAAAAGGGGCCTGGTCATAATGGGCCATATTGGTCCGGGGCTTAAGTGGTTAAGAGGTTCCCACCAAAATGCTAATCAGTACCCACCAAAATGCCAATTAGTGCCCATCAAAGTGCTAATCAGTGCCCATCAAAGTGGCAATCTGTGCCCATCAGTAACGTCTGTCAGTGCCATTCACAGATACCAATCTGTGGCCATCAGTAATGACTGTCAGTGCCTCCTCATCAGTGCTGCCTATCAGTGCCATCTATTAGTGCCCATCAGTGACATCCATCAGTGCCCCCTATCAGTGCCTATTAGTGCCGCCTATCAATGCCGCCTATCAGTGCCATCTATCAGTGCTGCATATAAGTGCCTCCTCATCAGTGCCCATCAGTGCCACCTTATCAGTGCCCGTAAGTACAGCCTCATCAGTGCCCGTTAGTAAAAGGAAAACATTTTTTTTAAAACAACAAAATAAAAAAAAAATTTTTTTTAGTTTGTTTAGCAGAAAGAAAAAAAAAACAGTGGTGATCAAATAACACCAAAAGAAAGCTCTATTTGTGGGACGACAATTTAGTTTGGGTACAGTGTTGCATGACCGTGCAATTGTCATGTTGTCATGACAGCGCTGGAAGCTGAAAATTGGGCTGGGCAGGAAGGGGGGAAAGTGCCCTGTGTTGAAGTGGTTAAAATAAATCTAGAACAATTTCTACGCTTGTGTACATGCCAATATGCACAAATACAGACGTGCTATACATCAGTACACTGTGTAAGTATCCTAAAAAGGAAAACGAATGCAACCACCACATCTAAGAATTGGTAAACTGCAATATAATAATTTTTTGCTTTTGGATTTAATACCATATAGAACATCCAATAGGAGTCCATGGATTAAGAAAACAGACATTTGACATGAAAACAGGCAAACAATATTCCTTTAGTGATGCAATAACTTGTTCCACCAGTAAGGCGTCCTACAGGAAGTGTATTTACACTGAAGACGACTTGGAGGATGTTATGCCTGAATATAATAATAATAATGGAACATCCTATTCAAAGACAGCCTGGAGAAAACAAAACAGCTACACTTATGGTGAACCACAAAACCCAATTTATCATACATGAAAATGTACAAAATGTTGCCAAGTTCTGCCAGGTATTACAAGTACACTGGAAGAGACCTCCTTTCATGGAGAGAAAGAGCAGAAAGCCACCAGGATGTGGATTGTGTGTAAAAGAAAAATCAGGAAAAGTCACATGTTGCAGCTTACACTGTACACTGAATAAAGTGCCCACTCACTTTCTCCGCTGTCCATGGAATGTTCTCGATATGGCCGGTGATCATACAGATGTGAAGACACAGGTAGGTCATCAGCAGCAGGCAGACAGCCATGGCTCCTTCTTTATCAAAGTCTCCTTACGTATCAGATGAGAGCCAGCTCCTTATCCAGCAACCCCTGCTGCTTCTAACGGTCACACTGCAGTGGAGAAGTCACAGGTAGGCGGAGAGACAACATACGGGGGGAGGTATATACACATATAAAACATCTGCTACGTCATCCTGATGTGCAGTTCGGGTGGGAGCTGGGACCAGGAAGTTCCAGGATTTATCTGAGTTGTATTTATTTATTTGAGTTGTATTAAAAAGATGCTATAATTGAATCCACTTCTTATAGGAGGGAATGTAGATAAATAAAGACTAGCAGCTCTATATAACCTTAGTTCATATATGATAATGTGTTACTAACCTGCTCTGGTGTTTACTTATTAGAATTCCTAGGAGTAGAGCTGCAGGCACAGTAGTACAATATTCATAATCACGTGGGTAAGAAAAATACTTCTATGGCCTCGTTTACATGGGGCGTACACATAGTTCCCAGCTGTCCCTGATTTGGAACAAAGTCCCTCTGTCCTCCTCATTTGTCCCTCATTTTGGTCCAATCTATATAGATGTATATAAAATGCAATTTTATCTATCAAAAAGTGTTTCCCAGTGCGAAACCTTTCATCTAATTTCTAAATCGCTGCATTTGTAAATTTCAACAGCCAGTGTAAAGCAATAGTAGTGGTACCAAAAAAAAAAAGCACTTGTGGGTTTAACTCATAATTTTTTGGGATAATTCTCCTTTAACCACTTAAGCCCCGAACCATTTCGTAGCTAAAGGACCAGAGGTGAATTCAGAATTTTGCACTGCGCTGCTTTAACTGTAAATTGTGCGGACATGCAATGTTGTACCCAAACGAAATTTGCGTCCTTTTCTTCCCACAAATAGAGCTTTCTTTTAATGGTATTTGATTGCCTCTGCGATTTTTATTTTTTGCGATATAAACGGAAAAAGACCGAAAATTTTGAAAAAAAATGATATTTTCTACTTTTTGTTATAAGAAAAATCGAATAAACTCAATTGTAGTCATACATTCAGGCCAAAATGTATTCAGCCACATGTCTTTAGTAAAAAAAATGTCAATAAGCGTATATTTATTGGTTTGCGCAAAAGTTATAGCGTCTACAAACTAGGGTACATTTTCTGGAATTTACACAGCTTTTAATTTATGACTGCCTATCTCATTTCTTGAGGTGCTAAAATGGCAGGGCAGTACAAAATCCCCTATGATAGCAATAAGTAGTGACAGGTACTCTTTTTTTGAAAAAAAATGGGGGGTTAGACCCTAGATCTTTCCTCTGCCCTCAAAGCATCTGACCACACCAAGATCGGTGTGATAAAATGCTTTCCCAATTTCCCAATGGCGCTGTTTATATCCGGGGAGGGCATTCCCTCCCACTGCTTGTAAAAGCAGTCCAGAGGCTAATTAGCCACTAGGATTGCTTTTACATGAAAGCCGGCCGCTGGCTGAAAAGAATGATACCCGCAGGCATCAATCTGGTATAACCATTCAAAGTCTAGCAACATACCATTACGTTGCTGGTCCTTGTTGGACATGTATTGTAATCTTTTTTTTCATGCAGCCTGTTGGCTGAACGAAAAAAAGAGATTGATCGGTGGGTATGCCCACCATTAGAATACCTCCCTTCATCCACCCACTTCTAATGATGGGCATATATGCCGAAGCATGGGGGCATCCTCCCGCAAAAAAGTTATGCCGCGTACACGCGGTCGGACTTTTCCACGGACAAGCCTTCGTCGGAATTTCGACCGTATGTACGCGGCATAAAAGGTTATGCCGCGTACACACAGTCTGACTTTTCCACGGGCAAGCCTCCGTCGGAATTTCGACCGTATATACGCGGCATTAGGAGCAAAATCGCTCCTCCGCCCCTGCTGCCCCCATGCTTCGGCATATATGCTCTTTTTTTAACTGTGGTGGTGAAATCACCTCCTACAGCGTTGGAGTCACGGCTTTATGTATCGTGGGAGCAAACGCTGTTGCTGTCAAGATAAATAAATCCGCGATGCAACTGAATGGCGTACCTGCTAAGCAAATGATGGTTAACATTAAAACAAAGTAACATTACAGTACAACAGTAAGACCTTACCATACCATACCTGCAAAGCAAATACCAAAACAAAACCTAGTAAAAAATAAAACATTTTTTTAACGTAACCTGTGCCTAAAATATATATATATATATGCCGAAGCATGGGGGCATCCTCCCGCAAAAAAGTTATGCCGCGTACACACGGTCGGACTTTTCCACGGGCAAGCCTTTGTCGAAATTTCTACCGTATGTACGCGGCATAAAAGGTTATGCCGCGTACACACAGTCGGACTTTTCCACGGGCAAGCCTCCGTCGGAATTTCGACCGTATATACGCGGCATTAGGAGCAAAATCGCTCCTCCGCCCCTGCTGCCCCCATGCTTCGGCATATATGCTCTTTTTTTAACTGTGGTGGTGAAATCACCTCCTACAGCGTTGGAGTCACGGCTTTATGTATCGTGGGAGCAAACGCTGTTGCTGTCAAGATAAATAAATCCGCGATGCAACTGAATGGCGTACCTGCTAAGCAAATGATGGTTAACATTAAAACAAAGTAACATTACAGTACAACAGTAAGACCATACCATACCTGCAAAGCAAATACCAAAACAAAACTTAGTAAAAAATAAAACATTTTTTTTAACGCAACCTGTGCCTAAAATATATATATGCCGAAGCATGGGGGCATCCTCCCGCAAAAAAGTTATGCCGCGTACACACGGTCGGACTTTTCCACGGGCAAGCCTCCGTCGGAATTTCGACCGTATATACGCGGCATTAGGAGCAAAATCGCTCCTCCGCCCCTGCTGCCCCCATGCTTCGGCATATATGCTCTTTTTTTAAACTGTGGTGGTGAAATCACCTCCTACAGCGTTGGAGTCACGGCTTTATGTATCGTGGGAGCAAACGCTGTTGCTGTCAAGATAAATATATCCGCGCTGCAACTGAATGGCGTACCTGAAAACAAAAAATTACATACCTGAAAAGCAAGCATGATAAAACATTGCAGAATAGAATACAGTAAAAAAGAGCAGAACAATAGAGAGAAAATAGAGAGAGAGAGAGAGAGAACAATAAAACGACAACTATTTTTGTTTTTTTTATTTTATTTTTTTTTGTGTTTTGTTTTTTACGTTTTTTTTTTTCTTTTTTACACTTTTTTTTGTAACTTTAACAACTGTAATGGTTCGGGTCTCTCAAAATGTAATGGCATCTTGGGAGACCCTGTGTAAGTGTGTCCTAGTCTGTGAAATGCTGTACCCTACGCTAAAACTTCACTTTTGAGTGGTAGCGATCAAAACATTCACCAAGGCAAAGACCAGGTTTGTCAGGACAGAGTGGACAAAAAACACGGGTGTCACGCCTAAATCCGCGCTTGCTACAGACACGACATCTTTTTTGGGGGGTTCGTTGGGTAGGGGTACTCGGGAGGGCATACGGATGATGCCTCTCATGCAGCCGGCTTACTGCATTTGGTAGGGGATGGTGAGGTGCAGAACCGCCTGGATACAGGAGTTCTGTGACTATCTCATTCTGGAATTTTAGAAGAGATAACGTCCCGCCTGAAGCTCTGTATAGCACATGAGCATTCAGCAAAGCCAATTGGAATAAGGATAGAGACACTTTTTTCTACCAGCGTCTCGCCTTACGGTCAATTAGATACGGCGCCATCAACGGGTCGTTGAGGTCCACCCCTCCCATATTTTTGTTATATTCGTGGACACAGAGGGGTTTCTCCACAACACCAGTCGCCGTACGAATTTGGACTGTCGTGTCTGCATGAAGGGAGGTAAGAAGGAAAACATTCTTATTGTCCCTCCACTTCATAGCGAGCAAGTTATTACACTTCACGCAGGCTCTCTCCCCCAGCCTAAGACGGGCATCTACAAGCCGCTGGGGAAAGCCCCGGCGATTAGGTCGCACGGTGCCACATGCTCCAATCTGATGATCAAACAAGTGACTAAACAGTGGCACGCTCGTGTAATAATTGTCCACATACAAGTGGTACCCCTTTCCGAATAAGGGTGACACCAATTTCCACACTATCTTGCCAGCGCTCCCTATGTAATCCGGGCAGTTGACCGGCTCAACCTGACTATCTTTTCCCTCATAAACCATAAAGCTCCATACATAGCCTGTTGCCCTGTCACAGCACTTATAGAGCTTGACCCCGTATCTGGCACGCTTGCTGGGAAGGTACTGCTTGAAAGCCAAGCGGCCAGAAAATTTAATCAGGGACTCATCAACGCAGACAGCTTGATCGGGAATAAACAAGGCTGCAAAACGTTCGTTGAAGTGGTTTATGAGGGGCCGAATTTTATAGAGCCGGTCGTACTCAGGTTCCCACGTGGACGACAAAGTTCATTGTCGTTGAAGTGCATGAACCGCAAAATCTGCTCGTATCGTGTCCTGGGCATGAAGGCAGAGAACACGGGCATGTGGTCAATTGGGTGCGTGGACCAATAAGCACGCAATGACGGGAATTTATGTGTGCCCATGTTGAGGGAAAGGCCCAGAAAGGTCTTAAATTCGGAAACCGTAATTGGTTTCCAATCTTTGGCAATTTTAGGCAACTGGGGGTTAGCGGCGATGAATTGACCAGCATACAAATTACTCTGGTCCACAATAGATCTATAGAGATCTTCCGTGAAAAACAGCGAATAATAATCGATTGGCATAAAATCAGCCGTTTCCACCTGAATACCGGGTTGGGCAGTGAATGGGGGAAGTACGGGTTCTGCAGAAGTGGTGGGGACCCAATCAGGATAGGCGAATTCTGCAGGAAGGGCACTATGGGCACGACGGGCCTGCCTTTGTCTTCTTGGTGGCAGCGGGACACTACTTGTGCTTGCCACCTCGCCAGCTTGAACTGCACTTATGGGACTCGCCACGTCACCACGTGATACTGCAGTGCTGGATGTACGCCCAGGCTGTACTAGGCCGCTGGTGCTTGCCAATTCACCAGAAGGAATAGCGGCGCTTGTACTACTCTGCTCCATGATACGAGAGCCCTGCGGTTCTTGCTCCTCAACAACCTCAGAAGATCGGGATCGGGTACACCTGACCTTAGCAGGGACCTCAACTTCGTCGTCAGAGCTATCTGACGTGGGGCCGCTGACGTCACTGTCTTCTACGGGAAGATATTCTGAGCCTGAATCTGACAGATACGTGACCTCCTCTTCACTATCTGTCATGCTCAGAATCTCGTAGGCCTCTTTACTAGTGTATCTTCGACTTGCCATTTTGGGCTCTAAATTTAGGGGTACACTAGTAAGATTCACAGGTAAAAAAAAAAGCACCTGACTGTCACCAAATGTATCAAACGCTACCAAAAAAACTGTTATCGATCGCAGGGATCAGGACTGTCTCTGCGAACGCTGCAGTTATGTGTGTTGTGTTTGGTAAGTGACAGTGATCGATCGATACTGCACTTGGGTGGGCTCGGCTAGGCTGGGCGGAGGGGCTAAACGCAGGTACTAGCAGGTATCTGGGCTGATCCCGCTAACACTGCGTTTTTGGGAACCCTAAACCGCTGGGGACGCTAGTATAGATCTGATCAGATACTATACCACTAAGGGAGGTGTATGCTTTGCGTGTGGGTGTTAGCGTTACTGGCACTAACCTAAAGCTGCCTGGGGCGACGCAGACCCTCTCTGGCGCTAAAACCTAATTGATATCACCCGCCGGGCGATCAGGGGGTTAAACCTTTAATGGGTTATATACGGCGGGTGCCCTGATGCTATAAAAAGCAAACTAACCAACCAGTGTCACCCGTAACCTTTATATGGTGATCACTGGTGAAAGGGTTAACTAGGGGCAATCAGGGGGTTAAAACCTTTATTAGGTTAAATATGGGGGTACCCGACGCTATATAAAAACCTGACGGGTTACCTAAATAACGAAATAACTCACTGGGTAACCAGTGTCACCAGTGACGCTTATACGGTGATCACTGGTGAAAGGGTTAACTCTAGGGGCAATCAGGGGGTTAAAATAATATATGGGGGTACCTGACGCTAATAAAAACCTGTGGCGAACCTAAAAATAATTAACTGGCTATCTAGGACACCAGCGACAAGAAAAAAGCGATCGGAAAAACGATCGCTTAGTGACGCTGGCGTTAGGGGGTGAAAGGGTTACCTGGGGGGCGATCAAGGGGTTAAACCTTTATTAGGGGGGGTTAGGGGGCTACCTTGGACCTAAAGGGGCCTAATCCTAACTGCCCTGCAACTTTTTACAGTCACAAATGACACTGATTGCAGTGATCAGTAAAAAAAATGATCACTGCAAACGGTGCACTGTGACTGGGGGTACTGGGGGTGATCTGGGGGGTGATCTGGGGGTGACTGGGGGGTGATTTGTGTGCCTACGTGTACTGGTGTCAGTGGGCTGTTGGTGCACTTACTGTGAGATGTCTTCTCTCCTCGCGCCGGATCGAAAAGACCGACACAAGGAGAGATGACATCACTTCCTCCTGCCTGTGTTTACATTACAGGCAGGGGAAGCTCTCTCATTCGCCGGGAGCGATCGAGAGGGGGTGGCCGGAATCGAACGGCCGTCCCCTCATGCCGGATCGCTCCCGAACACTTAACCACCGCTCACTGTACAGAAGGGGGGTCCGATCGGACCCCCCAACTATACAAAGGCGATCACGTACATATACGTGATTCTGCCTGTCGGTGCCATTCTGCTGACGTATAATTACAGTGGGCGGTCGTTAAGTGGTTAACCACTTAAAGGGGTTGAAAAGGTTTGTGTTCTTTCATCTTAATGCATCCTATGACATCACGCCCCCCCCCCCCCGTTTTACTCACCTGAGACAGTTCACCTGTTTGGCGTGTCCCCGGCATCCTCTTCTCCACGGAGTCCTGGCATTGATTAGATAGATCCAATCAAATCCAATGATGCGAGGGGCAGGGCCGAGTCATACACTCGGCGTCTATGGACGCCGAGTGTATGACTCGGGGGCTCGCCCGCAAGGTAACCCCCCACGGTAGAGCTTTTCTCCAAGGGGGTTATCTAATGCGGTGAGGAGCCGTGAGAGCCGCCAAGGGACCCCAGAAGAGGATGTTCAGGGCCATTCTGTGCAAAATGAGCTGCACTGTGGAGGTAAGTATGACATGTTTGTTATTTTAAAAAAATTAAAAAGGAACCTTTAGTGTCCCTTAAGGCCGGGTTCACACCTATGCAAATTGGATGCGGCTTAAAGCGCATCCAATTCGCATGTCATTAGAAAATGCATACCTTTTTATTAGGGTACATAGCCTGCTACAAGCTTCACTACGCCTTTAATGAATTTTCTTCTGTGATCACCTTTTTACATGCACCTTCCAGGACGCTTGTACCATTTTATTGTTTTTATATGTTAATTTTTTTTACTTGTGTAGCGGAGCCTCACTCTCCCTCTTAGGTCTTCTCGTCTGAGTGGCTTGTGTCTAGGGGTACCTGGGAGAGGAGAGTGCAGGAACACTACGCCAAGCTCTCCCCTCGTATGTGTATGAGGGTTGAGCAGAGTTATTTGAATTACCTCCGGGTCTGTTCACTGCATATGAAGCCTCCAGCTGTTCCATGGAGATGTGTCTGCCAATAATAGAGCCCCACACCAATCGAAAGTCCAACACTCCTTTATTTCTTTGCTTTCAGGGTGAACACAATCAGTTGAACTTTCAGTAACAGACAAACAGGGGTGTGGATACGAGTAGGCCCAGGCACAACTGAACTCTCCTATTCCTTTGCTAGCGAATAGGCCTGGCGCACGGTCTCTGCCACCGACCGTGAGTTTTGGTCGCTGCCACCGACCGGATGAACTGCTGAGGCCCCTGCCACAAGCCTAATAGCAGGCCTCTGCCACTGACCTGAGTTGAATAGCTGGACCGTTGCCACCGGTCATAGAACATGAACCACCTTCCTCTCTGAACTTGGCCCCTGTTCGGGAAAGATATCCCTCCTGGCGGTCTCCAGAGGTTCACCCGGCACTGGCAATCTGCTGCACCAGGTCTTCGGGTGAGTCCCTCCTCCGGTCCCTTACGCCTCTGGATTCGGGTGCCCCACTCCCGGGGCCCCCTAGGACGATCCCTCCCTCGTGGGACCCAGCGGAAGGTACTGGGCCCCAGGCCTCCGGGTGAGTACCTCACCCCAGACTGAAGGTGTCTGGGATGGAACACGAACTCCCAGTGTCCAGGCCTAGGCCGCCCAGACACCGACCGCGAACAGCAGCCCTCAGGCTGAAGGTGCCTGGGACTCGAACCTCGTGGCGAAGATGTCCGCCCCCCTTTATACCCTCTCCCAGCAAGCACGGCGGTTCCCTGCCCTGCCGTACAACCGCTGCGAGAGGTCACAAAGGGTACGGCACTGCAGCGATGGTTCAACCCCGGCCCAAAGTGACAGCGCCACCTGCTGGGCCGCAGGGAACTATGCATCGCTGGTGTCTTCACCAGTTTAAAAAGTATGTACCGCTACACTTGGAATAAACTAAGCCTTTTTTACAACAAACCATCCGATTCATCTGCACTATGTGGAGGCTTTTCTCATTCCTTTTCATGGTTCATACTGGTGTCTGAATGTCTGGAGTTCGGAGATATTAATGCTGAAGAGGTTAATACCTTTTATAAACACCCTGTCTGGCGCAGAAATAGGAAGTCACTCTGCATAAGAGTTCCAATCTGCAAGGGAACCTGAGAGGATCATTTTGTTGCCTGTATATCTACTATTGGGGGTAAGAGTATCCATTTCTACCCCCTCCCCTGGTGTTGGAATCACGTCCCTGGGTGCTATGATCGCTGAGTAGTTTCCATATCCACAGAAATGTCATTGTCGCTATACAGTGGATAAATTGGGACATTGCATATTCATGCATCCTCATATGCACGTTTTTCCCTCATACTGGTTCCCTTTTTTTGGATGCACATTATTGCCGTGTGGACTTTACACATTCATCTCATTATATGTTTTGTATTTTATATACACTGTTGTTCATCTGTAGACGTCTACATTACACGTATCCACTTGTTATGTGATTACGTTTTGGATCGGTGTACTGTATGTGCACTTAGGTCCATCTTATCTTTTATGGTTGTCACTACCTCACAGGTTGTGTCGTATCACCTTTTCACACACATATATGTTGATTTTCTTTATTTGATACACCTTTAGGGTGTCCTTCATGTCACAGCGCTGCATTTATTTATTTTTGAGTTATACATTTTTATAAGGCTAGTTCACATATGTGCGATGCATTCGCACTGCGCAGTTCCGAAAAAACGTGTGTGTTTTCTAGGCACTGCGGTGCGGATCAGGTGCGAATTCAGGCCATCTTCTATGGGGCACGCATCTGATTCGCAGATGTCTTCCGTTCTGAACAGGACTTTTTTTCCTGCTCACTACACTTCCCCCCTCCCCCTTCCCTCTCCCTCCCTTCCCCTCTCCCAGGTCCCCAGCTACACCGCACACCAAACGCTGAACAGCTCTCTTATCTCTTTGCAGAGATAACAGAGTGTGAATCCAGCCTTAAAGCGGTTGTAAACCCAAAAAAATAAATAAAAAATAAAAAAAAAACCTGGAAGACAAAGGCATAATGAGCTAGTATGACTAGCATACTAGCTCATTATGAATTACTTACCTTAGATCGAAGCCGTCCTCATCTCCCCATCCGGCCATAGACATCTCTCCAGAAGGTTACTTCCGGATATCGCCGCTCGTTATATATCGTTATTTCTGACAAACATATTTCTTACTAAAACATTGTGCAAGCTTTGTTCTTCTTGTGGTTTAGCTAATGCATAAGGACACTTCCCCTTTATTATGTTAGATTCCAGAGTTGTCTAGAACAAATATCTCATGTCTTGCTTAGTAAGCGTATTTTGCCTTTGTTTTAATTAGCGCATGCAATATAGCCTATCAATAATAATACATATGCCTTATCAATATTAGCTAAGAAGAGCAGGTATCCCATCAGGGGGTGTTTCTAACTGTGGGGGGGAGTGGACTGACTGGGAGAACAGTGAGATCGCTGTTCCTGATCACTAGGAACAAACGATCTCGCTAAACTCTCCTGTCAGAACAGGGATCTGCTTTGTTTACCCTGGCAGATCCCCATTCTGCCTTTCTGAGGAGCGATCATGGGTGGCCGGTGGACATCAAGGTTGCCGGACCCGCTCACCCACAGTGACTCGTGCACGAAACGACGTACGGACTATGTTGTTTCACGCAATAGGGCTGCCCTGCCGCAGTATATATGCGGTGGGTGGTCCTTAAGTGGTTAAGGGGGCGTGGTGGGTGTGTCCTATGCCTACATACTTTTGATAATAGGTGTCCCTCGTTACCATTTCAAAAAGCTGGGAGGCATGCATACAATACTTGTGCATTCCTGTGAACCCAGAAAGGACTGTTGTAAGAGGACTGTTGTAAGAGACACCAGAGAATCTAGGATAGAGGACCACAGTGGACAAGTCCAGAGCTGGAGGTGACCACGCCTTTTCCAGGATGATATTCAAAGGCCGAGCAGGTGGAGATCCAGATGAGGGAAGGCAGGGCGGAAACTCGACTCCTGATCCAGTGGGGGAGGCCATCCCAAGAGAGTCACGCAGAGTCAGCCAAAGGATCTTGGCTGGGAGTTCTTGCAAGTTGGTGGCTACGGTACCCTTGGGAGACACAGGCAGGTCTAAGGGTGCCTTCAACCTTGAGCATCTTCTGGAAGAGACCTCGCAATGGAGACAGCGAGCCTGCAGGTGGAGAAGAGCCAGGTGTCTCCGACAGGACGGACTAATGGCCCAGAGTTCTTCACGGGTACCCATTCGACATTGAAAGAACCCTACAGCAGGCATGTAACAAGCTCCAGTATCAATAGTGACCGGGACCTTCTTCCATGGATGGTAGTTGCTATCCGGGCATATGGGTTTGTAGTATGCATGTGGAGGACCCGAGCGTCATTCTGGGATCAGTTGCTATATTCATGCCCCTTATCAACATCTCTGCCAATCTAGTGAGGGTAGAAAGCGGACATGCTTAGGACACGTGAACTATTGCTGGGCAAACCTGGACAAGTTCTAGAAAACAAGCTAACTACAGCCATGGCCTCTTAGTGATAATCTTCAGGTGCATGTGGTGGGAGTATCCTGCCGACTAGGCCAACTTGTGGGCAGGGTCTACTGCGCCTGTGCACATGGAGGTATACTTTGCGTAAAGCATGCTCATCAATGCCCAGAGAGTTCAGAAAGGCAATGTTCATAATGATGGTGTCCCGACAAGTTGGTGCTCCCTGAAGTGGACAACAAGTTCCTCTTCTTCTTTTCAGTCACATTAGCGTGCTCCTCGGGGACCCGTACCCCTCTCCCTTTTATACCACACAGGATAGGAGGCCAAAACCCCCAAAAAACTAAAACTTAGGAAGGCGGTAAAGACATTAACCCCTTTTCCCAGACTTGGGCAGCCAAGCTAACTAGCTCACAATAGGCAACTTGTCTACATTTTAGAGAGAGAGAGATTGCACACACAATGTTTCGGAGGCACACATGTGACTGATGAAGGAGTCATGTGTGGCTCCAAAACTTTGTGATTTGCTGTAATGATGTGATCGCTAAATAAAGTTTTGGACCCATTTTGGAGAGCTTGGTGTGCTGGTGACATCTCTTTCTCTCTGACTATTCACGGTTCCTGCCGGTGGTCGGTTCAGCACCCACTTACGTACACAGCCATCTCTACAGGAATGTGTGCATTGGGAATAGTGTGTTGGAGTTGTTGCCTACATTTTAAACACCTCTGAAATGAGTTCCAGCGTGGATTGCTTTTCAGAGGGCTGCCACGCCCACACGTCTAAACCTATTCTAAAGGAGATTGGTCAGAGACTGTACGATACTATTTTATAGTGTATGGCCAGCTTAAGTGCCTATTCACCCCAGATGCAGTTTGCAGCCCCAACACATAGATAAAGCAAAATGCCTTGGTTCTAATTCTGTGATTGCTGTGGTGTGGGCTTAAGAAAAGTACTGCATGCACTATTTTTTTTTTTTTTTTTAAGCACCGTGGGTTGTGATGCAAACCATCACAATGCCACTGTGGTTCATAGAACTGTATTGAAATGTCACTTGTACCCTTTCAATAAAGCTCTGTAAACAGCACAATGTGCCTGGATCAGCCCAGGACGGATTTTAAATATCAAGGCCAAGCCTACATTTAGTAGAGACAAAGAGCACAGGCTGAGACTTTTTCTTCTAGGATTAGGATACTGCAGAGGATATAGCAGTGTAAGACCACTTTCACACTGAGGCGCTTTTCAAGTGCTTTCACGCTAAAAACAGCGCCTAAAAAGCTTGCAAAAACGTATTTCTATTAAAATCAATGAATGCTTTCACATTGGGGGCAGTGTGCTGGCATTGCTGTGAAAAACTCCCCTCTCCATTGAAATGAATGGAAAGCTCTTCAAAGGCACCTGAAAAGCGCTTCAAAAGCGCTCAGTGTTTTTACTGGCAGTTCAGAAGCGCCTCAGTGTGAAACTGGCCTTAATGTGTCCAGTAGCAGGACAGATTTATTCAGCAATAATAGGCCAAAATGTAACAAAGACAAGTACGTGCAGCTGTTTTACTATAAGAATTAGCCCTGGTTCACACTGGTGCGATTTGACATGCGATTTGACATGTCAAATCGGCGATATTTGCCGCAAATTGCGGGCAATGGCACCATCCTAATCGGTGCGACGCCGCATCTGCAGCGCTGCACCGATTTCAAACAGTAGTTTCTGTACTACTTTTCACAATTTCGGCCGTGATTTACATTGACATCTGTGTCAGATGTCTTTGTAATCGCGGCTAAAATCGGGACTGCCAGCGGGAGTGAAATCGTGCGAGTTCATCTGAACTCGCACGGCTTCACTCCCGCAGCCCAGTGTGAACCTGGGCTTAAAGTGGTTGTAAAGTCCCCACAATAAACTCCCATGATAGGTTCTCTTATGGGGCAATAGTAATGGCAGTGTTTTTATTTTTATTTTTTGTCATTGGTGATTTATTACTATGGATGGAATATGCTGAGCTGTTTTTCTGCCATTGGTGGAGGTCGCATTGGGTGATTGAAGCACTAGAGGAGGGAGATCACCTGAATCCTATCACTTCTTCATAAGAACTATTCAATGTTTAATTTTTTTGAATATATTCCATATTGGACTCACTATAATAATACTTTAAGTGTTTTGGGTTTTTTGGTATTGTGCTGAGCGCTGCAATTTTTCTTTGTTATTGTTATCACAGTGTTTTGTATATCTACACTAATTGCTAGCAGCTATATACCATTAATCGCTGACACCATTTTTTCTTTTTTCACTGGTCTGGTATTCAACTGGCTAATATTGCATCAGTAACAACCAGTACGGTGTCCTTAACCACTTCCCACCTGCCATATAACAGAATGACGTGCGCAAAGTGGTTAAGTTATCCTAAATGGATGTCATTTGACGTCCAGCAGGATAAGCCGCAGAGCGGCGATCAGTGGGGTGGTGTGTCACTCTGACACACCGCAACTCTGATCGTGGTAAAGAGCCTAGGACGTAGGCTCTTTACCACGTGATCAGCTGTGACCGATCACAGCGTTTAACCAGGAAATGCCAGTAAACTTCATTCCTCGGTTCGCGCTGACAGGAGAGCCGATCGGTGGCTCTCCTGTCAGAGGGGGGGTCAGCGCATTGATTATTGGCCCAGCCTCCATCATAGGTGCCCACCACATCTGCCAATCTCTGCCCATCAGCTGCCAGTCAGTACCCACCAAAGTGCCAATCAGTGCCCATCACAGTGTCTATCAGTGCCCATCAGTAATGCCTTTCAGTACCTCATTATCAGTGCCATCTACTAGTGCCCATCAGTGCCGCCTGTCAGTGCCCATCAGTGCCCATCATTGCTGCTTATTAGTGCCCAGCAGTGCCGCCTATTAGTGCCCATCAGTGCCACCTATCAGTACCCATCAGTGCCACCCCTCAATGCCCATCAGTGCCACCTATCAGTGCTGCCTATCAGTGCCCATCAGTGCTGCATATCAGTGCCACCTATCGGTGCCCATCAGTGCTGCATATCAGTGCTGCCTATCAATTCTACATACAGTATTAGTGCCTCCTCATCAGTGCCCATCAGTACAACCTTATCAGTGCCAACTCATCAGTGCCCATCAGTGATGCCTCATCAGTGCCCATCAGTGCAGCCTCATCAGTGCCCATCAGTGAAGGCGAAAACAAACTTTTATAACAGAAACAAAGAAAAACGTTTTTTTTTCAAATATTTCGGTCTTTTTTTGTATGTTTAGCAAAAAATAAAATCCTCATTGGTGATCAAATACCACCAAAAGAAAGCTTTATTTGTGGGAAGAAAATGATAAAGATTTAGTTTGAGTACAGTGTTGCATGACCGTGCAATTGTCATTTAAATTGTGACAGCGCTGAAAGCTGAAAATTGTCATGGACAGAAAGAGAGGAAAGTGCCGGTATTGAAGTGGTTAAGCTTGGGAGCTACTGTATATCAGCTGATTGTGACAGGAACAAATTCATCCTGACTTATGAGACTCTTCATTCAACAGTGCATCTGAAGCAGAAGGTTCAGTGGTCCCTACTTCAGCAGGAATATCATATAAAGATTCTGGAGGGGAAAGGTCGCTTCAGGCCACCCAGAACTGTTATTGGCTCACGAGCTTGAGAGACCTGATATAGCAGGACTGCTCACCTTATGCTTGGGGTTTGATGTGAAGCACTGATTGACTGAGGCAACATAAGTTAGGGTGCCAAGAAAAACCTTGGTTAGTCCCAAACAAGCTGATGAAAGCAGGAGAGGTTCAAAGGTCAGATGTCACTTTGCCACTGTAGGCAGCAACAAGGACTAATCAAACAGGGAATTCCACATCCTTTTTTTTTCACAAGAAAAGGGAATTCCACATCCTTGCTGCTCTTACAATAAAGAACCCTCTACGTAGTTTAAGGTAAACCTCTTTTCTTCTAATTTTAATGAGTGGCCACATGTCTTGTTAAACTCCCTTCCGCAAAAAAGTTTTATCCCTATTGTGGGGTCACCAGTATGGTATTTGTAAATTGAAATCATATCCCCTCTCAAGCGTCTCTTCTCCAGAGAGAATAAGTTCAGTGCTCGCTACCTTTCCTCATTACCAACATCCTCCTGACCCTTTATTAGCTTTGTTGCCCTTCTTTGTACTTTATTTCCAGTACATCCTTCATGGGGACTAGGGATGAGCTTCATGTTCGAGTCGAACATACGTTCGACTCGAACATCGGCTGTTCGATCGTTCGACGAAGATCGAACGATTTGGGCCGTTCGCGCCAAATTCGAGTGACGCGAACGGCCCACAATGCACTACGCCATCGCAGTGTCATCCAGGCGCTGTGATTGGCCAAGCATGCACTGTGACCCCGCATGCTTGGCCAATCACAGCGCCGGCAGCGAGGAGAGCAATGATTGGCCACAGGCAGGATGCCTGTGGCCAATTATTGCTGAGGGTGTTTAGTACACGCCCCACACTATAAAAGGCCGCCAGCACGGCGGCCTAGTGTAGTGTGTTCCGGAGCAGGGATAGAGCAGCATAGGCAGGGACAGTGACTGTTATTTCTTTCTTGCTTAACCTGGATTCCTTTAGTTTAGGGAAAGAGAAGGATAGGTAGGGAGAGTGTCAGTGTGTTTTGTGCTTGTGCTATAGTGTGCTTAAAAAAAACATTTATTCTAGGGACAGAAAACTGTAGGTAGGGACAGTGTCAGTTTCTTTCACTCTGCAAGTCCTTGTTTCCAGGGACCTGTAAGGACAGTGAGTGAATTGTCCTTGTGCTATATTGTGATTAAAAAAAACATTTTTTCTAGGGACAGAAAACTGTAGGTAGGGAGAGTGTTTTTTTTCTTTCACTCTGCAAGTCCTTGTTTCCAGGGACCTGGAAGGACAGTGAGTGAATTGTCCTTGTGCTATATTGTGCTTAAAAAAAACATTTTTTCTAGGGACAGAAAACTGTAGGTAGGGAGAGTGTTTTTTTTCTTTCACTCTGCAAGTCCTTGTTTCCAGGGACCTGGAAGGACAGTGAGTGAATTGTCCTTGTGCTATATTGTGCTTAAAAAAAAACATTTTTTCTAGGGACAGAAAACTGTAGGTAGGGAGAGTGTTTTTTTTCTTTCACTCTGCAAGTCCTTGTTTCCAGGGACCTCTAAGGACAGTGAGTGAATTGTCCTTGTGCTATATTGTGCTTAAAAAAAACATTTATTCTAGGGACAGAAAACTGTAGGTAGGGAGAGTGTCAGTTTATTTCACTCTGCAAGTCCTTGTTTCCAGGGACCTGGAAGGACAGTGAGTGAATTGTCCTTGTGCTATATTGTGATTAAAAAAAACATTTTTTCTAGGGACAGAAAACTGTAGGTAGGGAGAGTGTTTTTTTTCTTTCACTCTGCAAGTCCTTGTTTCCAGGGACCTGGAAGGACAGTGAGTGAATTGTCCTTGTGCTATATTGTGCTTAAAAAAAAACATTTTTTCTAGGGACAGAAAACTGTAGGTAGGGAGAGTGTTTTTTTTCTTTCACTCTGCAAGTCCTTGTTTCCAGGGACCTCTAAGGACAGTGAGTGAATTGTCCTTGTGCTATATTGTGCTTAAAAAAAACATTTATTCTAGGGACAGAAAACTGTAGGTAGGGAGAGTGTCAGTTTATTTCACTCTGCAAGTCCTTGTTTCCAGGGACCTGGAAGGACAGTGAGTGAATTGTCCTTGTGCTATATTGTGATTAAAAAAAACATTTTTTCTAGGGACAGAAAACTGTAGGTAGGGAGAGTGTTTTTTTTCTTTCACTCTGCAAGTCCTTGTTTCCAGGGACCTGTAAGGACAGTGAGTGAATTGTCCTTGTGCTATATTGTGATTAAAAAAAACATTTTTTCTAGGGACAGAAAACTGTAGGTAGGGAGAGTGTTTTTTTTCTTTCACTCTGCAAGTCCTTGTTTCCAGGGACCTGTAAGGACAGTGAGTGAATTGTCCTTGTGCTATATTGTGCTTAAAAAAAACATTTATTCTAGGGACAGAAAACTGTAGGTAGGGAGAGTGTCAGTTTATTTCACTCTGCAAGTCCTTGTTTCCAGGGACCTGTAAGGACAGTGAGTGAATTGTCCTTGTGCTATATTGTGATTAAAAAAAACATTTTTTCTAGGGACAGAAAACTGTAGGTAGGGAGAGTGTTTTTTTTCTTTCACTCTGCAAGTCCTTGTTTCCAGGGACCTGGAAGGACAGTGAGTGAATTCTCCTTGTGCTATATTGTGCTTAAAAAAAACATTTATTCTAGGGACAGAAAACTGTAGGTAGGGAGAGTGTTTTTTTTCTTTCACTCTGCAAGTCCTTGTTTCCAGGGACCTGTAAGGACAGTGAGTGAATTGTCCTTGTGCTATATTGTGCTTAAAAAAAAAAATTTTTCTAGGGACAGAAAACTGTAGGTAGGGAGAGTGTCAGTTTCTTTCACTGTGAAAGTCCTTGTTTCAAGGGACAGAGAAGGACACCTGAAGGTAGCCCTTATTGCTTTTTTCCCATCTCCCTGCAGGCCATCTATTAGAATGTCTGGAAGGCAAACAAGGAGAGGCAGACAGTCAGGAGGCAATAAAAGAGGGCAAGCAGGCTCTGTGTCTGGGGGCAACAGTGCTGGTCGTGGACGCGGTGCATTGTCATCAGCACATGGCCATGGGACACGCTTGTCCTTCTTTTCGGCAGCTGGACATGTTGAGCCACATCATGCCGAAGACTTGGTAGAGTGGATGACCAAGCCCTCCTCCTCCTCCTCATCCTCTCTCACCCAGGCTCAGGGTACTGGAAAAGCAGCTGCCAAAGCGTCGTCTTCCCTGGTATCAATGTCAGACAAATCATCAGTCACTCCTTCCCTAGACCCACCATGTCCTCCTCCTGAGGAGTCCCCCGAACTGTTTCAGCACAGTGTTGGGTACATGCTCCAGGAGGATGCCCAGCGTTTCGAAGGGTCTGATGATGAAACCCAGCTAGAGGAAGGCAGTAGCGTGAGAGCAGACAGAGGGGATGCTCAAGAAGGACACCAATCTGGCAGTCATGTTCCAGCAGCTGCAGCATACTGCCAGATTGGCTCCAGTGATGAGGAGGGAGGGGATGATGAGGTCACTGACTCCACGTGGGTGCCTAATAGGAGAGAGGAGGAGGAGGAGGATGAGGAGGAGGCACATCTCCAACGAGGCAGGATGCCCTTTGGTGGCCAGCGTAAGGGCAGTACACCGACGGAATCACACCGCAGAGCTCCGCCTGTGCAGGGCGCTGCCTCTGCCCGTCATTCAAAAAGTTCTTTGGTGTGGGCCTTTTTTGAGGCTAGTGCATCAGATCGCACAGCTGCTGTTTGCAACATATGTCTCAAGCGTATATCGCGTGGCCAAAACATCAGCCGCTTGGGTACCACATGCCTGACCAGACATATGTTGACCTGCCATGCAGCTCGTTGGCAAGCCTACCTCAAAGACCCACACCAAAGAACAAAGCGGACCTCTCCTTGCACCGCATCAGCTGGGATCTCCAACCCCACTATAACTTCAGTCCTCTCTGAAACATGCACTGAGAGGAATGAAGGTGTAGAATTAGGTGTGTCACAGCCAAGTACTTGCGCCCACTCTGCTAGCAGTACACCGACGTCCGATTCTAGCAGGCAAATTTCCCTGCCCCAGCTGCTGGACCGTCGAAAGAAGTTCACTCCCAGCCATCCACATGCCCAGCGGTTGAATGCTAGCTTGGCTAAATTGCTAGCGCTTCAACTGCTGCCTTTTCAGTTGGTAGACTCGGCCCCCTTCCGTGAGTTTGTGCAATGTGCGGTTCCTCAGTGGCAGGTTCCCAAACGCCACTTTTTCTCACGGAAGGCTATTCCGGCTCTCTACCGGCATGTGGAAGGCAATGTCTTGGCCTCGCTGGACAGGGCGGTCAGCGGTAAGGTGCATATTACCGCTGACTCATGGTCCAGCAGGCATGGACAGGGACGTTACCTTTCTTTCACGGCCCATTGGGTCACTCTTTTGGCAGCTGGGAAGGATTCAGGACAAGGTGCAGTAGTGTTGGAGGTTGTCCCACCGCCACGCCTCCAAAATGCTACTACTGGTTGTGACACACCTCTCTCCTCCACCCCCTCCTCTTCTTCTTCCTCCATGGCCTCTTCCTGTGGTTTGTCCTATGAACCAGCGGTGCTCCGTAGCCGTTCACGGGGCTACGCAAGTACGCAGGCAAAAAGATGCCATGCCGTGCTTGCGCTGGTGTGTTTGGGGGACAGAAGCCACACTGGGGCAGAGGTCCTGTCTGCTCTGCAGGGCCAGGCCGAGAGGTGGTTGACGCCACGCCAGCTTAAGCCAGGAATGGTGGTTTGCGACAATGGCACCAACCTCCTCTCCGCCCTCCGACAGGGACAACTGACCCATGTGCCCTGTGTGGCTCACGTCCTTAACCTGGTGGTGCAGCGCTTCTTGGGCAGGTACCCGGGCTTACAGGATGTCCTGAGGCAGGCCAGGAAAGTCTGTGTGCATTTCCGCAGATCTTATAATGCCAGTGCTCGCCTGGCTGAGCTGCAAAAGGAGTTGAACCTGCCCAAGAACCGCCTTATATGTGACATGCCCACCAGGTGGAACTCAACGTTGGCCATGCTGCAGCGGCTGCACACGCAGCAGAGGGCCATCAATGAGTACCTGTGCGACTACGGCACCAGGACAGGGTCAGGGGAGCTTGGTTTTTTTTCTCCACGCCAGTGGGGCATGATCAGGGATGCATGCACTGTCCTGGCACCATTTGAGGAGGCCACGAGGATGGTGAGCAGTGACAGTGCATGCATCAGTGACACTGTACCTCTTGTCCACCTGTTGGAGCACACGCTGCGTGGAATAATGGACAGGGCACTTGAGGCAGAACAGAGGCAGGAAGAGGAGGACTTCCTTGCCTCTCAAGGCCCCCTTTACCCAGACAGTGTTCCTTCTGTCCCACCCATCGCACAGGAAGAGGAGGAGGAGGAGGAGGAGGAGGAGGAGGATTGTGTCAGCATGGAGGTGGAGGCTGGCACTCAGCATCATCAGCAGCAGTCTTTTAGGGATGATTTACAGTCCCAAGAAACCAGTGGACTTGTACGTGGCTGGGAGGAGGTGGCTGCGGATCATGTCGTCCTTAGTGACCCAGAGGACTCCGGAGCGAATGCCTCAGCAAACCTACGCTGCATGGCCTCCCTGATCCTGCAAAGTCTGCGGAAGGATCCTCGTATTCTTCGGATCAAGGAGAGGGACCATTACTGGCTGGCCACTCTCCTTGATCCACGGTACAAGGGTAAGGTTGCGGACCTTATGTTACCGTCGCAGAGGGAGCAGAGGATGAGACAACTCCGGGAGGCCTTGCAGAAAGGTCTGTGCAACGCGTTCCCAGAGACTGGGAGGTTGCAAACTCCTGGTCCTGGACAACGAGTTGCTGAGGCTTCGGCCAGTCAAAGAAGGAGCGGTGGGGAAGGTGGCCGTCTGACCGATGCGTTCAGACAATTCTTTAGTCCGCAGCCCCAAAGTATGATCGGTTCCAGCAACCATCGCCAGCGTCTGATAAACATGGTGCAGGAATATCTAGGGGCAAGGTCAGACTTGGACACCTTCCCCACCGAAAATCCTCTGGCTTACTGGGTCTTGAGGATGGATCACTGGCCAGAGCTTGCACAGTATGCAATTGAGCTACTGGCCTGTCCTGCATCCAGCGTTCTTTCGGAACGCACATTCAGTGCTGCTGGAGGATTTGTCACGGATCACAGGGTGCGCCTGTCCACCGACTCGGTTGATCGACTGACTTTCATCAAGATGAACCAGTCTTGGATCACCACCAGCTACCACACACCTGATGCTGATATAACAGACTAATTGATTTTAACATGTCACATCCCTTCAAGACTGATGCTGATGCTGAGTGCCTGTGCTGTTATGTTGACTGGCTATCCTCCTCCTCCGAGTCCTCAATGATACGATTGATGATGATAGCTTGTAAGATCATTTTTGTTTATGGGTGCCGCCACCAGTGCCTAACGCCCAATTTTTCAGCCCCTGTTTAACAGGGGCGTGTAATTACAATTTTTGAAGCAATACTTTGCAACAGGGCTCATTGCTGTGCTCCAAGTACAGTATCTGTGAGGAGTTGCAGTGTTGTGCCACCAGTGCCTAAGGCCCAATTTTTCAGCCCCTGTTTAACAGGGGCGTGTCATTACAATTTTTGAAGCAATACTTTGCAACAGGGCTCATTGCTGTGCTCCAAGTACAGTATCTGTGAGGAGTTGCAGTGTTGTGCCACCAGTGCCTAAGGCCCAATTTTTCAGCCCCTGTTTAACAGGGGCGTGTCATTACAATTTTTGAAGCAATACTTTGCAACAGGGCTCATTGCTGTGCTCCAAGTACAGTATCTGTGAGGGGTTGCAGTGTTGTGCCACCAGTGCCTAAGGCCCAATTTTTCAGCCCCTGTTCAACAGGGGCATGTAATTACAATTCTTGATCTAATAATTCACAGCAGGGCCCATTGCTGCACCCACCAAGAGTAACTGTCAGGGCTTACAGTGTTGTGGCACCAGCACCACCATCAAAGGCCCAATTTTGACTACCACTGTTCAACAATTATATGTAATTAAAATTCCTGATATAATAGTTGACAGCAGGGCGTTCCAGCACCAACCAAGAGTAACTGTGAGTGCTTACAGTGTTGTGCCAACACCAACAACTAAGGGGCCTATTTCTGCAGAGTATATACGGCAGGTCCCTACTTTCAAACATCCAACTTACAAACGACTCCTACTTGCAAACGCAAGAAGACAACAGGAAGTGAGAGGAAATCTACCACTAGGAAGGAAAATTCTCTCCTGTAAGAATAAATATGGGAGAAAGGTGTCTCCTCTGTACTGATGCTTTATCAGCAATCCTTGTTTCAAGAAAAACACCACATTTCAAAAACAGTTGTCATTGGGACGGAAAGTGAGGTGAAATGTTCTGAACAGGGGCACAGACAGCAAAACAAATGTTACAGGGGTGATAACCCTTACCTATGTTTTCCAAAAAGTTTAAAAATAGATTTTTGGTCTGGAGCTACACTTCAACAATGTACCTGTTCAAAATTACAAACAGATTCTACATAAGAACAAACCTACAGTCCCTGTCTTGTATGCACCGCCTGTATAGGGCTGTTCAGAGTATATAGGGCCTTTTTTATTTTATGTGCGGGGTTCCCCTTAATATCCATACAAGACCCAAAGGGGCTGGTAATGGGCTGGGGTAGGGGGGGGGGGGGTCATGGGGTAGCTATGCCATTTTTCTTAAAGAATTTCATCCATATTACCGGGACCAGACATTACATTAAAGCCGCAAGCAGTTTTAAATGGCTTTTTTTTCCTTTAGAAGTGTCATTTTGTGCAGGGACAGTTCTAAACACGGGAAACACGTGGCACTTCACAGGCATACTTTAGACACCCCCCAGGTACGATATTTAAAGGAATATTTGACTTTTTTTTTTTCACTTTATGCATCATTAAAATGACTGCTCCCGAAAAACGACCGTTTTTAAAACTTCTTTTTGCATTGATACATGTCCCCTGGTGCAGAACCCGGGTTCCCAAACCCTTTTTAGGACAATAACATGCATAATAGTTGTTATAATTAGCACTTTAGAATTCGAACGTTCGCATCCATTGTATTTAATAGGGTTCTAATGTTCGTTCGAACTTTCGGTCCGTTCGCGGGTTCTGGTGCGAACCGAACCCGGGGGTGTTCGGCTCATCACTAATGGGGACTGGTGCCCAGAACTGGACAGCATACTCTAGGTGTGGCCGGACTAGAGTCTTGTAGAGTGGGAGAATTATCGCTTTATCCCTGGAGTTAATCCCCTTTTTAATGCATGCCAATATTCTGTTTGCTTTGTTAGCAGCAGCTTGGCATTGCATGCCATTGCTGAGCCTATCATCTACTAGGACCCCCAGGTATTTTTCCATCCTAGATTCCCCCAGAGGTTCTCCCCCCAGCGTATAGAATGCATTATTTAAAATTTTTCTACATTAAACCTCATTTCTCTTACCGTCCATGGACGGACACAGCCTCTTCAATCTTGACAAGTGGGTTTATGCCCCTGCTCATAGGAGAAGACTAGGCAGAATGTTAGATGTTTTAACATACATTACATTACCAGAGCTGAACAGCCCCTCCGGACATAACCCTCCTCCCTGCAGCCAGCAGCCTCAGTTTTTTTTTCTGTCTAGAGGAGAAGACGTGGCTCTCTTCGGAGCCAGTCTCCTGAAGATTTTTTTTTATTCTTTTTGAATTTTGTTATTTTATTTTTGAGATTCTCTATCAACAGTCGGCTGGGCAACAGGTTGGGTAGTTCGCTATCCTCGTAGTCTTCCCAGTCCGACCATTGAGCGTGCTGATCCTCGCTCTGCGTGAGATCAGTCCACGACATACCCCACGGCTCCAGGGGTGGCCGGTGAGCTTTTGCTCCAAGGTCCGCATATGCTTGAACAGCTCGGCTGTATCTTTCACAGTGGACCGGGCCGACAGCTACTCAGTACCGCATTGTTATAGGTCTGTCAGGAACACACCAGTGGGTCCTTCATGGGCGGGTAAGAAGTTTCTCCGGCCTCCGCAGGTGAGTACATGCTGTGTATTCCTATGTTATGGGGGGTTTCCCTGTCTCCCCCTTGTTTTTTTTTGCTACTCTCTGTCACCTACTCTGGCGATGCGCTGACTGGGGGTTCCTGGGGGTCACTCTGTCCCGGTGGGGGGTCCATGGGGGTCTGCATGGACATGTGGGATGTGTTTTGTGTCATTTTGGGCCTTGTGCGCCGTTCGGCACCATGTTGTTATTATGTTTTTGTTTACATTAAGAACCGCATTGGCGGCCATCTTGCCGTAGCCACGCTATGGCGCACTTGTATTGCGGCAGCCATTTTCTTGAAGCCGTGCATGCTTTTGTGCTAGTTTGGCCTCTATCGCTGCCTGGAACAGCGCGATTCTCCTCACAGTCTCCTCACTGTTCGCTTGCGCTGGGAGCGCAGCATAGGCAGCGGAACCGAGCTGTCCTGACTGGGTTGGTGAGTCCCCTGGGTAACCCCCCACAGTCGGCGCAGCCGGAGGGTGGGCTTTTTTTTCACTTATATTGGCAAAGGTCTCAGAGAGTGGTGGTGTTATGGAGTCAGTGTCACCTGCTTTCCCCTTCAGGTCAGAGGCAACAGGCAGTGCTCCTGTACCTGCGGTCCCTATGGACCAATTGTCGGCAGTCCTGGAATCATTTGTTGCCAGGATAGAAGCAGCGTGCGAGCGCAAGGGAGCTAAAAAGCGCCCTCTCCCCACACCATCTCCAGGGGAGTGCTCTGATTCAGATATGGGCATTGCTGCGGCACAGGACCCTAGCTCTGAATTTTTGGATATTTTTGACCAGGACATTCCTTGTGAGGAAGACTCCTTATCTGGGTCAGTACATGACAGGACGCTTGTTAGTGAACTTATTGATGCTGTGAGGGACACTCTCAAGCTGGATGCTGCGGCTGAGGAACCTCTGGTGGTGGCTGTCTCCTTTGGTTCATTTAAAGCGCATCCTTCTAAAAAGGTTTTTCCCTACACACCTTTTTTTGACAAATTCATAGACCAGGTATGGGACAAACCGCAGAAGACTTTCGCGGTCTCGCAACGTCTGTCTGTTAGGTACCCTTTTGAGGAGAGCCTGCTTAAAAAATGGACCTCTCCTCCAGTGGTCGACCCCCCGGTAGCCCGGTTGAATAAAGCCACGACTCTCCCGGTTGAGGGGACTCCTGCCTTTTAGGACCCCACTGATAGGAGGTTTGGAAGTGGTGAGCAGAGCCATGTTCACCATGCTGGGATCTGCGCTATGTCCCATTGTAGCGGCGACCCTGGTGTCTCAGACAATCACGGAATGGGCAAAGATTTTGCACCAGATTTCTAGGACCTCGTGTCGGCGGTGGTCTTGCGTCGCCTGATATGGTTGAAATGTTGGTCTGCTGACCTGGCCTCTAAGATGCTCCTGACGGACTTGCCTTTTAAAGGCAGAAGACTGTTTGGTGCTGCCCTGGATGACATTATTAAAAATGTCACGGGTGGTAAGAGCACCCTGCTTCCTCAGCCTACTAAGGGGAAGGAGCCGCGCCGTAAACCGGGCCCTTCTTTTCCCGCACAAAAGAGTTTTTTTCGTCAGTCAGAGCCCACGGGAAAATTCTCCCAGACTGACAAAGGTGCGGTTGGAGGACAGAAGCGTCCCTGGGTGCGTAAGCCAAACAAGCCGGCGCCCAAACCCACCAGCGCATGAAGTCTTGCCCCTGCCCGACTCTGGGGTGGGGGGACGCCTTTGCAGGTTCACGGATCGGTGGACCTCCCGGATCTCCGACCGGTGGGTATGCGAGGTGGTCACCTCGGGGTACAGGATAGAGTTACTTTCCTGGCCACCAAACAGATTTTTTCCCTCAAATCTCACTCTCCTTCCAGCGCGTCTGGCTGCCCTATTGGGAACAGTGCATGACTTACTGAGGTGCGGGGTGATTCTGCCACTACCGTCGAAGGAGAGGTTTCAGGGATTTTATTTGAATCTGTTTGTGGTCCCAAAGAAGGACGGAGTCCGTCCAATCCTGGACCTCAAGGCCCTGAATGCCTTTGTAAAGGTTCAAAAATTCCGCATGGAATCCATTCGCTCTGTGATTGCTGCGCTCCATCCGGGGGACTTTATGGCGTCCTTGGACATCAAGGATGCCTACTTGCATGTCCCAATCTGCACGGGTCACCAGAACATCAAGGACGCCTACTTGCATGTCCCAATCTGCACGGGTCACCACCACTATCAGTTTGTGGCCCTTCCCTTCGGTTTGGTGTCAGCACCGCGGGTTTTCACCAAGGTGCTTGCCCCGATTCTGGCTTTGCTGAGACAGCGAGGCATTGCTATCGTGGGCTATCTGGACGATCTTCTTCTGAGAGCAGACTCTGGCTCAGAATTCTAAGAAAATGTGTTGATAGTCAGTCAAACCCTCCGAGAATTCGGTTGGCTGCTGAACACTCGGAAGTCGGTCCTGGTTCCGACTCAGAGGCTGGAGTACCTAGGATTGATCCTGGACTCCTCAGAGGCGAGGGTCTTTCTATCCTTAGAAAAATTACAGACTCTTCAAGCTGCGGTATGGGTACTGACGTCTAGGGCTGCAACTAACGATTATTTTCATTTTTTCATTATTTTTTTGGCCAATTGTTGTTGGGCAGACTAAAAAACATAAATTGCTGCAAAAACACATTATTACATGTTTTTCTGCAGCTTCTCTATTGAAGTATATTGAACCAAAAAAAACAAAATAGCACTGTTTTGCGTTAAACAAAAGTCCTTGCCCTTTCCAAATACACAGCAGCTGAAAAAATCATGGATGTGAACGTGTCCCATAGGAAACCATGTAAATGACCTGTAGTGTGTTTCTGCAAAAAGCACCAAAAAAACACAGAGGTGTGACCCAGGCCTGAGATGTTTAGTAACATAATGGTGTTAAAAAAAAAAAATTGTACAAAAAGAGCAAATAATCGTTGTAAGGGGTTCATTTTTTACTGTGGGGCAGTGAAAGTAATATTTTGGGTAGCGATTTGCTCTTTTTTGTACTGTAAAGGGCTCATTTTAGTTTTTTTTTAACCCCATTATGTTACTGGCCAATTAATCGATTATGAAAATAGTAATCGATTAATTTCATAATCGATTAGTTGTCGATTAATCGATTAGTTGTTTCGGCCCTACTGACGTCCCAAAGATGGTCGTCACTCCGTTTCTGCATGAGGGTCCTGGGACTCATGGTGGCTTCCTTCGAGGCTGTTCCATTTGCCCAATCTCACACTCGAGCCTTACAAAAGGAGATCCTGTCCAGCTGGGACAAGTCCCCGTTATCGCTGGATCGTCAGATCCAGGTGAGTCACTCGGTCAGGGAATCCCTGACTTGGTGGCTGAGATCCCCGGCCCTTTGGTCAGGAAAGTCATTCCTCCCTATCCAGTGGACGGTGATCACGACGGACGCCAGTCTTTCAGGCTGGGGCGGAGTCTGAGGAGTTCTATTAGCCCAGGGGCTTTGGACTCCATATGAATCCCGTCTGCCGATCAATGTCCTGGAACTCCGGGCAATCAGACTGTGTCTCTCCTCGTGGTTGAAGAGACTGCAGAGGCGCTCGGTCAGGATCCACTCGGACAACGCCACGGCGGTGGCTTATGTCAACCATCAGGGGGGAACTCGGAGCTCCACTGCGGCGTCCGAGGTCGCTCACATCCTAAGGTGGGTGGAAAGAAGCGTACCGGCTCTGTCGGCCGTTTACATTCCAGGAATAGACAACTGGCAGGCGGACTATCTGAGCCGCCAGACGTTGGACCAGGGGGAATGGTCCTTACATCCAGAGGTGTTTCAACTCCTTTGCCGGCGGTGGGGCACGCTGGATGTGGACCTGCTGGCCTCTCGACTCAATCGCAAGGTGTCGGGATTCGTGCCAGGTCCAGGGATCCCTGGGCAGACGCCTCAGACGCGTTGGTTGCCCCGTCGGGTCGGTATCGGCTGATATATGCTTATCCTCCGCTGCAGTTGCTTCCTCGCTTGCTTTGCAGGGTGAAGGCTGAGGGGATTCCGGTGATCCTCATCGCTCCAGATTGGCCTCGGTGTACTTGGTACGCAGATCTTGTGCGCCTCGTGGCAGACGTTCCTTGGCGACTGCCAATACGAGAGGACCTTCTGTCTCAAGGTCCCATACTTCATCCTGATTTACAGTCGCTGGCTTTAACGACATTAAACAAGTAAAAAAGGCGCAAAGCACAGGTACCTCAAGTAGTAGTACCCAATAGTCCAAGGGCAGAGGTAAGAAGGTGTGTGCATACACATATATATGCACACATAGAACTATATGGCAGGGGATCAGTCAGGGCAGCCACCAAGAAAACCAAAAGCCGGTTCCAGTATGCTAGGAAAAAAACAAGAAAAGGGGCACCTCTGAGTATATATCATAAGAATAATTTAATAAGCAACAACATCCACTCACATGGAGAACAGTTAAGTTGCATTCAGGTCCGATTGCTGGGCTGAAGAGATGGAGTGGGACTGCAAGTCACAGCAAGTCCTGTAAAGCTGGCACCTTAGATCCGTGCAGGATGGAGTGGGATGGCTGAGCACAGCGTGGTTTTCTTCAGTGATCCAGGCTTGGGCATATCTTGGTCTATCAGAAAAAGTCAGTCTGAAGAAGATATGGGTTCCAGCAGGTAAGGTGTAGTGGAGAAGGACAAGCGTCAGTGGTTATGGCAAGCCGCGCTGTGGCTTCAGTGTGCAATCTGTCTCTGTAGAGTAGGAAGTAGGGATGAGCTCAGGCGTGTTCGCATTGAACACATGCAGAGCCCGCCAAGGAAGTCGGCACCGTCGGAATCGCGCTGCGCTAATCACATGCAGGGAGACATTGTCCCGATGCTCGGCTGCAGAGATCGGGAAATGTCTCCCTGCCTGTGATTAGCGCAGTGCGGTTCCGACAGTGCCAACTTCCTTGGCGGGCTCTGTGCATGTGTTCAATGCGAACACGCCTGAGCTCATCCCTAGTAGGAAGTAAACACGGCCGTGTATTCAGAGTGAGGCTTGGTGAGGTTTGGAGAGCATCACAGCACGGCGCCTGGCAATGACATCACATACATGCGACATGTTTTAAAGCTAGCAAGCCATTGGTGGAAAAATGGCCGCGCCTCTTTTTCAAGCATAAAGACTTTATGCTTGAAAAAGAGGCGCGGCCATTCTTCCACCAATGGCTTGCTAGCTTTGAAACATGTCGCATGTGTGTGATGTCATTGCTGGGCGCCGTGCTGTGATGCTCTCCAAACCTCACCAAGCCTCACTCTGAATACACGGCCGTATTTACTTCCTACTCTACAGAGACAGAGTGCACACTGAAGCCACAGCGCGGCTTGCCATAACCACTGACGCTTGACCTTCTCCACTACACCTTACCTGCTGGAACCCATATCTTCTTCAGACTGACTTTTTCTGATAGACCAAGATATGCCCAAGCCTGGATCATTGAAGAAAACCATGCTGTGCTCAGCCATCCCACTCCATCCTGCACGGATCTGATGTGGTGCCAGCTTTACAGGACTTGCTGTGACTTGCAGTCCCACTCCATCTCTTCAGCCCAGCAACCGGACCTGAATGCAACTTACCTGTTCTCCATGTGAGTGGATGTTGTTGTTTGTTAAATTATTCTTATGATATGTAGCAGTGTGTTGCTTGACAAACCCAGAGACTACCATACCCAGGGTGCATTGCCCCGCCCAAAGACTGCTAGGGTGGGCTATTTAACCGAGGGGCGGACCGGAGTACGCTCTCTTTGGACATCGCCCGCCCAGCAAGTGGAACTCTGTGCTGAGTCTGTTGTTCCGGACAGGGCCTGAAGTCTAGGCCCTGTGTTTCCAAAGAACCTTCCATTTCCACCAAAGGAGCCTGAGGGACGTCGCATCCTGCTACCCATCTACTACTTCCAGGAGGACCGAAGACCCGGGTGTCGTGGAACCTGTGTGACGAGACACAGCAACGGAAGATACGGACGTGGACTGGTCCAGTTGGGTGAGAGAGCACCTGCTCAGAGATTAGTACAGGATCTCTAGGCCCAGTGTTTGTTGTTTGGGACTCACCCGTTAGAGTTTGCATACGCACACCGGAGGGACAGTGCATTGAGTAGCATTAGTGACTTTATGTCTGTTCACCAAGTTTGTCAACCTTTATTCCTGTGGATTACAATTTTGTCTTCAAAAGTGCACCACCATTTGCTAGCGAAGATTCTTCTCTACGGAACGTACACATAGTTACAGTCAGGCCTGACTTATCAGTGTAGACATTGCTGGGCGCCATCTTGCCCACGAGGGAGGAGAGCTGCAAGAGGGTCCGTTAGTTATCTTTGTACAGGATTGTATATCTGTCTATTGCTGAACACCTTTTATTGCAGGGCTCTGCATATACTAAAGTGTACTGTTTTAATCTGTTTGATCATTTCCTTCAGTAAAAGTACCAGGATTAAGCAGACTAGTTGTTGGTGTTATTACTGTGCAGAAGAAACGGTCAGGGTCCGCTATATCACTGTGTGTGTTTTTGTTTCTGGATTGTGTTGCCTAAAGTTGCAGGCCTTACAATCCTATCATCCCCTACTAGCTGTGCCAAGGGAGGGTAGAACCAATTGCTGGGGGTTGACAGCAGTGTGGTACAGGCCCGAAAAATCATACCAGCGGCTCTCTTAGCTGGGGGTATCGCTACACGTTGGGGCTCAGAGTCTGGGATACCTGTACGCTGCAATCAAGCTCGCCAGAAGCACCGGCATGGATCCGTTAACAGTGACCCAGTGGTGCTTATCCGCCCATGCCTCCCTGGACATGGCTGCAGTGATTGAACTCCCCGGAGAGGATTGGTCGGGGAGTGACATAGAACAGCTCATAGAGCTCTTGTCCCTGGACCATAAAGGATGGTTAATTGACCTCAGGTCAGAGGAAGAGAATTTCCGCACCTTCGCGCTGGTAGAGTGGAGGGACGAAATGCCGGAAGAATTTAAAGGTCAGAGTGTGCAGTCCATGGGCAATAAGACGTACCGATTAGCGCACGCAAAGGATATAAAGAAGGAACCTCCGCAGTCACTCAAAATTCCAAAGAGTTCCAAAGAGATGACAGCCTCGGGGACACCTCTAACCACTATAGGCCCTGAACTTTTAAATGCTTTATGGGACCTTGTCACGAAGTGCCAGAAGAATAGTACGGTACATGTAGAGGCCCGGGTACCGGAAGCTCAGGATCTTTTCAGGGAAACAACCTGTACAACTCGGGGAATAGGATTTTGACACCTGGATTTAGGGCCGAAACAACTAATCGATTAATCGACAACTAATCGATTATGAAATTAATTGATTACTATTTTCATAATCGATTAATCGGCCAGTAACATAATGGGGTTAAAAAAAACTAAAATGAGCCCTTTACAATACAAAAAAGAGCAAATCGCTACCCAAAATATTACTTTCACTGCCCCACAGTAAAAAATTAACCCCTTACAACGATTATTTGCTCTTTTTGTACAATTTTTTTTTTTTTTAACACCATTATGTTACTAAACATCTCAGGCCTGGGTCACACCTCTGTGTTTTTTTGGTGCTTTTTGCAGAAACACACTACAGGTCATTTACATGGTTTCCTATGGGACACGTTCACATCCATGATTTTTTCAGCTGCTGTGTATTTGGAAAGGGCAAGGACTTTTGTTTAACGCAAAACCGTGCTATTTTGTTTTTTTTGGTTCAATATACTTCAATAGAGAAGCTGCAGAAAAGCATGTAATAATGTGTTTTTGCAGCAACTTATGTTTTTTAGTCTGCCCAACAACAATTGGCCAAAAAAAAAAATGAAAAAATGCAAATCGCAGCAAAATTACCTTTTTTATTTTTTCTTCTACGGTTATTAATAGATTAATCAAAACAATAATCGGCCAACTAATCGATTATGAAAATAATCATTAGTTGCAGCCCTACCTGGATTGAACAAGCGATGCAAGCTGTGGAAGGATGGGAAATACCGGAAGCCCAAAAGAAGCAGCGCATAAGTGAAAGTTTAAAGGGTGCTGCTGCTGAAGCCGTGAAGAACCTTAGGTTCAGCAATGCTGCTTGTATTTAACTATGTTGGAGGAAGAGTTTGGCCAATTGGAGAAAGTGGTCGATTTAGTCTATCAGTTTGAGCATACCCTTCAACTTCCAGGAGAAAGACTGTCTGAATATGTTCGCAGATTAAACAAGATGCTGTGCCAAATTGTCCTTAAGAAGGGGATGCTGCCACAAGCCATAGATGCGGCTAGGATGAAGCAGATTTTAACCACTTAACGACCGCCCACTGTAATTATACGTCGGCAGAATGGCACCGACAGGCAGAATCACGTATATGTACGTAATCGCCTTTGTATAGTTGGGGGGTCCGATCGGACCCCCCTTCTGTACAGTGAGCGGTGGTTAGGTGTTCGGGAGCGATCCGGCATGAGGGGACGGCCGTTCGATTCCGGCCACCCCCTCTCGATCGCTCCCGGCGAATGAGAGAGCTTCCCCTGCCTGTGTAATGTAAACACAGGCAGAGGAAGTGATGTCATCTCTCCTCGTGTCGGTCTTTTCGATCCGGCGCGAGGAGTGAAGACATCTCACAGTAAGTGCACCAACAGCCCACTGACACCAGTACACGTAGGCACACAAATCACCCCCCAGTCAAACCCAGATCACCCCCCAGGTCACCCCCAGTACCCCCAGTCACAGTGCACCGTTTGCAGTGATCATTTTTTTTACTGATCACTGCAATCAGTGTCATTTGTGACTGTAAAAAGTTGCAGGGCAGTTAGGATTAGGCCCCTTTAGGTCCAAGGTAGCCCCCTAACCCCCCCTAATAAAGGTTTAACCCCTTGATCGCCCCCCAGGTAACCCTTTCACCCCCTAACGCCAGCGTCACTAAGCGATCGTTTTTCCGATCGCTTTTTTCTTGTCGCTGGTGTCCTAGATAGCCAGTTAATTATTTTTAGGTTCGCCACAGGTTTTTATTAGCGTCAGGTACCCCCATATATTATTTTAACCCCCTGATTGCCCCTAGAGTTAACCCTTTCACCAGTGATCACCGTATAAGCGTCACTGGTGACACTGGTTACCCAGTTAGTTATTTAGTTATTTAGGTAACCCGTCAGGTTTTTATATAGCGTCGGGTACCCCCATATTTAACCTAATAAAGGTTTTAACCCCCTGATTGCCCCTAGTTAACCCTTTCACCAGTGATCACCATATAAAGGTTACAGGTGACGCTGGTTGGTTAGTTTGCTTTTTATAGCATCAGGGCACCCGCCGTATATAACCCAATAAAGGTTTAACCCCCTGATCGCCCGGCGGGTGATATCAATTAGGTTTTAGCACCAGAGAGGGTCTGCGTCGCCCCAGGCAGCTTTAGGTTAGTGCCAGTAACGCTAACACCCACGCGCAAAGCATACACCTCCCTTAGTGGTATAGTATCTGATCAGATCTATACTAGCGTCCCCAGCGGTTTAGGGTTCCCAAAAACGCAGTGTTAGCGGGATCAGCCCAGATACCTGCTAGTACCTGCGTTTAGCCCCTCCGCCCAGCCCAGCCCAGCCCAGCCCACCCAAGTGCAGTATCGATCGATCACTGTCACTTACCAAACACAACACACATAACTGCAGCGTTCGCAGAGACAGTCCTGATCCCTGCGATCACTAACAGTTTTTTTGGTAGCGTTTGATACATTTGGTGACAGTCAGGTGCTTTTTTTACCTGTGAATCTTACTAGTGTACCCCTAAATTTAGAGCCCAAAATGGCAAGACGAAGGTACACTAGTAAAGAGGCCTACGAGATTCTGAGCATGACAGATAGTGAAGAGGAGGTCACGTATCTGTCAGATTCAGGCTCAGAATATCTTCCCGTAGAAGACAGTGACGTCAGCGGCCCCACGTCAGATAGCTCTGACGACGAAGTTGAGGTCCCTGCTAAGGTCAGGCGTACCCGATCCCGATCTTCTGAGGTTGTTGAGGAGCAAGAACCCCAGGGCTCTCGTATCATGGAGCAGAGTAGTACTAGCGCCGCTATTCCTTCTGGTGAATTGGCAAGCACCAGCGGCCTAGTACAGCCTGGGCGTACATCCAGCACTGCAGTATCACGTGGTGATGTGGCGAGTCCCATAAGTGCAGTTCAAGCTGGTGAGGTGGCAAGCACAAGTAGTGTCCCGTGTAAGGAGTGGTTATTCGTGCGCTACCAATCAGGAGGAGTGGGAGGGGTGGTTGAAACTGTCGCAAGCACCTAACGGGTTAATCCTAACCTGATAAGGTGATAAATGTGGAAAGAGGGGGTGGTGCTGCGCTGTTTCTGATATGTACATAAATTGGTGAAAAATGATGCACAATGGCTATCTTATACCAATAAATAAACAGGTTTAAAAAATTAATACATAGTCTAAAAATGGTGAATTACAGTAATGAATAATATACTAGAACCATAAAACCAATACCATCAGTAAAAACTGACTGGATGTTGAACTCCAAAAGTTCATAAGGAAAAATAAATGGCAAAATAAATGAAAAAAAAAAAAATCCATTTCTCACGGGCACCACTTGCCATTTATTTTTCCATATGAACTTTTGGAGTTCAACATCCCATCTCTGTTCCATTGCTTATTGGACATTTTTCACTTTTATTTTATTTTTATTTTAAAAAAAATTCACTTTTAGCACTTTTGCTGCACTTTGCCAATTAGCAGTCACATTTGTGCACTTATTACTGCACTGCAATCTGCAGGTTATTTTGTTTATGCACCTTTCTAGTACATTTGCACAGCAACGTTCACTTTGATAATTATCTACAGGTTTATTTACATTTATTTTTATTTATACAGTTTTTACTGATGGTATTGGTTTTATGGTTCTAGTATATTATTCATTACTGTAATTCACCATTTTTAGACTATGTATTAATTTTTTAAACCTGTTTATTTATTGGTATAAGATAGCCATTGTGCATCATTTTTCACCAATTTATGTACATATCAGAAACAGCGCAGCACCACCCCCTCTTTCCACAAGTAGTGTCCCGCTGCCACCAAGAAGACAAAGGCAGGCCCGTCGTGCCCATAGTGCCCTTCCTGCAGAATTCGCCTATCCTGATTGGGTCCCCACCACTTCTGCAGAACCCGTACTTCCCCCATTCACTGCCCAACCCAGTATTCAGGTGGAAACAGCTGATTTTATGCCAATCGATTATTATTCGCTGTTTTTCACGGAAGATCTCTATAGATCTATTGTGGACCAGAGTAATTTGTATGCTGGTCAATTCATCGCCGCTAACCCCCAGTTGCCTAAAATTGCCAAAGATTGGAAACCAATTACGGTTTCCGAATTTAAGACCTTTCTGGGCCTTTCCCTCAACATGGGCACACATAAATTCCCGTCATTGCGTGCTTATTGGTCCACGCACCCAATTGACCACATGCCCGTGTTCTCTGCCTCCATGCCCAGGACACGATACGAGCAGATTTTGCGGTTCATGCACTTCAACGACAATGAACTTTGTCGTCCACGTGGGGACCCTGATTACGACCGGCTCTATAAAATTCGGCCCCTCATAAACCACTTCAACGAACGTTTTGCAGCCTTGTTTATTCCCGATCAAGTTGTCTGCGTTGATGAGTCCCTGATTAAATTTTCTGGCCGCTTGGCTTTCAAGCAGTACCTTCCCAGCAAGCGTGCCAGATACGGGGTCAAGCTCTATAAGTTCTGTGACAGTGCAACAGGCTATGTATGGAGCTTTATGGTTTATGAGGGAAAAGATAGTCAGGTTGAGCCGGTCAACTGCCCGGATTACATAGGGAGCGCTGGCAAGATAGTGTGGAATATGGTGTCACCCTTATTCGGAAAGGGATACCACTTGTATGTGGACAATTATTACACGAGCGTGCCACTGTTTAGTCACTTGTTTGATCATCAGATTGGAGCATGTGGCACTGTGCGACCTAATCGCCGGGGCTTTCCCCAGCGGCTTGTAGATGCCCGTCTTAGGCTGGGGGAGAGAGCCTGCGTGAAGTGTAATAACTTGCTCGCTATGAAGTGGAGGGACAATAAGAATGTTTTCCTTCTTACCTCCCTTCATGCAGACACGACAGTCCAAATTCGTACGGCGACTGGTGTTGTGGAGAAACCCCTCTGTGTCCACGAATATAACAAAAATATGGGAGGGGTGGACCTCAACGACCAGTTGATGGCGCCATATCTAATTGACCGTAAGGCGAGACGCTGGTACAATAAAGTGTCTCTATCCTTATTCCAATTGGCTTTGCTGAACGCTCATGTGCTATACAGAGCTTCAGGCGGGACGTTATCTCTTCTAAAATTCCAGAATGAGATTGTCACAGAACTCCTGTATCCAGGCGGTTCTGCACCTCACCATTCCCAACCAAATGCAGTAAGCCGGCTGCATGAGAGGCAATATCCGTATGCCCTCCCGAGTACCCCTACCCAACGAACCCCCCAAAAAAGATGTCGTGTCTGTAGCAAGCGCGGATTTAGGCGTGACACCCGTGTTTTTTGTCCACTCTGTCCTGACAAACCTAGTCTTTGCCTTGGTGAATGTTTTGATCGCTACCACTCAAAAGTGAAGTTTTAGCGTAGGGTACAGCATTTCACAGACTAGGACACACTCACACAGGGTCTCCCAAAATGCCATTACATTTTGAGAGACCCGAACCATTACAGTTGTTAAAGTTACAAAAAAAAGTGTAAAAAAGAAAAAAAAAAACGTAAAAAACAAAACACAAAAAAAATATAAAATAAAAAAACCAAAAATAGTTGTCGTTTTATTGTTCTCTCTCTCTCTCTATTTTCTCTCTATTGTTCTGCTCTTTTTTACTGTATTCTATTCTGCAATGTTTTATCATGCTTGCTTTTCAGGTATGTAATTTTTTGTTTTCAGGTACGCCATTCAGTTGCAGCGCGGATCTATTTATCTTGACAGCAACAGCGTTTGCTCCCACGATACATAAAGCCGTGACTCCAACGCTGTAGGAGGTGATTTCACCACCACAGTTTAAAAAAAGAGCATATATGCCAAAGCATGGGGGCAGCAGGGGCGGAGGAGCGATTTTGCTCCTAATGCCGCGTATATACGGTCGAAATTCCGACGGAGGCTTGCCCGTGGAAAAGTCCGACCGTGTGTACGCGGTGTGAGGGGGTTAGCTCGGCAGCGGGTGTGTGTGACCCCCGAGATGGGCTCCCCACACAAAAACAGGCCCAGCAAACGGAGGTTGTGGTTTTCAAAATCAAAAAGGTGCGGTTTATTTTCTATTTACAGTGACAAAACACAGCAAAGCAAAAGAAACATAAACAAAATAAATCCTGGTCAACTTGACCTCTGACTAAACATACAGGTTTCCTAACTAACAACTGGGATCAGCCTAGTGCTGTCCTAGTCCCTAAGTCCCTGGTTTTAAATGTCCAAGCAAATAGCCACACAGGCTTTGTCTCACCGCACAGGGGTTCACTCTCCCTAGACAGTCCACACAGGTCTGGGTCCAGGCATGAGCAAACACCTAATGAATCTGGGAGTTCTTATAGAGGCCTAAATGAGCTGACAAGCTTCAGCTGGTCTCATCATCCATGAGCCCACTAGCCTCAGCTGGGCTTATACAACACTCCACCTAGTTGTATAAGTCGGCGTAAAGCCTGAATCTGGGCGAAATATATCTACCCCCCTGGATGCAACCAGGTGACTTTACCTTCCTGCTGTCACATACCCCCCCTCTTGTTTTAACCTCGGGGTTGGAACACCAGCAATCAGGCATTCATGTACTCGAGACAAAGCATCCACATTCCCCATTTGAACGCCAGGGCGATGCTTTACTGTGAAGTTGAATTCCTGGAGGGCCAGGAACCACCTATTCACTCTTCTATTTGTTTCCTTGTTTTGAGCCATCCACTTTAACGGAGCGTGATCCGTAACCATGTCAAAGTGCCTACCTAGCAGGTAGTACCGAAGGGAATCTAGAGCCCACTTCACAGCTAAACACTCCTTTTCAACGGTGGCGTAATTTACCTCATGGGACTTCAACTTCCTGCTGAGGTAAATGACTGGGTGCTCTTCCCCGTTCCAGACCTGGGACAATACTGCTCCTAACCCCACATCTGACGCATCACTTTGTACGACAAAGTCTTTAGAGAAGTCGGGTGAGTACAACACTGGCTGGCTACATAAGGCTTGTTTCAAGAATTGGAATGCTGCCTCAGCCTCGGGGGTCCATTTAATCATGACCGACCCTTTCCCCTTCGTCAGGTTGGTTAGGGGCACAGCCTTAGAAGCAAAGTGGGGAATGAATCGCCGATAATACCCAGCGATTCCCAGAAAGGCTCGTACCTGCTTCTTGCTGTTGGGACGTGGCCAACTCTGGATGGCCTCGACTTTGTTGAGTTGGGGTTTTATTACTCCCCTCCCAATGGTGTACCCAAGATATTTGGCCTCCTCCTGCCCAATGGTACACTTCTTGGGGTTAGCCGTAAACCCCGCTTACCGAACAGAGTCCAGGACTGCTTGCACTTTTGGCAGATGTGAGGCCCAATCTGTGCTATGGACAATTACGTCATCCAGGTAAGCCGCAGCATACTTCCGATGGGGCCTCAGCATCTGGTCCATTTTCCGCTGGAATGTGGCCGGCGCATTCTGTAACCCGAACGGCATTCTTTTATATTGGAACGCCCCGTCTGGGGTTACAAATGCGGTTTTCTCTTTGGCCGACTTGGCCAGGGGGATTTGCCAATACCCTTTTGTGAGGTCAAGAGTCGTCATGTATCGGGCTGTTCCCAGCCGGTCGATCAACTCATCTATACGTGGCATGGGGTAGGTGTCAAATTTTGTAACTTTGTTCAACTGACGAAAATCGTTACAAAATCGCCAGCTCCCATCCGGTTTAGGCACCAACACAATGGGACTAGACCAATCACTTTGGGACTCCTCTATCACCCCTAAGTTCAGCATTTTCTGTACTTCCTCCCGTATTGCCTCCCGTCGGGCCTCTGGGATCCGATAGGGTTTTAACTTCACCCTTTCACCGGGCGGGGTAATAATGTCATGCTCTACCCCAGATGTTTGTCCCGGCAGCTCAGAGAATACCTCCTTGTTGCGAAGCACAAACTCCTTAACCTCCTGTTGTTGGGGTTGTGACAAGGTGGCTGCGATTCCAACCTCAGGAATCACGCAACCAGTTTGAGCTGGTGACCAAGTGTCTGCGACTAGGGACTCTCTATCCCTCCAGGCTTTCAACAGATTAACGTGATAGATCTGTTCGGGCTTTCGCCTTCCTGGTTGTCTGACCTTGTAATTCACTTCGCTCACTTTTTCCATTATCTCGTAGGGGCCTTGCCATTTGGCAAGGAATTTACTTTCAACCGTAGGGACCAGTACCAGTATCCTATCCCCCGGGGAAAAGGTACGGGTCTTGGCTCCACGGTTGTACACTCTCTGCTGTGCTAACTGCGCTTGGGCCAAATGTTCCTTCACGATGGGCATTACCTGTGCAATTCGGTCTTGCATCAGGGCGACATGCTCAATCACACTCCTGTGGGGAGAACTCTCACTTTCCCAAGTTTCCTTGGCAATATCCAACAGCCCTCTTGGGTGTCTCCCATACAGTAACTCAAAGGGGGAGAATCCCGTAGAGGATTGGGGCACCTCCCTAATAGCAAACATCAGATAAGGAAGTAGACAGTCCCAATCCTTTCCATCTCTATCCACCACTTTCTTCAACATTTGTTTTAGGGTTTTGTTGAATCTTTCAACCAGCCCATCGGTTTGGGGGTGATACACAGATGTACGTAATTGCGTCACTTTGAACAATTTACATAGCTCCTTCATAACCCGGGACATAAAGGGTGTACCTTGGTCCGTAAGCAGTTCTTTACAAATACCCACCCGGCTAAACACAAGAGATAGCTCTTTGGCTATGGTTTTGGCCGAGGTATTTCGGAGAGGGATCGCTTCTGGATAACGGGTGGCATAGTCCATTATAACTAATATGTACTGGTGCCCCCTAGCGGACTTGATTATAGGACCTACCAAATCCATGGCGATCCTCTCAAACGGGACCTCAATGATGGGTAGAGGGACCAGCGGGCTACGGAAATGTGGCATCGGGGCCGATCTCTGACACACAGGGCAGGAGGAACAATAATTTTCTATGTCCTTCATCACCCCCGGCCAATAGAATCTCTGTAATACCCTCTCTCGGGTTTTCTCTGTCCCCAGATGACCTCCAAGAATGTGCCCATGGGCCAACTCCAACACCAACTTCCTGTAAGGTTTGGGCACCACAAGCTGCTCAACGGTTTCTTCTGCCCTTTTTGCCACCCGATACAGTAGGTCCTTCTCTACGCTGAAGTAGGGGTAAGTGCAGGTATTATCTGGGTTCACTAACTCGCCATCTATTTTCACTACGTTTTCCCGTGCCTTTATTAGGGCGGGGTCTTTCAACTGTTCTGTGGCAAAGTTTTCCCTGTGAACCTCAAGATCAGAAAACTCCACAGACGGTAGGTTTTCGTCTGAGGAGGTGGGCTCCTCTCCAGTTTCTTGAGTCTCCCCTGCCAATACTGATAAGGGAAATTCCGGAGAGTCCTCACCACTCTCAGGGGAGTTCTGGCTATCACATTCCTGGTACATAGGAGCACCAGTGGGGGGCTCAGGATCATCCCACAGTTCCCAGAACTTCGGAAAATCCCTTCCCACAATGGCGTCATGCGGTAACTGAGATACTAAGCCCACTGGATGAGAGAGGGTACCTTTGGGGGTCTCGAAACACACTGTAGTCACTGGATACTCTCGGGTGTCCCCATGCACACAAATAACAGCTACCTTGCTATTCCCAGAGACCTCTGTTTTAACTAACTCAGCCTTTATCAGGGTCACAAGGCTACCTGAATCCAGCAATACCACAACATTTCTACCATTAACACACATTTTGCATAAATGTTTCTCAGTTCCTCGAATGGCAGTGCATGCGACTGTCGCACACAGCGACTGACGTCTGCCCGTCAGAAAGTCACACTGCATGGGTTCCTCCACAACCGGGCAATTGGCTGCAATATGTCCCGCTTGCCGGCAGCGGTAGCAAACGATCCTTCTTGCGGCCTCTTGAGCCGCTGATTTCCCAGGCTGTTCTCGCCAAACTTGGGGTAGAGCTCCCACCCTCTCACTCTCTCCACCCTCACCCCTTGGAATCCTATTATCCGCCCCTGGGGATGGTCTGGTCTTAGGGTGGAAAGTCCGAGTGTCTCTGGAAGAGGCCGTCAGGTTCTCTGTAGCCAAGTATTTCTCCACACGATCCACAAGACCATCGGCCGTCTCTGGGTCTCCATGGCTTACCCACTTTTGGATGGCAGTAGGAAGAGCTCTCAAAAACCGATCCATTACAACACGTTCCACAATCTTTGGTGCGGACAAAGTCTCTGGCTGTAGCCACTTTCTGCTCAGGTGAATGAGATCATACATTTGAGACCTGGGGGGGTTTTCCAAGCTGGAAAGTCCAGTTATGCACACGCTGAGCCCGGACAGCCTGGGTGACACCCAGCCTTGCCAATATTTCAGCTTTTAGCATCACATAGTCTTTTGCTTGGTTAGGCTCTAGGTCATAGTAAGCTTTCTGCGATTCACCAGTTAACAGAGGAGCCACCAGTCCAGCCCACTGCTCCTCAGGCCACTTTTCTCTTTCAGCGGTCCTTTCAAATGTGGTCAAAAATACCTCTGGATCATCCTCTCCAGTCATTTTTGTCAATAAACGACTCACCCCAAAGGACGCGGTATTAGTGGAACGGCTTTCCTCACTGGTCTGCGGACGTTGCTGCATTACTGCTTCCATCTGTTGTTGTAGTCTCTGCTCTTGCTTCTGCAACAGGTCTATGAAGCGGGCCTCAGATTGCTGCTGGGCTTGTTGCTGAGCCTCCAGACTCTGTTGCAAAGTTGCGTTTGTCTGCTGCTGGGCTGCAAGGCTCTGTTGATGAGCTTGCTGCTGGGCTGCGAAGTTCTGTTGTTGAGCTGCAAGGCTCTGTTGATGAGCTGCAAGGCTCTTTTGCAAACCTGCATTTGTCTGCTGTTGATTGGCATTTGCTAGAGCCAGCTGCTTCAGTATCTCCTCCATGCTGGCTTAAAAAAAAACTGCCACTGGTTCTCCACCAACTGTGAGGGGGTTAGCTCGGCAGCGGGTGTGTGTGACCCCCGAGATGGGCTCCCCACACAAAAACAGGCCCAGCAAACGGAGGTTGTGGTTTTCAAAATCAAAAAGGTGCGGTTTATTTTCTATTTACAGTGACAAAACACAGCAAAGCAAAAGAAACATAAACAAAATAAATCCTGGTCAACTTGACCTCTGACTAAACATACAGGTTTCCTAACTAACAACTGGGATCAGCCTAGTGCTGTCCTAGTCCCTAAGTCCCTGGTTTTAAATGTCCAAGCAAATAGCCACACAGGCTTTGTCTCACCGCACAGGGGTTCACTCTCCCTAGACAGTCCACACAGGTCTGGGTCCAGGCATGAGCAAACACCTAATGAATCTGGGAGTTCTTATAGAGGCCTAAATGAGCTGACAAGCTTCAGCTGGTCTCATCAACTCCCTGTCTGCACGACGCCCCACACTCTCCCTAGAGGTATGAGTCATCCATGAGCCCACTAGCCTCAGCTGGGCTTATACAACACTCCACCTAGTTGTATAAGTCGGCGTAAAGCCTGAATCTGGGCGAAATATATCTACCCCCCTGGATGCAACCAGGTGACTTTACCTTCCTGCTGTCACAGCGGCATAACTTTTTTGCGGGAGGATGCCCCCATGCTTCGACATATATATATTTTAGGCACAGGTTGCGTTAAAAAAAATTTTTTTATTTTTTACTAGGTTTTGTTTTGGTATTTGCTTTGCAGGTATGGTAAGGTCTTACTGTTGTACTGTAATGTTACTTTGTTTTAATGTTAACCATCATTTGCTTAGCAGGTACGCCATTCAGTTGCATCGCGGATTTATTTATCTTGACAGCAACAGTGTTTGCTCCCACGATACATAAAGCCGTGACTCCAACGCTGTAGGAGGTGATTTCACCACCACAGTTAAAAAAAAGAGCATATATGCCGAAGCATGGGGGCAGCAGGGGCGGAGGAGCGATTTTGCTCCTAATGCCACGTATATACGGTCGAAATTCCGACGGAGGCTTGCCTGTGGAAAAGTCCGACCGTGTGTACGCGGCATAACCTTTTATGCCGCGTACATACGGTCGAAATTCCGACGAAGGCTTTCCCGTGGAAAAGTCTGACCGTGTGTACGCGGCATAACTTTTTTGCGGGAGGATGCCCCCATGCTTCGGCATATATGCCCATCATTAGAAGTGGGTGGATGAAGGGAGGTATTCTAATGGTGGGCATACCCACCGATCAATCTCTTTTTTTTCGTTCAGCCAACAGGCTGCATGAAAAAAAAGATTACAATACATGTCAAACAAGGACCAGCAACGTACTGGTATGTTGCTGGACTTTGAATGTTTATACCAGAATGATGCCTGCGGGTTTAGGTATCATCTTGGTATCATTCTTTTCAGCCAGTGGCCGGCTTTCATGTAAAAGCAATTCTAGCAGATAATTAGCCTCTAGACTGCTTTTACAAGCAGTGCGAGGGAATGTCCCCCCCCCGGATATAAACAGCGCCATTGGGAAATTGGGAAAGCATTTTATCACACCGATCTTGGTGTGGTCAGATGCTTTGAGGGCAGAGGAAAGATCTAGGGTCTAACCCCCCAATTTTTTTCAAAAAAAGAGTACCTGTCACTACTTATTGCTATCATAGGGGATATTTACATTCCCTGAGATAACAATAAAAATGGTAAAAAAAAAAAAATATATGGAAGGAACAGTTTAAAAATAAAATAAAAAAGCAAAATAAATAATAATAAAAAAAAAAAAAAAAAAAAAAGCACCGCTGTCCCCCCCTGCTCTTGCGCAAAGGCGAACGCAAGCGTCGGTCTAGCGTCATATGTAAACAGCAATTGCATCATGCATGTGAGGTATCACCGCAAAGGTCAGCTCGAGGGCAGTAATTCTAGCAGTAGACCTCCTCTGTAAATCTAACGTGGTAACCTGTAAAGGCTTTTAAATGCTTTTAAAAATGAATGTAGTTTGTCGCCGCTGCGCGTTTGTGCGCAATTTTAAAGCATGTCGTGTTTGGTATCCATGTACTCAGCCTAAGATCATCTTTTTTATTTCATCAAACATTTGGGCAATATCATGTTTTTTAGTGCATTAAAAATAAAAAAAGTGTGTTTTCCCCCCAAAAAATGCATTTGAAAAATCGCTGCGCAAATACTGTGTGAAAAAAAATGCAACACCCACTATTTTAATCTGTAGGGCCTTTGCTTTAAAAAATATATATAATGTTTGGGGGTTCAACATAATTTTCTTGCAAAAAAAAAAATGTTTTCATGTAAACAAAAAGTGTCAGAAAGGGCTTTGTCTTCAAGTGGTTAGAAGAGTGGATGATGTGTGACATAAGCTTCCTAATGTTGTGCATAAAATGCCAGGACAGTTCAAAACCCCCCCAAATGACCCCATTTTGGAAAGTAGACACCTCAAGCTATGTGCTGAGAGGCATGTTGAGCCCATTGAATATTTATTTTTTTGTCCCAAGTGATTGAATAATGACAAAAAGAAAAAAAAAATGTACAAAAAGTTGTCACTAAATTATATATTGCTCAAACATGCCATGGTTATATGTGGAATTGCACCCCAAAATACATTCTGTTTCTTCTCCTGAGTACGGGGATACCACATGTGTGAGACTTTTTGGGAGCCTAGCCGCATACAGGACCCCGAAAACCAAGCACCGCCTTCAGGATTTCTATGGGTGTAAATTTTTGATTTCACTCCTCTCTGCCTATCACAGTTTCGGAGGCCATGGAATGCCCAGATGGCACAAAACACCCCCAAATGACCCCATTTTGGAAAGTAGACACCCCAAGCTATTTGCTGAGAGGTATGTTGAGTATTTTGCAGATCTCGCTTTTTGTCACAAAGTTTTGAAAATTGAAAAAAGAAAAAAAAAATGTCTTTCTTCATTTTCAAAAACAAATGAGAGCTGTAAAATACTCACCATGCCTCTCAGCAAATAGCTTGGGGTATCTACTTTCCAAAATGGGGTCATTTGTGGGGGTTTTGGGCTATCTTAGCATTTTATGGCCTTCAAAACTGTGATAGGCAGTGAGGAGTGAAATCAAGAATCAAGCCCTTAGAAATCCTGAAGGCGGTGCTTGGTTTTCAGGGCCCCGTACGCGGCTAGGCTCTCAAAAAGTCCCACACATGTGGTATCCCCGTACTCAGGAGAAGCAGCAAAATGTATTTTGGGGTGCAATTCCACATATAACCATGGCATGTTTGAGCAATATATCATTTAGTGACAACTTTTTGTACATTTTTTTTTTTTTGTCATTATTCAATCACTTGGGACAAAAAAAAAAAAATATTCAATGGGCTCAACATGCCTCTCAGCAAATAGCTTGGGGTGTCTACTTTCCAAAATGGGGTCATTTGGGGGGGTTTTGTGCCATCTTGGCATTTTATGGCCTTCAAAACTGTGATAGGTAGTGATAAGTAGTGAGGAGTGAAATCAAAAATTTCTGCCCTTAGAAACCTTGAAGGCGGTGCTTGGTTTTTGGGGTCCCGTACGCGGCTAGGCTCCCAAAAAGTCCCACACATGTGGTATCCCTGTACTCAGGAGAAGCAGCAGAATGTATTTTGGGGTGTAATTTCACATATGCCCATAGCATGTGTGAGCAATATATAATTTAGTGACAACTTTGTGCAAAAAAAAAAAAAAGTTTGTCATATTCCCGCAACTTCTGGCAAAATATAAAATATTCCATGGACTGAACATGCCTCTCAGTAAATAGCTTGGGGTGTTTACTTTCCAAAATGGGGTAATTTGGGGGGGTTTTGTGCTATTTTGGCATTTTATGGCCTTCAAAACTGTGATAGGTAGTGAGGAGTGAAATCAAAAATTTACGCCCTTAGAAATCCTGAAGGCGGTGCTTGGTTTCTGGGGTCCCGTACATGGCTAAGCTCCCAAAAAGTCCCACACATGTGGTATCCCCGTACTCAGGAGAAGCAGCAGAATGTATTTTGGGGTGCAATTCCACATATAACCATGGCATGTGTGAGCAATATATAATTTAGTGACAACTTTTTGTAATTTTTTTATTTATTTTTTGTCATTATTTAATCACTTGGGACAAAAAAAAAAATATTCAATGGGCTCAACATGCCTCTCAGCAATTTCCTTGGGGTGTCTACTTTCCAAAATGGGGTCATTTGGGGGGGTTTTGTACTGCCCTGCCATTTTAGCACCTCAAGAAATGAGATAGGCAGTCATAAATTTAAAGCTGTGTAAATTCCAGAAAATGTACCCTAGTTTGTAAACGCTATAACTTTTGCGCAAACCAATAAATATACGCTTATTGACATTTTTTTTACTAAAGACATGTGGCTGAATACATTTTGGCCTAAATGTATGACTAAAATTGAGTTTATTCGATTTTTCTTATAACAAAAAGTAGAAAATATCATTTTTTTTCAAATTTTCGGTCTTTTTCCGTTTATATCGCAAAAAATAAAAATCGCAGAGGCAATCAAATACCATTAAAAGAAAGCTCTATTTGTGGGAAGAAAAGGACGCAAATTTCGTTTGGGTACAACATTGCATGTCCGCACAATTTACAGTTAAAGCAGCGCAGTGCAAAATTCTGAAATCACCTCTGGTCCTCTAGCTACCAAATGGTCCGGGGCTTAAGTGGTTAAGGGGAGCATTGCGTTCTGATCTAGTCTGGCTCCATCTGAAAACCACTGGAGGGGTCATGTCCCTGAACTACCCGGACCTTGTGCGAATAATAAGGGATGAAGAGGCTCTGCTGAAAGACCAACAGGTGACCGAGAAACCCACTACTCCCCCCTCAGTTGGGGTCAGATCCGCCATGGCCACTGAACGGGACTCGGAGGTGGCGGTCTTAAAGTCACAGATGACCCAAGTATTAGAGATGCTGACCTCTTTAATGGCCAAGAACTCAGGAGTTTAAGAAAAAGAAGTCAGGAAAGAGCTGTGCCAGAGCGTTTCAACACCAGTCTCCCCGCGAGATAGAGGAGAAGCTGTTTGCTTTAACTGTGGAGGAATTGGCCATTTTGGGCGAGTGTGCCCCAGTCCAAGGAAGGCCCTAGGCAACTACCGCCAGCCGGCGGAAAACTCCAGAGGACCCCCGGTGAAGGAGTCAACCGGGTACCCATCATTTCCAGCAAGCTCCATTGGAATTAGAAAGCAAGAAAATCCAAAAAGTGAGGGGAATAATTCCACATCAAAAGCACTTAATACCCCTCAGCTGGAGGTAAAACCCCAAAAATCGCAAGAAATCAATGCATACCAGGCCCAACAGGGATTAAGATCCAGGAAAAGATGGAAAAAGAAAAAAACACCAAAGGCCAAAACCATGGGCCCAGGGAAAGAGGCCTCCCCAAAGAAGTTTCCAGCCAAGTTAGTGGGACACTCCCCAGTAGTCCCCATTCAAGTGGAGGGAGTCTACACGAAGGCCATTCTGGATACAGGGGCTCAAGTAACCCTCCTGTATCGGGATTTCTACCAAAAGCATCTGAGACGTTTGCCCTTGCAGAAGTTAGAAGACTTGGAAATATGTGGAATTGGCAACCAGAGCTTTCCTTATGACGGTTACCTCCCAATTAGATTGGCTTTCGACCCCTCAGTAGCAGGAGAGGCAGAGGTCTTTGACACCCTGGCAGTAGTCTGTCCCCACCCACCAGGGGCCAACAAAAGTTCTCTGATAATAGGAACAAACACTGACCTGGTCAGGAGACTACTGGCCCCTCTAGCACAAGAGCAGGGCGTCTCAACAGCCAGAATCCACCCCATGTTGCAGTTGGCCTATCAGCGATTGATCTTGGAGCAGAAGGCCCCAGAAGAGGGGGTGGGGAAAGTTTGGAGACTGGAGAAGAGAGAGAGTGTTGCAGCCTGGTGAAGTAGCCTGCTTGTGAGCCACTGTGAAGCTCACCTGGGAACAACCTGGCCCCTTTGTAGTGCTGGAACCAGACCCTCTGGGTACCCACCCAGGACTGGAGGTAATTCCCGAAGTAGTCCCGCTGAGAGTCCTGAAGAAGGCAAACGGCAGGGTGTCAGTGAGCATCAGAAATACCACTGACTCACCTGTGAAGATTCCAGCCTGGATGCTGTTTGGCCAAGTGAATCCCGCTACCCCAGTTGCCTTGCCTGACTTGGAGAAGGAAGAGGGAGGGGAACCCACTTTGGAGAACCCGGCCCTACCCCCGGCATAGAAGGAGAGGGCCAGGGCCCAGTTGGCGAAGTGGCGGAAGATCTTCTCCAAGGATGAGTTTGATGTAGGGTGTGCGAAAAGTGCCACTCACAAGATGCGTCTACAAGAAGACAAACCTTTTAGGGAGAGAGTCCGGCGAGTCCCCCTGGCTGATTTGGAAGATCTGCATGAGCAACTTGCAGAGCTGGTGTTATCCGGGAATCCAGGAGCCCCTATGCCTCTCCAATCGTGGTAGTCAGGAAGAAGAATGGGTCATTGAGACTCTGTATAGACTACAGGACCCTCAACAGGAGGACAATACCTGACCAATACACCACCCCAAGAATAGAGGATGCTCTGCAGAGTCTGTCTGGAGCCAAATGGTTCAGTGTAATGGACCTGAAGAGCGGGTACTACCAAATCCCAATGCACCCAGAAGACAGAGAGAAGACAGCCTTCATTACCTCAGTGGGGTTCTATGAATTCGACCGTATGCCTCAAGGTCTGTCGGGAGCCCCTGACACTTTCCAGCAGTTGATGGAGAAGACGGTGGGGGACATGAACCTCACTGAAGTCCTAGTATACCTAGATGACATCATCGTCTTTGGGAAGACTCTGGAGGAGCATGAGGAGAGGCTAGAGAAGGTCTTGAAGAGACTCAGTGATGAGGGACTCAAGCTCTCCCGGGAGAAGTGCCAGTTCTACCAGTCTTCATTCCATTACCTGGGACACATAGTGTCTAAAGAAGGAGTATCTACAGATCCCGACAAATTGGAGGCAGTCACCTCCTGGTCCCGGCCCACCACAGTGACTGAGCTCAATTCCTCTTGGATTCACTGACACTCTTGGGGTTACACCTATTCCATCCATGCTGGGCCTTCCTTCCGTTTGACTCCGATTTGGAGCTTTGTTTGGCTCCGCCTCCTCAGCTCCCTGGTGAGACAGTCGCTGCCGCCGTTTGAGCTTCACCCCCGCTGTCCTTTGGCAATGTCCAGTGGTGAGTATGGGGTTTTCCATATTCAAGGCCCCCCCCCCTGTGCCTTCATATCATGCTTTATACTATATCACTCTCATTTTAGGTACACTACGTGCATCCACCCCTGAAGAGCGAGCCAAGCCTCGCGAAACGCGTCGGGTTACTTTTGATGCCATGTGTTTACATAATTACTGTCAGATACTCGCAATATCATTTTACCTAATTTATATTGGTCTTGTATTTTGTATGAATTGGCCCATGTTCATGACATTAATGTATGTACTGCTTTTTACCTGAATAAATATACACTGCAATTATTCTTGCGATTTTTTTATTGGCCTAACAGTGCTCACCTCACTCAAAGTCCCAAGGGCGAATCTCTCTTCTTTTTTACAGTGACTGAGCTCAGGTCATTTCTGGGGTTCTGCTCCTACTATCGCAGGTTTGTGGAGGGGTTTGCAAGAATTGCCAAGCCTCTGAACGAGCTGTTGAAGACAGAGGGAGAGGAGGATGACTCAGGCCCAGGAAACCGGGGAGTCAGTGGACTGAAAAGTGTGAAGAGGTTTTCACTAAGCTGAAGGAGAGTTTGACCACTGCCCCTGTCCTGGCCTATGCGGACACCCAAAAGCCCTATGAATTACACGTGGATGCCAGCCATGATGGTTTGGGAGGAGTATTATATCAGGAGTATGGAGAGCAGCTAAGACCCATTGCTTATGTGAGTAGGAGTTTAACCCCAGCTGAAAAGAATTACCCCACCCACAAGTTGAAGTTTTTGGCCTTGAAGTGGTCTGTGGTGGACAAACTGAAGGACTACTTATATGGAGCTGACTTTGTAGTTAAAACAGACAATAACCCACTCACTTACTGTGATGTAACTCAGATTGGTGAAGAGGACTTGCCCAAACTATCAAAGAAGGATATAAGACGGGACCAGCTGGAAGACCCATGGGGAAGATTGTCTTTGGAAGCCTTATAAGACCAGGATCCGGACAGACTCTTGCTTGATCCCTCAAAGGAGGCCCGCTTACTGTGCAAGGAATGGGACAGGTTGCAGGTGCATGAAGGGGTGTGTCTACCGAAGGGGCCCCTCTGATGACCTGGAAGACAAGTGGCAACTATTCCTGCCGGAAAAACACCGAAAGACTGTTATGATTGCCCTACATGACAACCATGGCCACCTAGGAGCATAGAGAACCTTCCAGCTCATAAGGAGCCGATTCTATTAGCCCTGTATGCGGGCTGAAGTGGAGGAATACTGTCACTCATGTGCTCGCTGTACACAAAGGAAAACACTTCCCCATCAAGCTGCCCCAATGGGCCACCTGCAAAGCCAAGGGCCCTTGGACTTGGTATGCATTGATTTTCTTTGTCTGGAACCTGATTTGGGTGGACATGGAAATGTTCTGGTAATAACCGACCATTTCACCCGATACGCCCAGGCCTTTCCAACTAAAGACCAGAAGGCTTCCACTGTGGCCAAGATACTCGTAGAGAAGTATTTCGTACATTACGGACCACCTCAACGCCTTCACTCGGATCAAGGGAGGGACTTCGAAAGTCGACTGATCCGGAAGTTGTTGGATTCCCTAGGCATAAAGAAGACTCGCACAACCCCTTATCACCCACAAGGAGATGCCCAACCAGAAAGGTTTAACAGAACTTTGTTTAATATGCTGGGGACCATGAGTAGCGAGGAAAAACAACATTGGGGCAAGCATATAGCTGCCATAGTGCACGCTTACAATAGCACAACTAGTGATGTCACCAGATACTCCCCTTACAGATTAATGTTCGGTAGAGAAGCGAGACTACCTGTAGACCTGGCCTTTGGTACTTCAATAGACCACACATTGGCTGCTTCACACAAGGGATACGTGGACAGGCTGCGGAAAAGCTTAAGACTGGCTTATGAGAAGGCACAAGCCACTTCTGACCAGAGAGGAGCCCGGAACAAACAAAATTTTGACCTCAGAGTCCGGATCCATGACTTGCAACCAGGAGACAGAGTGCAGTTGTGGAATCTTGGTGTTCCAAGAAAGCATAAGCTTGCTGACAGATGGAAATCACAGCCGTATATAATCTATAAAAAATTGCCTGGCTTGCCAGTGTACCAGCTGAAACCTGAAGGAAAAGTGGGACCCTTGAAAACCTGGCACAGGAACCACTTATTGCCTCTCTCCGAAGCAGTCCGGATACCTTCTACTCCGGATTCTCCTGAATCACCTTCAACCTCCAATACCCCTAGGCCCAACACCAGATCTCAAACCACTCAGTCAGGAGAGATGAATGCCACAGACCAGAGTGAAGATGAGGAAATGGAACTGAACTGGCTATGGCTCACTCAGACAACTGAACCCATGGTCATGGATCCTTTACCCTGTGAAGTTACCATCGATGGTACCCTGAATGCTGAAGCTTCTGAGTTCATTCCATCGTGTACTCTAACTGAGGAATGGCAAGATGCCCTAGAGTCGGTCCCAGCTGAAGACCCAAGAGACTCTTTGTACCTCTCTGCACCAGAGTTGGATGCCCCTGAAGCAGCAGGATCCACTACACCTGTCCTAGTGGAAGGAAGAATGGAAGAACCCATTGTACCTGATACCTCAGCCCCCAGGGAACAAAGAGTGAAAAGAGCTATTCGTCCTCCCCGAAAACTAACTTACACTCAGGTGGGAGAATGCTCTGAAGATACTGTAGTGACTGCGAGAAGGACAATAGAGAAACCTGGCCCCTCCACTGTGCATTTGGTGGAGGGCAACCCCAGCTCACTCTCTGGCACAGTTAGGCAGGTCACTTCACCCAATATGACCTGTAGACAAGACAATCTCCCTTACCAAGTTTTGTGGGAGGTTCCCTTGCCCAGCTCATTTGCAGCCATAAACTGTATTGTTTGTAAATAATGCTAATTTTATCTTTGGGGACCAAAGATTTTAAGTGGGGGGAGTGTGTAGCGGGGTGTTGCTTTACAAACCCAGAGATTACCATACCCAGGGTGCATTGCCCCATGCAAAGACTGCTGGGGTGAGCTATTTAACCGAGGGGCAGACCGAAGTACGCTCTCTTTGGACATCGCCCACCCAGCAAGTGGAACTCTGTGCTGAGTCTGTTGTTCCGGACAGGGCCTGAAATCTAGGCCCTGTGTTTCCAAAGAGCCTTCCGTTTCCACCAAAGGAGCCTGAGGGACATCGCATCCTGCTACCCATCTACTACTTCCAGGAGGACCGAAGACCCGGGTGTCGTGGAACCTGTGTGCCGAGACACAGCAACGGAAGATACGGATGTGGACTGGTCCGGTTGGGTGAGAGAGCACCTGCTCAGAGATTAGTACAGGATCTCTAGGCCCAGTGTTTGTTGTTCGGGACTCACCCGTTAGAGTTTGCATACGCACACCGGAGGGACAGTGCATTGAGTAGCATTAGTGACTTTATTCCTGTTCACCAAGTTTGTCAACCTTTATTCCTGTGGATTACAATTTTGTCTTCAAAAGTGCACCACCATTTGCTAGCGAAGATTCTTCTCTACAGAACTTACACATAGTTACAGTCAGGCCTGACTTAACAGTGTAGACATTGCTGGGCGCCATCTTGCCCACGAGGGAGGAGAGCTGCTGTCAGGAAAGGTTCCATCCGCTGGTGGCATTTATTATTTATCTTGCAGTACTGTGTTCCACCAGCAGGTGTCTTCTGGCAGTTTGTAACTGTCAGGAGAATCTTTCCCTGCTGGTGTTGTATTATCTTTTGGACGCAGTACTGGTTTCCACCAGCGGATGGATCCTGGCAGTGTGGAGCAGACTGCCCTCCCTCCGATCAGGTGTGACCTGAAGCTAATCAGGCATTCCTATAAATACCCGGCAGGTGTATACACACACTGCCCTGGTATCGTCCTCGTGCCCTGACCTGTAGCCTGTCTGCTTGAACCTTGATCCATGTATCCTGATCCCTGTAACCTGATCCTGAACCTGTTGTGTCCGTCCTAATCCCTGATCCCTGCTCTGCAGCCTGGTTGCCCCCTGCTTGATCCTGTCTCCCTGTCCTGATCCATCCTTACCCCATCTGCTGATCCCCCTGTGTATGACCTCGGTCTGGCCCTGTTTATGATTCTGGTTTCCCCATTACTTATTTGTCTGTTACTGTTATTAATTGTGGGTTCTGTTTGGTATTGGTTGTTGTGCACTGTGTGGTATTGGAGGTGGTTATATATATATATATATTATTTCACTTATCTTTAATAAATCTTTATATTTCACTTATACGTGTTTGGTGTTCCTCTGTTGCTAGCTGCACAGTTCTGGTCACACTTGGTACGTGACAGCTGCAAGGGGGTTCGTTAGTTATCGTTAGTTATCGTTAGTTATCTTTGTACAGGATTGTATATCTGTCTATTGCTGAACATCTTTTATTACAGTACACTAAAGTGTACTGTTTTAATCTGTTTGATCATTTCCTTCAGTAAAAGTACCAGGATTAAGCAGACTAGTTGTTTGTTGGTGTTATTACTGTGCAGAAGAAACGGTCAGTGTCCGCTATATCACTGTGTGTGTTTTTGTTGCTGGATTGTGTTGCCTAAAGTTGCAGGCCTTACAATCCTATCATCCCCTACTAGCTGTGCCAAGGGAGGATAGAGCCAATTGCTGGGGGTTGACAGCAGTGTGTTACAGGCCCGAAAAAATCATACCAGCGGCTCTCTTAGCTGTAGGTATCGCTACAGGTATATACTCAGAGGCGCCCCTTTTCTTGTTTTTTTGCTTTAACGGCATGGCTATTGAAAGCCAGGTGTTGAGGGACTGAGGTCTCTCGAATTCGGTTATCTCGACCATAATGAGGGCATGGAAATCTTCTTCCAGGAAGATATACCACCGTACCTGGAGGGCCTACATCGCTATGTGCAAGGAGCTGGATTGGTATCCACGGAAGTATTCCGTTCCCAGGATCCTGCTGTTCATACAGCGTGGTGTGACCCAAAAGCTTGCCTTAACCACTTCCCGCCCAGTCAATAGCAGATTGACGTCCGGGAAGTGGCTGTGTTATCCACACTGGACGTCATATGACGTCCTGCAGGATAATAGCCGCGGCGCGCCCGGGGGGGGCGCGCATCGCGGCGATCGGTGGAGCGGTGTGTCAGTATGACACACCGCTACACTGATCTCGGTAAAGAGCCTCCGGCGGAGGCTTTTTACCACGTGATCAGTCGTGTCTAATCACGGCTGATCAGGATGTAAACAGGAAGAGCCGTTGATCGGCTCTTCCTCACTCGCGTCTGACAGATGCGAGTAGAGGAGAGCCGATCGGTGGCTCTCCTGACAGGGGGGGTTCGCGCTGATTGTTTATCAGCGCAGCCCCCCCTCGGATACCCACACTGGACCACCAGGGAAGCCCCCCCAGGACCACCAGGGAAGCCCCAAGCATGTGGATGGCCAGGTAAGTACCCCATGGCCATCCACATGTACAAATACTCAAAAAACATATGCCAATCACTGCCCACAAATGGGCACTGACTGGCACCACCACAATGTGCAATGCCCAGCAATGCCAGCCACCAGTGTCAACAGTGCCAACTACCAGTGTCAACAGTGCCACCTACCAGTGCCCATCCGTGCCACCTATCAGTGCCCATCCGTGCCCATCTGTGCCCATAAGTGCCCACCTATCAGTGCCCGTCTGTGCCACCTATCAGTGCCACCCATAAGTGCTCATCAGTGCCGCCTATGAGTGCCCATCAGTGCCGCCTATGAGTGCCCATCAGTGCCGCCTATTAGTGCCCATCAGTGCCGCATACCAGTGCCACATATCAGTGCCCATCAGTGCCGCCTATCAGTGCCCATCAGTGCCGCCTATCAGTGCCTATCATCAGTGCCCATCAGTGCCACCTCATCAGTGCCACCTCATTGGTGCCACCTCATCGGTGCCCATCAGTGTCGCCTTATCAGTGCCCGTCAGTGCCGCCTTATCAGTGCCCGTCAATGAAGTAGAAAAGGTACTTATTTACAAAAAAAATTGACAGAAACAAAGAAAAACAAAATGTTTGCTGTTTTTTTATTTGTTGTGCAAAAAATAAAAATCGCAGAGGCGATCAAATACCACCGAAAGAAAGCTCTATTTGTGGGAACAAAATGATAAAAAAATTGTTTTGGTACAGTGTTGCATGACCGCACAATTGTCATTCAAATTGCGACAGCGCTGAAAGCTCAAAATTGGCTTGGGCAGGAAAGTGTATAAGTAGATGGTATTGAAGTGATTAAGCACCATCAAGGGTCAGATTTCGGCCTTGGCGGTCTTCTTTCAGCAGCCGCTAGTGGGCCATTCTTTGATTAGCACCTTTGCGCATCGGGTCCGCCATGTGCTCCCCCCTATTAAACCACCTCTTCCTCCTTGGGATCTGAATTTGGTGCTCTCGGTTCTTCAAGAACCTCCGTTTGAAAACAACAGCGATATTCCTCTCTTAACTTTATCCCAGAAGGTGGCTTTTTTAGTTGCCATTACTTCTGTCAGAAGTCTGACTTGGCGGCCTTGTCTTGCAAACTGCCATACTTGGTCCTTCATAAGGATAAGGCGGTGCTACGCGCACAGCCTTCCTCTCTCCCGAAGGTGGTCTTGGCCTTCCACCTTAATGAGGACATTGTTCTTCCATCCCTGTGTCCTCGTCCATCGCATCCCAGAGAGTTTGCACTTCACACTTTAGATGTGGTACGTGCTTTGCGAGTGTACCTGTCCGCTACGGCTTATTTTCGGAAGTCTGACTCACTGTTTGTGTCTGTGTCTGGTCCAAAACAGGGCCAAGCGGTCTCGGCTGCCACCATTTCTCGGTGGATCAGGCAGACCGTCATACAGGCCTATGCCCTTAAGGGGCGGGCGCCTCCCTTTTCGATTACGGTGCATTCAACCAGGGCAATTGGTGCTTCCTGGGCTTTCCGACATCAAGCGTCTGTTGCACAATTGTGCAAAGCGGCGACCTGGTCGTCCGTTCATACCTTTTCAAAGTTTTATAAGGTTGATGTGGCTGCATCTTCTGTTTTAAATTTATTTTATTAAATTTTTTGTACAAACATAATGCTTTCATATTATTTCCCATAGGCATATATATACATTAAATTACAATAATACAAAACACAACATTTACGACACAATGTTAGAAAAGTTTAGTATTGTGCGTCTATTAAACAGCTTTACTGATTTTCCTTTAAGATGGCTCCTGAGCACATGTTCTAACCTTGTTGTATTCTTTTGTTCTTACTAACCCCATACGTAATATATGTATAGAAAGCAGATTGTACAGGAGGCTCTGCTTGGGAATAAAGGTACTAACTTGTACCATGTACCAGTGGATCCTCCTTAGCAAATTAGCCAATAAGAAGTGTTATTGCCTTTTCAGTGTAAGGATGAGAAGGTGGGGGCCGCCTCCTTCTCATTCACTTTTGCTATGATTTTCATCTTGTAAGCTTCACACAAAGTGTACCGGTGCATTCTTAATAAATTGTCTTCACTTTCAAACACCTGGATTCGATTGATTACAAGAAATTATCTAACATTTGGTCTTTCGAGCGGAAATCAATGGTTGAAGATTGGGTCTTCCGGAACCGACAGAACCCAGTGAGTATTGGACCTGAAAAGCTCACTGAGAACCCCCACTCACGTTAGTGTTAAACAGGGACTGCTTGGCACCGGATTTGACCCAAATCTACCATCTGGTTCTGAACTTGAATATATTTAGTCTTTTGGTGTTTGGAAGGTAAGATAATTTATATTTACTTTTCTTCTCTTTTCCTCTCTTCTCTTCTTTTCTCTTCTTTTCGGTTGATTCTCGTTTGTTCTGTGTGAATTGTGTATGTGAATTGTGTATGTGAATTGTGGTACCGACATTGGCATTGATCGTATAATAATCTCGGTAATCCAATGTTTCGAAGACAGAGGCATTTGGGTACGTGGCCTATGGTAAAATAAACGCAACCCGCTGTCCGGACAGGTAAAAAAAAGATTTGTGGTATACCAAAGCGTCAGAGGTAGATTGCCTGACATTATCAGAGGTAGATTGCCTGACGTTGTCAGTGGTAGATTGCCTGACGTTGTCTGAGGTTGAATGTTTGATGGTTTAAGCGCTAATTAGCAGAGTGATCTGAAAAGACCACAAAGTTAAAGGAGTTGTAAAGGTACATTTTTTATTTTCTAAATAGGTTCCTTTAAGCTAGTGCATTGTTGGTTCACTTTCCTTTTCCTTTGATTTCCCTTCTAAATATTTTTTTTCTTTGTTTTCTTTGTCTGAATTTCTCACTTCCTGTTTATCCTCAGTAAGCTGTTCAGTAAGCTGTTCTGGATGACTCCACACCACTCGGATGATGGTGTGGAGTTCAGTGAGGAGAAACAGGAAGTGAGAAATTCTGACAAAGAAAACAAACCTTTAGAAGGTAAATCAAAGGAAAAGGTAAGTGAAGCAACAATGCACTAGCTTAAAGGAACCTATTTAGAAAATAAAAAATGTACCTTTACAACTCCTTTAACTTTATTCTGTGTGTGTTTTAGTGTCTTCTTTCTTATGTTTTATTGATGCTGTAATTTCATTGAACAACGGCAGAACTGAGCCGAGGTGTTCTATAAGTTAATGTGAGACCCACAAATGCTGATTTATCTGATGGTGAGAATTAGACCAGGCAATGCAAGCAGGGCCGCTGTTAGAAATCATGGGGCCCCGTACAGCCTACCTGATGGGGCCCCCCAACCCCGCCCTTGATGCCGCCTCAAAAAAGTCATATTTATCTCTGTCCAGGCTAATCCCATGCCTGCTAATGAATGAGAGAGTGCTGCAGCTGACTTTAAGGATTCAAATTTCCTTAAGGCCTGGTTCACACTGGGGCGACAAACGCTCCGACATTGGGAGCTCATGTCGCATGACGTGTGAAAATCAATGTTTCCCTATGGGAGCCGTCTTAACTGGTCCGACACATGTCGGTCCGACTTTGAGAATGCTCCCTGTACTACTTTGGTCCGACTTTGATCCGACTTCAGCCCATTGACTATCATTGAAAACGGATCAAAGTCGGACCGCAGTCTTGCATGATCCGACATTGGCATGCGACTTGTGCTCTGCTGCTCTTGAGGGGGAACTCCAGGCCAAATTTTAAATAAAAAAACGGCATGGGTTCCCCCTCCAGGAGCATACCAGGCCCTTGGGTCTGGTCTGGATTTGAAGGGGCGCCCCTACGCCGAAAAAACGGCGTGGGGGTCCCCCCAAAATCCAAACCAGACCCTTATCCGAGCACACAACCTGGCAGGCCGCAGGGGAAGAGGAGGGGACGAGAGAGCGGCCCCCCCTCCCTCCTGAACCGTACCAGGCCGCATGCCCTCAACATGGGGGGTTTGGTGCTCTGGGGCAGGGGGGCGACCTGCGGCCCCCCCACCCCAGAGCACCCTGCCCCCATGTTGATGAGGACAGGGCCTCTTCCCGACAACCCTGGCCGTTGGTTGTCGGGGTCTGCGGGCGGGGGGCTTATCGGAATCCGGGAGCCCCCTTCAATAAGGGGGCCCCCGGATCCCTGCCCCCCCACCCTATGTGAATGAGTATGGGGTACATCGTACCCCTACCCATTCACCTGGTGGAAAAAAATTGCAATAAAAAAACACTACACAGGTTTTTAAAGTAATTTATTACACAGCTCCGGGGATCTTCTTCCGACTCCGGCGCTCTTCTTCCGACTTCCGGGGGTCTTTTCCGACTTCGGGGGTCTCCGGTGTCGTCTCCGCGCTCTCCGGTTCTTTCTTCCGCCGGGCCTCCGCTAACTTCTTTTTAGCTCTTTTGCTAACGGAGGCCCGGTCTTCCCGTTGTCTCGTCCGGCTCTCCGTTGTCCTTCTGCCGGCCCCTCCACTAACTTCTTGGTAGCTCTTTCGCTAGTGGAGGGGCCGGTCTTCCCGTCGTTGCCGTCGGCTTCTTCTTCCCTCTTCTCCTCCTCGATGTTGACGCGTCGCTTCCTCCCGCTGTAATACTGGCTCTCCGCTCCGCTCCGCATTAATATAGGGTTCTCATGACGTCACAGTCACATGTTCCGGGGCACATGGCCCCGGAGCATGTGACTGTGACGTCATGGGAACATGTGACTGTGACGTCATAAAAAGCCTATATTAATGCGGAGCGGAGCGGAGAGCCAGTATTACAGCGGGAGGAAGCGACCCGTCAACATCGAGAAGGAGAAGAGGGAAGAAGACGCCGACGGCGACGACGGGAAGACCGACCCCTCCACTAGCGAAAGAGCTACCAAGAAGTTAGTGGAGGGGCCGGCAGAAGGACAACGGAGAGCCGGACGAGACAACGGGAAGACCGGACCTCCGTTAGCAAAAGAGCTAAAAAGAAGTTAGCGGAGGCCCGGCGGAAGAAAGAACCGGAGAGCGCGGAGACGACACCGGAGACCCCCGAAGTCGGAAAAGACCCCCGGAAGTCGGAAGAAGAGCGCCGGAGTCGGAAGAAGACCCCCGGAGCTGTGTAATAAATTACTTTAAAAACCTGTGTAGTGTTTTTTTATTGCAATTTTTTTCCACCAGGTGAATGGGTAGGGGTACGATGTACCCCATACTCATTCACCTAGGGTGGGGGGGCTGGGATCCGGGGGCCCCCTTATTGAAGGGGGCTCCCGGATTCCGATAAGCCCCCCGCCCGCAGACCCCGACAACCAACGGCCAGGGTTGTCGGGAAGAGGCCCTGTCCTCATCAACATGGGGACAGGGTGCTCTGGGGTGGGGGGGCCGCAGGTCGCCCCCCTGCCCCAGAGCACCAAACCCCCCATGTTGAGGGCATGCGGCCTGGTACGATTCAGGAGGGAGGGGGGGCCGCTCTCTCGTCCCCCCCTCTTCCCCTGCGGCCGGCCAGGTTGTGTGCTCGGATAAGGGTCTGGTTTGGATTTTGGGGGGACCCCCACGCCGTTTTTTCTGCGTAGGGGCGCCCATTCAAATCCAGACCAGACCCAAGGGCCTGGTATGCCTCTGGAGGGGAACCCACACCGTTTTTTTTTTTATTTAAAATTTGGCCTGGAGTTCCCCCTCAAGATTCATACCAAACACAGTGCCTGATATTGGCGGGGATCCAAGTCGGAGCCCCGTTCATTGAAAGTCGGACATATGTCGGCTTCATGTCGCAGGGCAAAGTCGGATCCAAAGTAGGACAGATGTCGTGTCGCACTAGTGTGAACCCAGCCTAAGCCATCACATCTATTATGCCTTTAAATCAGCTGGAGGCATGCACTCCATAATTATTTAAAATCTGTATGAGCCTATTCACACTAGCATTGCTCTCTGAAGAGTGATCTGCATGCGGATTGCTCTTCTGACAGAATTTGGCTGGTGGTGAACAGGCATTGTATGACCTCCTCGCCACCTGTTTTAACCACTTAAAAGGGGCGTTCCAGCCTTTTTTATGTTTATTAAAAGTCAGGAGCTACAAAAAGTGTAGCTGCTGGCTTTTAATAAACAGACACTTACCTGTTCCACTGTCCAGCGACGCAGCCGAATGGAGTTTCGCTCCTCTCCCCCTCCTCTCCGCTGGCGCCTGCATTCCAACTGTGGGCACCCGGCCGTGACAGCTTTCGGCTTCACGACCGGGCACTCACTGCACATGCGCAAATGGCGCTGCGTCTCCTGAGTGGACAGGCGATCGCCTGGGATCTGTCACGTGTCCCAGGTGATCGCCTACAGGGAGGGGCCGCATTAGGCGATATGGCGAGTCACCTAAGCAGTCCCTGGGCGGAAGGAGGAAGTGGAACAGGAAGTCCCACTCCTAACGAAGCCCCCACCCCCCCCCTCCAAAAAAAATTACATTCCAAATGTGGCATGTAAGGGGGTGAGGAGTGGTTTAAGCGGAAGTTCCACTTTTGGGAGGAACTCCGCTTTAAAAACCCCAACAGTAGTTTAAAAAGTATAATGTTCAGCAGGAAACATGGTGGGTGGTCTCAGCATATGTACAGTGCATTCTCTGCAGAATTGGAGCTAAAAGGGACAGACATCAGTGTTCTGATTTCCAGGTCTGTTTAGTTTGCATCTGCAACACACAGCAGACAGAAGAGGACTTGTGATGTCTCTATAGGTGGCCACATGGAAATTTGGACTTGTGTCCACTCACAATAGGCAATGTGGAAAGAAGGTTGACTGCACTCCCAGCATCAGAAAAAAATGAGCTTTAAATGTATAAAATCCACAAAGAAAAGCATCACAAACCCACAACACAGAGAGATAGCAGCATTTATTTTTTTGACCTGAATGGACCCAGAGATAGGCAGGTGTAAACAGATTCACATCTATGTACATCTGGATTACATTCTACATAGAGCTTTCATACAGATCAACATAAAAAAAAACAGGCAGACCTAATTGTAACGTTTGGTGAAAGCTTCTTTAAGGAGGAGTGGTTGGTGGGTGGTTAAAAAATGCAGCTCAGCTGCATCTTTTTACTGCCCCCATTCCACCCAAACAAGTAGCAAGTGTAAAGTAGCATCTCATGCTTATGATTATCGTCATTATGATGATCACAGCACTTTAGATCCTCTATTGCTCTTCCAGTGTCACATGGCTATTGGGTGCTGACTTTGTTATGGTTCTACTGTGTGACAGTCTGTACACACTCAGCCCCCAATAGCCATGTGACACTGTGGAAGAGCAATAGAGGATCTAAAGTGCTGTGAACATCATAATGACAATAATCACAAACACAGTGGGGAGTCAGGGGGCTGTACCTTCTTTTCATGGTAGTTGATGTTACTGTGTGCCGTCCCTTGCCTGTAGCTGTGCACTGCTGCTGGATTCGGTTTCCTGTATCCTCTCAGCCACATGCCTCTCTCACTCCCACAGACAGCACTTACTGAGGGAGTGTTGTACACATGAATCACTCCGCCAGGGATGGTACAAGCAGAGAGCAGCCACAGCCGGAACTAGAACATGTGCAGCGCATTATGCGGCCAGGCTTAATCTACCTGCGCCCCCCGAAAATGGAAATAAAGTCCCTTCATTGATTTCACTTCCTGGGCCCCTCTGTTGCCCTAATGGGGTACAGGAATATGTAAGTACACCCTGAAAAGCAAATAGGAGCAGGGGTGATTTAGAAAAACATTTTATTTATTCTGTCAGAAATTAACTTTATAGCTTCCCGGGCCCCCTTGCTGAGCTGATGCGGCCGGGCCCCGTACAACAGGGCTGGTTGTACTGCCCTATCAGCGGCCCTGAATGCAAGTATTATCTAAACGTTTAAGAAATATTTGAGAAGCAGAAAATCAATGCTGATGATTCTTAGATGCAGAGAAGAGCCTGCTTGTATTTCAAATCCTCCCTTCCTCCCTCCTTTTGCATTTGTGTATCTATGCTTAAGAAAGGAGAGAGGCCCCCCTCCCTTCAGATTTTTATGTGGGAAAACTGTCTCTAAGAATGTTAACACTTGATATGATTTTAGTAGTATAACATGTGACTGAATTGATTTAGTGTGCCAAAATATTAAAGGAACTATGCAAGTTAAAGTTAAAAAGTAGTAGATGGAAAACATGGAAGTGAATTGCAGTATAAAGAAGGTAAACTGTTGTAAGATTATTAATGAGGATTGTTGAATAAGAGACAAGGAAAAGCTGAGGATGTTTTTGACTACTTTAAAAGGTGTTCATTGTAGTGTTGTTAGAAGGAGATAAGAAATTTATGCATAGCAAACAACCTAAAATCTGTTCAGTATTGTGCTAAATGGGAAACAAAAGTTGGATTTAATGGTAAATTAACTGTAAAAGGGTGTCAGGATTTGGTGGATAAGCTTAAATTGTTATGACCCAGAGAAAAAAAAAGACATGGGTTAAAAAAAAATAAAAAATGGCCTCACGGGCTTCAACACGCTAGGATCAGAGCAGATGGGAGAAGTACAAAAGAAAATGTCAAGCCCAAATGCCCCTGGTGGACAAAGAGGAGGATTTCATTTGTTGAACCACAAGACCCCCTCCTTAAAATAGCCCCCCCCCTCAGGTGCAAGCCACTTCCCAGAGTACCACCCTCCCTGTCACACCCACCCCTGTTAGGAACCGCCTTTGAACAAGACCCCAAACTTACTTCCTCAATCTATTTAGACAATAGCACAGCTTCGGAGATGAACAGATCGATCCTTGAATCTTTAACTAACGCCATAATCCATGTACTAGGGGCCCCAGCAGGGTCCAAGAGATTAAATAAACCTCCTATGAGGTATGGTGTAGATGATGGAGAGGAGTACCCCTTGATAGAAGTCCCATACCCCAGGGGAGGACAAGCAGACAGGGGCAAGGGGATCCATTGCCTCCAGATAGCCTAAACTTAACAGGTTGACTGCCTTGCTGAATAGATGCCAGCTTAGATGGGTACAACGGACTGATTGGACCTTTCAAACAAACAGTGGACTCAAGGGACGGTCACATGACATCGGTACTTACACAGTCACATGGCGAGCACCAGAGGCCGATCGCTTACTATTTTATAAAACTAGACAGGGTAACTAGAGCACTTCTACCCTGTGTACAGGCAGTGGTAGCTGCAGCCGAAGCAGTTAAGGCCTCAGCATCCATAGTGCTATATCACCTGCTTACACTCAAAGTATCACATGCAGTATCTGTTATTCTTTTGCTACAAAAGATATCACATTTGAGCCCAGCATGACATCTTTCCTGTATGACAATACTCTTGATACAACCTCACTTAACAATACAGAGGTGTACTACATTAAACCCATCCACACTGCTACCACTTCATACTGATGGTCATAAACATGGCTGTACTGCTGCCAACACTGAAAAGGTACTGCCACAAAGTGATTTGAAAGATGTACCGTTATCTAACCCTGACATGACACTTTTTGTAGATGGCTCCAGTAAAAAAAAAAATCCAGATGGCACAAATGCAACTGGATATACAGTAGTGACACGGGGTGAAATCTTATGCCCCGTACACACGATCGTTTTTAATGTCATTTTTTAAACCGACGTTTTTCTCCTCGTTTTTTTTCATGTTTCCTCTCAAGCCTGCCTTGCGTACACACCATCATTTAAAAAAACGATCAAGCAAAGCGCAGTGACGTTCAACACGTACGACGGCACTATAAAGGGGAAGTTCCGTTCGAATGGCGCCACCCTTCATGTTAGTAAAGTTTTTTGGGCGACGATTCGCGCTTTTCAGTCCATTACTGTGTAATGAATGTGCTATCTTCATTACGAACGCTAGTTTTACCAGAACGAGCGCTCCCGTCTCATACTTGATTCTGAGCATGCGCGTTTTTTTTCACGTCGTTAAAGCATACACACTATCGTTTTTCACGTCGTTAAAAAAAACAACATGAAAAACGACGTGAAAAAAGAGAGCATGTCCGGAATTTTTAATGGCCGTTTTTCACGTCGTTAAAAATGCTCTGGAGCATACACACGATCATTTTTCAGGGCCATTATTTAAAATGGCAGTTTTAACGGCATGAAAAACGATCGTGTGTACGGGGCATTAGAGGCTAGGCCATTACCAAAACATTATTCAGCACAAGTAGCAGAGCTTGTAGCACTGACAAGAACATGCATACTATCAAAAGGAAAATCTGTAACCATATATACTGATAGTCAATAATGTTTTTTGCACAACAATGGAAAAACAGGGGGATGGTGACCTCTAGTGGTAAGCCAATTTCACACACAGACCCCCATCTCGAAGGGAAATAAAAGGGCAGATGAAGCTGCTAAAATAGCAGCACAAGAAACACATCAAATAATGACAGAACTGGACATTATAGAGATAGATCATACAGTCCTTACTGATATGCAGTAGAATGCACATCCCGGGGAGAAACATTATTGGAAAACAAAAAGGTTGCACAATAATAGATCACTTGAAGGAAAACCGGTATTGCCAAGATCCCTATTTAGGTATGCAGAAGTTTTGACACATGGAGTAACTCATGTGTCAAACAGGGGGATGACTGAGATGTTAAATACGGTATGTACAGCCTATGGTTTTACTAACTACAAAAAAAAATTGTTCTCAGTGCATTATATGTGCAAGTGACAATGCTCAGGGAGGCATAAGACCACGGAAAGGGAAGTTCCCTACACCGCAATATCCATTCCAGCACATTTGTATGGATTTTATTGAATTGGACAGGTGTGGAAAGGAAAAGATATTGTTTGGTTATCATAGACGCCTTGACCAAATGGGTGGAGGTATTCCCGACAGGAAGTGCAGACGCATAGACTGTGGCCAAAACGTTACTAAGATATAATTCCTACATTTGGAATACCTGAAAAGATCTACAGTGATAAGGGATCCCATTTTTGTAAATAAACTCCCACGGCAATAAGGTTTGCAGAGGTCTACCTGGACTCACCAGTCCCGTTGCAAAAAGGTTTTATAGGCAGAGCAGGGTCAGTTGGCGGCAGAGCTCTGGTAAGTCCAGCTACAAAGGGAGGTTCTGCACAAGGTGGGGCTTATCTCAAACCGGTGAAGACTCCCTTACCTTACCCCCCCCAGGGCTCTGTAGCTGGTCAGGATGAAAGGGATAGTAATTGTCTTGGGTCTACTGGTGACTCTAGGGGAGACGTCCATACGGGGAGGCAGAAACTGGAAATAGGAATCTCTAGAATGGGCCAGTACGGGGAAGGCCTTGAACTTAATCTTCATACAAGGGGTAACTAGCAACATTTTAGTTTCTGACCCTACTGAGATAAATCACATTATTAGGTTTAGTGGAGAGGATGAGGAGCAAACATTTATGTTTACCTGATGCCAAAGACCAGCTACATGAAAAAAAGGATGGTGACGAAGGCAAAGATGGGACTGGTGCCAGTACTTTAGCATTAAAGTTCAACTGAGAGGTGTCCAATTTGTCTGAACAATCTTTCCCTGAAGGTTGGCTTTCCAGAAGATTGTTGTCATGTTTTCTGTATATCCTGCATTCTTAAATGGTGTGAAACCTCTTCATTCTGACCTGTTGACCGCGAACCCTTTCAAGCCGTGTATAAAATAGATCCGGTGGGTGGATGCACCAAAACCCATGTTGTGGCAAGAACGCAAAAAGAAAACTGCAGCTGCAACCTGTGCCAGTGGTACTGTACAGAAGAGAAGATATGCTTTGGAATGGATGTTATGAAGCAATACTGCTTGAATTAGGAGAAAAAGAAGTGAAAAGATGTACTACAATCAAGCCTGACAGCTTTTTCCTAGAGACAGAGGAAAACCCCGAAGAGGAGGGTGACCACATCTGCTTAAAACTTATGGAAGAAGAAATGCAGCAAATCTCCCCAGTAAAGGACACTCCTTTTGAAAATTCTGATCTGATTTTGTTTGCAGAGGGTTCATGCCTGTACAAAGATGGAGTCCCAAGAATGGCATATGCGGTGACAACATTGGAGGAAGTGATTGAGACCCAACTACTCCCTTCATCACTTTCAGCGCTGGTTGCCAAAGTGGTAGCACTCATGAGGGCCTGTGAGACCGCAAAGGATCAAACAGCCAACATCTACACTGATAGCAAGCATGCTGTCGAAGTAGTCCATGATTATGGACCCATAAGGAAGAACAGAAGTTTCACAATTGCTGCAAGAAGAATCAATTTAAAATAATTGGAAATATGTTTGAGAACTTTTTGAACCAGTCACCCTCCCAAAGGAAGTAGCCACCCTGAAAGTCAAGGCACATACTGGAGGACAACCCATGGAAGAAAAAGGAAACCAGTTGCCTGATCATACTGCCAGGAAGACTGCTGAAACACCAATGGAAGCAATCATGACTAATCAAAGATTTTGCAAGGGGAAAAAAAAGAAGAAGAAGAAACCTGTAACAGATTGAAGGAAAATAAGGGAACTAATACTGAAAGTAAAAGAGCTGATTAAGAAATTGCAAGAATCTGCACCTGATGATTGGTATAAGATTATGTAAAGAAGGATCAAGATGGACTCTTGTGCAAGGAAAATGGAATATGTGTCCCATCTGAAATGGAAAAGATGATTATGCCATTAGCCCATGGACTGAGTCATGTATGCCCTAAGGTAATGGAAGGAACATAAGCAAGGCTGGATGGTTTATTCGATACTCCAGAAATGAATATCAAGACTTTGTTGAGGGATGCATAATCTGTGCTAAAAATAACTCCGGAAAACAGACCAGAGTAACACAAAGACATTTGGCCAAGTCACTATTCCTTTTCCAAAGACTTCAGATTTATTAAATCCAATTGCTCAAATCAGGCCAATATCAATATGTTTTGTTGTGCATAGAAATGTTTCAAGCTGGATAGAAGCCTGACTGGTGGCTAAAGCAAATGCCAAGACGACAGAAAAGACGATCCTTTCCGAGGTAATATGTCGATTGGAGTCCCTGAAATCATAGAGAATGACAGAGGAACACATTCCACTGAACAGATCATGCAAATTACATGCAAGGATTTGGCAATTGAGCAAGGCCTTCCATGCTCCTATCATCCTCAGAGTTCAGGGTAGGTAGAAATGTATAGTGGAGTCATTAAAGGCAGGCCAGCTAAATCTATGCAGGAAAAGGGTAGATAGGTTAGTAGTAAAGAAACAATGGCCATAACGGTTTCCTCAGGTTCTTTACAGCATCAGGATTACCCCTACTTTATAGGTCAGAGAACTTGAGCCCTTATGAGATTTTGTTTGGGGGGGGGGGGCACCTAAGACAGGGTTGCATTTTCCACATCAGACTGTTATAATGTATAATAATTTTGTTATGTAATTGTCTAATACAAGAAACTAACTGTGATGCACAAGTTTGTTTTTGATCCAATTCCAGATCCAGATCAAGTAACTGGAACACATGATTTACAGCCAGATGATTGGGTCCTAGTAAAAGAACATGTGAAAGTACCTTTAGGACCAAAGTTGAAGGACCCTACCAAGTGTCCCTGACAACTGCTACAGCTGTAAAGTGACATGGATACATGCTAGCCATTGCAAGAAAAGTACAGCTAATTTCAAAAGATGAGTAAACTACTGTTATGCCTTTGCTTGATCTTAGCAGTCAAGGCTATAGAGGAAAATTACCTGTACAAATTACACATGTAACAGGTGTAAAAAGAGTCATTTGAGTAATGGCTAGATAGGTTCACATAGGCCAGACAGTTTAAAAAAAAAAATGCACACACCTAGTACTCATTCACTTTCATTTTGAGTTTAAGCAATACAAGGCTGCCCAAAAACTAGTATGTCATAAATATCAGAAATGGTAAATTTTCATGGATTCAACAGTTTTTTTGTTCCTATAGGAATCAAAGTTGTTGGATTACTTGCTAATTAGTTTTTTCAGGTGTGCTAAATGTGGAAAAAAATTACTACAATGGCAGTTAGAACTGAGGGAGATGACCCCAGGGAAGAAATAGAGTGTTACCAGATAGTCAGATTAGCAGATTCATATGATGCCAAGATGGGTGATACGAATGAGTAAAGATATGTATCCACATACACCCCAAGAAGAACTTTGCTCCACTTAGACGTGAAGTAGTACTGTGGACCCTCTGGTATCATACTAGGTAGGGAAGATATGATCATGGCTAAAAGAGGAGGGGTATGCAAAATGTTTGGTAGCATGTGTTGTACCTTTATCCCTAATACAGCTCCTGGAGAGACCGTGACCAGAGCCCTGGAAGGATTGACTGCTCTATCGAATTAATTAGCGGAAAATTCAGGTATCCATTCACAAACTGGCTTGAAGGATGGTTTCGGTAAGTGGACTGGACTTATCACATCATGTTCGATCTCAATTACTGCAGTTTTGGTCACTTACGGATGCTGCTGCATTCCCTGTATTCGAGGACTTTCACAAAAACTGATTGAAACCGCAATCTCAAGAACGATGTATCAAGCCGTTCCTACCTCTGAGGAGACCTATGTGGACATTGAAGCTCAACTTAATGACATACAGTCCGAAAGTGTATAACACAGGGACTATCATCGAAATGTGTTGAGATAAAATAGACACACAAGAGGAGGGAATGTTAGAAAAGTTTAGTATTGTGCGTCTATTAAAAAGCTTTACTGATTTTCCTTTAAGATGGCTCCTGAGCACATGTTCTAACCTTGTTGTATTCTTTTGTTCTTACTAACCCCATACGTAATATATGTATAGAAAGCAGATTGTACAGGAGGCTCTGCTTGGGAATAAAGGTACTAACTTGTACCATGTACCAGTGGATCCTCCTTAGCAAATTAGCCAATAAGAAGTGTTATTGCCTTTTCAGTGTAAGGATGAGAAGGTGGGGGCCGCCTCCTTCTCACTCACTTTTGCTATGATTTTCATCTTGTAAGCTTCACACAAAGTGTACCGGTGCATTTTTAATAAATTGTCTTCACTTTCAAACACCTGGAATTCGATTGATTACAAGAAATTATCTAACACACAACAATATGGATCTATCCTGCAATTACCTGATTTTCCTTTTCTCTTCCCCCTCTCCTACCCCCCCTCTCCCACAGCTTTCCTCTTTCCTCCAATACCCCTTCCCCCCTGATATAAAAAAAAAAAACCTTTAAAGTGCTACGTGCCTTCTTTCCCCTTTATTTAACTTCCGTGATATCTAGATTTTTATTAATTGTGATGAATTTATGAGGGGGCAAAAGAGTCCCCACTGCACTCTATCAACCTTGTGTTCTCAAAAAAAAAGGGGGGGTGGGAAAAAAGGCCCTCCCTCTCTCATTTAAACTTTTAAATGCTACGTGCCCTCTCTCCCTTCCCTGTTCCCTTCCATTTAATTAACTCCCGTGACAAATTTTTATTAATTTATAAGGGGGCGAGGGTGTACCTCTCAGCCCCCAGTGGGCTCCAGTCTACCTTATGTCCCTAAAAAATTTAAATGTAAATAAATGTATCCCCCTCCCCCTCATATTTAAACTGCTGAAGTGCTTCGTGCCCTCTTACCCTTCCTTGCGATATCTTTTTGTTAATTTATGAGGGGGTAGACATATCTCTCCCTGCCTCCAATAAACTCTAATAACCTTATATCCCTAAAAAAAAAAAAGGGGGGGGAGAAAAATGGAGGGATGAAATTTTTACTCCTTCACCCTAAATTCCCTAAATACTGCCTTCATTTCTCATATAACTCGCATATACCGGTGAGTGTCTAAACTCCAACCAACCCTTCCAAGTTCTGGTGTATCTAATTTTGGATTCCTTATATAGGTGTGTTATCTCTTCCATGAATCTTATTTTGTCAACCTCCTTCAACCATTCCTGAATTGTCGGGGCTTGCTTTGTCCTCCACTGTTTAGGGATTTGTGTCTTTGCTGCATTCAAAAGCATTGGGATAATTGTTGCTCTATATTTCTTCCTTGGGGAAGCCGTTACATGGAACAAGCATTGCCATGGGTCCAAACCAATTTCACACCCACTGATCTTCTTAATTAGCTCTAGTATTTCCCCCCAGTATGTCTGAATCCTAGGGCACTGCCACCAAATGTGGGCATGAGTCCCCACTTCCCCACACTCCCTCCAACATAGAGGTGACGCCTGAGGATTCATCTTATGTAACTTTGCTGGAACATAATACCACTTATTTAGTAATTTGTAGTTCATTTCTTTTATCCGTGTGTCCACTGAGGTGGAATGGACGTAGTCTAAGACTTTACTTCTCATTACGTCTGGTAATAACTGATTCAATTCTAGTTCCCAACTCTCCGTTGGGCACACGGATCTACCATCTAAGTGTATCATCAACATCTTATAAATAATAGAGATTCCACGTCTATCTGTCCCCCCTTGATCGACTAATTTTTCCCATGGATTAAACCTACCAATCCCCCGAAGGGGTTTTGGGAGCGACTCTACAAAATGTTGAAGTTGTTCATATCTCCAAACATCCCATGGAAATATCTCATATCTTTCACGCACTTACGATAATGAACAGAGAACATTCCCCTTCATAACATCTTTTAGTCTCAGGTAGGTCGATGTGGTCCATTTTAAATATGATTTATTGTCTTTCCCCGGTGGAAAGTAGTTATTTCCTGTTAGAGGCATTAAGGGACTATTATATTGTCCCTGTATATTTTTAATTAATTTATCCCACATTCTCAGTGCTTCTAAGGTAATTGGTGCCGCTTCGACCGTGAGGCCTCTATGCTGCCTTGGAATCCAGATAATCTGTCCCAGCGCAGATTTACTGATATTTTCTTCCAATTCCACCCATTTTTTTTGCCGAAGGGCAAGGGCCCAGTCCAATATTCTCCGCAATATGGTATTTTTCAAGATCATGGAGGAATACACCTCCCTTCTCTTTTGGTCTTGTCAATATCTTATGGGCGATGCGGTTACTTCTATTAGTCCATACAAATTTCTGTACTACCAATCTCAAAGTTTTAAAATACGCCACAGGGATATTAATTGGGAGGCTTTGAAAAATATACAGGGCTTTTGGAAGTATCATCATTTTAATCACGCTTACCCTGCCAAACCATGACAGTCTGTGTGCAGAATATCCTCTCAATTCACTTTTAATTTTATTCAAGAGAGGTATATAATTATCTTGATATAAGTCTACTGCTGATTTCGACAGGAATACACCCAAATACCTCAGTCCCTTTTGTTTCCACATAAAGGGATATCGTTTTCTAAGGTCTCTACCTTCATTAGAAGGGACTGAGATATTTAATATCTCTGTTTTTTCCATATTTATCTTTAAATTTGATAGACTCCCATAATTCCCAAATTCTTCCAAGATTTTTGGAAGTGTTTGCATAGGGATTGTTATATACACCATAATGTCATCCGCAAAGGCGGATATCTTATGTTCTTGCCCCCCCCCCACTTCTACACCTTGAATTTCCTGATTGGCTCTTATGGATGTTAAAAAAGGTTCTAATGAAAACACAAAAAGTAAGGGGGACAGTGGGCAGCCCTTGCGTGTGCCGTTAAATAGTCGAAAGGTTTCCGAGAGGGTTCCGTTTATTTGGATTTGGGCCATAGGGAAGGAGTACAAAGCCTGTATCCATCTAAGCATTCGGGGACCTATGCCAAATTTATATAATGTCTGCAGCATAAAGTCCCAATCCAGCCTATCAAAGGCTATCTCGGCATCTATTGATAGGAACAGGGCTGGTTTTCTACCTTTCTTTGCTTCATGTATTAAGAGGATTGTTTTTAATATATTGTCCCTAGTCTCTCTTCCGGGGACGAAACCCGCTTGATCTTTCCCTATATATTCTGGCATGTAAAGCTTTAGTCTTCCGGCCAGTATCTTCGCATAAATTTTCATATCCTCGTTAATCAGGGATATTGGCCTAAAGCTAGAGCACATTGTAGGGTCTTTTCCTTCTTTTACTAAGAGAGATATATAGGCGCCCAAGGCTTCCCCTCGTATCTTAAGGCCCCCCCTATAGAATTCATATATAGACAAAAAAAAAGGGGACAAAATTCCAATGAACTTTTTAAAATTTAAGGACGTATAGCCATCCGGGCCGGGGCTTTTCCCTACCTTACAGTTTTTAATTGCCTGCTCTATTTCTTCTTTAGCAATATCCCTGTCCAATATCCTTGAGTCCTCTTCTGGTACTGCAGGCAGTTTTATCCCCCTTAGGTACTGTTCTATTTTGTTTTTTCTATTTTGTATATCCCCAGGCTCTTGTGAATCATTTACTTTGTATAGTGACTGATAATACTCTGTAAAGATTTTGCTGATGTCCCTAGTGGAATATTTCATCTCCCCTTTTTTATTTTTCATCTTTACTATATAATTTGGGTTCCTTCTAGGTTTAATCTGTCCCGCTGACAATCTCCCTGATTTATTCCCATATTCATACTGCTTTTTGGCCATTCTAGTAAAGGCTTGTTTAGTATCTTGTTCCATCAAATCCCTCAGGGCCTCCCGTTTTCTTGTCAGTTCAACCATTACCTTCTTGTCATTTACTCTTTTAGGCCCCATGCACACGAGACGCCGGTGCAAACTCTGCTGAACACACGTTTTTAAAGGCTAAAACCGGCGTTTAAAAACGCCCGTTTTGCCGCGATTTTAGCGGCGTTTTACTGCGTTTTACCGCGTTTGCGTCTATAGGCGTTTAGTTAAGAAACATCATAAGACCCTCCCTAAGCTCAAAAAACATTATTATTTAACCATTTCAGCCATTTTGGGAGACCAGCAGCTGAGAGAGCAGCAGTGTACTTGTATTTAGCGTATCACTTGCCGCATCATCTGCCACAAGCTGTGGATTGTCCACTTGCCACGTCACCTGATACGTCACCTGGCCACGTCACCTGCCACAAGTTGTGAATTGTCCACTTGCCACGTCACCTGCCACGTCACCTGGCCACAAGTTGTGGATTGTCCACTTGCCACGTCACCTGGCCATGTCACCTGCCACGTCACCTGCCACAAGTTGTGGAATGTTCACTTGCCACGTCACCTGCCACGTCACCTGGCCACGTCACCTGCCACAAGTTGTGCATTGTCCACTTGCCACGTCACCTGCCACGTCACCTGCCACAAGTTGTGAATTGTCCACTTGCCACGTCACCTGGCCACAAGTTGTGGATTGTCCACTTGCCACGTCACCTGGCCACGTCACCTGGCCACGTCACCTGGCCATGTCACCTGCCACGTCACCTGCCACAAGTTGTGGAATGTTCACTTGCCACGTCACATGCCACGTCACCTGGCCACGTCACCTGGCCACGTCACCTGCCACAAGTTGTGGATTGTCCACTTGCCACATCACCTGGCCACTTCACCTGCCACAAGTTGTGGATTGTCCACTTGCCACATCACCTGGCCACGTCACCTGCCACAATTTGTGGATTGTCCACCTGCCACGTCACCTGCCACATCACCTGGCCATGTCACCTGCCACAATTTGTGGATTGTCCACCTGCCACGTCACCTGGCCACGTCACCTGCCACAAGTTTTGGATTGTCCACTTGCCACGTCACCTGCCACGTCACCTGCCACAATTTGTGGATTGTCCACCTGCCACGTCACCTGCCATGTCACCTGGCCACGTCACCTGGCCACGTTACCTGCCACAAGTTGTGGATTGTCCACTTGCCACGTCACCTGGCCACGTCACCTGCCACAATTTGTGGATTTCCACCTGCCACGTCACCTGGCAACATCACCTGCCACAAGTTGTGGATTGTCCACTTGCCACGTCACCTGCCACAAGTTGTGGATTGTCTACAGTGCAATGCAAGCAATTACAGTTTTTTTTCATATTTTTTTGATGGTTTTTCATCATTTGCCATCATTTTTGAGATTTCTAATGTAAAAAAAATAGGTCACCTTTAAAAACGCTAATAAACGAAATCGCGGCAAAACGCCGGTACCGCGTTTTGCCGCGTTTAGCGGCGTTTAGCGGCGTTTTGCGTCTGAAACGTGGAAAACGTTTGCGTCTGAACCCATTTTTTTGCTTCTGGAAAAACGAGGTTAAACGCAACTGCCTAAAAACGGCAATAAACGAGACTGTGTGCATGGACACATAGGATAACATTGAATGGGTTCAGGAGCAGTTGAAAAAAGTGTCCAACTGCCTCTGAACGTGCGTTTAACAGCAAATAACAGCGTCTCGTGTGCATGGGGCCTTATGTTTTTGTTCCAACTCCTGAATTTCTTGTAAAAGGGTCTGCTTTTGGGCTGTCCAAATTTTTTTTCTCTTTGCTCCTTCCGCTATTAATCTCCCTCTCATGAAAGCTTTATGGGCTTCCCACAAAACAGTTGGCGCAATGTTCTCTATATTGTTTTCTGTAAAACGAGATTCAATTCCCCTTCCAGATCATCCAAAATACCCTGATCATATAGGAGTGATTCGTCCAACCTCCAGAATCTTTGCCTATCCGCTATATCTTTTAACTCCAAGCTGACCATAACCGGGGCATGATCGGAGAGGGTGATCGATTTCACTTCTGCCTTTAGTAAACCTTCCAAGAGCTGGTGGTCCAAAAAAAACATAATCGATTCTATCTTGAGTATGAGGAATGTACCTGGCAATAGTATGTAAAATCTCTCCCCCTCGGATATAAAATTCTCCCGACCTCCACTAATTGTTGCTGGTTTAGTTTTTGTTTAACTGCCCTTAAATGCTTTCCCTCTGAACAATGTCTTTTTTAACCACTTCCTTACACAGCCATAGTCAAATGACGTCCACAGATGGGATCTCCCATCCTGGGTGGACATCATATGACGTCCTCAGCTTTCCGCCCGCTACTGCGGGCCCCCAGGGGCCCGCAGAGCGGCGATCAGGTACCGTTGTGTCCCTTAGGACACAGCCGTTCCCCGATGGGGGTAATGGAGTGGCGGCCGAGCGGCTGCGGCGGGCAGCGGAGCTTCCCGTGCAGCTTACCGGCTCCTATATGCAGAGCTGCAGCAGCGGTGTGCACGGCGCCAGCGCACGCCCCCCTGGGGGCGCGCGGCGATCGGGGATCCGGTGTCCCTCTGGACACAGCCGATCCCCGATGGGAAGAATGTGGCGGCGGGCGGCAGAGATTCCGGTATTACTTACCGGATTCGATGATGCAGAGCTGCACAACGGCGTGCACGGCGCCCACGCGCCCCGCGGTGTTCGGGGCTGAGGCTTTTCCCTTGGATACAGCCCAGCCCTGATCAAAGTAAAGAGCCAATGAAATTGGCTCTTTACCACGTGACCGGCTGTGTCCAATCACAGCCAGTCACTAAATGTAAACAAAACACACTGATGTGTGTAACTTACTGTTGCTGGGTTCTCTTCTTCACACACCGATCCAGTGTGAGGAGGAGATCAGCTAACAGTGAGTTACACATATGTTATACACTACATATGTACCGCTGTGCCCAGATTGCCCCCCCTAAATAAAGAGTACCTGTCATCTAGTACCTGCCACCAGAGTACCCGTCCATCAGGAGTACCTGTCCATCAGGAGTACCCGCCACCTCACCAGAATACCGCCACCTCAACAGAATACCCGCCACCTCACCAGAATACCCACCACCTCACCAAAGTACCCGCCACCAGTCCATCAGGAGTACCTGTCCACCAGGAGTACCCGCCACCTCACCAGAATACCGGCCACCTCACCAGAATACCCGCCACCTCACCAAAGTACCCGCCACCAGTCCATCAGGAGTACCTGTCCATCAGGAGTACCTGTCTACCAGGAGTACCCGCCACCTCACCAGAATACCCGCCACCTCACCAGAATACCCGCCACCTCACCAAAGTACCTGCCACCAGTCCATCAGGAGTACCTGTCCATCAGGAGTACTCGCCACCTCACCAGAGTACCCGCCACCAGTCCATCAGGAATACCTGTCCATCAGGAGTGCCTATCCACCAGGAGTACCGTCCACCTCACCAGAGTACCCGCCACCTCACCAGAGTACCTGCCACCAGTCCATCAGGAGTACCTGTCCATCAGGAGTACCTATCCACCAGGAGTACCGTCCACCTCACCAGAGTACCCGCCACCTCACCAGAGTACCCGCCACCAGTCCATCAGGAGTACCTGTCCATCAGGAGTACCTACCACCTCACCAGAGTACCCGCCACCAGTCCATCAGGAGTACCTGTCCATCAGAGTACCTGTCCACCAGAATACTCGCCACCTCACCAAAGTACCCGCCACCTCACCAAAGTACCCGCCACCAGACCAGAGAACCTGCCACCAGAGTACCTGCCACCTCACTAGAGTACCCGCCACCAGAGTACATACAGCCACTATGTCCAGAAAGGTGTACACCCTAGAAGAAGCATACCAAATACTCAGTCTGACCGATGAGAGCAACGGGGAGCTCTCACCGCTCAGTTCTGATTCCGATTCTGGTTCGGAATATGAGCCCCCCGAAGGCAGCACATCTGGATCCGAATTAGAGGAGGACACAGTCCGTCCAAAAAGAAGACGGTCTGAACACCAGGCAGCTACCAGCAGTGCCAACGGCGGTAGACCCAAGGAGGGGAGGCCCAGTACAAGCGCTGCTAGACCCCAGGAGGAAAGGCCCAGTGCAAGTGCACGCCAAAGAAGTAGGGCCCAAACCCTGCTTCCAGATGGCTTGGCAAATCCATTGTGGCTGCCTTCTACCTCAGGGTCAGCCACGATCCCCCCTTTTACAGCACAGCCAGGTGTGCAGGTCAACACTGCAGGTTTTTCCAAACTTGATTTTTTTTATTTATTTTTCCCTGATGAATTGGTTCAAGGCATTGTGGACCAAACTAACCTTTTTGCTCAACAATTTATTGAAAACAACCCCAGCTCCAGCTATGCCCGCCCTTTTGAATGGAGACCCCTAACAGTGGTGGAGCTTAGATTGTTTTTAGGCCTAATGCCGCGTACACACGATCATTATTCACGGCGGTTAAAAAACCGCCATGAATAATGACAGGAAAAACGAGGGAACCGCTTGGTTCCCTACACACGGTCGTTTTTCCCGTCATTTTTTCTCTTGACGAGAAAAACGACCGTCTGTGGGCTCCGCGGCAGTGTTTCCCTATCATGTCCACCATCCACGATGACACCTCAGTGGAACTTCACAGAAGACGCGGTACCGTTCACAAGCCTTCCTGCATCAATGAGTACAATAAATTCATGGGTGGTGTGGATTTAAATGACCAAATGTTGCAGCCCTATCTTTCAACCCGAAAATCCCTCTTCTGGTATAAAAAAATCGCAATTTACTTTTTTCATTTGGCCCTGTTAAATTCTTTCATAATCTACCAAAAATCAACAGAAAGACCCACCACCTTCATGAAGTTTATTGAAGACATTGTCACTGCCCTGATCTACCAACAAACATCCCCCACAGAAAGCATTCACTCAGATTGTGTCAGCAGATTACATGAACGCCATTTTTCAGACCATATTCCACCATCAGGATCCGCAAGACGGCGCCCAAAAAAATGTTGGGTGTGCACCAGAAGAGGAATTAGGAAAGACACCAGCTTCCATTGTCCCGACTGTCCCTCCCAACCTGGCCTTTGCATCGGAGAATGCTTCAAGCGATATCACACTCTCAAACTATTAGCCCATATTTCTAATACTGCTATTTCCCCGTTTTCAATTTGTCCTGAATATTTCCCTGCCTCAACCAACCATATCATTGTCTTCCATGTGAACTGACCCTGGCCTGTTTCTCGACTATGCCTCTGCCTACCGCCTGCATTGTTTATCCGCCATGTTTCTGCCTTTCACGTGAACTGACCCTGGACTGTATCGACTATGCCTCTGCCTACCGTTTATTTCTGCCTTTTACCTGCACTGACCTCGGCCTGTTGACCATGTTTTTGCCTGCCCCCTTGGACTGATCTTTCACCCTGCTACACAGGGGTCTCAAATATGTGAGGGGCTCCAGAATAGTGTTCTGAGTTCAGAAAAACAGTTTTTGGTTTTCTGTGTTCCCAGAACAGGGGCTGGTTGTCCGGAGGCTTCAAAGCGATTTGGGTGGGAGAGGCCTCTACCCCTGTCCCCATTCTTTCCTGACCGATGCCCTAAGCTTGATGGTCCTGCCTGCTCCCTGGACAAATACTCTGGCTGTGCTGACCATACCTCTGCCTGCTGCATGTACTAACTATGGACAGTATTCCTGCCTGCTGCATGGACGATCCTTTGTTCCTTTTGCTGCTGCTGACCACATCCCTGCCTGCTATCTGAACCAATGCTTTGGCTGTGCTGACATCATCTCTACCTGTACTGACTATTCCTGCCAGCTGCCTGTTTTGCTGTCGCTGTCCACGTTCCTGCCTGCTGCCTGGACCGATGCTCTCCTCTTTGGACCACTACACTACTAAAACCGCAGGTAATCTTTTCTTTACCCTTTTCTCAGAATAATGTATTTTGGTTTATAATTGGTATGTACAGTACATGCTATGTGTTACAAATATGAAGGGCCTTCAACAATGTGATAGGTTGTCAGGAATTTATGTGTGTAATTTATGCTCCTAGAACACGTGACGGTGCTACTTAGATGTTAGGCCTCTGTATGTGGCCAGGCTGTGTAAAAGTCTCACACATGTGGTATTGCCATACTCAGGAGGAGTAGCAGAATGTATTTTGGGGTGTCCTTTTTGCTATGTGCATGCTATGTGTTGGTAATATCTTATAAATGGACAACTTTGTATAAACAAAATGCGTTTTCATTTTTTTCCCACACATTCCAAAAACTTCTGGAAAAAAATTAACCGTTCAAAAGACTCATTATGCCTCATAGATTATACGTTGGGGTGTTAGCTTTCCAAAATTGGGTAATTTTATGGGCGTTTCCATTGTCCTGGTGCTCCAGGGTCTTCAAAACTGTAATAGGTAGTTGAGAAATGAGATGTGTAATTTATGCTCCTAGAATGCCTGAAGGTGCTATTTCAATGTTGGGCCTCTGTATTTGGCCAGGCTTTGTAAAAGTCTCACACATTTGGTATTGCCATACTCAGGAGGAGTAGTAGAATGTATTTTGGGGTGTCATTTTTGCTATGTACATGCTATGTGTTGGTAATATCTTATAAATGGACAACTTTGTATAAAAAAAATGCGTTTTCATTTTTTTTCCACATATTCCAAAAACTTCTGGAAAAAAATGAACTATTCAAAAGACTCATTATGCCTCATAGATTATACGTTGGGGTGTTAGCTTTCCAAAATGGGGTCATTTTGTGGGCGTTTCCATTGTCCTGGTGCTCCAGGGCCTTCAAAAGTGTGATAGGTTGTCATCAAATGAGATGTGCAATTTATGCTCCTAGAATGCCTGAAGGTGCTATTTCAATGTTGGGCCTCTGTATTTGGCCAGGCTGTGTAAAAGTCTCACACATTTGGTATCACCATACTCAGGAGGAGTAGCAGAATGTATTTTGGGGTGGAATTTTTTATATGTACATGCTATGTGTTGGTAATATCTTATAAATGGACAACTTTGTATAAAAAAAAATGCGTTTTAATTTTTTTCCCACATATTCCAAAAACTTCTGGAAAAAAATGAACCGTTCAAAAGACTCATTATGCCTCATAGATTATGCGTTGGGTGTTAGCTTTCCAAAATGGGGTCATTTTGTGGGCGTTTCTATTGTTCTGGTGCTCCAGGGCCTTCAAAATTGTGATAGGTTGTCATCAAATGAGATGTGCAATTTATGCTCGTAGAACGCCTGACGGTGCTACTTGGATGTTAGACCTCTATATGTGGTCAGGCTGTGTAAAAGTCTCACACATGTGGTATCACTATACTCAGGAGGAGTAGCATAATGTATTTTGGGGTGTCATTGCAAGTATGCATGTGCTGTGTGAGAGAAATAACTTGTTATTATGACAATTTTGTGCAAAAAAATTAAAATTAAAAAAAATTCCCAAGAATTGTGGGAAAAAATTACAACTTCAAAAAACTCACCATGCCTCTTACTAAATACATTGGAATGTCTGCTTTCCAAAAAGGGGTAATTTGGGGGGTATTTGTACTTTCCTGGCTTGTTAGGGTCTCAAGAACTGAGATAGGCCATCAGTACATCAGGTGTGATCAGATATGATCATTTTACAATGATTTGCACCATAGCTTGTAGACTCTATAACTTTCACAGAGACCAAATAATATACACTTGTTTTGGTTATTTTTACTAAAGATATGTAGCAGTATACATTTTGGCCCAATTTTATGAAGAAAAATGACTTATTTGCAAAATTTTACAATAGAAACTAAAAAAAAGTTTTTTTTTTTAAATCTCAATTTTTTCGCTTATATTGGAAAAAATAAAAACCCGGCGGTGATTAAATACCACCAAAAGAAAGCTCTGTTTGTGAGAAAAAAATGATAAAAATTTGGTTGGGGTACAGTGTAGCATGACTGAGTAATTGTCATTCAAAGTGTGAGAGCGCTGAAAGCTACAAATTGGTCTGGTAAGGAAGGGTGTATAAAAGCCCTGTATTGAAGTGGTTAAAAACAAGCTAGAGTGAACATTGGGACAGTAGATGTTTACCAATGTATACTCTTTTTTAAACAAATAACCTTTAACAAACAAATACCTTCCTTCGGAGTCTGACTCCATTGCTTTTAGGATAAATGGTGTATTCCTGTCGAAACTTATTGCTATCCCCTTAGATCTCTTATTGGGGGAGTATCCATGAAACCACATCAGGAATCCTTTAGAGTTCAGTCCTAGATGACCACTTTAAGTGGGTCTCTTGCAGGAAAACTATATTTGATGCCCAACCCTTCTATTCCTGCAGTATTTGATGCCGTTTACTAGGGCTGTTTAGGCCTCTGACATTATATGTGACTATCTTTAAAGGCGCCATCCTTCAAGCAAATATGGCTCGCATGGCCTATTACTTGGAGCCATGGGGGGGAGGGTGGTTCCTCTATTTTTCCAGGGTTGATCCATTCAACTAACAATATGAAAAACATCACAGTAAAACAACATAACACTTCCCTCATGTAAACCCCACTCCTCCCACCCCTCCCCTACTACATTGAATATCAATGTTATGACCCACCCAGCTATCGCCCAAGTTGTAGGCATCTAGCCTGGTGGGACACTCCCTAGGGGGCCCTATATGACCACCCGGTCCACCAGGGCTCATCCCCACTATGGAGATGGTCCTGGGTGCACAGATGGGCATCGCCCAACCCCAGTGTGCCCCCCCAAGCAGATACTCTTCTCTTATCCACCCCCCCTCCCCACTTTTCTTTTACTTTCCGAATTCTAAACTTTACTCATTGGCTGACCTTTTAGTCTCCTCCATTCTGGTTTTTTTTCCCCAGTTGTCTAATTGGGCCATAGGTATGTCTAATTTACTACAAAAGCCTTTCAAGGCCTCTGGGAATCGCAGTGTAGCCGAAACCCCTTGATTTTCTGCTATTAGACATGCAGGAAAGCCCCATCTGTAAACAATCTTTTTTTCCTGTAGTTGTTTTGTCAAGGGTTTCAACGCCCTCCTGCGGGCCAAGGTTTCTTGTGATAAATCTGTAAAAATAAGGATCTCGACTCCCTTGTATTCGATCGGTGCCGCGCTTCTCAGGCCCTGTGAAACTTGTTGTTTCATTTCATAATTTGAGAACCTCGCTATCACATCTCTTGCTATGTCTGTTGGTGGAGTAGTTGTTCTTTGGACTCTATGCACTCTTTCAAAATGCATGGGAGTTGTTACTTCTTTTTTCAGAATTTTATTGAACATCTCACGGACCGTACTTTCTAAGTCATTGTTTTTAACAGACTCCGACAGCCCACGTATCCTCAGGTTATTACGTCTGTTCCGGTTCTCTTGATCTTCAAGCCAAAAACGGATACTCCTCATTTCTACCCTATCCGACTCTGCCCTCTCCCGCAATTCCAAATCGCATGTTTGTGTTAATCTAAGTGGGCTTCCGATTCTTCCACTCTTTGTAGCACATTTTGTATATCCGTTTGCGTAGCACTCAGTTCTATTTTAATCATGCCTTCTAGATGGGCTTCTAGATGGGCCATCATCTCCACCATATCTTGCTTTGTAGGAAGTGCCTGAAGATTATCTGTTTCTTTCTCCATTTTCTTTTGTTGTTGTTGATCTTGCTGTGAGGTCCCTTCTCCTCCTGGATCCATATTTTTATTTTGCTCTTCTGTGAGGGAGTTTATTTCTTCTGCATTTTCTGTTACTTGTTCTGCCCTTTGATCTGCTTTATCTTGCACCATATACGATTTTATAGAATTACTGCTTCCACTGTCAGCTTGGGTAGTTTTTACTCCTTTTCTCACCATTTTTCCTCCCTACCTACATATTTCTCCCTACTTACAGATTTCTATTCTATTCTATTTTTATAAGGGAGAGCTCCCAGGGGCCGACTCTATTAATCGTATCAGTGCAAGTCCTATATGCCAGAGATATTCTTCCTCCTCTTGGATTTTTACAAGAGAATGTACATATGAGTATAAAGATGTATAGTGAAAATAAATTTATGTCTTTCTCCTTTTCTTTCCCTCCTCTCCTCTGCAGAACTTTTCTACAAGACGTAACTGACAAAATAGCAGGGCACAAAAAATATATATATATTGTGACAGCAGGAAGGTAAAGTCACCTGGTTGCATCCAGGGGGGTAGATATATTTCGCCCAGATTCAGGCTTTACGCCGACTTATACAACTAGGTGGAGAGTTGTATAAGCCCAGCTGAGGCTAGTGGGCTCATGGATGACTCATACCTCTAGGGAGAGTGTGGGGCGTCGTGCAGACAGGGAGTTGATGAGACCAGCTGAAGCTTGTCAGCTCATTTAGGCCTCTATAAGAACTCCCAGCTTCATTAGATGTTAGCTCATGCCTGGACCCAGACCTGTGTGGACTGTCTAGGGAGAGTGAACCCCTGTGCGGTGAGACAAAGCCTGTGTGGCTATTTGCTTGGACATTTAAAACCAGGGACTTAGGGACTAGGACAGCACTAGGCTGATCCCAGTTGTTAGTTAGGAAACCTGTATGTTTAGTCAGAGGTCAAGTTGACCAGGATTTATTTTGTTTATGTTTCTTTTTCTTTGCTGTGTTTTGTCACTGTAAATAGAAAATAAACCGCACCTTTTTGATTTTGAAAACCACAACCTCCGTTTGCTGGGCCTGTTTTTGTGTGGGGAGCCCACCTCGGGGGTCACACACCCGCTGCCGAGCCAACCCCCTCACAGTTGGTGGAGAACCAGTGGCAGTTTTTTTTTTAAGCCAGCATGGAGGAGATACTGAAGCAGCTGGCTCTAGCAAATGCCAATCAACAGCAGACAAATGCAGGTTTGCAAAAGAACTTCGCAGCCCAGCAGCAAGCTCATCAACAGAGCCTTGCAGCCCAGCAGCAGACAAACGCAACTTTGCAACAGAGTCTGGAGGCTCAGCAACAAGCCCAGCAGCAATCTGAGGCCCGCTTCATAGACCTGTTGCAGAAGCAAGAGCAGAGACTACAACAACAGATGGAAGCAGTAATGCAGCAACGTCCGCAGACCAGTGAGGAAAGCCGTCCCACTAATACCGCGTCCTTTGGGGTGAGTCGTTTATTGACAAAAATGACTGGAGAGGATGATCCAGAGGTATTTTTGACCACATTTGAAAGGACCGCTGAAAGAGAAAAGTGGCCTGAGGAGCAGTGGGCTGGACTGGTGGCTCCTCTGTTAACTGGTGAATCGCAGAAAGCTTACTATGACCTAGAGCCTAACCAAGCAAAAGACTATGTGATGCTAAAAGCTGAAATATTGGCAAGGCTGGGTGTCACCCAGGCTGTCCGGGCTCAGCGTGTGCATAACTGGACTTTCCAGCTTGGAAAACCCCCCCAGGTCTCAAATGTATGATCTCATTCACCTGAGCAGAAAGTGGCTACAGCCAGAGACTTTGTTCGCACCAAAGATTGTGGAACGTGTTGTAATGGATCGGTTTTTGAGAGCTCTTCCTACTGCCATCCAAAAGTGGGTAAGCCATGGAGACCCAGAGACGGCCGATGGTCTTGTGGATCGTGTGGAGAAATACTTGGCTACAGAGAACCTGACGGCCTCTTCCAGAGACACTCGGACTTTCCACCCTAAGACCAGACCATCCCCAGGGGCGGATAAGAGGATTCCAAGGGGTGAGGGTGGAGAGAGTGAGAGGGTGGGAGCTCTACCCCAAGTTTGGCGAGAACAGCCTGGGAAATCAGCGGCTCAAGAGGCCGCAAGAAGGATCGTTTGCTACCGCTGCCGGCAAGCGGGACATATTGCAGCCAATTGCCCGGTTGTGGAGGAACCCATGCAGTGTGACTTTCTGACGGGCAGACGTCAGTCGCTGTGTGCGACAGTCGCATGCACTGCCATTCGAGGAACTGAGAAACATTTATGCAAAATGTGTGTTAATGGTAGAAATGTTGTGGTATTGCTGGATTCAGGTAGCCTTGTGACCCTGATAAAGGCTGAGTTAGTTAAAACAGAGGTCTCTGGGAATAGCAAGGTAGCTGTTATTTGTGTGCATGGGGACACCCGAGAGTATCCAGTGACTACAGTGTGTTTCGAGACCCCCAAAGGTACCCTCTCTCATCCAGTGGGCTTAGTATCTCAGTTACCGCATGACACCATTGTGGGAAGGGATTTTCCGAAGTTCTGGGAACTGTGGGATGATCCTGAGCCCCCCACTGGTGCCCCTATGTACCAGGAATGTGATAGCCAGAACTCCCCTGAGAGTGGTGAGGACTCTCCGGAATTTCCCTTATCAGTATTGGCAGGGGAGTCTCAAGAAACTGGAGAGGAGCCCACCTCCTCAGACGAAAACCTACCGTCTGTGGAGTTTTCTGATCTTGAGGTTCACAGGGAAAACTTTGCCACAGAACAGTTGAAAGACCCCGCCCTAATAAAGGCACGGGAAAACGTAGTGAAAATAGATGGCGAGTTAGTGAACCCAGATAATACCTGCACTTACCCATACTTCAGCGTAGAGAAGGACCTACTGTATCGGGTGGCAAAAAGGGCAGAAGAAACCGTTGAGCAGCTTGTGGTGCCCAAACCTTACAGGAAGTTGGTGTTGGAGTTGGCCCATGGGCACATTCTTGGAGGTCATCTGGGGACAGAGAAAACCCGAGAGAGGGTATTACAGAGATTCTATTGGCCGGGGGTGATGAAGGACATAGAAAATTATTGTTCCTCCTGCCCTGTGTGTCAGAGGTCGGCCCCGATGCCACATTTCTGTAGCCCGCTGGTCCCTCTACCCATCATTGAGGTCCCGTTTGAGAGGATCGCCATGGATTTGGTAGGTCCTATAATCAAGTCTGCTAGGGGGCACCAGTACATATTAGTTATAATGGACTATGCCACCCGTTATCCAGAAGCGATCCCTCTCCGAAATACCTCGGCCAAAACCATAGCCAAAAGAGCTATCTCTTGTGTTTAGCCGGGTGGGTATTTGTAAAGAACTGCTTACGGACCAAGGTACACCCTTTATGTCCCGGGTTATGAAGGAGCTGTGTAAATTGTTCAAAGTGACGCAATTACGTACATCTGTGTATCACCCCCAAACTGATGGGCTGGTTGAAAGATTCAACAAAACCCTAAAACAAATGTTGAAGAAAGTGGTGGATAGAGATGGAAAGGATTGGGACTGTCTACTTCCTTATCTGATGTTTGCTATTAGGGAGGTGCCCCAATCCTCTACGGGATTCTCCCCCTTTGAGTTACTGTATGGGAGACACCCAAGAGGGCTGTTGGATATTGCCAAGGAAACTTGGGAAAGTGAGAGTTCTCCCCACAGGAGTGTGATTGAGCATGTCGCCCTGATGCAAGACCGAATTGCACAGGTAATGCCCATCGTGAAGGAACATTTGGCCCAAGCGCAGTTAGCACAGCAGAGAGTGTACAACCGTGGAGCCAAGACCCGTACCTTTTCCCCGGGGGATAGGATACTGGTACTTGTCCCTACGGTTGAAAGTAAATTCCTTGCCAAATGGCAAGGCCCCTACGAGATAATGGAAAAAGTGAGCGAAGTGAATTACAAGGTCAGACAACCAGGAAGGCGAAAGCCCGAACAGATCTATCACGTTAATCTGTTGAAAGCCTGGAGAGATAGAGAGTCCCTAGTCGCAGACACTTGGTCACCAGCTCAAACTGGTTGCGTGATTCCTGAGGTTGGAATAGCAGCCACCTTGTCACAACCCCAACAACAGGAGGTTAAGGAGTTTGTGCTTCGCAACAAGGAGGTATTCTCTGAGCTGCCGGGACAAACATCTGGGGTAGAGCATGACATCATTACCCCGCCCGGTGAAAGGGTGAAGTTAAAACCCTATCGGATCCCAGAGGCCCGACGGGAGGCAATACGGGAGGAAGTACAGAAAATGCTGAACTTAGGGGTGATAGAGGAGTCCCAAAGTGATTGGTCTAGTCCCATTGTGTTGGTGCCTAAACCGGATGGGAGCTGGCGATTTTGTAACGATTTTCGTCAGTTGAACAAAGTTACAAAATTTGACACCTACCCCATGCCACGTATAGATGAGTTGATCGACCGGCTGGGAACAGCCCGATACATGACGACTCTTGACCTCACAAAAGGGTATTGGCAAATCCCCCTGGCCAAGTCGGCCAAAGAGAAAACCGCATTTGTAACCCCAGACGGGGCGTTCCAATATAAAAGAATGCCGTTCGGGTTACAGAATGCGCCGGCCACATTCCAGCGGAAAATGGACCAGATGCTGAGGCCCCATCGGAAGTATGCTGCGGCTTACCTGGATGACGTAATTGTCCATAGCACAGATTGGGCCTCACATCTGCCAAAAGTGCAAGCAGTCCTGGACTCTGTTCGGGAAGCGGGGTTTACGGCTAACCCCAAGAAGTGTACCATTGGGCAGGAGGAGGCCAAATATCTTGGGTACACCATTGGGAGGGGAGTAATAAAACCCCAACTCAACAAAGTCGAGGCCATCCAGAGTTGGCCACGTCCCAACAGCAAGAAGCAGGTACGAGCCTTTCTGGGAATCGCTGGGTATTATCGGCGATTCATTCCCCACTTTGCTTCTAAGGCTGTGCCCCTAACCAACCTGACGAAGGGGAAAGGGTCGGTCATGATTAAATGGACCCCCGAGGCTGAGGCAGCATTCCAATTCTTGAAACAAGCCTTATGTAGCCAGCCAGTGTTGTACTCACCCGACTTCTCTAAAGACTTTGTCGTACAAAGTGATGCGTCAGATGTGGGGTTAGGAGCAGTATTGTCCCAGGTCTGGAACGGGGAAGAGCACCCAGTCATTTACCTCAGCAGGAAGTTGAAGTCCCATGAGGTAAATTACGCCACCGTTGAAAAGGAGTGTTTAGCGGTGAAGTGGGCTCTAGATTCCCTTCGGTACTACCTGCTAGGTAGGCACTTTGACTTGGTTACGGATCACGCTCCGTTAAAGTGGATGGCTCAAAACAAGGAAACAAATAGAAGAGTGAATAGGTGGTTCCTGGCCCTCCAGGAATTCAACTTCACAGTAAAGCATCGCCCTGGCGTTCAAATGGGGAATGTGGATGCTTTGTCTCGAGTACATGAATGCCTGATTGCTGGTGTTCCAACCCCGAGGTTAAAACAAGAGGGGGGGGTATGTGACAGCAGGAAGGTAAAGTCACCTGGTTGCATCCAGGGGGGTAGATATATTTCGCCCAGATTCAGGCTTTACGCCGACTTATACAACTAGGTGGAGAGTTGTATAAGCCCAGCTGAGGCTAGTGGGCTCATGGATGACTCATACCTCTAGGGAGAGTGTGGGGCGTCGTGCAGACAGGGAGTTGATGAGACCAGCTGAAGCTTGTCAGCTCATTTAGGCCTCTATAAGAACTCCCAGCTTCATTAGATGTTAGCTCATGCCTGGACCCAGACCTGTGTGGACTGTCTAGGGAGAGTGAACCCCTGTGCGGTGAGACAAAGCCTGTGTGGCTATTTGCTTGGACATTTAAAACCAGGGACTTAGGGACTAGGACAGCACTAGGCTGATCCCAGTTGTTAGTTAGGAAACCTGTATGTTTAGTCAGAGGTCAAGTTGACCAGGATTTATTTTGTTTATGTTTCTTTTTCTTTGCTGTGTTTTGTCACTGTAAATAGAAAATAAACCGCACCTTTTTGATTTTGAAAACCACAACCTCCGTTTGCTGGGCCTGTTTTTGTGTGGGGAGCCCACCTCGGGGGTCACACACCCGCTGCCGAGCCAACCCCCTCACAATATATATAGCCCACAACAAAACAAATGAATGTCAAGTCTCAAAGCACATAGGTGCTACCCAGCAGGACTCAGGAGTAACAGAGGTAGCAAAAGCCTGAAGCATTAATAAGTAGCAAAGCAGAAAAACATCAATTGCAATTCAGCCAGTCAATATGGGCTGATTTTTCAAGCTTTTGTGTCTGAAACAGCAGTAAAAAAAAAAAGAAAAGGAGACCAGACCATCCACCAGTCTGCTTCTGTGTCCCAGAGCAGTTCGTAACAGGAGGCTTTAAATTATAACACTATCTCCCTCCTGATCGTGGTCCCTCCAGCCTGCTGCCTAAATAGTGCTTTTTCTTTTCCTTTAATAGGCAAGAAGGCAAGTAGGTAAAGTAGATTCTAGTACCCTGTCTACTGACCCACGGTTTTGCAATTCAGCTGGTTTGGGGTGTCTGTGGGGCTTTGTATAGCTCTGTGAGCCTCCGTGAAGCTTCCTTATCTCCTCGGTGGGTCCCGATCCTTGAGATCTTTCAGCCCCTCTCAAGTGCCTCCAGCTGATGTGCTTTCTCAGACTTATGTGGAGGTAATCGCCGTCACGCTCCTTCTCCGGCTATCCACCAGGCTCCAGGGTTCCAAGCTTCCCAGCCTCTCACGCTGCGGGCGGCAGCAGCAGTGCCAGAAGCGGCTTCACTCCTCAGTTCAATCCTCCTTTCCCTATAGGCAGGACCTGAAACCAGAGATGTGTCTGCATCTTCTGATGCTTCCTTCGGCCGCAAGGTTTTGCAGGCGGCTGTTTAACGTTGCAACTCCGTTGAGGAGCTCTGCTTGTGTGGGGTGAAGTTTTTTTTTCCTTGATCCTGTTCCCACCCCTCTTCTTTGACACTGCTTTGGGATGTCCCACTTGTCAAGATTGAAGAGGCTGTGTCCGTCCATGGACGGTAAGAGAAAATAGGATTTTTGTACTCACCGTAAAATCCATTTCTCTGACGTCCATGGACGGACACAGCACCCACCCCTCCTTTTTTGGGGTTTGTACTGCTTTGTTACGAACTGAGGCTGCTGGCTGCAGGGAGGAGGGTTATGTCCAGAGGGACTGCCCCCTGGGCGGGGCTGTTTAGCTCTGGTAATGTAATGTATGTTAAAACATCTAACATTCTGCCTAGTCTTCTCCTATGAGCAGGGACATAAACCCACTTGTCAAGATTGAAGAGGCTGTGTCCGTCCATGGACGTCAGAGAAATGGATTTTACGGTGAGTACAAAAATCCTGTTTTGCCATGTAGTTGCACATCCCATTAATTTGTTGAGATCTTTTTGCAAGGTTTCCACATCCTGCGGAGAAGTTATTGCCCTACTTAGCTTAGTATCGTCCATGCATGCACGCATATGCATATGCATGCAACATTCCAGGTAGTGACGCAGCACTTACTTCCCCGACATGTTAACTCTTTCCATGGGACCAATGGGGTAATAGTAGTGCTTAACAATACTAGCAATGTTCCCAATGCTGAGACACTCAGCTTATTTTTGTTGGTGTCCAATTTCGTCTGTAGGCAGCAGTATAAACCAATTTTTTCTATATCAGCCCTTCTCAAATTTTAACATGGAGGAACCCATAAAATAACTTACTGCTCCCAGGGAACTCCTGCTAAAATCTACTATATCTACAGCTTACGGTACATTTGTGTAATGGTCATTGGAGAGAATTCCAATTTTACAGATCACTAAAAGTATCATTGTTGTTGGTGGTTACTTATCTGAGAGGTAGAGATGGACCGAACACCCCCAGGTTCAGTTTGCGCCAGAACTTTCAAAGATCGCAAAAGTTCAGAGCTGAACAACGAACCCCATTAAAGTCTATGGGATCCGAACTGGAAAAATCGAAAGTGCCTAATTTGAAGGCTTATATGCAAGTTATTGGACATACATAATTTATGGGGTTCTGGGTACTGTCCTGGGGGACATGTATCGATGCAAAAAAAGTTTTAAAAAAGGATTATTTTTAAATAAGTAGTGATTTAATGATGCTTAAAGTTAAACAATAACAATGAAAAATTCCTTTAAATATAGTGCCTGGGGGGTACCCTTCGTCTGCCTGTAAAGTGGCGCATCTGTACCGTGTATAGAACCTGCTGCAGCAAAAATTATATTAAGTCCCCATGCACACGTTTTTAGGTAGAGGTGCGCATCTTCACTGGTCTCATCTAATTTGATTAGATTACGATTATGATGTTAATAATTCTTTTCCGCGATGCATCACGATTACTGCCCATGGTTTTCAATAAAAAAATTCAGGCAGTCAGAAAAAATCAATTTTTTTAAATCTGTTCTTAAAAAAAGACAACACTCCCTGCATGTAGCAAAGTCTAAACACAGCAGACAACTTAAAGAGGAGCTCCAGGCTCCCCCCAAAATACTGGAGAGGGTCAAAGACTGCAGACATACTACAGGAGAGGGTCAGAGAATGCAGACATGATACAAGAGATGATCAGAGCCTGCAGACATGATACAAGAGAGGGCAAAGACTGCAGACATGATACAGGAGATGGTCAGAGACTGCATACCTACTACAGGAGATGGTCAGAGAATACAGACCTACTAGAGGAGATGGTCAGAAAATGCAGACATGATACAGCAGATGGTCAGAGACTGCAGACATGATACAAGAGGGGGTAAGAGACTGCAGATATGATACAAGAGAGGGTCAAAGACTTCAGACATTATACAGGAGATGGTCAGAGACTGCAGACATACTACAAGAAATGGTCAGAGACTGCAGACATACTACAAGAGAGGGTTAGAGAATGCAGACATGCTACAAGAGATTGTCAGAGAATGCAGAGATAATACAGGAGACAGTCAGCAGATAAGTATCATATCATTTTTATTTTAAACAAAGAGTATTAATACCCTTTTTTTTTTTGTAAAATCTTTTTATTGAAGTTTTTATAGACACACACATTTTGCCCACACATAGGCACAACATCTGCCCACGCAGGGGCCGTTACCCTGTGTCGGCAACATACCGACACAGGGCCACAAATAACACATACACTTTAACTTAACTTACACTGTAACCCCAGACTGGGGGAGAGGGTCCATTCAAGATAAGTCATGCTCAAAGTGATATCAATAGAGGATGGTAGCCTGAAAAAATTGTTTGGGTTAAGAAAATGATAACCTAGTGATACGTTACAAGTTTAGGCATTGGTCACTATTCACTTGCCGTGTTTCTGTCCTCTAGCCAACAACTCCACACCCTTTCAAATTTGTGCGGACAACCTCTGGACGAGTAAGTGGCTTTATATAGGGGCAAACTGGCATTAACTAATCTTTTCCAGAATTTAACAGAGGGGGGAGAAGGTTGTTTCCAGTTCATCGTAATGGCTTTGCGCGCATAGTATAGTAGCAGGGATATGAGTGTTTTCCTGGCTCTGATCATTGGCAGTTGATCAACTAGTCCTAGCAAACAGTATATAGGTTCATATGGGACGCAAGTCCCAGTGGCCTTAGTGATCACCCGTAGCACTTCATTCCAATAGTGTACGATTGCTGGGCAAGCCCAGAAAATGTGGAAGAAACCCCCTGGTTGGTAGGAGCAACGCCAGCACTCCGGAGAATGCTCCGGCGACATCTGGTGAAGCCTGTGAGGTGTGTAGTGAGCTCTGTGTACAATTTTATATTGGACTAATTTATCCCTCGCTGAGACCAGCGGGGAGAAGGGAAAATCCCAAACCTCCCGCCAGTCGTCGTCGTCCAGCCCCGGTATGTCCTCCACCCATTTCCTGCGAAGGGAAGACAGCTCGGGGATAGCAGCAACCAGCAGGGATCCATAGATCTGAGATGTAGGCTTTTCCAGGTCTTTCACCCGGATGGTAGATTCTAGCTCGGAGTATGCCAGTTCAACTGGCCTGCTCAAAAATTGGCACCTGTAGTCATGTGCAATTTGGAGATATCTAAAGTGGGCTGAGTATTAATACCCTTTAGTATCACTTTAACAAATTACACTATAATAATAAAACAAAGGTACATATTCTCCTTACAGCATATACACTGCGGGGGGGGGGGGGGGAATATATGCAGCTAAATGTAAATGTATTGCTATAGATATACTATTGGGTTATTTGCTGCTGGAGATACATATGTTGCTGATAGAGAAACACAATGCTAGATGAAATATGAAGCCGAGAGTTCTGCATCTACTTGCCATTGCTACCATATCCTTGTGTAAATGACCATTATTATATAGCCATTGTTAAATAGAAAGAAAGAGACCCGTGGGAGATTAATGTCCTTACTTAGTACCCAATGACAGTCTGTCAGGAGGATAAGCACTTCCTGTATTCCAGGACTCAGAGATGCCAAGCGGCTGGGGATGACGTCAGCGGGAGGCAGGAAAGAAGGGCATGGCTAACGCCCATGGCTCCTCTTTCAAAGCGCTCCTTTTGCTGTGAGGAGAGGCAGGGCATGGTGTGGAGGATGACGTCATCCGCCAATCGATTTAGTCGGTCGAAGCATCGATGAAGAATCACAGACGGCTGAATCGCGATGCATCTATACTATGATTATATTCAGCAACACCCCTACTTTTCAGACAGGCATTTTTTTGGGCAGCTTAAAATGCCTCACCATGTTATTCTTTGGCCTCATGCACACATAGGGGCTGATTTACGAACCATTTGCGCCATGAGTATCGGTGCACCGGCGTGCGCAACGGCAGTTTTGGTATTTACGAAACATTTGCGCCGGTAACGCAGCGCTATTCCCCATTTACTATAGTGTTCTCAGCGCACGGGAGGAGGCGCTCAGTGCGCCACTATGGACCTGGCGCACGGCATCTTCAAATCAAAATTATAAGAAGCTGGAAGTTCCAATATAATGGGGTGATGTGAGGAAGTATAGTGACAACTGCTCAAGTAACAAATATGCCCAAAATAGAATGAGAAAGTAACTTTTTCTGAACCAGCCTGCTGCGCCTGCAATTACGTTTATAACTGCGAGAGGCCTATTTGTGCACTGCACGGCATTTGCGCTCATTCAAATGCGCTGGTTCACTGCGCCGGCAAAATCTTAGTAAATGTCAAGTCACATAAATGCATTTGCATAAGTTGAACAGGTGCACCTCTAAACTTGCCATTATATAACAGTCCTTGCACAAAATTACATTTCTAAAGGAAAAAAATAAGTAATTTAAAAGCACTCACGGCTATAATGAATTGCCGGTTCCCGTCAATACAGAGAAAAGTAATTGAAAGTCTTTGAAAAAAAATGCGGTGACCCCGCCCCCCTCTGACACCACGGCGAAAGCCATAGGGAAGTCCCCGTGAAGTCCATGTGCGTCAGAGGGGGGAGGGGTCACCGGGTGGCCCCGCACTCAGAGAAGAACTGTCAGACTGTCAGAAGAACAGAAGCGTCACACAGGGGGAACCTCCAATGCAAGCGGAATGCAAGAAGCCGGAGCAAGATGCGGACGAGAACACCGAAGGAAGAAGGAAGATGAAGAGGAAGAACAAGATGGAGGAAGAAACCCGAATGGAGAAAAGAAGAAGATGGAAGAAGAAGAAGCAGGGAAAGGAGAATACATTAATAAAGTAATTGTCAAAAACCGGCTATTGTCATATTTAACATTTTTGACACTTTTTTTGTGAAATGGTAGGGGTACATTTGTACCTTATTACCATTTCACACGGGAGGGGCCGGGATCTGGGGATCCCCTTTGTTAAAGGGGGCTTCCAGATTCTGATAAGCCCCCCGCCCGCAGACCCCCACAACCACCGGGCACGGGTTGTGGGGATGAGGCACTTGTCCCCATCAACATGGGGACATGGTGCTTTGGGGTCCAGACCCCAAAGCATCCTCCCCATGTTGAGGGCATGTGGCCTGGTACGGTTCAGGAGGGGGGGCGCTCTCTCATCCCCCCTCTTTTCCTGCGGCCTGCCAGGTTGCGTGCTCAGATAAGAGTCTGGTGTGGATTTTTAGGGGGACCCCCACGCCATTTTTTTTAAAGTTTGGTGTGGGGTTCCCCTTAAAATCCATACCAGTCCTAAAGAGCCTGGTACGGATTTTGAGGGGGACCCCCACGCCATTTTTTTTTCATTTGGCGCTGAGTTCCCCTTAATATCCATACCAGACCTGAAGGGCCTGGTAATGGAATTTTGGGGAACCCCCACGCATTTTTTTATTTTTTTTCAAAGACTTTAAATTACTTTTATCTGTCTTGATGGGAAATCTGCAATTCATTACAGCCGCAAGTACTTTTAAATTACTATTTTTTTACTTTAGATCATCGGACTGTTATAAACATGGAAAACGTGCGCTACTTTACAGGCATACTATAGACACCCCCCAGGTATGATATTTATGGCCAGTTCACACCAGATGCAGTGCAGTGCGTTTTTTTGATGCATGAAAATCGCAAAGAAAGTTGATCACATTAATGCCAATGGCATAGTTCACACCACTGCAGTCCGTTCCAGTGCGTTTCAGAAAGGAAAAAAAAAATTGGTCATGCTGCATTTTTTATGTACAGAACTGTACTGGACCGCAGTAAAACGCATCAAAAATGCACCGGAACGTACCAAAAACGCACCGAAACGCACCTAAATGCACAAAAGACGCACTGCAACGCACTTGTCCTTATTAGGGCCAGTTCACACTAGACGCAGTTCCGTTCAGTTCCGTGTGCTTTTTTACTGCACAAAATGCATGCACAGTATTTTCCATGTATTCCAATGGCTCTAGTTGGCTCTAGTTCACACCATGCAGTCTGTTTCGGGTCAGTTTCTGCACCGGAAACTGACCGGAAACTGACTGTATGGTGTGAACTAGAGCCAACAAGAGCCATTGGAATACATGGAAAACACTGTGCCACTGTGCATGCATTTTTAGTGCAGAAAAAATGTGCACGAAACTGAACGGAACTGCGTCTGGTGTGAACTGGCCCTTAAGGTTAAGTGAAAAGAGGGGGGAAAAAGCGCTGGACTGCATCAAAAACACACCAAAAACGCATCAAAAATTCACTGGAACGCATTAAAAACACGCATGCATAAAAGCACCTGGAACGCATCCAGACTGCGTTTCTATGGTGTGAACTGGCCCTTAGAACTGGCCCAGTTCACACCATAGAAACACAATCCGGATGTGTTCCAGGTGCTTTTTTGCATGCGTGTTTTTGATGCGTTCCAGTGAATTTTTGGTACGTTTTTGATGCAGTCCAATGCTTTTTTTTTCACCCCTCTTTTTTATTAACCATAGATAAGGACAAGTGTGTTCCAGTGCATTTTTGGTGCATTAAGGTGCGTTCCAGTGCGTTTTTGATGCGTTTTGCAGCGTTCCAGTGCAGGTAAAATGCAGCATGTTCTACTTTTTTGTGGAACTGGAATGCACTGGAACAAACACTGCCATTTAGAACCATATAACCAACTTTCCATGCATTTTTGATGCATAAAAAAACGCAATGGACTGCATGTGGTGTGAAATGGCCCTTAAGCAATTTGGCATATTTAAAGGCACTTCTCCTTGTTTTGTTTTTGGTTTTGTCCAAATTGGTGACATTGATATATGTCCCTTAGGGTGGGACCTGGCCCCCATACCCATTTTAAGGCCAATAACTAGAAGATAAGCCAGCCAAGTGGGGACTAACAAAATTAAGTCAGTTCCCATAGACTGCAATGGTATTTGTTGTATAGCTTTTGCCCATGTTAGGCCCTTTGTTTGCCCCCCCCGGACCGGGGGGTGTTTGTCCTATCTCTAATTTTGTAGCATGCTGGATGATGTGCTTAATTGTGGACAGGAGGGGGAGCTTATTTTCTGCTAGCTGCATTTCTGTTGGTCTGAGCATGCTCAGGGACTTCGTTTTTTTTTTGGTGCTTTTTGTGTGTGAACAGCACCTGGATGTTTCTGGGCATGCTCAGAGAGAGTGTGTTTTTTGGGTTAGTAATTGAAGGACATCCTTAACAGGTGTACCCACTTTGAAGTTCAGTCTCTACATTGTGTTTTCAATTGCCTCATTAGCACACAAACCTATGTTATATAAAGCTTGCAGATAGCATTCTCTCCCTTGCCCTGAAAAGAGGCAAGATTGTGTGTGTGTGGCCAGCCGGCAAAAAGTACATTTTGGTGTCCTTATCAAGTTTGTAACACATGTATTTTATTTGTTATGTCTTTGCAAAACAGATGTTTGTTTTACCTTTGTTGATTGTATTTTTTTGTGTTGGGGATATGTTCCCCTGAAATATTTTTGATGTTGTTAATGTGTGTCGTTTGTTCACTTTGATTTAATTGTCTGTGCTGCATTATTTTGCTAAATCTTTCTCAAGATGTTGTGACTAATGTTTCAAATTTACCTTAAAGTCCTGTTTTGTTGACCAATAAAATTTGATGCAAAGTTTGATGTTTGTTTTTTGTTTTCTATGCAACAAATGTGACAGCTGCAGCTTAACTATGCTGATTGGCATGTCAAAACAAAACCGGTGTGATTTGTCTACCCTGGTGCCTTCATGGTAGCATATGCATGGATTGTGTGCTGCCATGGATAGTCACCAGGAAATGAAAAATACAGAGCAGTAAGTATTAAATTTTCCTTTTTTACTGCAGTGGTTCTCAGCCTCAGTCCTCAAGTACCCCCAACAGGACATGTTTTGTGAATTTATCTTATCGAGAACTGCTGTCCAAAATACCAAACCATTGACTGTGATTTAAAGCACATGTGCAAGATGAAGGAAAACCTGCAAACATGGCCTGTTGGGGGTATTTGAGAAGCACTGATTTAGAGCACTGCACTTAAAAATAGCTCAAGGCAATACTATTCTAATTGTGGGCATTTTGAGGGAAACCAAGTAAGTGTTAGAACCCCTGCTTGTTTTTTTTAGGTTGGCCTTGCTGTCCCTTTTAGTAAAATTGGCTTCACTTCCTGTCACACAGCTAAACAGGAAGTGAAGGTAAAACCCTACCAATGTCTTTTCTTGGGGACACACAGATCAATCTAACTAGTGTCCCCATTAAGCAAATTGCACTCTAGCACTTTGTTGTGTACACCCCAAATCATTAGGTAGTTTGGGGTTTAGTAAAGGCAAATCCACTCTGCAGTACAAGTGTAGTTGCTTAAAATCTGAGGGGAAGCACTGGTGATTGTAACATCCAATCATGTAAAAGCAAAGATGGTGTTTTTTTGTTTCTTTGCATGTCCCCCTCGGATATCCAGCAAGTGCGCTTGTAGTGCAAAGTGGATTTGCCTTTAGTAAATAAACCCCAAAGTCCAAGATACCCAATAATTTGGGGTGTACCCAGCAAAGTGCTGGAGTGCAATTGACATAATGGGGAAACTATTTAGATTGACCTGTGTGTCCCCAAGGAAAGACATTGGTAGGGATTTACCCTCACTTCCTGTGTGGCTATGTGACAGGAAGTGAATTATTTGGAATGATAAAGTGGCCAAATTTGGGAGTTGTCTTCACCCTATCAGGGGTGCAGACATCCCCAAAAACTGTCCAGACTTCTAATCCCTCTGCACTCTATCCCCAAGCAAAAATAAGAAAGGATTTCATTTAGTTTAACTTTGCAAAGACACATTCTTAAGTTCAATTGTGATGCATGTCAATGGCCCATTTAGACCCTCTTTAACCACTTGAGATCAGTGCTATAGCTGATCGACAGCCACAGCACGGTCCTCAATTGACTCGGGTGATCACAGATCCAGGTAAGGGGCCGATCCATGCCCCTTACCATTTGATCAGCTGTGAGCCAATGACAGCTGATCACATGATGTAAGCAAAAGCTCGGTAATGGTTTTTGTTTTCTCATTTTCCTCACAGCGTGAGCATAAAAAAAGGCAATCACCAACTTATGTGAAAGGGACATCGGGCCCGAAGAGGAAGAGGCAATTCTGCGTCATCTGTGACAATCAGTAGCCCCTGCCAGTGCCACCTATCAATGCCCACCACTGGTGCCAATCAGTGCCACCTAGCAGTGCTGCCTATCAGTGCCCATCACTGCCAACTATCATTGCCACCTAGCAGTGCCACTTCTCAGTGCCCACCAGTGCCAACTAGCAATGCCACCTCTCAGTGCCCACCCTTGCCGCCTTATCAGTGCCCATCGGTGCCCATCAGTGCAGTCTCATCAATGAAGGAGACAAATTCAATTTTTTCTAAATTTTCTAACTAAATATTAAAATATCCTTTTTTTTTTTTTTTTTTTTTTATTCAGTCTTTTGCATTTATAGAGAAAAACAAACGCAGAGGTGATCAAATATCACCAAAAGAAAGCTCTATTTGTGTGAAAAAAAATTATTAAAATTTTATTTGGTTACAGTGTTTTTCATGACCGTGCAATTGTCATTCAAAATGCATCAGCGCTGAAAGTTGAAATTTGGTCTGGGCAGGAAAGGGGTTTAAGTGCCCAGTAAGCAAGTGGTTAATAAAAGGCTACATGCACCCGGACGTTTTTCCAGCCACTTGTTTGAGCGTTTTTTGCAGCTTAAAAACGCCTGTCCATGTTAGCCTATGGCCTCATGCCCACCATGGCGTTTTTGAGCTGTAAATGGCATAGCCATTTTTAGGCCCCATGTACATGGGACACTGGTGCAAAGTCTTCTGAACTAAGGTTGAAACCGGCGTTTATAAACGTGCGTTTTGCCACGTTTGCATGCCGCGTTTTCGTCTATAAGCTTTTAGTTAGAAAACATCATAAGGACCCTCCCTAAGCTCAAAAAAAGTATTATTAACCATTTCAGCCAGTTTGTGAGACCAGAGTGAGTAGCAGCAGCTGAGAGAGCAGCAGTGTACTTGTATTTAGCGTGTCACTTGCCACATCACTTGCCACAAGTTGTGGATTGTCCACTTGCCACGTCACCTGCCACAAGTTGTGGATTGTCCACTTGCCACGTCATCTGGCCACGTCACGTCAAGTTTGGGATTGTCCACAATGCAATGCAAGCAATTACATTTTTTTTAAGATATTTTTAATGGTTTTTCATCATTTGCCATTATTTTTGAGTTTTTCAATGTAAAAAAATAGGTCATCTTTAAAAAACGCTTATAAACGAAAACGCGGTTAAACGCCGGTACTGCGTTTGGCGTCTGAAACGTGGAAATCTTTGGCGTCTGAACGCATTTTTTTGCTTTCTGAAAAACAAGGTTATACGCAACTGGGCCAGTTCACACCTTGGAAACGCAGTCCGGATGCGTTCCAGGTGCTTTTCTGCATGCGTGTTTTTGGTGCAGTCCAGTGCTTTTTTTACCCCTTTTTTCTTAGGCCTCATGCCCATGGACGTTTTAAAAAAACGGGCTGTAAAGCTAGTACAGACGCCAGGAAAAAAGCGGCATTTTTAACGCGATTATTTCCGCGTTTTGCATTGAATTCAATGCACGTTTCCCCGCGCTAGCTTTCAGCCGCGTTTTTCTTTCTCTATTCCTAATCAATGGTTCCCTATGGGAGTCCATTGATTTGAATAGAGGTCACACCAGAAGTCGGATCAAGATGATGCGGGGCGACTCGTGTGCGGAGAACCTTGAAAGGGAACCAGGCGAAAAAAAAAATAAAAAATTAGCGTGAGGTTCCCCCAGGACGATACCAGACCCTTCGGTCTGGTATGGATCTTGAGGGGAAGCCCCCACACCAAAAAAACAATGGCGTGAGGGTTCCCCCAGGATCCATACTAGACCCTTATCCGAGCACGCAGCCCGGCAGGTCAGGAAAGGGGGGCGAGCGAGCGCCCCCCCTAGACCATACCAAGCCACATGCCCTCAACATAGGGGGGTTGGCACTGTGCCCCCCACCCCAAAAATGTCAATTAAAAAAACACACTACACAGGTTTTTAAAGTAATTTATTAGGCAGCTCCGGGGGTCTTCTTCCGACTTCGGGGGTCTTCTTCCGACTTCGGGGGCCTTCTTCCAACTTCGGGGGTCTCTTCCGACTTTGGGGGTTCTCTTCCGACTTCGGGGGTCTCTTCTTCTGCTCTCCGGTGTCGCCTCTGCGCTCTCTGGTTCTTCTCCCGCTCTCCGGTGCTTTCTGCCTTCTTCGTCGCTGTCTTCTTCGCTCTTCTCTCCTCCCGATGTTGACTCGATGCTCTCTGCCGCTATATTGCCGTGTGTGCGGAGCGCAACGACTTATATAGGCATGAGGCGTGGTCACCGGGTGATGCCACCCGGTGTCCCCGCCCCCGTATGATGTCACAGTCCCATCATTCCCTAGCACTGTCACGTCATACGGGGGCGGGGTCATCGGGTGGCATCACCCTGTGACCACGTCCCATGCCTATATAAGTCGTTGCGCTCCGCGCGCGGCATTATAGCGGCAGAGAGCGACGAGTCAACATCGGGCGGAGAGAAGAGGGAAGAACATGACGATGAAGACCGGGCCCCCGCTAGCAAAAGAGCTGGAAGAAGATAGCTGAGGCACCCGGCAAAAAGCAGAAAGAATCGTAGAGCGTGGAGAAGGCACCGGAGAGCGGGAGAAGAACCAGAGAGCGCGGAGACGACACCGGAGAGCAGAAGAAGAGACCCCCGAAGTTGGAAGAAGACCCCCGAATTCGGAAGAAGACCCCCGGAGCTGCCTAATAAATTACTTTAAAAACCTGTGTAGTGTTTTTTTATTGACATTTTTTTTCCACCAGGTGAATGGGTAGGGGTACGATGTACCCCATACTCATTCACATAGAATGGGGGGCCGGAATCTGGGGGCTCCCTTATTAAAGGGGGCTCCCGGATTCCGATAAGCCCCCCACCCACAGACCCCGACAACCAACGGCCAGGGTTGTCGGGAAGAGGCCCTTGCCCCCCTGACCCAAAGCACCCACCCTCCCCATGTTGAGGGCATGCGGCCTGGTACGGTTCGGGGGGGGCGCTCGCTCGTCCCCACCCCCTTTCCTGACCGGCCGGGCTGCGTGCTCGGATAAGGGTATGGTATGGATTTTGGGGGGACCCCCAGGCGGGTTTTTTCGGCATAGGGGGTTCCCCTTGAAATCCATACAAGACCTAAGGGCCTGGTATGCTCTTGGAGGGGAACCCATGCCGTTTTTTTTTTAATTTGGCGTGGAGTTCCCCCTCATGATTCATACCAAACACAGGGGACAGCGAGCGCGAGGTGTGCAGTACCCTGTCGCCGAGAACCAGCGCGGTGGGATCACGCTGGAAATATTCTCGCGGGCAGGTACTGGCAAAGAAGCCTATCCTGGAGGCGGCTTCAAGTCGCTCCAAGTCGCGCTGTGGTTCACGCTCAAGTCGTGTCCAAGTTGCCTCGCAAAGTCGCGCTGCCCCTGTGTGAACCGGCACATGAGTCGCCCCGCAAGTCGGATCATCTTGATCCGACTTCTGGTGCGACCTCTATTCCAATCAATGGGCTCCCATAGGAAACTATTCATTTTGAATAGAGACAGAGAAACGCCGCTGATATTTTTATTTTCTATCACATTGCGCCGCCGGTTCACACGCCCAATTAATGATTTATCCGGCGCACCAATTAAGGTATGAACCAGCGCAGTGCAGTGTTCTTAGTAAATCACCCCCATAGTCTTTTAGGAGCTGTAAGTGGCATAGGCGTTTTGAACCTGCAGAAAAAAAAAAAAAAGGGCCAGTGCGTTCTAAAGACCAGCATTACAGCTGTAAAAACGACTGACGCTGCTAAGCGCAGCTTAACGCTGGATACAGCGTTAAGCCGCATCAAACGTTTGTTTTTTTTTTGACATGTCAAAATCAATGGTTCCCTATGAGAGCCATCTTAACTGATCCAAATTTTAGCCCATTGATTGAAAATAAAAGTCGCATCCAAGTCAGATCATCATGATCCGACTTGTGGCATACGACTTGTGCTATGAGGATCTTGAAGGGGTTCCCCACGTAAAAACAAAACAAAAAAAATGGTCTGAGGTCCCCCCTAAGACCACAGAAGACCGATTTGGTATGGATTTTGAGGGGTTACCCGACGCCGAAAAAAACGGTGTATGGCCCCCAGAACACAAACCAGACCCTTATCCGAGCATGCAGCCCAGGAGGTCATGAAAGGGGAGGGGCGAGAGAGCGCCCCCCCTCCTGGACCATACCAGGCCACATGCCCTCAACATAGGAGGGTGGGTGCTTTGGGGCACGGGGGCTCTGCGCCCCCCACCCCAAAGTACCTTGTCCCCATGTTGATGGGGACAAAGGCCTCTTCCGGACAACCCTGGGTGGTGGTTGTGGGGGTCTGCGGGCATGTGAATAAGTATGGGGTACATTGTAACGATTCCCATTCACCCCCAAAAAAAGGCAGTGAAGTGTTAATAAAACAACAGACGGTTTTCACAAGTCCTTTATAAAAAAAATTAACATGTTCTGGTCGGCGGTGGAGAAGACAGCAGCGGGGGAGAAGACAGCATTTGTTATCAGTGCGTTACTGTACGTTTAACACAGTATATAACCAGTACATTGATAAATATGGGGAATGTGGCGCTTACTAAAACTCATACATTATGAAACTAACCTAAATAAAATTCATAATAGGACTCCAAGTGTGAAATGTTGCAAAAAAATATACTGCTATCACAGTATAAAATAAATTATGCCTGTGCAAATAATGATAATAATGTGCAACAATAGGAACTATGCAAATTGACAATATAAAGTGCAAAAAACAATTGTGCAAAGCATAGCAAAAATTATGCAATAATGGCAAACAATGTGCAAATGGCAATCAAAGACTTCCAACAAGGGAAATCTGCAAAGTTCTATGTGCAAAAAGTTCAATGTATATGGAATATTCACATATACAGTGCAAAAATTCGAATGTGATAATGAATCCAAAACGTGTATTAAAGTTCATCAGATGTAAAGTGCAAGTGCCACCATCCAGCTGATCTCCACCATTTAGTGTGGGTAACAATATTTTCCCCAGCCTCTCACCTCATGTATCAGATAAATGAGAAAAAATTGTAGAAACCCTAAAACCACCGACTACAATAAATGAGCACTTCTGAAGTAAGTAAAAATTAATAACAGATACAGTGCATATTAAAATATATAACCAATTTAAGGAAATCACAGTTGAGCTGCTGCCATAAATACTTGCTGAAAGCAAGCAAAAAGAGATATGGAAACACACACACAACCTAGATCATGTGCAGACAGAGCTACATTTACCAGCAATAATCTCCCACGGCTGAATTCACAGATCCCGTTTTTTATGCTGGTCTGAAAGTCTTATTCATCAAAATAAATTGTGGCAAAGTTCTTTCAAAGTATGCAATATTGTATGTTGTCCCTGTTCTTTGTTCAAACAAGAGAAGATCACTACACACAAGACAACAGATTATAGCCACTACTGACTCCGATGTATAAATCAGGATTGGAGAGCATCCCCCTATAGATTACCGTATTTTTCGCTCCATAAGACGCACCTAGATTTTAGAGGAGGAAAATATAAAAATAAAAAAACTTGAACCAAATGGTGTACTAAAATATTTAATAAAGTATAACAGAATAATATTTCTACACTAACAACTAATGTAAGGGGGCACCCTACACTGATCCCCAATTTAACTGGGACATTTACATGACCTCAATACAACAGGAGTATTTGCATATTTAGACATTTACACTGACCAGTAATGTAAATGGTGTATTTACAGTAACCCCCTCCCCCATCTCTCTACTAATCTCTGCATTCTTATCTCCCTCTCAGTACAACTCTGCCCCTCTAACTCATCTGCTAACCTCTGTCCCCCAAACCCCTCATCTTCTAACATCTGCACTCCAACCCCTCCTTCCCATTCAACTCTGCAGCCTCTGCACCTCAAACCCCCCTCTTTGATCCCCTCTACATGCCCCCTATATTCACCTGTATGCTGTTCCCACCTTCTAGGTGGGCGGCATGCAGAGGTGCGGGCGTAATTAGCATATGAATCGCGGCGGTCGACCTCATTAACATAACAATGCCCGCGCGATTTACATATCAATGCCGATCCTGTGGGGGTTAAATACAGAACAATACCCTTTTGTTTCTCTCCCAGTAGCAGCTGAAAGCATTAGAGAAACAGGATTTAGCTGGGGCAGAGTGATGCATAGGGCATCGTTCTGCCGTCGAAACGATCCCCCTATCAGCGGCTCTCCTGATTAGTATTCGCTCCATAAGACGCACACACATTTCCACCCGTTTTTTGGGGGATAAAAAGTGCGTCTTATGGAGCGAAAAATACGGTAGCTCCTTAGACAGCGCTGGATATTCACCATGTAGTGATGATAGAACTCTGCTTGTTGCCTTCTCCTCGGGAACATACACTCTCACGGTTAGTTGCTAGCAGGTTGGTCGGGTCAATGGCTAGATAGGCTCATTCATATGGAAAGGGGAAAAATAAAGAGCTCCATAGCGTGATCCCGTTTGAAAAATGTATTTAAATAAAACACCCCCTTGTAGCAAGTACACTTACAATTTTAAAATCAGAAAAGACATTGAGCACACTGTAGTATCCAGAAGGAGATCACGGTGATTCGAATGAACCAAACGGCTCGATTTTTAAACAGTAGCTGTGCTTATCAATTAATCAAGTTCTGGTTAGTGGTATAGCCACGCCCTGAGGCGTTTCGTCATCTAGGACATCATCTGAGGGCGTGGCTATATGACACGTCTCACCCTTTATATAGTAAACAGCTTCACACAATCGGTTCATTCGATAACCTGTGACCACTACCGTGGGTGCGCACCATAAAGGAAGCCTATCCTTCAATACTGATGTACACTCATGAGTGATATATGTATCGGAACAATCAGATGTTTAAACACCAGTATTCACAACCCCCCACTCAAACATGCACGGCATGTAATGTTACTACCCTTATTAGTGATAGCGTGATAAGAGTTGGGTGTGTGGCAAGGCGAGTTAGTAAAACACTGCTCACATACCAGATAGACCGGTGATACACATTCACATCCCGATCAACTCGTATCGGTCGTGTTCTTCTGTCACCATCTAAAACCATGTAGTGTGTATCGGAAGTGGGGCACGATGACTCATCACTCATCCGCTCACATCTACTGTGGTATTTGATATAATCTAACCCCATTGACATGCCGATCAGTTTATATCGGCTGTCGGAGTGCACAGATTGTATTTATCCATGGATTAAACCTCTGTGTAGTCATAAAACTGCATGAATATATGTTATGCCCGTGCTTAATCATAAATGGTGATTATCTAAGTACATCAATCAGGGCAACAATAATTGTTTAAAAAGTTTTAGACAGCAATGGCCGTAATTAATCGGGCCATATCATATATAATGGAAAACGGGTGGTTGATAATATAACAGTTATCTGCACATATAGCATAAATTGTACAGCAACCAGTTGGACGAGAAAATGGTGTTAAGAATGTGATTTAAAAAAGCTACTATTCGCCCAATATTAGAAAAGTAACAGTTAAAACATTAAAGGCAATTTAAAATCACACCATTCATACAATAGACCCAATACACAGGTAAATTAATAAAATCAGTGCTAAGAGGTGTATGATAATCAATGCTAGAAAATCACAAAATAATGATATATAATAAAAAAATAATAATATATATATATATATAATATTATAATGTAACATAATAACTAAATGTTGATGCACATAAAGCAATAAAATAAAATCAATTGAATGTATGATTGTTTAAAATGAATAGTTTAAAATTAATTAATTAATTGTAGCTAAAATGCAATTGTAACGAGCCCCTTTGCTCGCTCGGTTCCACTCTCCCGACACTCCTCTGCTACTATTGGATCATATTGCAGATCGCAACGTCTGATGGTTCGGTCATCCGATGCTCCAGGATTCAAACTACAGCTATGTGACATTCTAATCCATTTGTGAAAGCTCAGAACAAACACCAGGCAGGCTGTATGTAAGTTCAAACAGGAAAACTCATTTTATTGGATGCACACACACACTCTTATACAGCAGTTTGAACACCCTGCCCCCAACAACCACTTTCCTATTGGTCAATTGTAAAGTCCATTGTATTTCTCAATTAGGTTCTCTTGGCCATGCAAATGAGGACTTGAAACAGGGTCAGCAGGGATTGGTCCGATAGCTTGAATAGGAGAACTGAGATGTGTATTGACACAGAATGTGTATTGACACAGAAGCCCCAGGGGGTAATTAAAGTACATAAACAAACAATCAAACACAGAACAATGCTTTTCTTCCAGACCATGGAGCCGTCTGGAGGGGGGTTAGCCTTAAGACAGGGAAGAAGACCCCCCACTGTGTAATAGATTCAAATGAGAAATACTTCAGTATTCAAAGGTTCATGACAATACTCCCTCCTGGGAAATAGTCCAACAGCCACAGTGGGCCCCCGAACGGGTCAACTCAAGGATGTTGGAAAAGTAGTCTTAAGGTTTCAGGTCTGTCAGCCGGGATAACCCATCCACATTCCTGTCTTGAGGCCCTGGCCCATAATCGGAAGGCAGGAGGCTAGCATTCAGTCCTCTCCAAAAGCCTCTGTCCCGGCTAGATCTGTCACACATCTCCCCTTTCGGCAGGAGACTAACACAGGAGGTGACCCCAGAAGGGATGACTCCGAAGTTAGTCCATAGTTCTATTCCTCTAATGCCGGTATCCACACAGTACCCCAAATAAATTGCTCCAAACAGAGCATTACTTACCCAGCCAACCTCTGCCTATTTTTAGCACCGCTATACCGGTTTTTTGGCCGCGATTTACGGGTGCTACCGGGGGTATTTTAACCCCCGCTAGCGGCTGAAAAAGGGTTAAAAACGCCTGCAATAACGCCTCTTTGAGGCGTTTTGCGGGCGTATTAGAGGCGCTACCCCATTGATTTCAATGGGTAGGGGCACTATAGGAGCGCTATTTTTAGCGCTCCTATTGCGCCTCAAAGATGCGGCTTGCAGGAGTTTTTTGAGCCTCCTGCAAGCGCAACGCTCCAGTGTGAAAGCCCTCGGGCTTTCACATTGGATAGTATTGAGAGGCTTTTTTGGGGCGCATTGCAGGCGCTATTTATAGCGCAATAGCGCCTGCAAAGTGCCTCAGTGTGAAAGGGGCCTTAGTTGAGAGCAGAGGCCAGCGGCACTCTGCTCTGTTGCCAGCTCTTCTGCTGGGTTTCTGTGCGTGGAGACTGCAGTCCCATCCACTGATCTCCGCTCAAGTTGCAGTTGTGTGCAGAGGCCAGTAGCATTCTGCCTTGCTGCCAGTGATTCAGCTGGGGGTAAAAGCTTTACCACCTCAGCTTGTTGCTGGAGAGAGGGGCCAACTGCCCCGGCTCCCTGAAACTCCACAGTTGTTTCCGGTGCTGGGCAGAGGTTGCTAGCACTCTGCCCTGTTGCCAGCACTTCTGCTGGGGACTCCGCACCATCTGCTCTGGCTAACTGTTGGGGAGGGAAAAGGGCTGCTTCTCCCCCCTGCATCTCTGAAATCCACTGGAAAAGAGGAACCATCACCTTCTCAACTCGGGCCTCCAAAACTGCCACGGGTGTAGAGCAGGGGTCTGCAGTACTCTCTCCTGCTGCCAGTACTTGAGCAGGTGATGCATAATCCCTAACATCCTCTGAACAGTCCCTTAAGTCCATACCTTCTGAAATCTGTGGCTGGGGAGATGAGCCAACTGCCCTAGCTCCCTGGAACTCCATATCATCCACTTCGGCTTTAGGGATGGCAATCTTCAGATTTTCTACTGCCGATTCTTCAGCCAGGCTAGCTCCCTGGAACTCCATATCATCCACTTCGGCTTTAGGGATAGAAATCTCCAGATTTTCCACTGCCGATTCTCTGGCATGCTGCGGGACAGGTACATTCCTCCATCCAAGATCATCCCAAACAGAAACAGGATCATCAAGGTCAGTCAGCACTTCTACTTTGGGGATGGCAATCTCCAGATTTTCCACTGCCGATTCTTCAGCCAGGATTTCATAGTTGTCCACTGGTCTTTCCTGATAGTCCCAGGCAAAGGTAGCACCACCCTGCTGCTGAGCAGATTCTAGCAGCTGTCTGTAGGCGATCTCCGATTGCCGTATTTCCGCCATTCTCTGCTCATGTTGTCGCTCTAGTTCTCTCTGTTGTCGCTCTAGTTCTCTCTGTTGTTGCTCTAGTTCTCTCTTTTGTCGCTCTCGTTCTCTCTTTTGTTGCGCATCCTGCAGCTGGATGCCTCTAATGGCTTCCTGTATGGCGGTGTCTGATGGGTTAGCACCATATAATGCCAATCGCTGTCGAACTCGTTGCTGAAACAAATCTTCAACTGACCGGGGTCCTGCGTCACAATCCTTCGGCTGCATTGCTGGTCCTTCACTGTGGTGGTTTGGAGTGTCCCAGTAACTGGAGAGCAAATCCCACCGCTGCCAACCAATGTAATGAGCCCCTTTGCTCGCTCGGTTCCACTCTCCCGACACTCCTCTGCTACTATTGGATCATATTGCAGATCGCAACGTCTGATGGTTCGGTCATCCGATGCTCCAGGATTCAAACTACAGCTATGTGACATTCTAATCCATTTGTGAAAGCTCAGAACAAACACCAGGCAGGCTGTATGTAAGTTCAAACAGGAAAACTCATTTTATTGGATGCACACACACACTCTTATACAGCAGTTTGAACACCCTGCCCCCAACAATCACTTTCCTATTGGTCAATTGTAAAGTCCATTGTATTTCTCAATTAGGTTCTCTTGGCCATGCAAATGAGGACTTGAAACAGGGTCAGCAGGGATTGGTCCGATAGCTTGAATAGGAGAACTGAGATGTGTATTGACACAGAATGTGTATTGACACAGAAGCCCCAGGGGGTAATTAAAGTACATAAACAAACAGTCAAACACAGAACAATGCTTTTCTTCCAGACCATGGAGCCGTCTGGAGGGGGGGTTAGCCTTAAGACAGGGAAGAAGACCCCCCACTGTGTAATAGATTCAAATGAGAAATACTTCAGTATTCAAAGGTTCATGACAATACTCCCTCCTGGGAAATAGTCCAACAGCCACAGTGGGACTCCGAACGGATGTTGGAAAAGTAGTCTTAAGGTTTCAGGTCTGTCTGCCGGGATAACCCATACGCATTCCTGTCTTGAGGCCCTGGCCCATAATTGGAAGGCAGGAGACTAGCATTCAGTCCTCTCCAAAAGCCTCTGTCCCGGCTAGATCTGTCACAGCAATGCTATGTTAAATTGGAATAATTGATATAAATGATATGAGACATGCGTGATACATTAATTATTAATATAGAACATCTGATTGGAAATTAATAGTCACTTATAAAACAGTTGACATCTAATTCAACGTTCATACCAAGTGGAGTTAAAGTACCCATAAGAAAAATCCATTTGGTTGAGAAATTTCCCTTACCATATTGGACCCCCTCCAATTGGGGAGTATTTTGGCGATACCCCAAAATTTTAATCCGGATGGGTCCTGATTGTGGTACGTCCCACGTACATTAAATGACACGGACATTGAAGAACATATAGGGGCTGATTTACTATAACTCCAGGAAGTACTGAGCACATCGCAAAAAATAGCTCCAATTTTTGACAATTAAAAATTCCATGCGCGAATTTGCGGATGAAAAAGAGCGCTATTAGCAGCAAACAAGTGTTAGTAAATGTGAAATCAGCGCTAAGTAGTGAATCCGCGTACGCGCAAATGCCAATTCCCACTAAGTTTTTATATAGCACTGCACTGTAACCATGATCCATGTATGTGAAAGAAACATTTTTATATGAGATGTGCTCTATCTATTGATGTATATTGCAATTAGTATTCCTAGTTTTTTTCCTTCTTTTGCTAACAAATGCAGTTATGAAGGATTATTACATAGTAATGTCTGCTATTATGTAAAATTACATGTATTAAACATTTAGGTTACCTATTTGTTGTATGTTGTTTTTTTCATGTTTTTATTTTTTCATTTAGGTGGCTATAAAGCGGTAATTATTTATGCCCATTCTTTAATCATACTACACTATTATGCAGGTCTTGTACTTAGCACAATGGCTTAGTGGTCTGCTCCCATGTCTATACAGCTCTCATGTTACAAGTTCAAATACCAGCCAACCTACCATCCAACAGCTATGTTTATTATTTGCACAAGCAAATTAAAATAAACAAACAAAGAAATGTAAACTGCCCGTTAGCTAGTGTGTGATGTTTGGAAGTCCACACCATAATATTATTGAATAAAAGTGCATTGGCTAATTGGCATTCACCTATTTTAAGCATATGCTGCTTTGGCTAATTGGCTAATAGGCATTTGCCTTTTTTCACCAATACAATCTTTTAGTATCTCTCTGTGGGATTTGAACTCATGAGTGTGTCAAAGCCTGAGTTTTTCAAGGTAGAAGTGCTGACCACTAGCCTATTGAGCGTAGCACAAACATCTACTAGTATGTGTAGATTAAGGAGATATTTCTTGCACCTACAGGTAAGCCTTAATCTAGGCTTACCTGTAGATGCAAGTTGTCTAAGTGGGTTTACAACCACTTTAATATTATAGTAACAACCATGCTCATGATGATGTGGCATTGGCTAATAGGCATTCGGCTCTTTTCAGCATATGCTACTGAGTGTTTGATGGTGGGACTACTTTATATTCTAGGTATAATAGTACTCAGCAAAGTGACTTAGGCCCCTTTCACACTTGTGCGACCTGAAATTTGTGTGATTTTGATGTGACTTTAAGCAATGCCTGTGTAATCTTGAGGTCTATGGACGCAGGAGTCGCAGGGAAAGGCGCGCAAACTTCCGTCTGCATTTTTTCTGCGATCCCAGAGAATGCCTGTCAACTTGTATCAAAGTCGGAGCAAAGTAGTACAGGGACTACTTTGAAGTCGGTGTGACTTGAAGTTTCACAGATATAAATGGTACACATTGAAAATCATGGGGTATGACTTGTCATGCAACTCTGATGACCAAAGTCTCAGGAAAAGTCGCTCAAGTGTGAAAGGGGCCTCAGCCCGACTTTGTGAGCGATTTCAGAGACATCAGTGCACTTTCCTGCACAGATGTCTAGTGAAATCACATAGGTCTCAACTGTCCCTGATTTGGACCAAAGTCCCTCTGTCCCTCTTTCCTCCTCATTTGTCCCTCATTTTGTTCGGATCTGTATAGTTTGATATAAAATGCAATTTTTATTTATCTTTCAAAAAGTGTTTCCCAGCGCTAAACCTTTCATCTAATTTCTAAATTGCTTTGTTTGTAAATTCTCAAAGCCAATCTAAAGGGAAATTATTGTTTAAAAAAAAGCACTTGGGGGTTTAACTAATATATATATATATTTTTTAATAATTCTCCTTTAAGAAGGTGTTTTAGGAGGTGTGTACTATGCCTACATACTTTTGCTAATAGTTGTCCCTTATACCCATCTCAAAAAGTTGGGAGGTAAGAAATCGCCTCCTGAAGTCGCCCAAAGTAGTGTAGGAAATACTTTTGGGAATCTGTGTGGCGTCGCACCAATTCGGACAGTTCTATTGCCATCAATAGGCGCCGATTTGGCCTGCAATTTGACATGTCAATTCAGAGCTATGTGAACATGGGTGAAGTTGCATAGATATGAATGGAACTCATGGGGGGGGGGATACTTTTAATGTGACTCTGAGGTCCAAAGCTGCATGAAAAGTCACATAAGTGTGAAAGTAACCTAATGAGATTAAATGATAACACCTTTGAATAAAGCCCCATTTGCACTTGTGCGACCTTAAAATTGCACAGCTTTGCCATGACTTGAAGCAATGTCTGTGTAATCTTGTGGTGTATGGACCTCAAATCACATCAAAGTCAAATCAAGGTAGTGCAGGGATGAATTTTCCCCACTTTCAGGATGCACAAGTGACAATAGGGCCAAATTCAAAGATATCCTTGAATCTCTTTCACACTGCTGCGACCTGAAAGTCACCCTAATTTGCTGCCACTTTGTCGCTGCAACTTGGCCCCAACTTCTGGGAATGCCTGTGTAATATTGCGCCCTATGTACCTCAAAACACATGAGGCTCTGTTTCCACTATTGCAACCCTAAATTCGCATGATTTTGCCGCAATTTTTTGCAGCGATTTTGATGCGACTTGGAGCAATGCCTGTATATTCTTGAGGTCTATGGACCTCAAGTTGTATCAAAGTGGGTCCAAAGTAGTGCAGGGACTACTTTGAAGTCGCTGCGACTTGAAGTTGCACAGATATGAACCATATTCATTGGAAATCATAGGGTATGACATGTCATGCGACTTTGCAGTCCCAAGTTGCATGACAAGTCGCACTAGTGGAAACCGAGCCTGAAAGGCCTCGTACACACGGCCGATTTTCTCGGCAAGAACCAGCAAGAAACTTGCTGGCAGAGAGGTCTTGCCGAGTAAATCGGTCGTGTGTACGCGGCTATCGGGTTTCTCGTCGAGAAAACCGACAAGAAACCTCGACGAGAAAATAGAGAACCTGCTCTCTATTTTCTCGTCGAGATTCTCCTCGGCATGTTTCTCGACGAGAAAAGTGAGTGTGTGTACACTTACCTGTCCTCCCGGAAGCCCGCGCATGTTCGAAATGAATTTGACGCATGCGCGGTAGCTTCCTAGGCATACGTAGGGTATACCAAGATGGCGGCGAAGGCATCGAATGTGACGAGCGCATGCTCGTCGTAGTCGATGACGTCACCGCATACGCTCCATTCAAAGAACCGCGGGTTCTTTGAAACGAGCGTGTGTACACTCGGCCGGGACAAGTTTCTTGTCCAAGAATCTCGTCGGAAAAAACGACATGTTTTTTTCAACGAGAATCTCGGCCGTGTGTACGAGGGCAAAGTCACACCAAAGTAGTACAAGGACTACTTTGAAGTTGGTCTGACTTAAAGTAGCACAGATATGAATGGTTATCATTGAGAATCATGAAAAGTCGCCCAACTGTGAATCAAGTCATATATATTTTAATAGAAAGGAGCTCTCATTTATACTTGCATAGTCCTTACTGATTTACATCAGCAGAACAAATGCAGGAAGTAGTGATGTGTGCATATGGGCCAGAAGCAAATGTGTAGTGATACCAAACAAATCAATGAAGCCCACCCACACCAAATCCACCCCCACCTTGAGTAAGCACAAGTACATATCCTACACTTACCCGGCAAATCAGCAGCACTTCCTCTATGCTAAAGAGGGACCCGCCCTGTCCACCTAGATGGAGATCCTGACCAGCACAGAAACTTCCGGGTGATTACAATGACTCATTTCCGGGTCAGGAGGTGAAACCACGCTCTGTTGATTGCAGCTACGAATATTTGATCTCAATCACACTTAGAATTTATTATTTTTGATTATTTGCAGATATGCAAATCTGTATTTCTACATATATTTGAAGGTAAACTTAAGGGAGTTTGAAAAGGAATGGTGTCTCTGCCATAGCAGCAGGTGAATTACAAAGGCAAAAGGCCCGGTTTGAGCCCTGCTTCACACTGACAGCGGGAGGAAATCATTCAGCTGAATTCATACGATTTTCATTCCCGCATGTCAGTTCCGACTGCAGGAGGGGGGGGGGGACATCAGAGACATCTGTGCAGGTTTCTGCACTTATATCAATACAAATCACACCAATTAGAACAGCGCAATTGCCACCGATCTGACATGTCAAATCGCACCAATGTGAACCAGAGCTGACACATACAACACTGTCTATCCTCCAACTGAATTCATTACCTGCAATTCTCCACAGCTGTTATAAAGATTCCACCTTTATCATTTACTTGCAGGTGTGCTGAAGCCTAGGTTTACATTGGGGCGATTTGTCATGCACTTTCAGAAATCAAATCGCATGACTATTGGTGGCAATGGCACTGTTCTAATCGATGCAACCCCAATTTTGAGGCACCGCACCGATCTCCAAAAGTAGTTCCTGCACTACTTTTGCCAATTTCAGGTGCAACTTCAATAGACATTTGTGTATGAAGCCACACAGATGTCTATCAAGTAGTACCTAAAAACGCTCTAGCTTAAGTGAAGTAGCGCGATTTCAAAGTAGCATCAATGTGAACAAGGGCAAAGAGATTCATTTTTTGGTGCACAAATTCATATAGAAATAAAATATTAAGGATTTTGCACTTTGCCAAAAAAAAAAAAAAAAAAGCACACCCACACCAAAGCTCAATAACGTACTTTTATTTTGCCAGCAGATACAAAATGAGGTACATTCATTTACTAGCTTCAAAAAAATTTGGACAGGATACATGGTGCTACATTTAGCAATTGGATTTTAAGGGCCCTGCTCATAGGAGCTTACAATCTAAAATTTGTCAAAACCTTAGAGTGCACACAGCTTTACTTTTAGTGTATAACGGGCAACACATCACATTTTTATCTGCAAGATTATAGAAACATACTCAAGTCATTATTCTTACAAAGCATTCCAACATAATAATAAAAAAGACACATGTTCAAAACACCCACCCCCACCCCACAATCCACATATACATACATTGGTGACTATGTTTTGCTGGAAGCTGCATTTCTGTGTACATGATTAAGCAATGAGATCCAAGAGTAGAAGGTCAGCAGATGCTTCCAAACGATTTTGCATGGTCAGACAGGAACAATACACACACAATTTTGGATTGAAAGAATGCACAAGAATTTCAGCAAATAACACTAGTTGGGGGGGAGGGGTTTGTCAATCTGCACAATATCATTCCTTCTCCCCCCACAAATCACAGCAAAAAACCTGGCCTTCTCAGACCAAACGATCCCCCATACTGCAGGCCTTTATATAAGAGAGGTTGTATTGTTAGCAAACTGACACACGCCCAATAGAAGTACACGCCCAATTGAAGTACACTCCCACCAGTATCTTTCAATCTGTCCCTGCGTGTATGTCTAAAGTTATTTCACCTGATGGGCAGGAACACATAATACTATTTACAACTGTGTTAGCCCTTGGCTATGTGCATCAAATCTCCAACTACAGGCCAAAGATCCAAGTCCATTTGCATGCACATAAAAAAAGCAACAGTTTTCTAAGCATATGTACCTGTGCACTGAAAACCATACAATTTTAAATGTCCAAGTCCCTGGGCATGATTAGTGCTAACAAACATTAACATCAGTCCCTGGCTCCAATGAGCTTCCAATTTAAGTCCAAAATAAACTTTCTTACATTAGAGACTATTTTGACAGGAGACAAATAAAATACCAGCATGTCTTCAACATAAGCATTAGTATGTTGGGGAATTGAACCAGCAACCCCAGTGTTGCTAGATGGAATTGCTGCCCACTTAGCCACCAGGCAGCCTCACAAATGTTCTCTGCATCTCTGTGGTGTGAACCAGCCTTAAGTCCATAGCCAAGTTCCGTGTCTCCAAGCAATATACAATATATTGGCCTAAGTATTGGGACACCTGCCTTTAAACGCACATGAACTGTAATCGCATCCCAGTCTTAGTCCGTAGGGTTCAATATTGAGTTGGCCCACTCTTTGCAGCTATAACAGCTTCAAGTCTTCTGGGAAGGCTTCTGGGAAGGCTGTCCACAAGGTTTAGGAGTGTGTCTATGGTAATGTTTGACCATTCTTCCAAGTGCATTTGTGAGGTCAGGCACTGATGTTGGACGAGTAGGCCTGGCCTGCAGTCTCCACTCTAATTCATCCCCAAGGTGTTCTATCGGGTTGAGGTCAGGACTCTGTCCAGGCCAGTCAAGTTCCTCCACCCCGAACTCACTCATCTATGTCTTTATGGACCTTACTTTGTGCACTGGTCCAAATCATTTGGTGGAGGGGGGATTATGGTGTGCAGTTGTTTTTCAGGGGTTGGGCTTGGCCCCTTAGTTCCAGTGAAGGGAACTCTTAAGGCATCAGCATACTGAGACATTTTGGACAATTTCATGCTCCCAACTTTGTGGGAACAGTTTGGGGGTGGCCCCTTCCTGTTTCAACATGACTGCACACCAGTGCACAAAGCAAGGTCCATAAAGACATGGATAAGTGAGTTGGCCTGCACAGAGTCCTGACCTCAACCCGATAGAACTCCCTTTGGGATGAATTAGAGCAGAGACTGTGAGCCAGGCCTTCTCATCCAACATCAGTGCCTGGCCTCACAAATGCACTTCTGGAAGAATGATCAAACATTCCAATAGACACACTAAACCTTGTGGACAGCCTTCCCAGCAGCTGTTCTAGTTGCAAAGGGTGGGCCAAATCAAATTTTAACCCTACGGACTAAGACTGGGCTGCCATTAAAGTTCATGTGTGTGTAAAGGCAGGCGTCCCAATACTTTGGGCTAAATTGTGTATCTGGCAAGATTTACAGTGGTGGTGGAACCCTCCTACACATAAATACAACATTTAGACATAGTTTTAGGACCTGGCATATGAGACAACTTCTCTACATGAAGCAGCATGTTTGGGATTTGAACCCAGACACTCAGGGATGCTAAGCAGAAGTTCTAACCTCTAAGCCACGGAGCTGCCACACGTGGAAACCTCCTACATGTAAATACACATAAATACTGCATTTCTTTGGACATACAGGTGATGGAATTACATTACTCAAGAGTTATTCTTCTTGATTTATTCTGTGAAATTTGGTGTTTTTTTGGGGGTCAGTTTAGAATAGTGATATTACCCTCAAATTTTGGGGAATTACATTTTTATTTCTGGTGTTGGAACACATATCAAATTTTCTGGGCTCAAATTATGATTATTTAGAAATAATAAAAAGCACAAAAAAAATTTGACTAATTTTAAATTTGCATCAGCAATAGTATTGATTGTGGTTTGTAAAGACATCTGTGTGATTTGGGTAAACATTGGTGTGAGATGGAGAGTAACTAGTGAAAGTGACAGAGAAAAATATATTTTATCAAAACATTCCACATTCTAGCTTTCTTTAAAAACAAAATATTTTAATTAGAAGCAACATTGTTGCAAAGGAAAATTTATTTCAGAGAAAGATACATTTCATCTCAACATTAAAAGGATTTATTTGTGAAAGTTACAATTGTATCATTAGAATCAATGGCTAAATCTTGCATTGGACTAAAATAGCTCAGATTTTCACTTCCAAAACATGCTCTTTAATTAGCTCTCATTTCGGTATTTACTATAACTCTTGTGAAAAAAGTCACTTGAGTTAAAATTTGAGTTATATTAGCTCTGGGCATGCTCAGTTTAGCTTGCAAATAGTTGTCCAAAAACGGGCATTTTTTTACTTCTCAGACTTTTAAAGATATTTCAGTGTAGAAATCACTTTTTCACACAGTTTAAAGGCAGATTATCTTTAAATAGTATACCGCATATTTCAGTACCATTTAGGCAATTATATCATGCTCTAAACATTATTTTCATGTGCACAACTCCAGCTTTTAGTAGAGTAAGGATTTGGGCGCTATTTGGATTCTGGGAGCTATAGTAAATTCGATTTTGGTAAGTATTTTTTCTCCAGCGCTATAGTGAATACCGTTTTCACGCTAATTAGCGCAAATTGCCGCGATTTGCGCTAATTAGCGCAAATTCACTGCAATTTGCGCTAATTAGCGCAAATTCGCGGCAATTTGCGCTAATTAGCGCCGTGGCGCTATAGTAAATTACCCCCATACTACATGCGTTGTAGCGCATGTGATGAATTCAATGATTTCAAATGATTTATTATTGGCAGTGGTCGTAAATTCTGTCAGTCCCCTAATGTGGCTATTTACTTTAGAACAGGCTTTACATTTTCTGCATGAATAGAATCCAGCTACATCCCAAAAAGTGCCCGGTCTCCTTGTGGGGGTCAAGCACCTTCTTCCCAATTTTATCTCCATAGCTGGGTGTTTTCCTATAAATAAATACAGTTTTTTAGGGTACAGCTGGTTGTAATACTCTGTCCAGTATGTGCCAATGTTTTTTAAAAATATTTTCAATTTGTTTATACTGGACGTGGAAAATGGATATAAAGCCCCATTCATGCTTATTATTTGCTCCCATTTCTTTATTTAAAAGGCACATGTCACGTGGGATCTCGGCTACAGTTTGTATTATTTTGTCTAATTGCTGTTCCTTATGGCCTTTTTGGACAAATTTCTCCTTAATGACAGTTGACTGGGTTCTGAAGTCCGAGTCTGTAGTACAGTTCCTTCTTACCCGCATTATCTATCCTTTTGGAATATTCCCCAACCAGTGTGGGTGGTGCCCACTGCTGGTTGGTAGATAACTGTTCCTGTCGGTGGGCTTGAAGTAAACTGTAGTTGACAAAGAATCTCCCATTCTGTACACATTTACATCCAGATAGTGGATGTGTTCTTTACTCAATAGATAATCCAATCTTATATTGTTCTTATTGGAATTGAGTTCGCTTAAGAATTCATGTAGCGATATTTCTGTGCCCTCCCAGATGAAGAACAAGTCATCAATAAATCTTTTATAAAAGAGTAAACTCTCTCTCTTCTGGGAGAACACGAATTTGTCCTCCCACTCCCCCATGAACAAGTTTTCAAGGCTGGGGGCAAACTTAGCCCCCATCGCAACACCTCTTTTTTGTGAATAAAAATCATGGTTGTACCAAAAATAATTATGAGACAAGCAGAAATCTAGTACCTGTCTCAAAAAAATCTTTTGTTCAAACGGAATATCATCTCTACAACTGAGAGCCCAATTCAAGGACAACAGTGCGTCATCATGTTGGATAATGCTGTACAAAGAAGACACATCTGACGTCACTAGATACACTTCTGTTTTCCCCCGACAGATCGATATCTTTTATTAACTGTAAAAAATCTTTCGTATCTTTGAAGTACACGCGTGTTTGTTACACACTTGTTTGTAAAAACTAATCGAGATACTGTCCGACTCTTGTGGTTGCTGACCCTATACTGAAAACATGACCTGTTGGGGCGCCTTGAGGACTGGAGTTGAGAAACACTGCTTTATATAGTAAACAGCTTCACACAATCGGTTCAACCCATTCGATAACCTGTGACCACTACCGTCGGTGCGCACCATATCCTTCAATACTGATGTACACTCATGAGTGATATATGTATCGGAACAATCAGATGTTTAAACACCAGTCTTCACAACCCACCACTCAAACATGCACGGCATGTAATTTTACTACCCTTATTAGTGATAGCGTGATAAGAGTTGGGTGTGTGGCAAGGCGAGTTAGTAAAACACTGCTCACATACCAGATAAACCGGTGATACACAATCACATCCCGATCAACTCGTATCGGTCGTGTTCTTCTGTCACCATCTAAAACCATGTAGTGTGATAAAATAATAGTGATAAGTTTAAGATGGGAGGTTACTCCACAGGATGGTCTCGATGATATCGATTCCATGACAGAATAGCTTGATTTTTTTAACGGTGTAGGTTTTAAATTGCAGCAATTAGTATTCAGACGCAAACAAAGGAAAATGGCTAAAATTGAGACTTTAATCAATGAATTGTTGAATAAATTAGACCCCATTAACCACTTCAATACAGGGCTTTTTGTACCTATTCAATACCGGGCCTATTCTAGCACTTCTCTCCTACATGTACAAATCATCATTCTTTTGCTAGAAAATTACTCAGAACCCCCAAACATTATATATGTTTTTTTAGCAGACACCCTAGGGAATAAAATGACAGTCATTGCAACATTTTTTCTTGCACGATATTTGCGCAATAATTTTTCAAACGCTTTTTTAAAAAAAAAATGGTTTCATGAATTAAAAAATAACAAAACGGTAAAGTTAGCCCAATTTTTTGGGAAAATATGAAAGATAATGTTACGCCGAGTAAATAGATACCTAACATGTCACGCTTTAAAATTGCGCACACTCATGGAATAGCGCCAAACTTCGGTACTTAAAAATCTCCATAGGCGACGCTTTATTTTTTTTTACAGGTTACCAGGTTAGAATTACAGAGGAGGTCTAGTGCTAGAATTGTTGCATGCGCTCTAACGCACGCGGCGATACCTCACATGCGTGGTTTGAACGGCGTTTACATATGTGGGCGACTTACGTGTGCATTCGCTTCTGATCGCGAGCTGCCGGGGACAGGGGCATTTTAATTTTTTTTTTTTTATTATTTTTTTTTTTTTTACTTGTTTATTTTTTGACAATGATTTTAAGTTTTTTTTTTTGATCACTTTTATTCCTATTACAAGGAATGTAAACATCCCTTGTAATAGGATATGTGTGACAGGTTCTCTTTATTGAAAGATGCGGGGTCAATAAGACCCCACATCTCTCCTCCAGGCTGGAAAGCATGAGATCAGTGAAAATTTTTTCACTGATCTCATACTTACAGCCGCAATGGCGGCTTGGTTTACATTTGAAGCCCGGGCGTGACGTCATCACATCGCGCCCGGGCCTCCGACGATCATAGAGATGACTGGTGACCATCTGGTCACCAGTCATCTCTATGCTCATCACGTGACCCCACCAACGACGCCGGAAGCTTCGCTCCGGGTCCCCGATCGCACGGGGAGCCCGGAGAAGCACCGGATGGCGGCGGGAGGGGGGGATGTCCCCTCCCGCCGCCTGTAAGAACGATCAAGCAGCGGAAACGCCGCTATGATCGTTCTTATGGTGCGCAGAATCGCCGGCACTTCAAAAGGATATCTGAATGATGCCTCTAGCTGCAGGCATCATTCAGATATCCCCCTACAAAGCCGAGGACGTCATATGACGTCCACCCAGGATGGGAGATCCCATCTGTGGACGTCATTTGACTATGGCTGGGTAGGGAAGTGGTTAAAGACACACAACAGTGGACTGATTTTAATAGTAGTATCAGTAAAAAAATTGATAAAGATACCCAGAAGAAAAAAGTTAAGAAATTTCATAGAGACATGGGTGATTTTAAAAATGATACTATTTATTTATGGCAAAACAAAATCTCTATAGCACACGTCCCCACTAATAGTGAGACTAATACAGATCTACCTGAAATCCCACTCACTAGAGTAAGATCTGAATATATAAATCCAGCAAATTCCTCTACCCCAAAAAATCCTGTACAATACAGGCCTCCCCAACCTCCGAACGTTAGAGGCAGAGGGGGAAGGGGAAGAGGCCCTCAAGGTGGATCGCAGCATGCCAATCCACATATATATAATGTCTATCAGTATGCAGTACCCACACATAACAAATTTGAACATCTTGTCCAATACGACAATTGGGGAAATATGCGATCACCACATCCTTTTTTAGGGAGATGCAGGAAGGGTGTTCGAGGACATCGAGGGAATCGTCCCTTCAGAGGAGGTCCGATGCACTCACAACCGCCTCCCCCTACTCACCAACAGGGGTGGTGGAAACCCCAACAAGAATTAGTCCAACAACACTCCCGAGACCCAGCAAGAGAGGAAGGAGAGGATGTAGGGCTGGTAAGAGGATCCAGTACAAACAAAAAAAGAAGGAGGGACGTGGAATAGAAGGTATATACAATCTTAGCAAAGCAACCCTCTCCCATAAAGAAATGAGTATCCTAAATTCAGGATTAAAATGTGCCCCAAAAAAAACGTTGAACAAGTTTGATGTGTATATGGATATAAACAAATATATAAGGAAAATCAAAATTAAAAAATATTTTTTGAATAGCAGTTCAATGAATAATATGACAAACAGGAATGCCAACGGTATAGATAGTGGTCTAAAAAATAAATGTATTTTTAATCCACCCAATACGGCGAACCAGCATGTATTTAAAAACCTTGTAACGAGGGACCTGGAGCAAGTAACACTGAGAAAAAATGTAAATCCTCGATTTATCCAGGAAGGCATCAAACAGCTGGAAGACAGAAAGGATATCATAATTCGCCCTGCAGATAAAGGTGGAGGTGTAGTCATATTGGACAAAAGTTTTTATACTACACAATTGGAAAATATGCTATCAGATGTGGACACATATGTGAAATTGAGTACAGACCCTACAAATTCTTATCAGGATGATCTCCAATGCCTAATATCATTGGGCTGCAATAGTAGAGTACTAAATAAGAAGGAGAGTAAATTCCTTGTACCCAGTTTTTGTAGGATTCCTACCATTTACACCTTACCAAAGGTCCACAAAGACTCCACCAACCCTCCAGCTCGTCCTATAGTGAACAGTATAGGGTCAACAACCACAAGAGTCGGACAGTATCTCGATTAGTTTTTACAAACAAGTGTGTAACAAACACGCGTGTACTTGAAAGATACAAAAGATTTTTTACAGTTAAAAAAAGATATCGATCTGTCGGGGGAAAACAGAAGTGTATCTAGTGATGTCTGATGTGTCTTCTTTGTACAGCACTATCCAACATGATGACGCACTGTTGTCCTTGAATTGGGCTCTCAGTTGTAGAGATGATATTCCGTTTGAAAAAAAAGATTTTTTTGAGACAGGTACTAGATTTCTGCTTGTCTCATAATTATTTTTGGTACAACCATGATTTTTATTCACAAAAAAGAGGTGTTGCGATGGGGGCTAAGTTTGCCCCCAGCCTTGCAAACTTGTTCATGGGGGAGTGGGAGGACAAATTCGTGTTCTCCCAGAAGAGAGAGAGTTTACTCTTTTATAAAAGATTTATTGATGACTTGTTCTTCATCTGGGAGGGCACAGAAATATCGCTACATGAATTCTTAACAAACTCAATTCTAATAAGAACAATATAAGATTGGATTATCTATTGAGTAAAGAACACATCCACTATCTCTGGATGTAAATGTGTACAGAATGGGAGATTCTTTGTCAACTACAGTTTACTTCAAGCCCACCGACAGGAACAGTTATCAACCAACCAGCAGTGGGCACCACCCACACTGGTTGGGGAATATTCCAAAAGGATAGATAATGCGGGTAAGAAGGAACTGTACTACAGACTCGGAACTTCAGAACAAAGTCAACTGTCATTAAGGAGAAATTTGTCCAAAAAGGCCATAAGGAACAGCAATTAGACAAAATAATACAAACTGTAGCCGAGATCCCACGTGGCATGTGCCTTTTAAATAAAGAAATGGGAGCAAATAATAGGCATGAATGGGGCTTTATATCCAATTTCCGCATCCAGTATAAACAAATTGAAAATATTTTTAAAAAACATTGGCACATACTGGACAAAGTGTTATAACCAGCTCTACCCTAAAAAACTGTATTTATTTATAGGAAAGCACACAGCTATGGAGATAAAATTGTGAAGAAGGTGCTTGACCCCCACAAGGAGACCGGGCACTTTTTGGGATGTAGCTGGATTCTATTCATGCAGAAAATGTAAAGCCTGTTCTAAAGTGAATAGCCACATTAGGGGACTGACAGAATTTACGACCACTGCCAATAATAAATCATTTGAAATCACTGAATTCATCACATGCGCTACAACACATGTAGTATATGTTCTTCAATGTCCGTGTCATTTAATGTACGTGGGACGTACCACAATCAGGACCCATCCGGATAAAAATTTTGGGGTATCGCCAAAATACTCCCCAATTGGAGGGGGTCCAATATGGTAAGGAAAATTTCTCAACCAAATGGATTTTTCTTATGGGTACTTTAACTCCACTTGGTATGAACGTTGAATTAGATGTCAACTGTTTTATAAGTGACTATTAATTTCCAATCAGATGATCTATATTAATAATTAATGTATCACGCATGTCTCATATCAATTATATCAATTATTCCAATTTAACATAACATTGCATTTTAGCTACAATTAATTAATTTTAAACTATTCATTTTAAACAATCATACGTTCAATTGATTTTATTTTATTGCTTTATGTGCATCAACATTTAGTTAGTATGTTACATTATAATATTATATATATATATATATATATATATATATATATTTTTTTTTTTATTATATATCATTCTTTTGTGATTTTCTAGCATTGATTATCATGCACCTCTTAGCACTGATTTTATTAATTTACCTGTGTATTGGATCTATTGTTTGAATGGTGTGATTTTAAATTGCCTTTAATGTTTTAACTGTTACTTTTCTAATATTGGGCGAATAGTAGCTTTTTTAAATCACATTCATACCACCATTTCCTCGTCCAACTGGTTGCCGTACAATTTATGCTATATGTGCAGATAACTGTTATATTATCAACCACCCGTTTTCCGTTATATATGATATGGCCCGAATTAATTACGGCCATTGCTGTCTAAAACTTTTAAAACAATTATTGTTGCCCTGATTGATGTACTTAGATAATCACCATTAATGATTAAGCACGGGTATAACATATTTACATGCCGTTTTATGACTACACAGAGGTTTAATCCATGGATAAATACAATCTGTGCACTCCGACGGCCGATATAAACTGATCGGCATGTCAATGGGGTTAGATTATATCAAATACCACAGTAGATGTGAGCGGATCAGTGATGAGTCATCGTGCCCCACTTCCGATACACACTACATGGTTTTAGATGGTGACAGAAGAACACGACCGATACGAGTTGATCGGGATGTGAATGTGTATCACCGGTCTATCTGGTATGTGAGCAGTGTTTTACTAACTCGCCTTGCCACACACCCAACTCTTATCACGCTATCACTAATAAGGGTAGTAACGTTACATGCCGTGCATGTTTGAGTGGGGGGTTGTGAAGACTGGTGTTTAAACATCTGATTGTTCCGATACATATATCACTCATGAGTGTACATCAGTATTGAAGGATAGGCTTCCTTTATGGTGCGCACCCACGGTAGTGGTCACAGGTTATCGAATGGGTTGAACCGATTGTGTGAAGCTGTTTACTATATAAAGCAGTGTTTCTCAACTCCAGTCCTCAAGGCGCCCCAACAGGTCATGTTTTCAAGCTTTCCATTATTTTGCACAGGTGATTTGATTAGTTTCACTGCCTTAGTAATTACCACAGCCGTTTCATCTGAAGGGAATCCAGAAAACATGACCTGTTGGGGCGCCTTGAGGAATGGAGTTGAGAAACACTGATATAAAGGGTGAGTCGTGTCGTATAACCACGCCCTCAGATGATGTCTAGCTAGATAAGCACAGCTACTGTTTGAAAATCGCGCCGTTTGGTTCATTCGAATCACCGTGATCTCCTTTGGGATACTACAGTGTGCTTAATGTCTTTTCTGCTTTTAAAATTGTAAGTGTACTTGCTACAAGGGGGTGTTTTATTTAAATACATTTTTCAAACAGGATCACGCTATGGAGCTCTTTATTTTTCCCCTTTCCATATGAATGAGCCTATCTAGCCATTGACCCCACCCACCTGCTAGCAACTAACCATGAGAGTGTATGTTCCAGAGGAGAAGGCAACAAGCAGAGTTCTATCATCACTGCATGCCGAATATCCAGCGCTGTCTGGTAAGGAGTTAATCTATAGGGGTGATCGGGTAAATGGAACAGCCATTTATTTATCAAACAATATTCATGATTATCAAAGCATGTGTTTCTACACTGTGTGTATATATAGATATATATGTATGTATAATGTGTATATTGGTTGTGCATTCTGTTAGAAGTCATATTGTGTCACAATGTGACTTGACTGTCTAGAAATTGATCAAATTTGAGTCATAGGATGTAGCAACTGTTTATCTCCGTTTGTAGTCAAATTTACATTCACACCTCCAGCTGGGAATGAGGTCCTTTGTGACATTTTCCCAGAGATGGCTGGAAGTAACACATAGATGCTAAATGTCCATTTGTTCTTGAATGTAAACATCAACAAATTGTTTTGTATTTCAAAGAAGCCTACCAATAATGCGCCTCCCCCTTTGAACTGTATAAAAAGACTGGGGCAACTCAGTCTAATTAGAACACTTTTGAATGTATCACCATGTACTATGTTCTCCAAGCTTGTGGTTAGCTGCTTGCTTAAATATTAAATACATCTTTTTGAATTTGGATTCAACGTTACTGAAAGTCCTTACGTTTTGGACTTTTTCTGTTAAATGGTCCTTCGAGAAGCCGGGAAAGAAATACTCTATCAGACACCGCTGAGACACGGAACAAGGACAACACAAGCTGGGAACTCACTTCTGCTGGCTAAAGGTAAGCTAACTTTCTGCTTACTGTGATTTCCCCTTGTGCTGTGATGATTTGTGTAAGTCGGTGTAATATAGAAATACTCTTTTTCAAGAACCTTGACTGTTGAATTTTGTTATTTTTATTTTTAAACGTTTCTTTTTACTTTTCATACCATCTGTGCTTATTACTGTCCTTTGTATAAGTGTGGTCTGTTGAATGGTTTGCCCTATTTCAGGTGCAATGTGTGTTTAGCTAGAATTTCTGCATTTCCTGAGTCTAGGCGACTAGCCAGGTCAGGAATTTGGGTCTTCGGACTCAAGGGATAATTCATAGGCTGTGGCTGATAAGGTACTATGTAGAGGTCGGCCGATATATTGGCCGATATTTGCAGTTTTTTCATTAATCGGCATAGGCCGATTGTTGAAAAAAAAAAGCCGATTTAAACTTCAGCGCGTTTTGCAAATAGCTTCTGTAATAGAAGTCAATACAAGTTGCCTGAGAAGTTTCCAGTGGAAGCGATTTCTCCCTCCTGGGCAGCCTGCCAAGTGTGAGGTGAGATAAGATACAATGTTTTAACTTCAAAGGACTGAACTCCATGTGTAGAAGTTCTCAGTCTAAACCATTTGAAGACTAAATCTTTTTTGACACTTGTTGCTAACAACAAGTAAAAATCCTGTATTTTCTGATAGAAAATCACTTAGAACCTGTAACGGCACCCCAAATACGAAAGGGGGTAACGCCGTTTTAGATATCTTCCCTCTCCTGGACACAAATTCACTGCCGATCCTCCACAGCCAGACGACCACTTCCCATAGGAATTAATCCTTCTGGAAGAACGAGACGCACTCTGTATCTTCCTAGGATCGAATGACTTTATTGAGAAAAACATTGTAACTTTTATACCCATCCAATACTGCATTAGTTTAACATGAACAATGGTCCAGCTCCACCCAGGGCCGTCGGAACAGGAGAGGCAAACCAAGCAACTGCTTGGGGCCCCCAGCTGGCGTGGGGCCCCAGCAGAGCGGCCCCCCTCCTGAGATTGGCGGCCCCCCTCCAATATATATATATATATATATTTTTAATCTAAATTATACATACAAGTGCACTGATTGGAGGCTTGTTGTGTTTAAAATAAATGTTTACATTTTAAGACATTTTCTACATCACTTATTACTTAGCGGAGTAATAATGGAACTTCCGCTTTTCGGAATCCTCCCCCTCCGGTATCACATTTGGCACCTTTCAGGGGGAGGAGGGAGCAGATACCTGTGTAATCCAGGTATTTGCTCCCTTTTCCGGGCATAGATCACTACGCCACATCTGGCGCCTACTCCGCCCCCCCCGCTGTCTTCTGGGAGACACATAGGGCCCAGAAGACAGCAGGGACCAGTGGGATCGCGCAGCGCGACTCGCGCATGCACAGTAGGGAACCAGGAAGTGAAGCTGCAAGGCTTCACTTCCTGATTCCCTTACCGAAGATGGCGGCACAGGAACCCGAGGGAGAGATCGGCTTTGGGTGCCGACATTGTGGGCACCCTGGACAGGTAAGTGTCCATACATTAAAAGTCATATTAAAGCAGTATTTGTAGCTGCTGACTTTTAATAAAAAAAATTCCGCAGAACTCCGCTGCGTTTTAACACTGGACCGTCATTCTAGCGGCGCTATTTGGCTGCTAGCGGGGAGCTTATATCCCAGCTAGCGGCCGATGAAGGGGTTAAATGCTCCCATGTAGCGCCACTGCAGAAGTGCTTTGCAAGCGGTTCGGCAGCGGTGCCAGTTCATTTAAATGGGCAGGAGTGGTGGAGGAGCGGTATACATGACTTTTTTTTAACATCCTGCCAGCGCACCGCCTCAGTGTGAAAGCCCTCGTGTTTTCACACTGAGACTGCAGGGGAGCCGTTTTGCAGGCACTTTACAGGCGCCATTTTTAGCCCAAAAGCGCCTGAAAAACGCCCCAGTGTGAAATGGGTCTAACTGTTAGATTTTATGAGATGAAGGGGGGAAAAAAATAAAAAAATTGGCCTAACATATCGGCCCAAAAAAAAAATCGGCATCATATATCGGCCATCGGCAGCCGCGATTTCTAAATATCGGCATCGGCCAGAGAAAAACCCATATCGGTCGACCTCTAGTACTATGTGTGGTAAGGCCCTGGTTTATCGCCAAGGGTGACGGCCTGCTTAAAAAACAGAGCTGCTTGGATCATGTAGTACCAGTCTTGAATGAAATTCTGTTTTCCTTTTCTCTTCTGCTTAGTTCTCCATAAAACTACACAATAAGCAGAAGTACTATCTCTCCTATTCTGCACAGTGCCTATAAACTGATGTGGAAGACTTTAGGGAAGCAGAACTTTCAGATTCTATACTCTATAACTTTCTCCTATTGAAATTTTTTAATTTTTTTTGGGTTACTGTACTGCACCATTTTTTGGAATATGTGATGCTGTGTGTGTATCCTGCATAAGTGACTTGTCTATGGGAGTGCTTTTTACATTCTTGAACTGTCTATGTGACCTCATAAATTGATTGTCAGTCTGTGTGGCTGATTTGCAGTGTATAGTCTGGTATAGAGCCTTGGCCAGGATTGGAGGCCAGACAATACAGTTCCTGCTATTGCCTAGGTTCACTGTGTCTTTGTGACGTGGGGACTTAGTGATAGATTAAATTCTTCAGGAAGTCTTATCACCGTATAAGATGGGGAATTGTACCACCGCGTACGCCTCAAAGGAGGATCTGTGTGATCCCATTGTGAACCCTTCCTGGTCTGCCAAAGATTATATGATATATAACTTTGGAGCAGGGACGGTCCGTCCCCTGAAGAAATGGAACAGAGGCACACAAGGGTTCATACCTCTAGAAGGGGAATGAATGTAAGTACCTAAGTTCTGGAATGAATGTAAAAACTACTATCCAAGTATTTTTAAAACAAGAAAAGACAAGCAGGCATTAGATAAATGGATGCAGGCAAGTGAGCGTTGTGAAAACATGTTGAAAACGAGATTGAAAGAAACCTATTGCCCTGTGAGAAAGTTATATGAATACAGTGCTGAAGAGCCTGATGACAATATTGCTGAAATGACTGTAGGTAGATTATACCCTACATTACCACCCCCACCTACCTATAGTGATGAAAGGGCAGCAAACAGTTCCACTGTGCATAATTTATCTGCACCCCCACCCCTACCCCCCCAGCCAGAAACAACAATAGGTGCAGATTCTACTATACCACTAGCAGAGGGGTTTTCAGCCATCCTAACTTCCTCCCCCTCAGGGAGACCTGTGATAACACATCAGCCTCCCATGTCCCCTATTTCAGCCAATCAATCTAATTTTTGGGGGCCTGTGAGAACTCAATTGATAACAGCAAATGATGGGGCAAAGACCACAGTCACTTGGCATGTCCCCATCACTAACTCTGATTTACAGATAATTATAGAGACCATGCCTGACCCTAAAAGAAATCCACATGCTTTCACTAAAAAGATGAAAGCATTACAAATTGCTTACCAGTGTTCAGCATATGATATGTACAGAGTTTGTTGTGCATGCCTGGGTGTCCAAATCACTAATCAAATTATTAATAGCAGTGGCAGTCTTAAAGAACCTATACCAAATATTGATGTGAAAGAGGGTGAGGAATGGATTAACACCTTCTGTACACAAGTACAAAAACAATACAAGGGGGGTGACTGGGCTGGTCTACTGCAAACAACTCAGGGTGCAAATGAGACATGTGATATGTTCTTTCAAAGAATGAGCGAGCATGTTGCTGCATGTTGTCAGAATGCAAATGAGGAAGTGATTGATGGAATCCTTAGAAGTGCTTTGATGAGTGGGTTTAATAAAAAGGTGAGTGACAGAATAAAGATGATAAGACCAGAATGGAGGACAATGGGGTCCTTTTCTATAATGGATTTGGCTAGAAACATGGAACAAGATATAGAGGATAAAGAGAAAGCCAGACCGCAGAAAGTAATGTATGTAGGTCCTAATGGTAAATTTGTACCTGAAAATAGTGGTCATAAAAAAATAAATACAAAACATTTTAAGTCAGGAAAACATGATCTCTCTAATGTGACATGTTACAGATGTCGGAAAAGGGGCCATTATGCTAGACATTGCAAGAATGATGAAGCCAAACCTCAAAATGAACCTGAACTAGAACAAAGAGAGTCTCCTGACCTGGGTAGATATTGACAAGAGGGCCAACCAGTATCTAATAAAGCCTTTGAGAATATTATGTATGCTGATGTTTCTCTCAAAGGTCATCATGATAACAGTCAAGATGCTTTTGTACCCCTTACTCTTTCTAATTTTCCACATGTAAAGTTAGAGTGTTTGGTGGATTCTGGGGCGGAAAAAACTGTTATTAAAGCAGAAAATATACCTTCTACTATACTGACAGGAAAAATAATTAATGGCATTGAAGGAGGAGGAGGAGTCCCGTGCCCACTTCAAGAAACCAAACCTGTTAAACTAAGATTAGGAAACCAAACAGAGATCATTACTAGTCTCTTAGTGTCCTCATCTACTCCTGAGAATCTTCTAGGGGCTGATTTGTTGTCACAAATACAAGCCTGCATTCAGTATACACCTGATGGAATTAAAGTAACTACTCCCCTATCCGATGAGGTGTTAAATCAAGCTTCTGCTGCCATACTACTGGCTAAATGTGTAGATACAGCTGACTTTCCTGACTTGAGCCAAGTACCTGAAACTCTGTGGGCAATTGACAGGTATGATGTTGGGTTGTTGAATGTGACACCTGTACATGTCAAACTAAAGGAAGGAGCCCACCTTCCACGTAAGCCCCAGTATCCCCTGAATCCACAACAGATAGAAGGGATACAATTACAATTTGACTGATATCTGGAAAAGGATGTAGTTGCCAAGTGTACTTCACCTGCAAATACTCCTCTATTTCCAGTAAAAAAGAAGGGTGAACCAGGACAACCAACTGTATACCGGTTGGTTCATGATTTAAGGGAGGTGAATAAACTAATAGAAGAAGATACCCCTATTATTCCAAATCCGCACACTCTGCTGACTCAAATTCCTCCCACAGCTACCTGTTTTTCTGTTATTGATTTGGCTAATGCATATTTTTCTGTTCCTATTACCATAGAGTGTCAGCATTATTTTGCATTTACTATGGCTGGGTAGCAGTATACCTGGAAGAGGCTCCCTCAGGGTATGGTAAGCTCCCCCTCAGAATATAATGCTGCATTATCCCAAATACTATCTCAGTGGAAACCAAAGCGCAGTGACACAGTCCTACTTCAATATGTTGATGATCTTCTTTTGTTTTGTAGGGTTCAGTCCACTTGTAAAGAAGAAACCATTAGCTTGCTGGTGTTTTTGGCACAGACAGGGAACAAGGTCTCTAAGCAGAAACTCCAGTTTTGTCAAGACAAGGTTGTTTTTCTTGGTCATTGCATATCTGCAGCCAGTAAGCACCTGACAGCCCAGCGTGCCCAGCTGATTAGAGACTACCCTCTCCAGAGGAATACCAGACAATTGAGAGCCTTTCTAGGACTAGTGGGATATTGCAGAGACTGGATTCCCAATGCGTCACAGTTAATGGCACCACTATATGCACTTACAGCAGGTGAGAGGTTTACCATTGAAAAAACTCACCAGAAAGCCATGCAACAACTACAACTGGCAGTCTCCACTGCCCCCGCATTGGCACTACCCAATTACAAAAAGGTTTTCTTCCTCTTCTGCCATGAACTAGATGGCCAGGCATCAGGGGTTCTTACGCAGAAGCATGGAGGTAAACAAAGGCCTGTGGCCTCTGTCTCTTGCACATTAGATCATGTTATCAAGGGCTCCCCAAGCTGTGTCAGATCAGTTGCAGCTGCTGCCTTACTGATGGACAAGGTTGCAGACATTGTGCTAGGACATAGCCTAGTTTTAATGGTCCCACACTCTGTTAAGGAAATTCTCAACAGGGTCCAAACTAAACATTTGTCTGCTGCCAGGCTCACTAAATATGAGGTGGCATTACTGACCCCATCTAATCTCACAATTCAAAAGGTGTAGTGTCTTAAACCCAGCCACCCTACTTCCTCAACACATTACATCTGAATTATCACACCATAATTGCATGGAACTGGTTACATCAGAAACTGCTGGTCTCTTACATGTCACTGATGTGCCTTTGCAAAACCCTGATCTTATCTTGTTTGTTGATGGGTCAAGGTTCCACACTGAGGATGGTAAGCCACATACGGGATATGCAGTAGTATCTTTGTCTGAGGTTATTTTTCAGGAAGCTTTACCACCGACCATGTCGGCTCAGGAGGCTGAGCTCTGTGCCCTTACAAAAGCCTGTGAATATGCTGCTGACCGGACGGCCAACATCTATACAGACTCAAGGTATGCCTTTGGGGTGGCACATGATTATGGTCCAATTTGGAAATCTAGAAATTTCCTTACCTCTGCAGGTAAACCCATAAAACATTCACAACGTGTCCAGGGCCTATTGACAGCCCTTTTGCTACCAAAACACGTGGGCATTATAAAAATTCAAGCACATACCAAGGATACCTCAGAGGAAGCAAAAGGAAATGCTTATGCTGACAAAGCGGCAAAACAAGCCGCTCTGTTAGAAATTACAAGCATTTCCTTGTACACAGTGTGCTTCCCAGAGGCACCTCTTTCTCTAGATGTTTTGACAAAATTGCAGGCCCAGGTATCCTCCCAAGAGAAGAATGCCTGGACCCGATCTGGTGCCACATTACATGACAATTTGTGGAAAGATGACGTGGGGAAATTATGTATTCCCAGGTCCTTTTTCCCATGTTAGTGTCTACACTACATTCCCAAGCTCATCTTTCCAAGTAGGGTATGCAAGGTGTCATACAAAAAACTTGGATAGCTCCAGGTATAACAACAGCAATCACCAAACACACTCAGCAATGTATGACGTGTGCTAAGCATAATCCAGGCACCGCCGTTAAAACACCTGTAAAATCACTTCCAAAAGCTGAATACCCATTCCAAAGGTTGCAAATAGATTACATTCAGTTGCCAAAAACTGGAATATATGAGTATGTTCTTGTTTGTGTTGACATGTTTTCAGGATGGCCTGAGGCCTGGCCAGTGGCAAAAGCTACAGCAAAAGCTACAGCCAAGAAACTCTTATCTGAAATAGTCTGCAGGTATGGGGTTCCAGAAACTGTAGAAAGTGACCAAGGTACACATTTTACAGGTGAAATCATGCAAACTATTTTGTCATATCTAGGGATAGAACAGGCTTTTCATACACCTTATCACCCAGAAAGCAGTGGAAAGGTTGAAAGACTGAATGGTGTCATCAAAAACAGACTTGCCAAAACTTGTGCAGAATCAGGTAAACCTTGGACAGAATGTTTGCCCATTGTACTATACTCAGTTAGGACAACACCTCAGAGGAAAGCTAATTTAAGTCCATATGAAATATTGTTTGGTTCTGTTCCAAAAACAGGATTATATTTTCCTCAACAGATGCAAGCTCAGTTTGCAGATCTTACTGGGTATGTGGCAACACTAAACAAGCAATCGATTGAGACTCATGAAAGAGTGTTTTCTTCCATTCCAGATCCAAACTCAGACCCAGGAGCTCATACTCTAAACCCAGGAGATTAGGTGGTGGTAAAGAAACACGTACGAAAGGGGCTTGAACCCAGATACGAGGGCCCATTTCAGGTGCAACTAGTGACACACACAGCAGTGAAAGTCCAATCCAAAGACTCCTGGATACACGCTAGCCATTGCAAAAAGGTCACAGAGCCTGCAGAATGAAGGTGGTATTACTCTTATGCTTTGTTACACCACTAATCTTTGCTTTACATGTTGATCAAAATCATTATTTAACCCTACTTAATGTAACTGCCTTTATGCTGAACAAGACAAACTGTTGGATTTGTGGGGCACGGATAGAGCATGGTAAGCAAGGCTATACGCTGACTACAACTCCATTTTACTGGGATAATGAGACTAGTGAATTTAACATTAATATTAGAGATGTATGTAAAGCCAATTTTTCTATTGAACAGTATAGATTACCACTCCAATATCCAGGTAAAGGGAAATACTGCTATAAGAGAACAGACGAGAGTACATTTTTACCGGGGAGTAATGCTACCATCATAATTAGAGGTAAACACAAAACAATTATAATTCCTGATAAAAATACTACTGTGTACCAACTAGGGCATAGCAAATGTCAATATGAATTGTACTAACACGTCATCTAACCGTCAGTGTGTGAAAATCAATCAATAAGAAATAAATTACACTGTTAATTGGACGTGTATGAATGAGCCCACGGATGCATGGATGGAAAATGGTAATGTCAAAGTAAACGTATATGATCGTCTTCAATGTCTGAATATAATTAATAATCAGACTCATAAAGATATTGTATTCCAGGCCCATTTAATGCTAAAATATTATGAGTGCACCATATCCCCTTAAACTTGTTCTTTATATGTGGGAATAATGCTTACCGATTTATCCCTAAATACTTTCAAGGCACCTGTTATTTAGGATATATACTTCCACAAGTAAGCTATTTTAAGCACCTCCCAACAGGAAGCTCCCAAAGGCACTCTAGAAAACAGAGAAGTACCTATCAGTAATTATCTCCTTAAAGGGACTGATGGAATCTGGGAAGACGGATATGTACCAGACCATTTTGATGTTAGTGAGGGTGATAGATTAGCGGCTATAATACTTCCCATGTATGGCCCAGCCAAAGCTATACAAATGATAAGGAGACTGGCACGTATAATGGAAAAAATTGCGAACGAAACTACCGAAGCCATTATCCTCCTAAATGAAGAACAAAAACAGCTTCGGTTAGTAGCCCTACAAAATAGAATGGCCCTTGATTATTTGTTAGCTGAACAAGGAGGAGTATGTGCATTAATTAATGACACTTGCTGTACGTATATACCTGACTATAGTGTTAATATAACTGATCACATCAACAAGGTAAAAGAAGCTGTGGCAGCCTTAAGGAGAAGGCCTAAATCCATGCTTGATGGTATTTCTGATAGTATTAAGGGCTGGTTTAACAATCGTTTTGGTAATTTAGGTAAATGGCTTTCTGATATTCTGTATTCTATTGGAACTGTCCTCCTCTATGTCATGGGTTTCTTCCTGGCAATATATGTTTTTTATTATTGTCTCAAAATATGTATAACTAAACTCCTTGGATATGCTACTAAACCAGCTTCTAATCCAAGGTTGGTTCCTTCTTCCTCATATCAGCACCTCCAGGATCCACATATGGGTAAGTCATACTTGCCTTTAATAGTTTCCAAAGGCAACTGCGATGTGGAACCACCACACGGGAACAGCGGAACGGAAACTGCTACACTGTCAATGGTCAGAGGCCCGAGTGTTCACTACAACTAATGTGTATAGTGTAATAATAAAAAAAAAAAAAGTCTTATTACATGTATGTATGTATTAACGGTTATTTTTGTTTTCATAGAAGAAACAGTTTTTGAAGAGTTTTCCAATGTGCTCAGTATGGTGAAGTATAACTGTCTTGCAAGACAAAGGGGAACTTATAAAAAATGTGTTTATTTTGATCTGCTCATTTTTAACCATGGTGAATAATATTTTTTTTTTTTAGTAACGGTATACCATACATAAAACCACGTGGTAGTAAAGTTTGACGTCAAACAATTTTTGGTAGTAGGAAAAGTGCACTGTTAAAATATGTAAGAAAGAACATGTTTAAAATGCTTACTGTATGCTAAAATATCTCTAACCTTTGGTTTATTTTTAGGAGGAAAATATAATGTGTTTTGTTACTAAAATCTTGATGTTTATTCTTCAAATTATGCCCTGGGTTGCTTCATTTAAAGCCTTCAGAACAAAAGAAGACCACAGCCTTCAAAGACAATTCCCCAATGGAAGTATTGTTCTGAAGTGTTTCTATTTTTATGCGTGAACATTTATGGGGTTCACTCTCCCCATTAGCTAAAATTGGTGCAATCATCCAAGTCGGTACTGCCCTTAGCAGTTTCTTGTTCCTATTTACAGTATGATGTGCTTAATTTTTCTTTAAGGAAAGAGGGGTGCACTGTGATGTAAGGGAGAGTGGGGGGTCACAACTTCTGATCGTGGGGTGGCTCTTGACATCTAATTTAAGGGTAGGGGATGCGCTGGACATCTAATCTTACAGATACAACCAGCCCTTTTTAGGACAATCATAATGCTGATGCAGCCCGCGATTAAATTGAGTTTCACACCCCTGCCCTAGATAATTAAGTGTCTATTGTCTTAGGTTAAGTTTCCACTATAGTGGCCCCCAAAAAACATGTGATTCAGAGACTTTGGAGTGTGACTATGGTCCAACTTTACAGTCTCTATATCAGGGTAACATTGAAGGTCGCATCAAGGTACTGCAGAAACCTTTTAAAAGTCGCTGCAACTTTAAGTCGCAATAGTGGGAACTGAGCCTTACACAGTTTTTTGTATATTATTTAATGATAAAAAGTTTTATTAAGATTGAATTGAATAACTGTTGCTCTAGTGTAAACAGCTACAAAAAAAAAAAGTAATGAATGTAGTACTACATGTATGTCAGTTTCACTACATAGAGTGTTAAGATTACTTTGGTATTATTATTTTTAAGAGTTTAAGTTAGGCCTATGTCTCAGATCTTCAGCTTTTCTAAAGATCTGTCTCCTCTATTCCAAAAAAATAAATAATCAAAAGGTATAATGGTATTGTACTTGTTTTGGCATCTAGTTTCATTGCTTTAACTTATAAGGTATGTGGTTGTATCTTGTCCCACAAAAACTTGTGTTTAAGACTAGTTAAACCTCCTGTTGTTAAATGAATTAGCTACATGCCCAGCCAGTACTGCCTTTTTAAGCTGAAACAGATTGCCTTAGGCTTTGCAAAATAATGTCCCAAGCAAGTTGGCCTTTGTGTCCTCAAGTGTATTTGAAGCCAGTTTCCTGTTCGGGGTCACAATGCAACTTCACTACTCTTATAGATTCCTGTGTGACTATGTGCATGGCTACTCATTTGTAGCTGTATTATATGTCTGTGCATATCTGTCCTCAGTGTATGTGTGTATCCAGGCACACACCTGTCAGCTTGAATTTTTTTACTCCCCACTGTTTAGTGATCTCAGCATCTCAGCGCTGCAAGGGATTCTCATTTGTTCATTGGCCCTTAGTTCTAGGTATCTGCCTGCCTGGGTGAGTAAGAGGGCCGCAACCAGGAATCTGGCAAGGCAAGTCCTTAGACTCTGCGCCTCGGCCCTTTTAAGGGCCCTTACCATTGTTGTATGTGCGGACATGTTGCATTTTCCTTAGATAGTACCATTAGGTATCTTTCCTGCCTTAGAATCCTTGTATACATCAACTGTATCTTGTGTATCTGACCTCCTGTGAACCCTGAAACCCAGTGCTGCAAGTGGTTCTTACTAGCATTTTGTTTCCTTCCTGAACCCCAGTGCTGCACTATACTCCTGTCATTCCTGTAAATCCTGTATTCTGTGCTCTCTTGTCTATGTTCCTGAAGGATCATTGATTCAAGCCATACGTAGTAGGCCCCCCTCTGAGAAGCCTATTGTTTATGATAAATGTGTTATTGAATTCAGGATAATGTGGACAGTTTAGTTGGATGACAGTTGAATAACATTCTATACTAAATGAGAATGGTTTCTTCTGTATTAAGACATTTTTCTTTTCTTCTAGGTCTTATTACCTCTAGAACATAAATTAACTTCAGCAGTAAAAAAAGAACTCAAACGGCTTTATGGGCATTTTTGTTAATGATCACGTTTTGGACTAACAATCTGAGTGACGCCATCTTCAAAAAAATAAAATAAAATAATATCCTCCCTCATTCCTTGACATCAGCCACAAACACCATTGATGGAAAAGAGTGCTTTCAAAAGCTTGTGTCTGAAGAACTTTGATAGACAGCTGACATAATAACTAAAAAAGTCAAAGCTCAGTTTGCCATAATTGCAAAAACGTCTGCACACCTACCAAAAGTCTTTTATCATGTGGATTGCGAAAATCCTGAAGAAAAGACGATTATGTATGAACATTGTATGCGATCTTTGCCATAATTTTAAAAAGGTCTGCACACCTACTGGAAGTCTCTTATCATGTGGATTGTGAAAATCCTGAAGAAAATAAGATTATGGGGGTAATTTACTATAGCGCCGTGGCGCTAATTAGCTCAAATTGCTGCGAATTTGCGCTAATTAGCGCGATTCGCGGCAATTTGTGCTAATTAGCGTGAAAACGGTATTCACTATAGCGCTGGAGAAAAAAAATACTCCCAAAATCAAATTTACTATATCTCCCAGAATCCAAATAGCGCCCAAATCCTTACTCTACTAAAAGCTGGAGTTGTGCACATGGAAATAATGTTTAGAGCATGATATAATTGCCTAAATGGTACTGAAATATGCGATATATTATTTAAAGATAATCTGCTTTTAAACTGTGTGAAAAAGTGATTTCTACACTGAAATATCTTTAAAAGTCTGAGAAGTAAAAAAATGCCCGTTTTTGGACAACTATTTGCAAACTAAACTGAGCATGCTCAGAGCTAATATAACTCAAATTTTAACTCAAGTGATTTTTTTCACAAGAGTAAGAGCCCATTCACACAGGGGCAACACGACTTCCAGCCGATTTTATGAGGCAACTCAGACACGACTTGAGAATGAATCACAGCGCGACCTGGAGCTATTTACAAGGCAACTCCAAGTTGCCTGCTGGACAGGAGACATTCCAGTGGCCAATCAAACAAGAATCAGCTCTGTGGGAGGGAGGGGGGAGGGAGAGGTTTGCCTGATAAATGTATGTTTTCTTCCTGGAGAGTTGCTCCTATTAAGACAGTGAGAGGCGACTCCCATTGAAATGAATGGTTACAGGTCGCCTAGGAGTCGGATTGAAGTAGTACAGGGACCTTTTTTGAAGTCGGAGTGACTGCAGTAGTGTGCATAAGGACGGCTCCATTAACTTGCATTGATTTCTTCAGCCAGCGCGACCTGAGGCGACTAGGGGCGACCTGGGGCGATTTGGAATCGGATCCAAAGACGCCCCTGTGTGAATGGGCTCTTATAGTAAATACCGAAATGAGAGCTAATTAAAGAGCATGTTTTAGAAGTGAAAATCTGAGCTATTTTAGTCCAATGCAAGTTTTAGCCATTGATTCTAATGATACAATTGTAACTTTCACAAATAAATTCTTTTAATGTTGAGATGAAATGTATCTTTCTCTGAAATAAATTTTCCTTTGCAACAATGTTGCTTCTAATTAAAATATTTTGTTTTTAAAGAAAGCTAGAATGTGGAATGTTTTGATAAAATATTTTTTTCTCTGTCACTTTCACTAGTTACTCTCCATCTCACAACAATCTTTACCCAAACTCACATAGGTGTCTTTACAAACCACAATCAATACTATTGCTGATGCAAATTTAAAATTAGTCACTTTTTTGTGCTTTTTATTATTTCTAAATAATCATAATTTGAGCCCCAAAAATTTGATATGTGTTCCAACATCAGAAATAAAAATGTAATTCCCCAAAATTTGAGGGTAATATCACTATTCTAAACTCACCCACAAAAAAACCCAAATATCACAGAATAAATCAAGAAGAATAACTCTTGAGTAATGTAATTCCATCACCTGTATGTCCAAAGAAATGCAGTATTTATGTGTATTTATGTGTAGGAGGATTCCACATGTGGCAGCTCTGTGGCTTAGAGGTTAGAACGTCTGCTTAGTGTCCCTGAGCGTCTGGGTTCCAAGCCCAAACATGCTGCTTCATGTAGAGAAGTTGTCTCATCTCCCAGGTCCTAAAACTATGTCTAAATGTTGTATTTATGTGTAGGAGGGTTCCACCACCATTGTAAATCTTGCCAGATACACAATTTAGCCCAAAGTATTAAGACGCCTGCCTTTACACACACATGAACTTTAATGGCAGCCCAGTCTTAGTCCGTAGGGTTAACATTTGATTTGGCCCACCCTTTGCAGCTAGAACAGCTTCTGGGAAGGCTGGGAAGGCTGTCCACAAGGTTTAGTGTGTCTATGGGAATGTTTGATCATTCTTTCAGAAGTGCATTTGTGAGGCCAGGCACTGATGTTGGATGAGAAGGCCTGGCTCGCAGTCTCTGCTCTAATTCAGCCAAAGGGAGTTCTATTGGGTTGAGGTCAGGACTCTGTGCAGGCCAGTCAAGTTTCTCCACCCCAAACTCACTCATCCATGTCTTTATGGACCTTGCTTTGTGCACTGGTGTGCAGTCATGTTGAAACAGGAAGGTGCCATCCCCAAACTGTTCCCACAAAGTTGGGAGCATGAAATTGTCCAAAATGTCTCAGTATGCTGATGCCTTAAGAGTTCCCTTCACTGGAACTAAGGGGCCAAGCCCAACCCCTGAAAAACAACCCCACACCATAATCCCCCTCCACCAAATGATTTGGACCAGTGCACAAAGCAAGGTCCATAAAGACATAGATGAGTGAGTTCGGGGTGGAGGAACTTGACTGGCCTGGACAGAGTCCTGACCTCAACACCACAGAACACCTTGGGGATGAATTAGAGTGGAGACTGCAGGCCAGGCCTTCTCGTCCAACATCAGTGCCTGACCTCACAAATGCACTTGGAAGAATGGTCAAACATTCCCATAGACACACTCCTAAACCTTGTGGACAGCCTTCCCAGAAGAGTTGAAGCTGTTATAGCTGCAAAGGGTGGACCAACTCAATATTGAACCCTACAGACTAATGCTGGGATGCGATTACAGTTCATGTGCGTTTAAAGGCAGGCGTCCCAATACTTAGGCCAATATATTGTATATTGCTTGGAGACACGGAACTTGGCTATGGACTTAGGGCTGGCTCACACCACAGAGATGCAGAGAACATGTGTGAGGCTGCCTGGTGGCTAAGTGGGCAGCAATTCCGTCTAGCAACACTGGGGTTGCTGGTTCAATTCCCCAACATGCTACTGCCTGTGTTGAAGTTTATATGTTTTCCCTGTGTGGGTTTCTCACCACAATCCAAAGACATGCTGACATTTTATTTGTCTCCTGTCAAAATAGTCTCTAATGTAAAAAAGTTTATTTTGGACTTTAGATTGGAAGCTCATTGCAGCAAGGGCCCGATGTTAATGTTTGTTAGCACTAATCATGCCCAGGGACTTGGACATTTAAAATTGTAGGATTTACACTGCACAGGTACATATGCTTAGAAAACTGTTGCTTTGTTTATGTGCATGCAAATGGACTTGGATCTTTGGCCTGTAGTTGGAGATTTGATGCACATAGCCAAGAGCTAACACAGTTGTAAATAGTATTATTTGTTCCTGCCCATCAGGTGCAATCACTTTAGACATACATGAAGAGACAGATTGAAAGATACTGGTGGGCATGTACTTCTATTGGGCGTGTGTCAGTTTGCTAACAATACAACCTCTATTATATAAATTGAAGCTAGTAAATGAATGTACATAATTTTGTTTCTGCTGGCAAAATAAAAGTACGTTTATTGAGCTTTGGTGTGTGTGCTTTTTTTTTTTTGGCAAAGTGCAAAATCCTTAATATTTTATTTCTATATGGATTTGTGCACCAAAAAATGAATCTCTTTGCCCTTGTTCACATTGATGCTACTTCACTTAAGCTAGCGCGATTTTAGGTACTACTTGATAGACATCTGTGTGGCTTCATACACAAATGTCTATTGAAGTCGCACCTGAAATCGGCAAAAGTAGTGCAGGAACTACTTTTGCAAATCGGTGCGGCGCCACAAAATTGGGGTTTCATCGATTGGAACAGTGCCATTGCCACCAATAGTCATGCAATTTGATTTCTGAAATTGCATGACAAATCGCCCCAATGTAAACCTAGGCTTCAGCACACCTGCAAGTAAATGATAAGGCCCCTTTCACACGGAGGGTCCGTTCAGGTCCGCCTGTCAGTTTTTTAGGCGGACCTGGATGGACGCTCCATATAGCCCTATGGAGCCACAGATGTCAGCGGTGACATGTCCGCTGACATCCGCTCCGCCAAAGTGTGACGGAGGAAAACCCTATTTTTCCTTCCGTCGGCGGAGCGGATTGGATGAACACGGACAGACGGTCCGTATTCATCCGATCTCCCCATAGGGGAGAGCGGCGCTCTGACAGGGCGGTCCCTGCACAGTGTGCGGGGACCGCCCAGTCATCCACCGGCTCAGCGGGGATCAACAGAGCGATCCCCGCTGAGCAAGCGGAGCTTCACGGGGCGGATCATGACTGATCTGTCCCGTGTGAAAGAGCCCATAAGTGCCGGTTCACACTACAGCGACTTGGGATCTGACTTGTGTCGCCCCAAAGTCGCCCCAAGTCACGCGACATGAGAAATTCCATTGAAGTGAATGAGAGCCGTCTTAATGTACACTACTGAAGTCGCTCCGACTTCAGAAAAGGTTCCTGTACTACTTCAAGGCGACTTCTAGGCAACTTGTAGGCAACTTGTACCCATTGGTTTCAATGGAAGTTGCCTCCAAAGTCAGATCACTGTCTTAACTGAAGCAACTTTACAGGAAAAGAAAATAGTTTACTCAGGCAAACCCCTCCCTCCCACAGAGCTGATTATTCTGTGATTGGCCACAGCCAAAGTCGCCTGTCCTGGAGGCAACTTTAAGTCGCGTTGTAAGTTGCTCCAAGTCGCGCTGAAGTCGCGCTGAAGTCGCCTTGCAAAGTCGCTCTGTAAGTCGGGTTGCCCCTGTGTGAACCGGCACTTAAGGTGGAATCTTTTATATATAACAGCTGTGGAGAATTGCAGGTAATGAATTCAGTTGGAGGATAGGCAGTGTTGTGTGAGTCAGCTCTGGTTCACATTGGTGCGATTTGACATGTCAGATCGGTGGCAATTGCGCTGTTCTAATTGGTGTGATTTGTATTGATATAAGTGCAGAAACCTGCACAGATGTCTCTGATGTCCCCCGCCCCCCCCCCCCCTCCTGCAGTCGGGACTGACATGCGGGAATGAAAATCGTATGAGTTCAGCTGAACGATTTCCTCCCACTGTCAGTGTGAAGCAGAGCTCAAACTGGGCCTTTTGTCTTTGTAATTCACCTGCTGCTATGCCAGAGACACCATTCGTTTTCAAACTCCCTTAAGTTTACCTTCAAATATTATATGTAGAAATACAGATTTGCATATCTACAAATAATCAAAAATAATAAATTCTAAGTGTGATTGAGATCAAATATTCGCAGCTGCAATCAACAGAGCGTGGTTTCACCTCCTGACCCGGAAATGAGTCATTGTAATCCCCCGGAAGTTCCTGTGCTGGTCAGGATCTCCATCTAGGTGGACATGACGAGCTCCCTCTTTAGCAAAGAGGAGGTGCTGCGCATTTGCCGGGTAAGTGTAGGATATGTACTTGTGCTTACTCAAGGTGGGGGTGGATTTGGTGTGGGTGGGCTTCATTGATTTGTTTGGTATCACTACACATTTGCTTCTGGCCCATGTGCACACTTCACTTCTTCCTGCATTTGTTCTGCTGATGTAAATCAGTAAGGACTATGCAAGTATAAATGAGAGCTCCTTTCTATTAAAATATATATGACTTGATTCACAGTTGGGCGACTTTTCATGATTCTCAATGATAACCATTCATATCTGTGCTACTTTAAGTCAGACCAACTTCAAAGTAGTCCTTGTACTACTTTGGTGTGACTTTCAGGCCCGGTTTCCACTAGTGCGACTTGTCATGCAACTTGGGACTGCAAAGTCGCATGACATGTCATACCCTATGATTTCCAATGAGTATGGTTCATATCTGTGCGACATCAAGTCGCAGCGACTTCAAAGTAGTCCCTGCACTACTTTGGACCCACTTTGATACAACTTGAGGTCCATAGACCTCAAGAATATACAGGCATTGCTCCAAGTCACATCAAAATCGCGGCAAAAAATTGCGGCAAATTCATGCAAATTTAGGGTTGTAATAGTGGAAACAGAGCCTCATGTGACTTGAGGTACATAGGGTGCAATATTACACAGGCATTCCAAGAAGTTGGGGCCAAGTTTCAGTGACAAAGTGGCAGCAAATTAGGGTGACTTTCAGGTCGCAGCAGTGTGAAAGAGATTCAAGGATATCTTTGAATTTGGCCCTATTGTCACTTGTGCATCCTGAAAGTGGGGAAAATTCATCCCTGCACTACCTTGGTTTGACTTTGATGCGATTTGAGGTCCATACACCCCAAGATAACGCAGACATTGCTTCAAGTCATGGCAAAGCTGTGCAAGTCGCACAAGTGCAAATGAGGCTTTATTCAAAGGTGTTATCATTTAATCTCATTAGGTTACTTTCACACTTATGTGACTTTTCATGCAGCTTTGGACCTCAGAGTCGCATTAAAAGTATCCCCCCCATGAGTTCCATTCATATCTATGCAACTTCACCCATGTTCACATAGCTCTGAATTGACATGTCAAATTGCAGGCCAAATCGGCGCCTATTGACGGCAATAGAACTGTCTGAATTGGTGCAACGCCATACAGATTCCCAAAAGTAGTTTCTACACTACTTTGGGCGACTTCAGGAGGCGATTTCTTACCTCCCAACTTTTTGAGATAGGTATAAGGGACAACTATTAGCAAAAGTATGTAGGCATAGTACACACCTCCTAAAACACCTTCTTAACTACTTCCTTACTGGGCACATATACCCCCTTCCTGCCCAGGCGAAATTTCAGCTTTCAACACTGTCATGCTTTGAATGACAATTGCGCGGTTGTGCGACGTGGCTCCCAAACAAAATTGACGTCCTTTTTTTCGCACAAATAGAGCTTTCTTTTGGTGATATTTGATCACCTCGGCGGTTTTTATTTTTTGCGCTATAAACAAAGATAGAGCGACAATTTTTTAAAAAAAGCAATATTTTTTGATTTTTGCTATAATAAATATCCCAATGTTTTGGGAATTTTTTTTTTCCTCAGTTTAGGCCGATACGTATTCTTCTACATATTTTTGGTAAAAAAAATCGCAAGCGGCGTTTATTGATTGGTTTGCGCAAAAGTTATAGCGTTTACAAAATAGGGGGTAGTTTTATGGCATTTTTATAATTTTTTTTTTTTTTACTAGTAATGGCGGCGATCAGTGATTTTTTTACGTGACTGCGACATTATGGCGGACACATCGGACACTTTTGACAATATTTTGGGACCATTCACATTTATACAGCGATTAGTGCTATAAAAATGCACTGATTACTGTATAAATGTGACTGGCAGGGAAGGGGTTAACACTGGGGGGCGAGGAAGGGGTTAAATGTGTGCCCTATTAGTGATTACTACTGTGTGGGGAAGGGGACTGACTGGGGGAGGTGACCGATCTGTGTCCCTATGTACAAGGGACACAGCATCGGTCCCCTCTCCCTGACAGGACATGGATCTGTGTGTTTACACACACAGATCCATGTCCTTGTCTGTGTAACCGCCGATCGCGGGTGCCTGGCGGACATCGCCAGTGGCCAAATTAGCGGAGGCCGTATAAACACGGCCTCCCGGCATGTAACAGCCACCTCGCTGCCGTATATAGTCGTACGGCGGGCGCGAGGTGGTTAAAGGAGAATTATAAAAAATATAAAAACAATATTAGTTAAACCCCCAAGTGCTTTTTTTTTTAACAATAATATCCCTTTAGATTGGCTTTGGGAATTTACAAACAAAGCAATTTAGAAATTAGATGAAAGGTTTAGCGCTGGGAAACACTTTTTGAAAGATAAAAATTGCATTTTATATCAAACTATACAGATCCGAAGAAATTGAGGGACAAATGAGGAGGAAAGAGGGACAGAGGGACTTTGGTCCAAATCAGGGACAGTTGAGACCTATGTGATTTCACTAGACATCTGTGCAGGAAAGTGCACTGATGTCTCTGAAATCGCTCAGAAAGTCGGGCTGAGGCCCCTTTCACACTTGAGCAACTTTTCCTGCGACTTTGGTCATCAGAGTTGCATGACAAGTCATACCCCATGATTTTCAATGTGTACCATTTATATCTGTGAAACTTCAAGTCACACCGACTTCAAAGTAGTCCCTGTACTACTTTGGTCCGACTTTGATACGAGTTGAGGTTCATAGACCTTAAGTTTACACAGGCATTCCCTGGGATCGCAGAAAAAATGCAGATGGAAGTTTGCGCGCCTTTCCCTGCGACTCCTGCGTCCATAGACCTCAAGATTACACAGGCATTGCTTAAAGTCGCATCAAAATCACACAACTTTCAGGTCGCACAAGTGTGAAAGGGGCCTAAGTCACTGTGCTGAGTACTATTATACCTAGAATATAAAGTAGTCCCACCATCAAACACTCAGCAGCATATGCTGAAAAAAGGCAAATGCCTATTAGCCAATGCCACATCAGCATGAGCATGGTTGTTACAATAATATTAAAGTGGTTGTAAACCCACTTAGACAACTTGCGCCTACAGGTAAGCCTAGATTAAGGCTTACCTGTAGGTGCAAGAAATATCTCCTTAACCACTTAAGCCCCGGACCATTTGGTAGCTAAAGGACCAGAGGTGAATTCAGAATTTTGCACTGCGCTGCTTTAACTATAATTGTGCGGACATGCAATGTTGTACCCAAACGAAATTTGCGTCCTTTTCTTCCCACAAATAGAGCTTTCTTTTAATGGTATTTGATTGCCTCTGCGATTTTTATTTTTTTCGATATAAACGGAAAAAGACCGAAAATTTTGAAAAAAAAATGATATTTTCTACTTTTTGTTATAAGAAAAATCGAATAAACTCAATTTTAGTCATACATTTAGGCCAAAATGTATTCAGCCACATGTCTTTAGTAAAAAAAATGTCAATAAGCGTATATTTATCGGTTTGCGCAAAAGTTATAGCGTTTACAAACTAGGGTACATTTTCTGGAATTTACACAGCTTTTAATTTATGACTGCCTATCTCATTTCTTGAGGTGCTAAAATGACAGGGCAGTACAAAACCCCCCCAAATGACCCCATTTTAGAAAGTAGACACCCCAAGGAAATTGCTGAGAGGCATGTTGAGCCCATTGAATATTTTTTTTTTGTCCCAAGTGATTGAATAATGACAAAAAAAAAAAAAAAATTACAAAAAGTTGTCACTAAATGATATATTGCTCACACATGCCATGGTTATATGTGGAATTGCACCCCAAAATACATTCTGCTGCTTCTCCTGAGTACGGGGATACCACATGTGTGGGACTTTTTAGGAGCCTAGCCACGTACGGGACCCCGGAAACCAAGCACCGCCTCCAGGATTTCTAAGGGCGCAAATTTTTGATTTCACTCCTCACTACCTATCACAGTTTTGAAGGCCATAAAATGCCAAAATAGCACAAAACCCCCCCAAATGACCCCATTTTGGAAAGTAGACACCCCAAGCTGTTTGCTGAGAGGTATGGTGAGTATTTTAGAGCTCTCATTTGTTTTTGAAAATTAAGAAAGAACATTTTTTTTTTTTTCTTTTTTTTTTTCAATTTTCAAAACTTTGTGACAAAAAGCGAGATCTGCAAAATACTCACAATACCTCTCAGCAAATAGCTTGGGGTGTCTACTTTCCAAAATGGGGTCATTTGGGGGGGTTTGTGCCATCTGGGCATTCCATGGCCTCCGAAACTGTGATAGGCAGTGAGAAGTGAAATCAAAAATTGACACCCTTAGAAAGCCTGAAGGCGGTGCTTGGTTTTTGGGGTCCCGTACGCGGCTAGGCTCCCAAAAAGTCTCACACATGTGGTATCCCCGTACTCAGGAGAAGCAACAGAATGTATTTTGGGGTGTAATTCCACATATGCCCATGGCATGTTTGAGCAATATATCATTTAGTGACAACTTTGTGCAAAAAAAAAAAAAAAAACATTTTTATTTTTTCCGCAACTTGTGTCAACATATAAAATATTCCATGGACTCGACATGCCTCTCAGTATATAGCTTGGGGTGTCTACTTTCCAAAATGGGGTCATTTGGGGGGGGGGTTTTGAACTGTTCTGGCATTTTATACACAACATTAGGAAGCTTACATCCACTCTTCTAACCACTTGAAGACAAAGCCCTTTTTGACACTTTTTGTTTACATGAAAACATATTTTTTTTTGCAAGAAAATTATGTTGAACCCCCAAACATTATATATATTTTTAAAGAAAAGGCCCTACAGAATAAAATGGTGGGTGTTGCATTTTTTTTTTCTACACAGTATTTGCGCAGCGATTTTTCAAACGCATTTTTTTGGGAAAAAATACACTTTTTTTGTTTTTAATGCACTAAAACACACTATATTGCCCAAATGTTTGATGAAATAAAAAAGATGATCTTAGGCCGAGTACATAGATACCAAACACGACATGCTTTAAAATTTCGCACAAACGCGCATTGGCGACAAACTACATACATTTTTAAAAGCCTTTAAAAGCATTTACAGGTTACCCCGTTAGATTTACAGAGGAGGTCTACTGCTAAAATTACTGCCCTCGATCTGACCTTCGCGGTGATACCTCACATGCATGGTGCAATTGCTGTTTACATATGACGCCAGACCGACGCTTGCGTTCGCCATTGGGCAAGAGCAGGGCAGGACAGGGGTGCTTTTTTTTTTTTTTTTTATTATTAATTTTGCTTTTTTATTTTATTTTTAAACTGTTGCTTCCATATTTATTTATTTTTATCACTTTTATTGTTATCTCAGGGAATGTAAATATCCCCTATGATAGCAATAGGTAATGACAGGTACTCTTTTTTGAAAAAACTGGGGTCTATTGGACCCTAGATCTTTCCTCTGCCCTCAAAGCATGTGACCACACCAAGATCGGTGTGATAAAATGCTTTCCCAATTTCCCAATGGCGCTTTTTATATCCGGGGGGGGACATTCCCTCCCACTGCTTGTAAAAGCAGTCCAGAGGCTAATTAGCCACTAGGATTGCTTTTACATGAAAGCCGGCCGCTGGCTGAAAAGAATGATACCAAGATGATACCTAAACCCGCAGGCATCATTCTGGTATAAACATTCAAAGTCCAGCAACATACCAGTACGTTGCTGGTCCTTGTTGGACATGTATTGTAATCTTTTTTTTCATGCAGCCTGTTGGCTGAACGAAAAAAAAAGATTGATCGGTGGGTATGCCCACCATTAGAATACCGCCCTTCATCCACCCACTTCTAATGATGGGCATACATGCACCATTTATATATGCCGAAGCATGGGGGCATCTTCTCGTAAAAGTTATGCCGCGTACACATGGTCAGACTTTTCCACGGGCAAGCCTCCGTCGGAATTTCGACCGTATGTACGCGGCATTAGGAGCAAAATCGCTCCTCCGCTCCTGCTGCCCCAATGCTTCGGCATATATGCTTTTTTTTTTTAACTGTGGTGGTGAAATCACCTCCTACAGCACTGGAGTCGCAGGGATCAGGCCTGTCTCTGCGAACGCTGCAGTTATGTGTGTTGTGTTTTGCAAGTGACAGTGATCGATCGATACTGCACTTCGGTGGCCTGGGCTGGACGGAGGGGCAAAACGCAGGTGCTAGCAGGTATCTGGGCTGATCCCACTAACAGTGCGTTTTTGGGAACCCTAAACTGCTGGGGACGCTAGTATAGATCTGATCAGATCAGATATTGAGCTGATCAGATACTATACCACTAAGGGGGGTGTATGCTTCACGTGTGGGTGTTAGCGCTACTGGCACTAACCTGACGCTGCCTGGGGTGTGACGCAGACCCTCTCTGACGCTAAAACCTAACTGATATCACCCGCCGGGCGATCAGGGGGTTAAACCTTTATTGGGTTATATACGGCGGGTGCCCTGACACTATAAAAAGCAAACTAACTAACCAGCGTCACCCGTAACACTTATATGATGATCACCGGTGAAAGGGTTAACTAGGGGCAATTAGGGGCTTAAAACCTTTATTAGGTAATATATGGGGGTACCTGACGCTATATAAAAACCTGACGGCGAACCTAAAAAAAAATTAGTGGCTACCTATCGGCATCACCGACACTAAGACAACGATCATAAAAACGATTGCTTAGCGACAGTGGTGATAGGGGGTGAAAGGGTTACCTGGGGGGCGATCAGGGGGTTAAACCTTTATTAGATAATATATGGGGGTACCTGACGCTATAAAAACCTGCGGCGAACCTAAAAAAAATTACTGGCTACCGATCAGCATCGCCGACGCTAAGACATCGATCAGAAAAATTATAACTTAGTGACAGTGGTGATAGGGGGTGAAAGGGTTACCTGGGGGGCGATCAAGGGGGTTAAACCTTCATTAGGTAATATATGTGGGTACCCGACGCTATAAAAACCTGCGGCGAACCTAAAAAAAAATACTGGCTACCGATCAGCATCACCGACGCTAAGACATCGATCAGAAAAATGATTGCTTAGTGACGGCGGTGCTAGGGGGTGAAAGGGTTATCTGGGGGTGATCAGGGGGTTAAACCTTTATTAGGGGGGGTTAGGGGGCTACACTGGACCTAAAACTAAATGTAGTGACACTTTTACAGTCAAAATGTCACTGATTGCAGTGATCACTAAATAAATGGTCACTGCAATCAGTGACACTGTGACTGGGGGCTGGGGGGGCTGGGGGGTGATCTGGGGGTGTCTGGGGGGGCGATTTATGTGCCTATGTGTCCTGGTGTCAGTGTGCTGTTTTGTGTACTAACCTGGCATCTTCTCCTGTACGGCGCTCGGTATATGTGAGCGCCCCAGGAGAGATGACATCACTTCCTCCTTCCTGGCAGGCAGGGGAAGCTCTCTCATTCGCCGGGAGCGATCGAGAGGGGGTGGCCGGAATCGAACGGCCGTCCCCTCATGCCGGATCGCTCCCGAAGGTAAAACGACCACCCACTGTAAAGAAGGGGGGTCCGATCGGACCCCCCAACTATACAAAAGGCAATCACGTATATGTACGTGATTCTACCTGTCGGTGCCATTCTGCTGACGTATATTTACAGTGGGCGGTCGTTAAGTGGTTAACCTACACACACTAACAGATGTTTGTGCTATGCTCAATAGGCTAGTGGTCAGCACTTCTACCTTGAAAAACTCAGGCTTTGAAGCACTCATGGGTTCAAATCCCACAGAGAAATACTAAAAGATTGTATTGGTAAAAAAAGGCAAATGGCTATTAGCCAAAGCAGCATATGCTGAAAATAGGTGAATGCCAATTAGCCAATGCACTTTTATTCAATAATATTATGGTGTGGACTTCCAAACATCACACACTAGCTAACGGGCAGTTTACATTTCTTTGTTTGTTTATTTTAATTTGCTTGTGCAAATAATAAACATAGCTGTTGGATGGTATTTGAACTTGTAACATGAGAGCTGTATAGACATGGGAGCAGACCACTAAGCCATTGTGCTAAGTACAAGACCTACATAATAGTGAAGTATGATTAAAGAATGAACATAAATAATTACCGCTTTATAGCCACCTAAATGAAAAAATAAAAACATGAAAAAAAACAACATACAACAAATAGGTAACCTAAATGTTTAATACATGTAATTTTACATAATAGCAGACGTTACTATGTAATAATCCTTCATAACTGCATTCGTTAGCAAAAGAAGGAAAAAAACTAGGAATACTAATTGCAATATACATCAATAGATAGAGCACATCTCATATAAAAATGTTTCTTTCACATACATGGATCATGGTTACAGTGCAGTGCTATATAAAAACTTAGTGGAAATTGCCATTTGCACGTACGCGGATTCGCTAATTAGCGCTGATTTCACATTTAGTAACACTTGTTTGCTGCTAATCATTCGCAAATTCGCGCATGGAATTTTTAATTGTCAAAAATTGGAGCTATTTTTTGCGATGTGCTCAGTACTTCCTGGAGTTATAGTAAATCAGCCCCATAGTATGAACATTGTATGCATTCTCAAGGTGTCTCAGTGGAGTCTTATGGAGGAATAGCTAGCTGTCACAGTTGCAGCGGAGGAATCAACTAAAAAAAAACTTGGCGGTCCTACATTGTTAGACCAACGCATAATTTTTTTTTTTTTTACATTTTTGTATTTTTTTAGCCTTGACAAAGCAAAATTAGATTTTTCTGCAGAAGTAAATTGGGTACATAAATTAGGAAGAATATGAACTAGGAAAATAAATAAATATTTCACGTTAGATTAGGCAGGTAGAGGGAGATGTTGGAATTTAGAAGCGATTGACAGGAATTGTAATTGTATCTGCTTTTCTTTGAAATGCCATGTATGTTAGGTTTTGTATGTGTTATGAGACTTAGTTTTTTCCCATCTTCCCCATTATCATGACTAGGGATGAGCTTCGTGTTCGAGTCGAACATACAAATTCGAGTGACGCGAACGGCCCACAATGCACTACGCCATCGCAGTGTCATCCAGGCGCTGTGATTGGCCAAGCATGCACTGTGACCCCGCATGCTTGGCCAATCACAGCGCCGGCAGCGAGGAGAGCAATGATTGGCCACAGGCAGGATGCCTGTGGCCAATTATTGCTGAGGGTGTTTAGTACACACCCCACACTATAAAAGGCCGCCAGCACGGCGGCCTAGTGTAGTGTGTTCCGGAGCAGGGAAAGAGAAGCATAGGCAGGGACAGTGACATTTATTTTTTCTTGCTTAACCTGGATTCCTTTAGTTTAGGGAAAGAGAAGGATAGGTAGGGAGAGTGTCAGTGTGTTTTACTGTGCGAATCCTTGTTTCTAGGGACAGGGAAGGACAGTGAGGGAATTCTCCTTGTGCTATAGTGTGCTTTAAAAAAACATTTTTTCTAGGGACAGAAAACTATAGGTAGGGAGAGTGTCAGTGTGTTTTACTGTGTGAATCCTTGTTTCTAGGGACAGGGAAGGACAGTGAGGGAAATTCTCCTTGTGCTATAGTGTGCTTTAAAAAAACATTTTTTCTAGGGACAGAAAACTATAGGTAGGAAGAGTGTCAGTTTCTTTCACTGTGATAATCCTTGTTTCTAGGGACAGGGAAGGAAAGTGAGGGAAATTCTCCTTGTGCTATAGTGTGCTTTAAAAAAACATTTTTTCTAGGGACAGAAAACTATAGGTAGGAAGAGTGTCAGTTTCTTTCACTGTGATAATCCTTGTTTCTAGGGACAGGGAAGGACAGTGAGGGAAATTCTCCTTGTGCTATAGTGTGCTTTAAAAAAACATTTTTTCTAGGGACAGAAAACTATAGGTAGGAAGAGTGTCAGTTTCTTTCACTCTGATAATCCTTGTTTCTAGGGACAGGGAAGGACAGTGAGGGAAATTCTCCTTGTGCTATAGTGTGCTTTAAAAAAACATTTTTTCTAGGGACAGAAAACTATAGGTAGGAAGAGTGTCAGTTTCTTTCACTGTGATAATCCTTGTTTCTAGGGACAGGGAAGGACAGTGAGGGAAATTCTCCTTGTGCTATAGTGTGCTTTAAAAAAACATTTTTTCTAGGGACAGAAAACTATAGGTAAGAAGAGTGTCAGTTTCTTTCACTGTGATAATCCTTGTTTCTAGGGACAGGGAAGGACAGTGAGGGAAATTCTCCTTGTGCTATAGTGTGCTTTAAAAAAACATTTTTTCTAGGGACAGAAAACTATAGGTAGGGAGAGTGTCAGTGTGTTTTACTGTGCGAATCCTTGTTTCTAGGGACAGGGAAGGAAAGTGAGGGAAATTCTCCTTGTGCTATAGTGTGCTTTAAAAAAACATTTTTTCTAGGGACAGAAAACTATAGGTAGGAAGAGTGTCAGTTTCTTTCACTGTGATAATCCTTGTTTCTAGGGACAGGGAAGGACAGTGAGGGAAATTCTCCTTGTGCTATAGTGTGCTTTAAAAAAACATTTTTTCTAGGGACAGAAAACTATAGGTAGGAAGAGTGTCAGTTTCTTTCACTCTGATAATCCTTGTTTCTAGGGACAGGGAAGGACAGTGAGGGAAATTCTCCTTGTGCTATAGTGTGCTTTAAAAAAACATTTTTTCTAGGGACAGAAAACTATAGGTAGGAAGAGTGTCAGTTTCTTTCACTGTGATAATCCTTGTTTCTAGGGACAGGGAAGGACAGTGAGGGAAATTCTCCTTGTGCTATAGTGTGCTTTAAAAAAACATTTTTTCTAGGGACAGAAAACTATAGGTAAGAAGAGTGTCAGTTTCTTTCACTGTGATAATCCTTGTTTCTAGGGACAGGGAAGGACAGTGAGGGAAATTCTCCTTGTGCTATAGTGTGCTTTAAAAAAACATTTTTTCTAGGGACAGAAAACTATAGGTAGGAAGAGTGTCAGTTTCTTTCACTGTGATAATCCTTGTTTCTAGGGACAGGGAAGGACAGTGAGGGAAATTCTCCTTGTGCTATAGTGTGCTTTAAAAAAACATTTTTTCTAGGGACAGAAAACTATAGGTAGGGAGAGTGTCAGTGTGTTTTACTGTGCGAATCCTTGTTTCTAGGGACAGGGAAGGACAGTGAGGGAAATTCTCCTTGTGCTATAGTGTGCTTTAAAAAAACATTTTTTCTAGGGACAGAAAACTATAGGTAGGAAGAGTGTCAGTTTCTTTCACTGTGATAATCCTTGTTTCTAGGGACAGGGAAGGACAGTGAGGGGAAATTCTCCTTGTGCTATAGTGTGCTTTAAAAAAACATTTTTTCTAGGGACAGAAAACTATAGGTAGGAAGAGTGTCAGTTTCTTTCACTGTGATAATCCTTGTTTCTAGGGACAGGGAAGGAAAGTGAGGGAAATTCTCCTTGTGCTATAGTGTGCTTTAAAAAAACATTTTTTCTAGGGACAGAAAACTATAGGTAGGAAGAGTGTCAGTTTCTTTCACTGTGATAATCCTTGTTTCTAGGGACAGGGAAGGACAGTGAGGGAAATTCTCCTTGTGCTATAGTGTGCTTTAAAAAAACATTTTTTCTAGGGACAGAAAACTATAGGTAGGGAGAGTGTCAGTGTGTTTTACTGTGCGAATCCTTGTTTCTAGGACAGGGAAGGACAGTGAGGGAAATTCTCCTTGTGCTATAGTGTGCTTTAAAAAAACATTTTTTCTAGGGACAGAAAACTATAGGTAGGAAGAGTGTCAGTTTATTTCACTGTGATAATCCTTGTTTCTAGGGACAGGGAAGGAAAGTGAGGGAAATTCTCCTTGTGCTATAGTGTGCTTTAAAAAAACATTTTTTCTAGGGACAGAAAACTATAGGTAGGAAGAGTGTCAGTTTCTTTCACTGTGATAATCCTTGTTTCTAGGGACAGGGAAGGACAGTGAGGGAAATTCTCCTTGTGCTATAGTGTGCTTTAAAAAAACATTTTTTCTAGGGACAGAAAACTATAGGTAGGAAGAGTGTCAGTTTCTTTCACTCTGATAATCCTTGTTTCTAGGGACAGGGAAGGACAGTGAGGGAAATTCTCCTTGTGCTATAGTGTGCTTTAAAAAAACATTTTTTCTAGGGACAGAAAACTATAGGTAGGAAGAGTGTCAGTTTCTTTCACTGTGATAATCCTTGTTTCTAGGGACAGGGAAGGACAGTGAGGGAAATTCTCCTTGTGCTATAGTGTGCTTTAAAAAAACATTTTTTCTAGGGACAGAAAACTATAGGTAGGAAGAGTGTCAGTTTCTTTCACTGTGATAATCCTTGTTTCTAGGGACAGGGAAGGACAGTGAGGGAAATTCTCCTTGTGCTATAGTGTGCTTTAAAAAAACATTTTTTCTAGGGACAGAAAACTATAGGTAGGGAGAGTGTCAGTGTGTTTTACTGTGCGAATCCTTGTTTCTAGGGACAGGGAAGGACAGTGAGGGAAATTCTCCTTGTGCTATAGTGTGCTTTAAAAAAACATTTTTTCTAGGGACAGAAAAAGAGTGTCAATGTGTTTTACTGTGTGAATCCTTGTTTCTAGGGACAGGGAAGGACAGTGAGGGAAATTCTCCTTGTGCTATAGTGTGCTTTAAAAAAACATTTTTTCTAGGGACAGAAAACTATAGGTAGGAAGAGTGTCAGTTTCTTTCACTGTGATAATCCTTGTTTCTAGGGACAGGGAAGGACAGTGAGGGAAATTCTCCTTGTGCTATAGTGTGCTTTAAAAAAACATTTTTTCTAGGGACAGAAAACTATAGGTAGGAAGAGTGTCAGTTTCTTTCACTGTGATAATCCTTGTTTCTAGGGACAGGGAAGGACAGTGAGGGAAATTCTCCTTGTGCTATAGTGTGCTAAAGCATTCCTCATCAACCATCTTTGAAATCCTTGTTTTTTGGACAGTCAGGGAAATTGTCGTTGTGCAATTCTGTGCAAAAGCAATCATCCTCAACCATATTTAGAAATCCTTAAGTAAAGGGACAGAGAAGGACACCTGAAGGTAGCCCTTATTGCTTTTTTCCCATCTCCCTGCAGGCCATCTATTAGAATGTCTGGAAGGCAAACAAGGAGAGGCAGACAGTCAGGAGGCAATAAAAGAGGGCAAGCAGGCTCTGTGTCTGGGGGCAACAGTGCTGGTCGTGGACGCGGTGCATTGTCATCAGCACATGGCCATGGGACATGCTTGTCCTTCTTTTCGGCAGCTGGACATGTTGAGCCACATCATGCCGAAGACTTGGTAGAGTGGATGACCAAGCCCTCCTCCTCCTCCTCATCCTCTCTCACCCAGGCTCAGGGTACTGGCAAAGCAGCTGCCAAAGCGTCCTCTTCCCTGGTATCAATGTCAGACTCATCATCAGTCACTCCTTCCCTAGACCCACCATGTCCTCCTCCTGAGGAGTCCCCCGAACTGTTTGAGCACAGTGTTGGGTACATGCTCCAGGAGGATGCCCAGCGTTTCGAAGGGTCTGATGATGAAACCCAGCTACAGGAAGGCAGTAGCGTGAGAGCAGACAGAGGGGATGCTCAAGAAGGACACCAATCTGGCAGTCATGTTCCAGCAGCTGCAGCATACTGCCAGATTGGCTCCAGTGATGAGGAGGGAGGGGATGATGAGGTCACTGACTCCACGTGGGTGCCTAATAGGAGAGAGGAGGAGGAGGAGGATGAGGAGAAGGCACATCTCCAACGAGGCAGGATGCCCTTTGGTGGCCAGCGTAAGGGCAGTACACCGACGGAATCACACCGCAGAGCTCCGCCTGTGCAGGGCGCTGCCTCTGCCCGTCATTCAAAAAGTTCTTTGGTGTGGGCCTTTTTTGAGGCTAGTGCATCAGATCGCACAGCTGCTGTTTGCAACATATGTCTCAAGCGTATATCGCGTGGCCAAAACATCAGCCGCTTGGGTACCACATGCCTGACCAGACATATGTTGACCTGCCATGCAGCTCGTTGGCAAGCCTACCTCAAAGACCCACACCAAAGAACAAAGTGGACCTCTCCTTGCACCGCATCAGCTGGGATCTCCAACCCCACTATAACTTCAGTCCTCTCTGAAACATGCACTGAGAGGAATGAAGGTGTAGAATTAGGTGTGTCACAGCCAGGTACTTGCGGCCACTCTGCTAGCAGTACACCGACGTCCGATTCTAGCAGGCAAATTTCCCTGCCCCAGCTGCTGGACCGTCGAAAGAAGTTCACTCCCAGCCATCCACATGCCCAGCGGTTGAATGCTAGCTTGGCTAAATTGCTAGCGCTTCAACTGCTGCCTTTTCAGTTGGTAGACTCGGCCCCCTTCCGTGAGTTTGTGCAATGTGCGGTTCCTCAGTGGCAGGTTCCCAAACGCCACTTTTTCTCACGGAAGGCTATTCCGGCTCTCTACCGGCATGTGGAAGGCAATGTCTTGGCCTTGCTGGACAGGACGGTCAGCGGTAAGGTGCATATTACCGCTGACTCATGGTCCAGCAGGCATGGACAGGGACGTTACCTTTCTTTCACGGCCCATTGGGTCACTCTTTTGGCAGCTGGGAAGGATGCAGGACAAGGTGCAGTAGTGTTGGAGGTTGTTCCACCGCCACGCCTCCAAAATGCTACTACTGGTTGTGACACACCTCTCTCCTCCACCCCCTCCTCTTCTTCTTCCTCCATGGCCTCTTCCTGTGGTTTGTCCTATGAACCAGCGGTGCTCCGTAGCCGTTCAAGGGGCTACGCAAGTACGCAGGCAAAAAGATGCCATGCCGTGCTTGCGCTGGTGTGTTTGGGGGACAGAAGCCACACTGGGGCAGAGGTCCTGTCTGCTCTGCAGGGCCAGGCCGAGAGGTGGTTGACGCCACGCCAGCTTAAGCCAGGAATGGTGGTTTGCGACAATGGCACCAACCTCCTCTCCGCCCTCCGACAGGGACAACTGACCCATGTGCCCTGTGTGGCTCACGTCCTTAACCTGGTGGTGCAGCGGTTCTTGGGCAGGTACCCGGGCTTACAGGATGTCCTGAGGCAGGCCAGGAAAGTCTGTGTGCATTTCCGCAGATCTTATAATGCCAGTGCTCGCCTGGCTGAGCTGCAAAAGGAGTTGAACCTGCCCAAGAACCGCCTTATATGTGACATGCCCACCAGGTGGAACTCAACGTTGGCCATGCTGCAGCGGCTGCACACGCAGCAGAGGGCCATCAATGAGTACCTGTGCGACTACGGCACCAGGACAGGGTCAGGGGAGCTTGGTTTTTTTTCTCCACGCCAGTGGGGCATGATCAGGGATGCATGCACTGTCCTGGCACCATTTGAGGAGGCCACGAGGATGGTGAGCAGTGACAGTGCATGCATCAGTGACACTGTACCTCTTGTCCACCTGTTGGAGCACACGCTGCGTGGAATAATGGACAGGGCACTTGAGGCAGAACAGAGGCAGGAAGAGGAGGACTTCCTTGCCTCTCAAGGCCCCCTTTACCCAGACAGTGTTCCTTCTGTCCCACCCATCGCACAGGAAGAGGAGGAGGAGGAGGAGGAGGAGGAGGATTGTGTCAGCATGGAGGTGGAGGCTGGCACTCAGCATCATCAGCAGCAGTCTTTTAGGGATGATTTACAGTCCCAAGAAACCAGTGGACTTGTACGTGGCTGGGAGGAGGTGGCTGCGGATCATGTCGTCCTTAGTGACCCAGAGGACTCCGGAGCGAATGCCTCAGCAAACCTACGCTGCATGGCCTCCCTGATCCTGCAAAGTCTGCGGAAGGATCCTCGTATTCTTCGGATCAAGGAGAGGGACCATTACTGGCTGGCCACTCTCCTTGATCCACGGTACAAGGGTAAGGTTGCGGACCTTATGTTACCGTCGCAGAGGGAGCAGAGGATGAGACAACTCCGGGAGGCCTTGCAGAAAGGTCTGTGCAACGCGTTCCCAGAGACTGGGAGGTTACAAACTCCTGGTCCTGGACAACGAGTTGCTGAGGCTTCGGCCAGTCAAAGAAGGAGCGGTGGGGAAGGTGGCCGTCTGACCGATGCGTTCAGACAATTCTTTAGTCCGCAGCCCCAAAGTATGATCGGTTCCAGCAACCATCGCCAGCGTCTGATAAACATGGTGCAGGAATATCTAGGGGCAAGGTCAGACTTGGACACCTTCCCCACCGAAAATCCTCTGGCTTACTGGGTCTTGAGGATGGATCACTGGCCAGAGCTTGCACAGTATGCAATTGAGCTACTGGCCTGTCCTGCATCCAGCGTTCTTTCGAAACGCACATTCAGTGCTGCTGGAGGATTTGTCACGGATCACAGGGTGCGCCTGTCCACCGACTCGGTTGATCGACTGACTTTCATCAAGATGAACCAGTCTTGGATCACCACCAGCTACCACACACCTGATGCTGATATAACAGACTAATTGATTTTAACATGTCACATCCCTTCAAGACTGATGCTGATGCTGAGTGCCTGTGCTGTTATGTTGACTGGCTATCCTCCTCCTCCGAGTCCTCAATGATACGATTGATGATGATAGCTTGGAAGATCATTTTTGTTTATGGGTGCCGCCACCAGTGGCTAAGGCCCAATTTTTCAGCCCCTGTTTTACAGGGGCGTGTAATTACAATTTTTTTAGCAATAATTTGCCATAGGGCTCATTGCTATGCTCCAAGTACAGTATCTGTGAGGGGTTGGAGTGTGGTGCCACCAGTGCCTAAGGCCCAATTTTTCAGCCCCTGTTCAACAGGGGCATGCAATTACAATTCTTGATCTAATAATTCACAGCAGGGCCCATTGCTGCACCCACCAAGAGTAACTCTGAGGGCTTACAGTGTTGTGGCAACGCCACCACCACCACCACCACGAAAGGCCCAATTTTTCAGCCCCTGTTCAAAAGGGGCATGTAATTACAATTCTTGATCTAATAATTCACAGCAGGGCCCATTCCTGCACCCACCAAGAGTAACTCTGAGGGCTTACAGTGTTGTGGCAACGCCACCACCACCACCACCACCACCACGAAAGGCCCAATTTTTCAGCCCCTGTTCAAAAGGGGCATGTAATTACAATTCTTGATCTAATAATTCACAGCAGGGCCCATTCCTGCACCCACCAAGAGTAACTCTGAGGGCTTACAGTGTTGTGGCAACGCCACCACCACCACCACCACGAAAGGCCCAATTTTTCAGCCCCTGTTCAAAAGGGGCATGTAATTACAATTCTTGATCTAATAATTCACAGCAGGGCCCATTCCTGCACCCACCAAGAGTAACTCTGAGGGCTTACAGTGTTGTGGCAACGCCACCACCACCACCACCACGAAAGGCCCAATTTTTCAGCCCCTGTTCAAAAGGGGCATGTAATTACAATTCTTGATCTAATAATTCACAGCAGGGCCCATTGCTGCACCCACCAAGAGTAACTCTGAGGGCTTACAGTGTTGTGGCAACGCCACCACCACCACGAAAGGCCCAATTTTTCAGCCCCTGTTCAAAAGGGGCATGTAATTACAATTCTTGATCTAATAATTCACAGCAGGGCCCATTCCTACACCCACCAAGAGTAACTGTAACGTACCTTAGGTGTGAGCCTGACGTGCGGAGAGGGACCTCCCGTACATCCCCGGCTCGGAGACCACTGGAGTGGGGACAGTGGTGGTAAGAGCACGGTGAGGTAAGGGTGCCTGTCTGATCCTCACTGCTTGGAGTGGTGGAGCCGAGTGGAGACTGGAACGGCTGGTTCTGGAAGCAGCGGATGCAGGTCAGCAGGTTCAGCTTGCAGAGCAGAGGATGCAGGTCAGCAGGTGCCGGTTTGCAGAGCAGGGATGCAGGTCAGCAGGTGCAGGTTTGCAGAGCAGGGATGCAGGTCAGCAGGTGCAGGTTTGCAGAGCAGGGATGCAGGTCAGCAGGTGCAGGTTTGCAGAGCAGGGATGCAGGTCAGCAGGTGCAGGTTTGCAGAGCAGGGATGCAGGTCAGCAGGTGCAGGTTTGCAGAGCAGGGATGCAGGTCAGCAGGTGCAGGTTTGCATTGCAAAGGATGCAGGTCAGCGTGTGCAGCTTGCAGAGCAGAGGATGCAGGTAAGCTGGTGCAGGTTTGCAGAGTCAGACAAGCCGGGTCATACACATCAAGGTAAACATAACAAGTGGCAGGCAGAGAGTAGTCAAAGTCCAGGCCGAATCTTGGCAACAGGCAGACTGGCAGATAACTGAGCAGGGTCAAACGAGCCGAGGTCAGGACTGGAGACAGAAGCGTGGTCAGGAAGCCGGGTCAAACACAGGAACAGGATACAAGCACAGAATCAGGAACTCAGGGAACAGAAGCAGATCAAACCGCAAGGGGCAACATCTCTGGAATGTCTTTTATAGGAAGTACATGGGAGGAGCAAGGGGTTCAGAGTTCAACAGTAATCAGACACCAAGCAGAGTAGTCTAATGGATCAGATAGGTTATCCAGCAGATCAGGCAGGGAACTGTCCAGCATCTCAGATAGCTCTGCTGGAAGAGTCAATGCCAGACACAGAAGAGGTCCCAGGTTCAAGCCCAGCACGTCCCTGACAGTAACTCTGAGGGCTTACAGTGTTGTGGCAACGCCACCACCACCACCACGAAAGGCCCAATTTTTCAGCCCCTGTTCAAAAGGGGCATGTAATTACAATTCTTGATCTAATAATTCACAGCAGGGCCCATTCCTGCACCCACCAAGAGTAACTCTGAGGGCTTACAGTGTTGTGGCAACGCCACCACCACGAAAGGCCCAATTTTTCAGCCCCTGTTCAAAAGGGGCATGTAATTACAATTCTTGATCTAATAATTCACAGCAGGGCCCATTCCTGCACCCACCAAGGGTAACTCTGAGGGCTTACAGTGTTGTGGCAACACCACCACCACCACCACGAAAGGCACAATTTTTCAGCCCCTGTTCAACAGGGGCATGCAATTACAATTCTTGATCTAATAATTCACAGCAGGGCCCATTGCTGCACCCACCAAGAGTAACTGTCAGGGCTTACAGTGTTGTGACACCAGCACCACCATCAAAGGCCCAATTTTTACTACCACTGTTCAACAATTATATGTAATTAAAATTCCTGATATAATAGTTGACAGCAGGGCGTTCCAGCACCAACCAAGAGTAACTGTGAGTGCTTACAGTGTTGTGCCAACACCAACAACTAAGGGGCCTATTTCTGCAGAGTATATACGGCAGGTCCCTACTTTCAAACATCCAACTTACAAACGACTCCTACTTGCAAACGCAAGAAGACAACAGGAAGTGAGAGGAAATCTACCCCTAGGAAGGAAAATTCTCTCCTGTAAGAATTAATATGGGAGAAAGGTGTCTCCTCTGTACTGATGCTTTATCACCAATCCTTGTTTCAAGAAAAACACCACATTTCAAAAACAGTTGTCATTGGGACGGAAAGTGAGGTGAAATGTTCTGAACAGGGGCACAGACAGCAAAACAAATGTTACAGGGGTGATAACCCTTACCTATGTTTTCCAAAAAGTTTAAAAATAGATTTTTGGGCTGGAGCTACACTTAAACAATGTACCTGTTCAAAATTACAAACAGATTCTACATAAGAACAAACCTACAGTCCCTGTCTTGTATGCACCGCCTGTATACGGCTGTTCAGAGTATATAGGGCCTTTTTTATTTTATGTGCGGGGTTCCCCTTAATATCCATACAAGACCCAAAGGGGCTGGTAATGGGCTGGGGTAGGGGGGGGGGGGGTCATGGGGTAGCTATGCCATTTTTCTTAAAGATTTTCATCCATATTACCGGGACCAGACATTACATTAAAGCCGCAAGCAGTTTTAAATGGCTTTTTTTTCCTTTAGAAGTGTCATTTTGTGCAGGGACATTTCTAAACACGGGAAACACGTGGCACTTCACAGGCATACTTTAGACACCCCCCAGGTACGATATTTAAAGGAATATTTGACTTTTTTTTTTTTCACTTTATGCATCTTTAAAATGACTGCTCCCGAAAAACGACCGTTTTTAAAACTTCTTTTTGCATTGATACATGTCCCCTGGTGCACAACCCGGGTTCCCAAACCCTTTTTAGGACAATAACATGCATAATAGTTGTTATAATTAGCACTTTAGAATTCGAACGTTCGCATCCATTGTATTTAATAGGGTTCTAATGTTCGTACGAACTTTCGGTCCGTTCGCGGGTTCTGGTGCGAACCGAACCCGGGGGTGTTCGGCTCATCACTAATCATGACAATTAATTTTCCCATCTAGCTAGGCCCTACACAGCTTTAACTGTCTCCAAAGGGATCTTTACACTGAATAGTCAAGAACTTAACTGTCCACAGCCAATGTATGAATTGTTTGTTATAGTGCTGTTAGTTATGTGGTCAATTTTAATTTGACCAAGAGATGGGATTGATCGGGTAAATGGAATAGCCATTTATTTATCAAACAATATTCATGATTATCAAAGCATGTGTTTCTACACTGTGGGGCTGATTTACAAAACGTTTGCGCCATGAGTATCGGCACATCTGCGCGCGCAATGGCTGTTTTGGTATTTACAAAACATTAGCGCCGGTAGCGCAGCCCTATTTGCCATTTACTATAGTGTTGTCGGCGGACGGGAGGAGGCGTTTAGTGCACCACTATGGACCTGGCGCACGGCATGTTAAACTCTAAATATAAAGAAGCTGGAAGTGAGAATATAATGGGGGTGATGTGAGGAAGTGTAGTGACACCTGCCCAAATAACTAATATGCCCAAAATAGAGTGAGAAAGTAACTTTTTCAAAACCAGCCCGCTGCGCCGGCAAGTACGATTCGAGCTGCGGGAGTTTTTTTTGTGCTCAGCGCGGGAATTTCAATGGTTCAAATGCGCCAAGACACTGCGCTGGCAAATTCTTAGTAAATGTCAAGTCACGTAAACCAATTTGCATAAGTTGAACAGGCGCAGCTCTGAAATTGCCAGTGCGCCAGCACAATGTCATTTCTAAAGGAAAAAAAAAGGCATTTAAAAGCACCCGTGGCTATAATGAATTGTCGGCTCCCGGCAATATAGAGAAAAGTCTTTGATAACCCAAAAAAAAAAAAGCGTGGGGGTCCCCTCAAATTCAATTACCAGGCCCTTCAGGTCTGGAATGGATATTAAGGGGAACTCTGCCGCAAATTAAAAAAAAATGCGTGCGGTTCCCCCAAATATCCATACCAGGCCCTTCAGATCTGGAATGGATTTTAAGGGGAACTCCACCCCAATTTTTTTTAAAAATGGCGTGGAATCCCCCCAAAAATCCACACCAGACCCTTATCCGAGCACGCAACCTGGCAGGCCACAGGAAAAGAGGGGGGGACGAGAGAGCGCCCCCCCCTCCTGAACCGTACCAGGCCACATGCCCTCAACATGGGGACAAGGGCCTCATCCCCACAACCCTTGCACGGTGGTTGTGGGGGTCTGCGGGCAGGGGGCTTATCGGAATCTGGAAGACCCCTTTAACAAAGGGCAAAGAGCGGTGTCTCAGATGCATGGATGTGAAGAGGTCAGTCTACCCACATCCCTAAATACATACAGAAAAAGAGTGCACTCCGAAGAGGGCGGTTCCTCAGTGGGACTTTTGGGGGTGACTGTTGAAAACCTCTATTGTAAGTAACAAAGTACAATAGTAATTGTCATAAAGACTTATTTATTGGAAAAATTTAATACAAAAATATAATATGAAGGGCTGCTACTTCCTACGCACAACACACATCCAAGTGTTCCTTTTTCACCATGTACACATTGGTCAATCACAACACATGGGAACAGATATCATAAATTACACAAAAAAGGGAAAAAATAATGTAGTACAGGACCCGGCTCTGTCTCAAGGGTGGGACAGATACCCAATGTTTCAAGGCCTTTTGATTGTATAGCCTCTTCTTCAGGGGTAGGGTGCTGCACCTTTTAGTGATGAATGATATCTGTATTCAAAAAATAATACAAACTCATGATATGGAACAAAAAGATAAAATAGCTAAGCAAATAACATTGATGAGGGAAGAGAGGGGGGGGGAGGCGGGAGACAGATATTCCTTAGGCTGTTGATTGTGGGGACACATACCGAGCTTCAAATTGTACACAAATACATAGTACATTCTCAAGAACCTTTTTAGTACTCACCCTATGTATTGGGTGCGTACATGTTACTTGGTAGTAGCAAAAAATAACAGATAAAAAATAGTAAGAGGTACAAAAAGCACTGTGGTTCTGATTTGATGAAGTTATTCCCTGGAAGGTCAGACTGGCAGGCGACAGCGGTGGTCCCTCAGTCCAGATGGTCTGGTCCCGATGGGCGGTTTGGCCCACAGAGGGCGTAGAAAGTCCCCAGCACTACCCACACGGCACAGGCGCAGTGAGACTGTTGTCTATTTGATGGGGATAACTTCCCAAAGTTCAAAACGTGCCTAGATATAAATATATAGTAAGTATTAAAGTATTTCCGAAAGTATATAAGGAATACAAGGTTCTCTAGTGATATATGCCCTCGGGGCAACCTACCTGAATTGGTAGTGTTGCCTCGCAAAAGCCTCACCAGAGGGCTAAAACTAGAACCTGGACCATAGTACTGGCCTAACAAAGGATAGAAATGGGGATAGGGGAATAACGGTCATTGCTTACCGAAGGAAGACAAGAAAGCTCTCACAACATTCATGAACTACAAGTCAGCCTACCCAAAATGGTAGTGTTGCCTCGCATAAGCCGCACCAGGGAACACAGGGAAGACCCAGAAGGCGTAGTGCCTATACAATAATATAGCAGGCTCCTGGGAAAGAGAGTTGTTAAATGAAGATCTGCATATCTGGTATTATTCAAAAAGAACAGCAGATTAAAATGTATGGATAAAAGCTGATGCCCATATGGACTCAGTCTGCTCACAGTGAAGCCGCACCAGGATAAAACAACAGGACCTGAACAAGGTAAAAATCTTTCATCCACACATAGGCCATTTTTTAGAGCTGTCACAACATGATTAACCACTTAGGCCCCACACCATTTTGTAGCTAAAGGACCAGAGGTGTTTTCAGAATTTTGCACTGCGTTGCTTTAATTGTAAATTGTGCGGACATGCAATGTTGTACCCAAACGAAATTTGCGTCCTTTTCTTCCCACAAATAGAGCTTTCTTTTAATGGTATTTGATTGCCTCTGCGATTTTAATTTTTTGCGATATAAACGGAAGAAGACTGAAAATTTTGAATAAAAATGATATTTTCTACTTTTTGTTATAAGAAAAATCGAATAAACTCAATTTTAGTCATACATTTAGGCCAAAATGTATTCAGCCACATGTCTTTAGTAAAAAAATGTCAATAAGCGTATATTTATTGGTTTGCGCAAAAGTTATAGCGTCTACAAACTAGGGTACATTTTCTGGAATTTACACAGCTTTTAATTTATGACTGCCTATCTCATTTCTTGAGGTGCTAAAATGGCAGGGCAGTACAACCCCCCCCCCAAATGACTCCATTTTGGAAAGTAGACATCCCAAGGAAATTGCTGAGAGGCATGTTGAGCCCATTGAATATTTTTTTTTTGTCTCAAGTGATTGAATAATGACAAAAATAAATAAAAAATTACAAAAAGTTGTCACTAAATGATATATTGCTCACACATGCCATGGTTATATGTGGAATTGCACCCCAAAATACATTTTTCTGCTTCTCCTGAGTACGGGAATACCACATGTGTGGGACTTTTTGAGAGCCTAGCCGCGTACGGGCCCCCGAAAACCAAGCACCGCCTTCAGGATTTCTAAGGGCGCAAATTTTTGATTTCACTCCTCACTACCTATCACAGTTTCGAAGGCCATAAAATGGCAAAATAGCACAAACCCCCCCCCCAAATGACCCCATTTTAGAAAGTAGACACCCCAAGGAAATTGCTGAGAGACATGTTGAGCCTATTGAATATTTTTTTTTCTTGTCCCAAGTGATTGAATAATGACAAAAAAGAAAAATTACAAAAAGTTGTCACTAAATGATATATTGCTCACACATGCCATGGTTATATGTGGAATTGCACCCCAAAATACATTTTGCTGCTTCTCTTGAGTACGGGGATACCACATGTGTGGGACTTTTTAGGAGCCTAGCCGTGTACGGGGCCCCGAAAACCAAGCACCGCCTTCGGAATTTCTAAGGGTACAAATTTTTGATTTCACTCCTCACTACCTATCACAGTTTCGAAGGCCATAAAATGCCAAAATAGCACAAAACCCCCCCAAATGACCCCATTTTGGAAAGTAGACACCCCAAGCTATTTGCTGAGAGGCATGTTGAGTATTTTACAGCTCTCATTTGTTTTTGAAAATGAAGAAAGAAAATAATTTTTTTTTTTCTTCAATTTTCAAAACTTTGTAACAAAAAGCGAGATCTGCAACATACTCACCATACCTCTCAGCAAATAGCTTGGGGTGTCTACTTTCCAAAATTGGGTCATTTGGGGGGGGGTTTGTGCCATCTGGGCATTCCATGGCCTCCGAAACTGTGATAGGCAGTGAGAAGTGAAATCAAAAATTTACACCCTTAGAAAGTGCTTGGTTTTTGGGGTCCCGTACACGGCTAGGCTTCCAAAAAGTCTCACACATGTGGTATCCCCATACTCAGGAGAAGCAACAGAATGTATTTTGGGGTGTAATTCCACATATGCCCATGGCATGTTTGAGCAATATATCATTTAGTAACAACTTTGTGCAAAAAAAATTTCTTTTTTCCGCAACTTGTGTCAACATATAAAATATTCCATGGACTCGACATGCCTCTCAGTATATAGCTTGGGGTGTCTACTTTCCAAAATGGGGTCATTTGGGGGGGTTTTGAACTGTTCTGGCATTTTATACACAACATTAGGAAGCTTACATCCACTCTTCTAACCACTTGAAGACAAAGCCCTTTCTGACACTTTTTGTTTACATGAAATCATATTTTTTTTTGCAAGAAAATTATGTTGAACCCCCAAACATTATATATTTTTTTAAAGCAAAGGCCCTACAGATTAAAATGGTGGGTGTTGCATTTTTTTTTCCACACAGAATTTGCGCAGCGATTTTTCAAATGCATTTTTTGGGAAAAAAATACACTTTTTTTAATTTTAATGCACTAAAACACACTATATTGCCCAAATGTTTGATGAAATAAAAAAGATTATCTTAGGCCGAGTACATAGATACCAAACACGACATGCTTTAAATTTTGGCGACAAACTACATACACTTTTAAAAGCCTTTAAAAGCCTTTACAGGTTACCACGTTAGATTTCCAGAGGAGGTCTACTGCTAAAATGACTGCCCTCGATCTGACCTTTGTGGTGATACCTCACATGCATGGTGCAATTGCTGTTTACATATGACGCCAGACCGACGCTTGCGTTCGCCATTGTGCAAGAGCAGGGCAGGACAGGGGTGCTTTTTTTTTTTTTTTTTTTTATTATTATTAATTTTTTTTTTTTTTTAAACTGTTCCTTCCATATAATTTTTTTTTAATCATTTTTATTGTTATCTCAGGGAATGTAATAATCCCCTATGATAGCAATAGGTAGTGACAGGTACTCTTTTTTTGAAAAAACTGGGGTCTATTAGACCCTAGATCTTTCCTCTGCCCTCAAAGCATCTGATCACACCAAGATCGGTGTGATAAAATGCTTTCCCAATTTCCCAATGGCGCTTTTTATATCCGGGGGGGGGACATTCCCTCCCACTGCTTGTAAAAGCAGTCCAGAGGCTAATAAGCCTCTAGAATTGCTTTTACATGAAAGCCGGCCGCTGGCTGAAAAGAATGATACCAAGATGATACCTAAACCCGCAGGCATCAATCTGGTATAACCATTCAAAGTCCAGCAACATACCAGTACGTTGCTGGTCCTTGTTGGACATGTATTGTAATCTTTTTTTTCATGCAGCCTGTTGGCTGAACGAAAAAAAGAGATTGATCGGTGGGTATGCCCACCATTAGAATACCGCCATTCATCCACCCACTTCTAATGATGGGCATACATGCACCATTTATATATGCCGAAGCATTGGGGCATCCTCCCGCAAAAATTATGCCGCACACACATGGTCGGACTTTTCCACGGGCAAGCCTCCGTCGGAATTTCGACCGTATGTATGCGGCATTAGGAGCAAAATCGCTCCTCCGCTCCTCCGCCCCTGCTGCCCCAATGCTTCGGCATATATGTTTTTTTTTTTAACTGTGGTGGTGAAATCACCTCCTACAGCACTCGAGTCGCAGGGATCAAGCCTGTCTCTGCGAACGCTGCAGTTATGTGTGTTGTGTTTTGTGATAGTGATCGATCGATACTGCACTTGGGTGGCCTGGGCTGGACGGAGGGGCAAAACGCAGGTGCTAGCAGATATCTGGGCTGATCCCGCTAACACTGCGTTTTTGGGAACCCTAAACTGCTGGGGACACTAGTATAGCACTGATCAGATCAGATATTGATCTGTTCAGATACTATACCACTAAGGGGGGTGTATGCTTCACGCGTGGGTGTTAGCGTTACTGGCACTAACCTGACGCTGCCTGGGGTGTGACGCAGGGTTAACTAGGGGCAATTAGGGGGTTAAAACCTTTATTAGATAATATATGGGGGTACCTGACGCTATAAAAACCTGCGGCGAACCTAAAAAAAATAACTGGCTATCTATCGGCACCAGCATAACTAATACAGCGATCAGAAAAACGATTGCTTAGTGACACTGGCAAAAGGGGGTGAAAGGGTTACCTGGGGGGGCGATCAAGGGGTTAAACCTTTATTAGGTAATATATGAGGGTACCTGACGCTATAAAAACCTGTGGCGAACCTTAAAAAAATAACTGGCTACCTATCGGCATCACCGACAATAAGACAGCGATCAGAAAAACGATCGCTTAGCGACAGTGGTGATAGGGGGTGAAAGGGTTACCTGGGGGGCGATCAAGGGGGTTAAACCTTTATTAGGTAATATATGGGGGTACCTGACGCTATAAAAACCTGCAAACCTAAAAAAAATAACTGGCTACCGATCGGCATCACCGACACTAAAACAGCGATCAGAAAAACGATCACATAGCGACAGTGGTGATAGGGGGTGAAAGGGTTATCTGGGGGGTGATCAGGGGGTTAAACCTTTATTAGGGGGGGTTAGGGGGCTACACTGGACCTAAAACTAACTGTAGTGACACTTTTACAGTCACTGATTGCAGTGATCAGTAAATAAATGGTCACTGCAATCAGTGACACTGGGGGCTGGGGGGTGATCTGGGGGGTGATCTGGGGGTGTCTGGGGGGGCCTGGGGGGCGATTTATGTTCCTATGTGTCCTGGTGTCAGTGTACTGTTTGTGCACTAACCTGTGTGTCTTCTCTTGTACGGCGCTCGGTATATGTGAGCGCCGCATGAGAGATGACATCACTTCCTCTGCCTGTGTAAACATTACACAGCAGAGGAAGCTTTCTCATTCGCCGGGAGCGATCGCGAGGGGGTGGCCGGAATCGAACGGCCGTCCCCTCATCCCGGATCGCTCCCCAACGGATAACGACCACTCACTGTATAGAAGGGGGGTCTGATCGGACCCCCCAACTATACAAAGGCAGTCACGTACACTGTACGTGATTGTGCCTGTCGGTGCCATTCTGCCGACGTATAAATACAGTGAGCGGTCGTTAAGTGGTTAAGAACAGGGTTCTGTTTGTGTTTTCTTCTCTATAGACTTTATTTATTATAATGGATAGACCATCTCTAAATATATAATTATAATATCCATTGACCAATTCTGGTTAATTGGATATGTTATGTATATCATCAACATGGTTCTGTCCTTCTCCTTCAGGTTATGCAATTTGGTATATCTATCATGACATTGAACTTTATTTCCCAATATTTTAAGTCTTATGTGCTTCTTTTCCCTCTCCCTTCTGATTATATGTACATTTATGTATATCATTGGTTTGTTTTCTATATCTAAAGAGAACACATTAGATGTGTCCATATATGTTTACATTATCTGTAATTGACCAAATTAATTGATAAGTGTCTTAGCTTATGTTATTTAGAATTTTTCTTATTTGTAAATTAATGATCATTTATTATTTTATATGTTTTTCTTTAAAGTTGTTGAATTGCTCTGATTTTGATGACTGGAAGACCTTTGCATCGCGAGACAGCGTTGATTGCTGTTGGCCGTCTCTCCTCCACTTCAGTTTTGAATCACGTAAGGAATTTCAGGCGCTCTATGGTGAGAGATAGGGGAATTTCCTCCTCCCCTTCTCATCTTCCGTCCACCTTGATATGGACGGCGGATCGCGCATGCGCTGTAGCGTTACCTTGCGCACGCGCATGCGCGGCATCTGAACGCGCGGAACAGAAGTGAAGTCAGGGGTCATGATTGACCCTTCACTTCCGGGATGACTCTGACTATATAGGATGGCGCAGTCGGCGTATTCCGACATGTGCCATCCTGAAGGAATTGCTGATGTTGGGACTTGGCTCCTCGGGAATGAAATGATCCGTGACCAATCGGGACTTCATGTATATATTTTTTGCGGATTGGACCCTTTACAGGTATTGAGTCTAGGCAGTGTGGGTTGGTAGACACCGTGGGGATGTAGGCCTTATAACTATTATTAGTCATATAACCTTATTTTTGTTTCTTTTACCTATCGCTGTGGATCTCCGTATATTCTGGCCTTACAATGCCAATATACAGTGAGTAGATAGTACCGAGCGCCGGTCTCTTGTATACATAATTGACCAGCAGTTCTGTGATTACCACCATATATATACATTTAGAAATGTATTATTTTTATACTTTTTTTTTTTTGAGCTGTATTGCTAGTTTATGCTATCTTAATGGTATATGGCTATGTGTTTGTTACACTGCCCTATGCATATTTAGATATCATCCCCAACGGTTAATCCTAATCGCTATCACTGCCATTTAAAAACAACTATACCTTTATATAAGATGGATCTGTCATAATAGATTACTATGATATACCATTCTAGTGAGCCCCAATATCCTCAAAACTTCATAAAATCTAAAACCTAAATGGATATAAACTAAAATATTATTGTTGATATCCCTATAATAAAATGTATCCTCTTATCTTGCCCTAAATAGACCTGATAGTTATTAGGGGGTTCCCTGTACAATCATGAATATATTAACGTCATCGGTTACATTTTGATTAATTAATTAATTAATTAATTGATTTTGGTAATGTTTTATTATATGGGTAAAATTTAAAATTTAAAATTTGATTATATTATCTATCTGGTCAGTATACAGAGTCAAAATTCTTGCGTTTCGACCAGTTGGTTCTGACGGCCAAACAAAAGATCAAGTCTTCTGGACAGCAGCACTCCAATAAAAAGCCTTTATTATGTAAAATCTTCAAAAATCCAAATACAAATAATTTTACATAATAAAGGCTTTTTATTGGAGTGCTGCTGTCCAGAAGACTTGATCTTTTGTTTTGCCTGAAATTGCATTGCCTGCACCCTTGGCTGTTGGGAGGAGATAGTCACCTGGAGGACGTCCACACCTGAGCGGTTTCTGTTTTTGTTGGTTCTGACGGCCGCCGGCTCTAGCAGTTGTGGATGGGGGCCGGTCATTATGTTGAAGCGGTTGTCTCAGTGATGTGTATCCTATTTCAGTTGTTTCATAATCAGATTGGGTGAGCATGACATGCCTTTATAAAACTTGTTAATATGTAGTACCTTTTTATCATATCAATCAATGCATATGTACTGTTGTTTATGATATTAATTATATATATTTTTATGTCTTATACAGACTTGATGAAATTAAAGACATGTGCTATGCCTTGACGAAGCACATACAGTGCAAAACATGTCGGCTATTTGCACAACATAGATCTTTATTTTTCAAGCTTACGAATCTGTATTTATGTAACTTTTATGATGCCATAAATAAATTTATATTTTTCTTAAATTGTTGTTTCAAGTGCACTCACCTGCTATCAGAACTGTTCTCTCCCTTTAAAATCCCGTTAGTGAGAGCCTGTCTCTCTTATTGTTTTCCCTTATATTTTCCACGTGGGACTGGGAGATTATACAGTATCTGTATCTGGATAATATCCAAATATTCCTCATATATACTTCTCTATAGACTGTCAGGCATTATATTTTTTACTGATGACACTTGGTCAGCAGGATTCAGCTTTTGGTGGACATATCTTTGTATCTGCCACAGCTCTTGGACCAGGTAAATATTTATCCATACATTTTAATCTGCTATTCTTTTTAATCTGCTATTCTTTTTGAATAATACCAGATATGCAGATCTTCATTTAACAACTCTCTTTCCCAGGAACCTGCTATATTATTGTATAGGCACTACGCCTTCTGGGTCTTCCCTGTGTTCCCTGGTGCGGCTTATGCGAGGCAACACTACCATTTTGGGTAGGCTGACTTGTAGTTCATGAATGTTGTGAGAGCTTTCTTGTCTTCCTTCGGTAATCAATGACCGTTATTCCCCTATCCCCATTTCTATCCTTTGTTAGGCCAGTACTATGGTCCAGGTTCTAGTTTTAGCCCTCTGGTGAGGCTTTTGCGAGGCAACACTACCAATTCAGGTAGGTTGCCCCGAGGGCATATATCACTAGCCACTTAAGCCCCGGACCATTTGGTAGCTAAAGGACCAGAGGTGAATTCAGAATTTTGCACTGCGCTGCTTTAACTGTAAATTGTGCGGACATGCAATGTTGTACCCAAACAAAATTTGCGTCCTTTTCTTCCCACAAATAGAGCTTTCTTTTAATGGTATTTGATTGCCTCTGCGATTTTTATTTTTTGCGATATAAACGGAAAAAGACCGAAAATTTTGAAAAAAAATGATATTTTCTACTTTTTGTTATAAGAAAAATCGAATAAACTCAATTTTAGTCATACATTTAGGCCAAAATGTATTCAGCCACATGTCTTTAGTAAAAAAAACGTCAATAAGTGTATATTTATCGGTTTGCGCAAAAGTTATAGCGTTTACAAACTAGGGTACATTTTCTGGAATTTACACAGCTTTAAATTTATGACAGCCTATCTCATTTCTTGAGGTGCTAAAATGGCAGGGCAGTACAAAACCCCCCCAAATGACCCCATTTTGGAAAGTAGACACCCCAAGGAAATTGCTGAGAGGCATGTTGAGCCCATTGAATATTTTTTTTTTGTCCCAAGTGATTGAATAATGACAAAAAATAAAAATAAAAAATTACAAAAAGTTGTCACTAAATGATATATTGCTCACACATGCCATGGTTATATGTGGAATTGCACCCCAAAATACATTCTGCTGCTTCTCCTGAGTACGGGGATACCACATGTGTGGGACTTTTTAGGAGCCTAGCCACGTACGGGACCCCGGAAACCAAGCACCGCCTTCAGGATTTCTAAGGGCGCAAATTTTTGATTTCACTCCTCACTACCTATCACAGTTTTGAAGGCCATAAAATGCCAAAATAGCACAAACCCCCCCAAATGACCCCATTTTAGAAAGTAGACACCCCAAGGAAATTGCTGAGAGGCCTGTTGAGCCCATTGAATATTTTTTTTTTTGTCCCAAGTGATTGAATAATGACAAAAAAAAAAAAATTACAAAAAGTTGTCACTAAATGATATATTGCTCACACATGCCATGGTTATATGTGGAATTGCACCCCAAAATACATTTTGCTGCTTCTCCGGAGTACGGGGATACCACATGTGTGGGACTTTTTAGGAGCCTAGCCGCGTACGGGACCCCGAAAACCAATCACCGCCTTCAGGATTTCTAGGCACAAATTTTTGATTTCACTCCTCACTACCTATCACAGTTTCGAAGGCCATAAAATGCCAAAATAGCACAAAACCCCCCCAAATGACCCCATTTTGGAAAGTAGACACCCCAAGCTGTTTGCTGAGAGGCATGGTGAGTATTTTACAGCTCTCATTTGTTTTTGAAAATGAACAAAGAATTTTTTTTTTTTCTTTTTTTTTTTTTCAATTTTCAAAACTTTGTGACAAAAAGCGAGATCTGCAAAATACTCACAATACCTCTCAGCAAATAGCTTGGGGTGTCTACTTTCCAAAATGGGGTCATTTGGGGGGTTTTGTGCCATCTGGGCATTCCATGGCCTCCGAAACTGTGATAGGCAGTGAGAAGTGAAATCAAAAATTTACACCCTTAGAAAGCCTGAAGGCGGTGATTGGTTTTTGGGGTCCCGTACGCGGCTAGGCTCCCAAAAAGTCTCACACATGTGGTATCCCCGTACTCAGGAGAAGCAACAGAATGTATTTTGGGGTGTAATTCCACATATGCCCATGGCATGTTTGAGCAATATATCATTTAGTGACAACTTTGTGCAAAAAAAAAAAAAAAATTGTCTTTTTTCCGCAACTTGTGTCAACATATAAAATATTCCATGGACTCGACATGCCTCTCAGTATATAGCTTGGGGTGTCTACTTTCCAAAATGGGGTCATTTGGGGGGGTTTTGAACTGTTCTGGCATTTTATACACAACATTAGGAAGCTTACATCCACTCTTCTAACCACTTGAAGACAAAGCCCTTTCTGACACTTTTTGTTTACATGAAAACATATTTTTTTTTTGCAGGAAAATTATGTTGAACCCCCAAACATTATATATATTTTTAAAGCAAAGGCCCTACAGAATAAAATGGTGGGTGTTGCATTTTTTTTTTCTACACAGTATTTGCGCAGCGATTTTTCAAACGCATTTTTTGGGGAAAAAATACACTTTTTTTTATTTTAATGCACTAAAGCACACTATATTGCCCGAATGTTTGATGAAATAAAAAAGATGATCTTAGGCCGAGTACATAGATACCAAACACGACATGCTTTAAAATTTCGCACAAACGCGCATTGGCGACAAACTACATACATTTTTAAAAGCCTTTAAAAGCCTTTACAGGTTACCCCGTTAGATTTACAGAGGAGGTCTACTGCTAAAATGATTGCCCTCGATCTGACCTTCGCGGTGATACCTCACATGCATGGTGCAATTGCTGTTTACATATGACGCCAGACCGACGCTTGCGTTCGCCATTGGGCAAGAGCAGGGCAGGACAGGGGTGCTTTTTTTTTTTTTATTATTAATTTTGCTTTTTTATTTTATTTTTAAATTGTTCCTTCCATATTTTTTTTTTTTTTAATCATTTTTATTGTTATCTCAGGGAATGTAAATATCCCCTATGATAGTAATAGGTAGTGACAGGTACTCTTTTTTTGAAAAAACTGGGGTCTAGACCCTAGATCTTTCCTCTGCCCTCAAAGCATCTGACCACACCAAGATCGGTGTGATAAAATGCTTTCCCAATTTCCCAATGGCGCTTTTTATATCCGGGGGGGGGGGGACATTCCCTCCCACTGCTTGTAAAAGCAGTCCAGAGGCTAATTAGCCACTAGGGTTGCTTTTACATTAAAGCCGGCCGCTGGCTGAAAAGAATGATACCAAGATGATACCTAAACCCGCAGGCATCAATCTGGTATAACTATTCAAAGTCCAGCAACATACCAGTACGTTGCTGGTCCTTGTTGGACATGTATTGTAATCTTTTTTTTTCATGCAGCCAGGTGGCTGAACGAAAAAAGAGATTGATCGGTGGGTATGCCCACCATTAGAATACCGCCCTTCATCCACCCACTTCTAATGATGGGCATACATGCACCATTTATATATGCCGAAGCATGGGGGCATCCTCCCACAAAAAAGTTATGCCGCACACACATGGTCGGACTTTTCCACGGGCAAGCCTCCGTCGGAATTTCGACCGTATGTACGCGGCATTAGGAGCAAAATCGCTCCTCCGCCCCTGCTGCCCCAATGCTTCGGCATATTTGCTTTTTTTTTTTTTAACTGTGGTGGTGAAATCACCTCCTACAGCACTGGAGTCGCAGGGATCAGGCCTGTCTCTGCGAACGCTGCAGTTATGTGTGTTGTGTTTTGTAAGTGACAGTGATCGATCGATACTGCACTTGGGTGGCCTGGGCTGGACGGAGGGGCAAAACGCAGGTGCTAGCAGGTATCTGGGCTGATCCCGCTAATACTGCGTTTTTGGGAACCCTAAACTGCTGGGGACGCTAGTATAGATCTGATCAGATCAGATATTGATCTGTTCAGATACTATACCACTAAGGGAGGTGTATGCTTCACGCGTGGGTGTTAGCGTTACTGGCACTAACCTGACGCTGCCTGGGGTGTGACGCAGACCCTCTCTGACGCTAAAACCTAATTGATATCACCCGCCGGGCGATCAGGGGGTTAAACCTTTATTGGGTTATATACGGCGGGTGCCCTGACACTATAAAAAGCAAACTAACTAACCAGCGTCACCCGTAACACTTATATGATGATTACTGGTGAAAGGGTTAACTAGGGGCAATTAGGGGGTTAAAACCTTTATTAGATAATATATGGGGGTACCTGACGCTATAAAAACCTGCGGCGAACCTAAAAAAAATTACTGGCTACCGATCTGCATCACCGACGCTAAGACAGCGATCAGAAAAATGATCGCTTAGCGACAGTGGTGATAGGGGGTGAAAGGGTTACCTGGGGGGCGATCAAGGGGGTTAAACCTTTATTAGATATTTTATGGGGGTACCCGACGCTATAAAAACCTGCGGCGAACCTAAAAAAAATTACTGGCTACCGATCTGCATCACCGACGCTAAGACATCGATCAGAAAAATGATCGCTTAGTGACAGTGGTGATAGGGGGTGAAAGGGTTACCTGGGGGGCGATCAAGGGGGTTAAACCTTTATTAGATAATTTATGGGGGTACCCGACGCTATAAAAACCTGCGGCGAACCAAAAAAATTACTGGGTACCGATCTGCATCACCGACGCCAAGACAGCGATCAGAAAAATGATCGCTTAGTGACAGTGGTGATAGGGGGTGAAAGGGTTACCTGGGGGGCGATCAAGGGGGTTAAACCTTTATTAGATAATTTATGGGGGTACCCGACGCTATAAAAACCTGCGCGAACCTAAAAAAATTACTGGGTACCGATCTGCATCACCGACGCCAAGACAGCGATCAGAAAAATGATCGCTTAGTGACAGTGGTGATAGGGGGTGAAAGGGTTACCTGGGGGGCGATCAAGGGGGTTAAACCTTTATTAGATAATTTATGGGGGTACCCGACGCTATAAAAACCTGCAGCGAACCAAAAAAAAAAATACTGGCTACCGATCTGCATCACCGACGCTAAGACATCGATCAGAAAAAAGATTGCTTAGTGACAGTGGTGATAGGGGGTGAAAGGGTTACCTGGGGGGCGATCAAGGGGGTTAAACCTTTATTAGATAATTTATGGGGGTACCCGACGCTATAAAAACCTGCGGCGAACCTAAAAAAAATTACTGGGTACCGATCTGCATCACCGACGCCAAGACAGCGATCAGAAAAATGATCGCCAAGCGACGGCGGTGCTAGGGGGTGAAAGGGTTATCTGGGGGGTGATCAAGGGGTTAAACCTTTATTAGGGGGGGTTAGGGGGCTACACTGGACCCAAAACTAAATGTAGTGACACTTTTACAGTCACAAATGTCACTGATTGCAGTGATCACTAAATAAATGGTCACTGCAATCAGTGACACTGTGACTGGGGGCTGGGGGGTGATCTGGGGGGGCTGGGGGGTGATCTGGGGGGCCTGGGGGGGCGATTTATGTGCCTATGTGTGCTGGTGTTAGTGTAGTGTTAGTGCACTGACCTGTGTGTCTTCTCTTGTAGGACGCTCGGTATATGTGAGCGCCGCACAGGAGATGACATCACTTCCTCCTGCTTTCTCGGTCTGTGTAAACATTACACAGACAGAGGGGGCATTTCTATTCGCCGGGAGCGATCGCGGGGGGGTGGTCGGAATCGAACGGCCGCCCCCCCATCTCGGAACGCTCCCAGACGAATTCCGACCGCTCACTGTACAGAAGGGGGGTCCGATCGGACCCCCCAACTGTACAAAGGCAATCACGTATGCTCTACGTGATTGTGCCTGTCGGTGCCATTGTGCCGACGTATATATACAGTGAGCGGTCGTTAAGTGGCTAGAGAACCTTGTATTCCTTATATACTTTCGGAAATACTTTAATACTTACTATATATTTATATTTAGGCACGTTTTGAACTTTGGGAAGTTATCCCCATCAAATAGACAACAGTCTCGCTGCGCCTGTGCCGTGTGGGTAGTGCTGGGGACTTTCTACGCCCTCTGTGGTCCAAACCGCCCATCGGGACCAGACCATCTGGACTGAGGGACCACCGCTGTCGCCTGCCAGTCTGACCTTCCAGGGAATAACTTCATCAAATCAGAACCACAGTGCTTTTTGTACCTCTTACTATTTTTTATCTTTTATTTTTTGCTACTACCAAGTAACATGTACATAGGGTGAGTACTGAAAAGGTTCTTGAGAATGTACTATGTATTTGTGTACAATTTGAAGCTCGGTATGTGTCCCCACAATCAACAGCCTAAGGAATATCTGTCTCCCGCCTCCCCCCCCCCTCTCTTCCCCCATCAATGTTATTTGCTTAGCTATTTTATCTTTTTGTTCCATATCTTGATTTTGTATTATTTTTTGAATACAGATATCATTCATCACTAAAAGGTGCAGCACCCTACCCCTGAAGAAGAGGCTATACAATCAAAAGGCCTTGAAACGTTGGGTATCTGTCCCACCCTTGAGACAAAGCCGGGTCCTGTACTACATTATTTTTTCCCTTTTTTGTGTAATTTATGATATCTGTTCCCAGATGTGATTGTTCCTTTTTCCCCATGTACACATTGGTCACTTGGATGTGTGTTGTGCGTAGGAAGCAGCAGCCCTTCATATTATATTTTTGTATTCAATTTTTCCAATAAATAAGTCTTTATGACAATTACTATTGTACTTCGTTACTTACAATAGAGGTTTTCAACAGTCACCCCCAAAAGTCCCACTGAGGAACCACCCTCTTCGGAGTGCACTCTTTTTCCCTTTAACAAAGGGGACCCCCAGATCCCGGCCCCCCCCCTGTGTGAAATGGTAAGGGGTACATTGTACCCCTACCATTTCACGAAGAAAATGTAAAAAATTTAAAAAATGACAAGAGCCGGTTTTAGACAATTCCTTTTATTAATGTCTTCTCTTTTCTTCCATCTTCTCCTTTCTTCCATCTTCTTCCATCTTCTTCTTCCATCTTCTTTTCTCCATTCGGAATTCTTCCTCCATCTTCATCTTCATCTTTATCTTCATCTTCCTTCTTCCTCCGGTCTTCTCGTCCGGCATCTTGCTCCGGCTTCTTCTTTCTTCTTCGGCCGCTCCGTTTGAATTGGAGGTTCCCACTGTGTGACGCTTTAGTTCTTCATTTCTCCTCTTGGTCCGCTGCCACCCGGTGGCTCCGCCCCCTCTGACACCACGGGGAAAGTCCCCGTGAAATCCATGTGCGTCAGAGGGGGGTGGGGTCACCGGGTGGCAGCGGACCCAGAGGAGAACTGAAGAACTGAAGCGTCGCACAGTGGGAACCTCCAATTCAAACGGAGCGGCCGAAGAAAGAAAAAGGGAAGACGCCGGAGCAAGATGCGGACGAGAAGACCGAAGGAAGAAGGAAGATGAAGATGAAGATGAAGAACAAGATGGAGGAAGAAACACGAATGGAGAAAAGAAGATGGAAGAAGAAGATGGAAGAAGAAGAAGATGGAAGGAGAAGATGGAAGAAAGGAAAAGACATTAATAAAGAAATTGTCAAAAACCGGCTCTTGTCATTTCTTACATTTTTGTCACTTTCTTTGTGAAATGGTAGGGGTAGGGCTGGGATCTGGGGGTCCCCTTTGTTAAAGGGGTCTTCCAGATTCCGATAAGCCCCCCGCCCGCAGACCCCCACAACCACCGGCCAGGGTTGTGGGTAGGGTTGTCCCGATACCACTTTTTTAAGACCGAGTACAAGTACCGATACTTTTTTTCAAGTACTCGCTGATACCGAATACCGATACTTTTTTTTAATCTCATGTGTCAGTATTTTTTATTTTTTTTACATTTTTTTTTTTTTACAATTAATTTTATTTATTTATTTTTTACAATGCTTTGTTTTTTTAAGGGGGGGTCAGTGTCAGTGTGTGTGTTTTTATTTTTTATTTTTTTTACAATAAATTTTTATTTTATTTTATTCTTTTTTTTTTATCAGCCTTGTTGTGGGGGGCTTTGGTGAGATATCAGGGGTCTTAACAGACCTCTGACATCTCCCCTTTGAGACAGAGAAAGGGTCTAGGGACACAGATTCCCCAGTCCCTCTCTCAGCAGCCTCAGCTGCGCTGAAAATGAATGGAGAGAAGACAGCGGCTCCTCTCCATTCATAAACTGAAACATTGTAAACACAGTTTACGATGTTTCAGTTATGTGAATGGACAGAGTCAGTGATGACTCTGTACATTCCGACAAGTAAGGAGCCGGATTTACCGGCTCCTACCTCCGCTCTCCATCCTGAGATACCGAGGGGGTGGAGGAGGAGCACGGAGGGGCACGGCGGCATTGAGGTGAAGGGGGCACGGAGGTGAAGGGGGCACAGCGGCATGGAGGTGAAGGGGGCACAGCGGCACGGAGGTGAAGGGGGCACAGCGGCACGGAGGTGAAGGGGGCACAGCGGCACGGAGGTGAAGGGGGCACAGCGGCATGGAGGTGACGGGGGCACAGCGGCATGGAGGTGAAGGGGGAACAGCTCCGGGAGCATTTGAGCAGCAGACAGGCAATTGGATCAGATTCATTTTACTTACCTGTCTGAAGACTCGCTCTGGTCTCTGCCACGCTCTCCGCCTTGGTCTCCGCCCCCCGCCCCGCTCTCCACCCTGGTCTCCGCCCCCCGCCGCACACTTTCCGTCCTGCTCTCGGCCCTGGTCTCCGCCCCCGCCACGCTCTCCGCCCTGGTATCCGCCCCCCGCCGCACACTCTCCATCCCACTCTCCGCCCCCCGCTCTGAGAAAAAAAAAAGTATCGGACTGGGCATCGGGAGCATTTGCGCGAGTACAAGTACTCGCGCAAATGCTTTGTATCGGTACCGATACTAGTATCGGTATCGGGACAACCCTAGTTGTGGGGATGAGGCCCTTGTCCCCATCAACATGGGGACATCCTCCCCATGTTCAGGGCATGTGGCCTGGTATGGTTCAGGAGGGAGGGGGGTCGCTCTCTCGTCCCCCCTCTTTTCCTGCGGCCTGCCAGGTTGCGTGCTCGGATAAGGGTCTGGTGTGGATTTTTGGGGGTACTCCACGCCATTTTTTTTTTAAATTTGGGGTGGAGTTCCCCTTAAAATTCATACCAGATCTGAAGGGCCTGGTATGGATACTTGGGGGAACCGCCCGCATTTTTTTTATAAATTTGCGGCAGAGTTCCCCTTAATATCCATTCCAGACCTGAAGGGCCTGGTAATTGAATTTGGGGGACCCCCACACTTTTTTTTTTGTGTTATCAAAGACTTTCAATGACTTTTATCTGTATTGACGGGAACCAGCAATTCATTACAGCCGCAAGTACTTTTAAATGACTATTATTTTACTTTCGAAATGTAATTTTGCTCTCGAACTGTTATAAACATGGAAAAACATGCACTACTTTAAAGGCATACTATAGACACCCCCCAGGTATGATATTTAGGGCCAGTTCACACCGGATGCAGTGCAGTGCGTTTTCTTGATGCATGAAAATGCAAAGAAAGTTGATCACATTAATGCCAATGGCATAGGTCACACCACTGCAGTCCGTTCCAGTGCGTTTCATAAAGGAAAAAAAAATTGGTCATGCTGCATTTTTTAGGTACAGAACTGTACTGGACCGCAGTAAAACACATCAAAAATGCAACGGAACGTACCAAAAACGCACTGGAATGCACCAGACCTCACCTAAATGCACCAAAGATGCACTGAAACACACTTGTCCTAAGTGAAAAGAGGGGGAAAAAACACTGGACTGCATCAAAAACGCATCAAAAATGCACTGGAACACACTTGTCCTTCTCTTTGGTTAATAAAAAAGAGGGGTGAAAAAAAAGCACTGGACTGCATCAAAAACGTAACAAAAATGCACTGGAACGTGTCAAAAACGCGCATGCAGGTAAGCACCTGGAACGCATCCAGACTGCGTTTCTATGGTGTGAACTAGGGCCAGTTCACACCATAGAAACGCAATCCGGATGCGTTCCAGGTGCTTTTCTGCATGCACGTTTTTGATGCGTCCCAGTGCATTTTTGTTACGTTTTTGATGCAGTCCAGTGCTTTTTTTTCACCCCTCTTTTTTATTAACCAAAGAGAAGGACAAGTGTGTTCCAGTGCGTTTTTGGTGCATTTAGGTGTGTTCCGGTGCGTTCCAGTGCATTTATGATGCGTTATGCTGCGTTCCAGTACAGTCCAGTGCAGGTAAAATGCAGCATGTTCTACTTTTTTGGGGGAACTGGAACGCACTGGAACAAACACTGCCATTTAGAACCATATAACCAATTTTCCATGCATTTTTGATGCATAAAAACGCAATGGACTGCATGTGGTGTGAAATGGCCCTTAAGCAATTTGGCATATTTAAAGGCACTTCTCTTTGTTTTGTTTTTGGTGTTGTCCAAATTGGTGACATTGATATATGTCCCCTAGGGTGGGACCTGGGCCCCCATTTTAAGGCCAATAACTAGAAGAAAAGTCAGCCAAGTGGGGACTAGCAAAATTAACAAGTCAGTTCCCATAGACTGCAATGGTATTTGTTGGTAAGGGGGGAGGGGTGATTGTCCCATCCCTAATTTTGTAGCATGCTGGATGATGTGCTTAATTTTGGACGGGGGGGGGGGGGTTATTTTCTGATAGCTGCATTTGTGTTGTTATGCGCATGCCCAGGGACTTCGTTTTTTTTTGTGCTTTTTGTGTGTGAACAGCACCTGGATATTTCGGGGCATGTTCAGAGATTGTTTTTATGGGTTAGTAATTGAAGGACATCCTTAACAGGTGTAGCCACTTTGAAGTTCAGTCTCTACATTGGGTGAACTTGCATTTTGGGTGTTTCATGGACTGTGCATGTGTTTTCAATTGCCTCATTAGCTCACAAACATAGGTTATATAAAGCTCACAGTTAGGATTCCCTCCCTTGCCCTGAAAAGAGGCAAGTGTGTGTGTGTGTCCGGCAAAATGTACATTTTGGTGTCTTTATCGAGTCTGTAACACATGCATTTTATTTGTTATGTCTTTGCAAAACAGGTGTTTGGTTTATTTTGTGGATTGTATTTTGTTGTGTGGAAATGTTCCCCAGAAATAATTTTGATGTTGTTAATGTTTGTCGTTTGTTCACTTTGATTTAATTGTCTGTGCTGCACTATTTAGCCAAATCTTTATCAAGATGTTGTGAGTCTGTAACTGTTTCAAATTGACCCTGTTTTTTAATTTTTTATTTCTTATTTTTTATTATTCTTTGTTTTGTTGACCAATAAAATTTGATGCAAAGTTTTGAGGTTTGTTTTGCGTTTTCTTTGCAACAAATGTGACAGCTGATTGGCATGTCAAAACAACAGGTGTGATTTGTCTACCCTGGTGCCTTCATGCTAGCATATGCATGAATTGTGTGCTGCCATGGAGAGTCACCAGGAAATGAAAAATACAGAGCGGTAAGTATTCAATTTTCCTTTTTTACTGCAGTGGTTCTCAGCCTCAGTCCTCAAGTACCCCCAACAGGGTATGTTTTGTGAATTTATCTCATGGAGAATTGCTGTCAAATACCAAACCATTGACTGTGATTTAAAGCACATGTGCAAGATGAAGGAAAACCTGCAAACATGGCCTGTTGGGGGTACTTGAGAAGCACTGATTTAGAGCACTGCACTTAAAAATAGCTCAGGGCAATACAATTCTAATTGTGGGCATTTTGAGGGAAACAAAGTAAGTGTTAGAACCCCTGCTTGTGTTTTTTATTTAATTTTTTTTAAAGGTTGGGCTTTGTGTCCCCTTGTTGTAAAATTGGCTTCACTTCCTGTCACACAGCTAAACGGGAAGTGAAGGTAAAACCCTACCAATGTCTTTTCTTGGGGACACACAGATCAATCTAACTAGTGTCCCCATTAAGCAAATTGCACTCTAGGACTTTGTTGTGTACACCCCAAATCATTGGGTAGTTTGGGGTTTAGTAAAGACAAATCCACTCTGCAGTAAAAGTGTAGCTGCTGAAAATCTGAGGGATCACTGGTGATTGTAACATCCAATCATGTAAAAGCAAAGATGGTGTTTTTTTTGTTTGCTTGCATTTCCCTTTCGGATATCCAGCAAGTGCACTTGTAGTGCAAAGTTCATTTGCCTTTATTAAATAAACCCCAAAGTCCAAAAAAACTAATAATTTGGGGTGTAACCCGCAAAATGCTGGAGTGCAATGTACATAATGGGCAAAGTATTTAGATTGACCTGTGTGTCCCCAAGGAAAGACATTGGTAGGGATTTCCCCTCACTTCCTGTGTGGCTATGTGACAAGAAGTGAATTATTTGGAAGGATAAAGTGGCCATATTTGGGAGTTGTCTTTACCTTATCAGGGGTACAGACATCCCCAGAAACTGTCTAGACTTGTAATCCCTCTGCACTCTATCCCCAAGCAAAAATAAGAAAGGATTTAATTTAGTTTATCTTTGCAAAGACACATTCCTAGGTTGAATTGTGATGCATGTCAATGGCCCATTTAGACCCTCTTTAATCACTTGAGATCAGCGCTATAACTGATCGCCAGCCACAGCACGGTCCTCAATTAGACATGTGCATTTCGTTTCGTTCCGAATCGAAATTCGGATGAATTTTTCATTATTCGGACATTCGGATGCATCCGAATTACCGAATTACAATACTAACGAATTTAACCGAATCCGAATTTTTTCGAATCTAAAAATCGTGGACGAAATTCGAACCGGATTCGAAAATATTTTTGACCCGACTTTGGGTCCACGTATCTCGGGGTTACTTGGTGATAGAAACCCCAAATTTAGAGATGTTGTAGTGCTAGTTCTTCTGTGTTTGCATACCAAATATGGGGTTTCTATAACTAAGTGACCCCGAGATACGTGGACCCAAAGTCGGGTCGCAAAATGTCAAGCACTTTACTGGAGCAGAGAATGACATTTTGCGACCCGATTTTGGGGCCACATATCTCGGGGCCACTTGTAGCTAGAAACCCCAAATTTGGTATGCAAACACAGTAGAACTAGCACTACAACATCTCCAAAGTCGGGTCGCAAAATATTTTCGAATCCGGTTGAAATAGTATCAACATGATTCGAAATTATTTCAACTGCATTTGAAACTATTTCAACCGGATTAGAAAATATTTTGTGACCCAAATTTGGGTCCATGTATCTCGGGGTTACTTGGTGATAGAAACCCCAAATTTGGGGTTATTGTTTTTCTAGTCTATTTTCTATTTTATTATAATCTTTTCTATCCAAAGTTAAAATTAATGAATTAAAAAATTTGAATTCATACTATTCGAAATTCAAATTTATTCTATTCAAAATTCGAATTTCAGAAGATGGTTGTATATTCTTTCTATTTTATTCTTCTAAATTATATATTTTTTCTATTCTGTTCTAATCTTTTCTATTTGAATTATAAATTTTGGAAGAAGGTTATTTACTTACTTATATACATCTGTCACATAAAAAAAAAGATGTGAAATGGCTGTCACGGATGTCGATCGCAAGGCAAGTACATATGCTGTATGTCATTGTCCACTTGCCACAACACCTGCCACGAGTGCCACGACACCGGCCACGAGTGCCACGACACCGGCCACGAGTGCCACGTGACCTGCCACGAGTGTCACGTGAACGGCCACAAGTGTCACGTGACCTGCCACGAGTGCCACGTGACCTGCCACGAGTGCCATGTGAACGGCCACGAGTGTCACGTGACCTGCCACGTGACCAAGTTGTGGATTGTCCACTTGCCACGTCACCTGCCACAAGTTATGGGGTTCCTAGCACCAAGTGACCCCCAGATATGGGCGATATGTCAAGTACTTTTCTGCAGCAGAGAATGACATTTTGTGACCCGACTTTGGGGCCACGTATCTCGGGGCCACTTATAGCTAGAAACCCCAAATTTGGTATGCAAACACAGTAGAACTAGCATTACAACGGGGTTACTTGGTGATAGAAACCCCAAATTTGGGGTTATTGCAGTGCCAGTTGTAATGTGTTTGCATACCAAATATTTTGGGATTTCTAGCTATAAGTGGCCCCGAGATACGTGGCCTCAAAGTCGGGTCACAAAATTGAATTCTCTGCTGCAGAAAAGCAGATCGCCCATATCTGGGGGTCACTTGGTGCTAGGAACCCCATAACTTGTGGCAGGTGACGTGGCAAGTGGACAATCCACAACTTGGTCACGTGGCCGGTCACGTGGCACTCGGACAATGACATACAGCATATGTACTTGCCTTGCGATCGACATCCATGACAGCCATTTCACATCTTTTTTTTATGTGACAGATGTATATAAGTAAGTAACTAACCATCTTTCAAAATTTATAATTCAAATAGAAAAGATTAGAACAGAATAGAAAAAAAATATAATTTAATAGAATAAAATAGAAAGAATATGCAACCATCTTATGAAATTCGAATATCGAATAGAATACATTTTAATTTCGAATAGTAGGAATTAAAAAAAATGTAATTAATTAATTTTAACTTTGGATAGAATAGATTAGAATAGAAATAGAGAATACACTAGAAAAACAATAGAATAGAATAGAATATAGATGCTATCTATTTCATGTTTAATTTTTTTTGCAGATTACTATTTTTTACATAAGATCTCCTGCAGACTATTAGCATTTATTTTATTTTTTTAGCAGATCTCCTGTAGACTATTAACAGCCATTTTTTTTTGCAGATCTCCTGCAGACTGTTAGAATCAATTTCATTTTTTTTTCAAAGTCGGGTCGCAAAATATTTTCGAATCTGCTTTAAATAGTATCAACATGATTCGAAATTATTTCAACCGCATTTAAAACTATTTCAACCGCATTTGAAACTATTTCAACCGGATTCAAAAATATTTTGCGACCCGACTTTGGGTCCACGTATCTCGGGGTTAGTTGGCGATAAAAACCCCAAATTTGGGGATGTTGTAGTGCTAGTTCTCCTGTGTTTGCATACCAATTTTGGGGTTTCTATCACTAAGTGACCCCGAGAAACGTGGACCCAAAATCGGGTCGCAAAATGTCAAACACTTTTCTGCAGCAGAGAATGACATTTTGCGACCCGAATTTTGGGCCACATATCTCGGGGCCACTTGTAGCTAGAAACCCCAAATTTGGTATGCAATCACAGTAGAACTAGCACTATAACATCTCCAAATTTGGGGTTTCTATTACTAAGTGACCCTGAGATACGTGGACCCAAATTCGGGTCGCAAAATATTTTCGAATCCGGTTGAAATAGTTTCAAATGCGGTTGAAATAATTTCGAATCATGTTGAAATAATTTCGAATCCGGTAGAAACATTTTCGAATTCGGTTGAAATATTTTCGAATGCGACCGATTTTCGAATTCGGTCGAAAACAAAACGAAATCCGAAAACGAATTTAACAAATTTAACGAATCTAACTAAACGAAATTAATTAATTAACGAATTAAAACGAAACGAAACAAAACGAATTTTTTCCTTTTGCACATGTCTATCCTCAATTGCCGGGAGTCCATCAATAAACATCGTCCCCCCCGCGCGCTGTGGTCACAGAGTCACTGAGACTCAGGTGATGATAGATCCAAGTAAGGGGCCGATCCCTGCCCTTTACATGTGATCAGCTGTCAGTCAATGACAGCTGATCACGTGATGTAAACAAAAGCTGGGTAATGGTTTTTGTTTTCTCCTTGTGCTGACAGCGTGAGCATAAAAAAAGGCAATCACCGGCTCATGTGCAAAGGACATCGGGCCCGAAGAGGAAGAGGCAATTCTGCGTCATCTGTGACAATCAGTAGCCCTTGCCAGTGCCACCTATCAATGCCCACCACTGCTGCCAATCAGTGCCACCTAGCAGTGCTGCCTATCAGTGCCCATCACTGCCAACTATCATTGCCACCTAGCAGTGCCACTTCTCAATGCCCACCAGTGCCAACTAGCAATGCCACCTCTCAGTGCCCACCCTTGCCAACTTATCGGTGCTCATCAGTGCAGTCTCATCAGTGTACATCAATGAAGAAGTAAAATTACCTTTTGTCTAAATTTTCAAAATATTAACCACTTTCCTACCGCCCACCATCAAATTACGTCGTTGGCTTTGTGCGGTGACATAATTCAGATATCATTCTTTTCAGCCGGCGATTCTGTGCACGATAAAAATGATCATAGCGGCAGTTCCGCCGCTTGATCGTTCTTATAGGCGGCGGGAGGGGACATCCCCCCTCCTCCTGCTGCCATCCGGTGCTTCTCCGGGCTCTCCCATGCCATCTTGGGCTCGGAGAACTATTTGGATGGGAAGCATAGCGATGAATGGGGACCAGATGGTCACCAGTCATGTCTATGACCGTCGGAGGCCAGGGCGCGACATTATGACATCACGCCGGGTTCCCGTATGTAATCCAAGCTGTGATCTCGGCTGTCAGCATGAGATTGGTGAATTTTTTTGAGCGATCTCATGCTTTCCAGCCTGGAGGAGAGATGTGGGGTCTTATTGACCCTGCATCTCTCCATAAAGAGGACCTATCACAATAGATTCCTATTACAAGGGATGTTTACATTCCTTGTAATAGGAAAAAAAGTGATCCAAAAAACAAAAAAGGTAAAAAAAGAGTAAGAAATACAAAAAAGGAAAAAACAAAAAGAAAAATAATCAAAAAAAGAAAAAACACCCATGTCCCCGGTAGCTCGCGCTCATAAGCAAACACACGCGTAAGTTCCGCCCACATATGTAAACACCGTTCAAACCACACATGTGAGGTATTGCTGCGTGCGTTAGAATGAGTGCAACAATTCTAGCACTAGACCTCCTCTGTAATGCCAAAATGGTAACGTGTAAAAAAAATTAAAGCATCGCCTAGGGAGATTTTTAAGTACTGAATTTTGGTGTTATTCCATGAGTGTGCGCAATTTTAAAGCGTGACATGTTAGGTATCTATTTACTCAGCATAACAACATCTTTGACATTATCCCAAAAAATTGGGCTAACTTTACTGTTTTGTAATTTTTTTACATTCATGAAACCATTTATTTCCAAAAAAAAGGCGTTTGAAAATTTATTGCGCAAATACCGAGCGAGATAAAAATTTGCAATGACCGCCATCTTATTCCCTAGGGTGTCTGCTAAAAAAACATATATAATGTTTGGGGTTTTGAAGTAATTTTATAGCCATGAATGTATGATTTTTACATGAAGGAGGGAAGTGCCAGAATAGGCCCAGTGCTGAAGTGGTTAAAATATCTATTTTTTTATTTTTTAACTCGGTCTTTTGTATTTATAGAAAAAAAAAAACGCAGAGGTGATCAAATAGCACCAAAAGAAAGCTCTATCTGTGTGCCAAAAAAAAAAATACATTTTCATTGGGTTACAGTGTTGTATGAGCGCGCAATTGTCATTCAAAGTGCATCAGCGCTGAAATGTGAAAATTGGTCTGGGCGGGAAGGGGGTTTAAGTGGCCAGTGCGCAAGTGGTTAATATAAGGCTACATGCACACGGACGTTCTTCAAGCCGCTTGTTTGAGCGTTTTTTGCAGCTTAAAAATGTCTCTCCATGTTAGCCTATGGCCTCATGGCCACCATGGCGTTTTTGAGCTGTAAATGGCATAGGTGTTTTTAGGCCCCATGTACATGGGACGCTGGTGCAAAGTGTTCAGAACTAAGTTTGAAAGCGGCGTTTAGAAAGGCGCGCTTTGGGGCGTTTGCATGCCGCGTTTTACCAGATTTGCGTCTATATGCGTTTAGTTAGGAAACATGATAAGGAGCCACCCTAAGCTCCAAAAACAGTATTATTAATGATTTCAGCTATTTTTTGAGACCAGAGTGAGTATCAGCAGCTGAGAGAGCAGCAGTGTAGTTGTATTTAGCGTGTCACTTGCTACATCACTTGCCCCAAGTTGTGGATTGTCCACTTGCCACGTCAGCTGCCCCAAGTTGTGGATTGTCCACTTGCCACGTCAGCTGCCCCAAGTTGTGGATTGTCCCCTTGCACGTCACAGTCCCATCATTCCTCGGGACTGTGACATCATACGGGGGCGGGGGCACGCCCATGCCAATATAAGTGGGCGCGCTCCGCTGCCAGAGCATTGTAGCAGCAGACAGCGACGAGGCAACATCGGGCGAAGAGAAGAGGGAAGAAGGCGACGATAAAGCCCGGGACCCCGCTAGCAAAAGAGCTGGAAGAAGATAGCGGGGCGCCCGGCAGAAGGCAGAAAGAACCGGAGATCATGGAGAAGGCACCGGAGAGCGGGAGAAGCACCGGAGTTCGTGGAGAAGGCACCGGAGAGCGGGAGAAGAACCGGAGAGTGCGGAGACGACAACGGAGAACAGAACAAGAGACCCCCGAAGAGAGAGAAGAGGGAAGAAGGCGACGACAAAGCCCGGGACCCCGCTAGCAAAAGAGCTGGAAGAAGATAGCGGGGCGCCCGGCAGAAAGACCCCCGAAGACGACGAGGAAGCCCGGGACCCGCTAGCAAAAGAGCTGGAAGAAGATAGCGGGGCGCCCGGCAGGAAGACCCCCGGAGCTGCCTAATAAATTACTTTAAAAACCTGTGTTGTGTTTTTTATTGACTTTTTCCACCAGGTGAATGGATAGGGGTACGATGTACCCCATACTCATTCACATAGGGTGGGGGGCCGGTATCTGGGGGCCCCCTTATTAAAGGGGGCTCCCGGATTCCGAAAAGCCCGCCGCCCGCAGACCTGACAACCAACGGCCAGGGTTGTCGGGAAGAGGCCCTTGTCCCCATCAACATGGGGGCAGGGTGCTTTGGGGTGGGGGGGCCGCAGGTTGCCCCCCTGCCCCAAGCACCCACCCCCCCATGTTGAGGGCATGCGGCCTGGTATGGTTCAGGAGGGAGGGGGGCGCTCTCGTCCCCCCCTCTTCCCCTGCGGCTTCCCTACATGTCTACACGTCTAGACAGTTTTTGGGGATGTCTGCACCCCTGATAGGGTGAAGACAACTCCCAAATTTGGCCACTTTATCCTTCCAAATAATTCACTTCTTGTCACATAGCCACACAGGAAGTGAGGGGAAATCCCTACCAATGTCTTTCCTTGGGGACACACAGGTCAATCTAAATACTTTGCCCATTATGTACATTGCACTCCAGCATTTTGCGGGTTACACGCCAAATTATTAGTTTTTTTGGACTTTGGGGTTTATTTAATAAAGGCAAATATACTTTGCACTACAAGTGCACTTGCTGGATATCCGAAAGGGAAATGCAAGCAAACAAAAAAAACACCATCTTTGCTTTTACATGATTGGATGTTACAATCACCAGTGATCCCTCAGATTTTCAGCAGCTACACTTTCTTGTTCATACATCACGGGGAAACAGAGCAGCATAGTCATTACTATGTGGGTTATATAGAATTACCTTCAGGTGCTGGCACTGGCAACTTCCAAAACAGGAAGTACCCTCCCCTATATAAGCCCCTCCCATCCGGGAGTACCTCAGTTTTTTGCCAGTGTCTAAGGTGTTGGCCAAGGTTAACATGTATTCATCTGGGCTTGTGTACAGGTTCTCTGGGCCTTAGCAAGCTATTCCGGATCCGACCAAAAAAGCTTCATAGCTAAACGGTCGGTACCCGGGCCTTGCAGAGAAGAGCAGGGTTTTGCCTGTAATGCCTCTCTTAGGAGGGCTGGACCCTGGGATCCAGAGCTCTGGTCATACCCAAAACCAAGAGGCTATCTGTGCAGGGTGCTATACAGGTCCAGGGGAGTGGAATCCTTGGGAACCCGGTCCCTGAAGGTCTAGTACAATGCCTGCCGTGAGAGGTGAAGTTTGGGCTTCTGTGGACCAAACAAAGTCCTGCGGCGGGGAAAAGGTAAGTGGGGGCCCCTCAGGAACTTGGTTCTATTGAGGGAACCCCCAAGCCTAATATGTCTTTCTGCCTGTTACCTAAAGGGTATTCCCGCTAATAGCTGTATATGCCTAAGTAATCCTAGAAATGTTTTTTCATAAGGGAAGTTTTAAAAAAACTGTAAACCTGGAAATGTTTTTTCATAAAGGAGGTTTTAAAAAAAAAAAAAAAAAGACAAAGGTGCGGTACCTGTGTTTGTCCACTAGAGGCCGCTGTGGAACGTCTTTTTTCTTGGGACTATTCCTTCCATGGTGAAAGTCCAGGCAGATGAGTGAGCTCTCTATCAGGGAAGCTGCATTCCTCTGTCATGCTGCCAAGTAGTTTCCTTCCATCCCGAGTCCTGGTGAAACAGGGACCCTGGCTCCTCTCCCTACATGGCGCCAAGAGCGCACACGCGCACGCGCGCGCGCACACATGCTTTCCTTTTATAAGGTTTAGCTTCAAAAAAGGGGGCGGAGCCTGGCGGATGACGCGCTCTGTGCGCCCAGCGCTTCTGCGCATGTGCGGGCGTCCCAGCAAGATAAAAGGACTCAGTCCACGCTGCTTGCTATGGACACAGAGCATGAAAAGGAGCTGGTAGCATGGTATAGGGGCTTACAGCGGGCGGTTGATACAGGCATCCCCAGAAAGACGCATTAGTAGACACCCACTGATGTACATAGCAGCAAATTGCATTAGACTATTTCAGTAAGGGGTGTATTGCGGCTGGAATACCTCAGCTTTGAACTAAGGAATATGCCGCCTAAAAAACTCCGAGATATACCTCTCAGGAAGTGTAGGGGGTCTCCATCGGGCTCTGAGGATCTGGAGCAGTCATCTGCACCCTCCTCCCCTGAGAAATCAGAGGTTAATACCCATAAGGAACCCCCGGGAGTGCCAGGTACTGCGGCTGTCCTCAGTCCACCTGCTCCTGCATATATAACAGAGGAGGTTTTTTCCTCAACTCTGGAGGGATTGGAGCAGAGATTGGCTGCATTGATCGCTTCTTCTCTACAGGAAAGAAAGCGCGCCAGATCTCCATCACCTCCATTAGAGTGCCTGTTGGCAGAGCAACAGTCCCAGGAAGGGACCGACCTACCTGAAGGGGATCAGGAGGAGGTTAGCTCTGTTTTTGAGGAATCGACAGTAGATGAACCATTTTCAGCATCACAGACTGAAAGATTGTGGGTCCAGACCCTAACTGACATGGTTCGATCTGCATTTAAAATGTCTCTTGTTGAACCATCAACTACTGCTGTCTCCTCATTGGGGTCGCTAAAAGCTCCCCAGGTTAATTGCTCCTTTCCAATACATCCATTATTGGAAGGACTTATATACCAGGACTGGGAACATCCTGATAAACTATTTGTTCCGCCTAAAAGGTTTCCGGTGATCTATCCCATGGAGGAAAAGTTCACCCAGAGATGGAATGTTCCTACGGTGGATGCAGCCATCTCTTCTGTGAACAAATCACTGACATGTCCAGTAGATAATGTTCAAATGTTCAAAGATCCAGTGGATAAAAAATTGGAATCTTTATTAAAATCTGCTTTTTCCACAGCAGGGGCTGTTACACAGCCAGCAGTGGCAGCTATTGGGATCTGCCAAGCTTTAAAGGATCAAATGAAAATGGTCCTGAGGGATTTGCCAGACCAGCAGGCCCAGGCTCTGGCTGATCTGCCTAGAGCATTATGCTTTGCGGTTGACGCCATCAAGGATTCTATCCATCAGGCCTCCCGCCTCACGCTGTCTTTGGTACATATGCGTAGGCTTCTGTGGCTCAAAAACTGGTCTGCTGAAGCTCCCTGTAAGAAGCTCTTAGTTAGCTTCCCATTTCATGGGGAACGCCTTTTTGGCGAAGACCTGGATAAGTATATCCAGAAGATTTCCAGTGGTAAAAGTACTCTCTTACCGAGTAAAAAGAGGTCTAGGGGTCCATCTTTTAAGAGGACTACCTCTCCTATCCCTGCGACGTCTGCTACTAAGCAGTTCCGACGGCCTCCTCGGTCAAACTCAGGAGGTAAAAATCAGGGACAGCCACAGGGTAATAAAAAGCCCTGGATCCGAAGAGGTACTAAACCAGCCTCCAAGTCAAGCCTATGAAGGGCTGCCCCCACTCAAACGGGTGGGGGGAAGACTTCAGTTGTTCGCAGAGACCTGGCGGGAGACGATCAAAGACAGATGGGTGCTCTCCGCAGTAACTCTGGGATACAAGTTGGAGTTAAAAGAGTCTCCTCCGTCCCATTTTATGTGGTCAGGCATGCCAAGAGACCCTCTGAAAAGAGGGTCTCTCCTATTGGCGTTAGAACAACTATTGCTCCAAGGAGTAATTATGGAGGTTCCTATGGAAGAGTGGGGGTTGGGTTTCTACTCAAACCTTTTCACAGTCCCGAAGCCAAACGGGGACATAAGACCCATATTGGACCTAAAGAGTCTAAACAAATTTCTAAACGTCCGGTCTTTCCGGATGGAGTCGATCCGATCGGTCACCGCTGCCCTACAAGGGGAGGAATGGTTAGCCTCGATCGACATCAAAGATGCTTACTTGCATGTTCCCATCTTTCCAGGTCATCAAAAATTCCTACGCTTTGCAGTAGAAGGGCGCCATTTTCAGTTCAGAGCCTTACCATTCGGTCTGGCCACAGCACCACGAGTGTTCACAAAAATTCTGGCCCCACTGTTGGCCGATCTAAGAACACGGGGTGTAACGATAATGGCATACCTAGACGACCTGTTGTTGATGGACCACTCAGTTGCCAAGCTAGAAGTGGTAATTGTCGAGACAATCAAGTATCTAGAGTCTCACGGTTGGGTCATCAACCTGGACAAGTCAGCCCTACAGCCAGTGAAAAACCTGGTATATCTAGGGCTACGGCTGGATTCAGACCAGAGGAAGATTTTCTTACCTCTAGACAAGGTATCCTCTTTGAGGGCCTTGGTCCGTCTGCTTTGTGCAAAAAGACAGCCGTCCATACGCCTGTGCATGAGGCTGCTAGGAAAGATGGTAGCATCATTCGAAGCTGTGCCATACGCCCAATTCCACTCAAGGAATTTACAAAGGGCCATATTGTCAGCCTGGAATGGAAAAGTTCAGGCTCTAGACTTCCCGATGGCTTTGTCCCCTTCCGTTCGGAAGAGTCTCTGCTGGTGGTTGATCCCCCAGAATCTCCAGAAGGGAAAACCCTTCAGCCCGATATCTTGGAAGGTGGTCACTACAGATGCCAGCCTTATAGGCTGGGGGGCAGTACTGGAGCAATGGTCTCTCCAGGGCAGATGGTCAAATGTAGTAAAAACCCTGCCCATCAATCTCTTAGAGATACGAGCAGCCCGGTACGCCCTAGTAGCCTGGACATCCAGACTCCAAGGGTCCCCTGTCAGAATTCAATCAGACAATGCCACAGCAGTGGCATATATCAATCATCAGGGAGGCACCAGGAGTCGTGCAGCCCAGAGGGAAGTAAGTCACATCCTGGAATGGGCAGAAAAGCATGTCCCATGTATATCAGCTGTCTTCATTCCAGGGGTGGAGAATTGGAAGGCGGACTTTCTGAGTCGCCAACAGTTATGCCCAGGGGAATGGTCCCTTCATCCCGAGGTCTTCCGAGCAATATGTCAGCGGTGGGGAACACCGGATGTAGATCTGCTAGCATCCAGATTCAACGCAAAGGTGGACAGATTTGTCTCCCGGACAAGGGATCCCCTCGCTTGCGGCTCGGATGCTCTGGTGTTCCCTTGGGATCAGTTCAGACTGATATATGCATTCCCTCCGCTACAATTGTTGCCTCGACTCCTTCGCAGAGTCAGGTTGGAGAAGAAGCCGGTAATCCTGGTGGCTCCAGCGTGGCCCCGAAGGGCCTGGTACGCGGAGATCATCAAAATGTCTGTGGGGAGTCCTTGGACCCTTCCACGTCGTCCGGACCTGCTTTCGCAAGGACCGATATACCACCCTTCCTTACTAACTCTAAGTTTAACGGCCTGGCTATTGAATCCCACATCCTAAAGAAGAGAGGTCTCTCTAACTCTGTGGTATCAACTATAATCAATGCCAGGAAGCCTGTATCCAGGCAGATCTACTATAGAGTTTGGAAGGCGTACATCACTTGGTGCGAGGCCAGAAAATGGCATCCACGTAAGTACGTTATAGGCAGAATTCTGGACTTCCTGCAGTGGGCTGTAGACAGGAAGTTTGCCTTAAGTACTATCAAGGGCCAGGTTTCGGCCTTGTCAATACTATTTCAAAGGCCCCTGGCTATGCATTCACTTGTCAAATCCTTTATGCAAGGTGTGACTCGTATTATTCCACCGATTAAGGCTCCCATATGCCCATGGGATCTAAATTTGGTTCTGTCGGTTCTGCAGAAGCAGCCATTTGAACCTTTGCGGCACATTTCCTTGGTTCTACTCACCAGGAAATTGATATTTTTAGTAGCCATATGCTCGGCTAGAAGAGTGTCGGAATTAGCCGCCATGTCCTGTAAAGAGCCATATCTGGTTATCCATAAGGACAGAGTAGTATTACGTCCTCACCCAGCCTTTCTTCCTAAGGTGGTATCGAGGTTTCACTTGAACCAGGATGTGGTTCTTCCTTCTTTTTTCCCCAAACCAAGCTCGGTAGAGGAAAAGTTATTGCATTCTTTGGATGTAGTAAGAGCAGTTAAAGCTTATCTAAAAGCCACTGCTCAGATTCGTAGAACGGATTCTTTGTTTGTTCTGCCGGAAGGCCCCAGAAAGGGTCAGGCAGCATCAAAATCTACTTTAGCCAAGTGGATTCGACAGGTCATAATACAAGCCTATGGCTTGAGAAGTAGACCGCCTCCGTTCAAAGTTAGGGCGCACTCCACGAGAGCAGTTGGAACTTCATGGGCAGTGCATCACCAGGCCTCCCTGGCGCAAATTTGTAAGGCCGCAACATGGTCTTCAGTACACACGTTTACTAGGTTCTACCAGGTGGACGTTAGAAGTCAGGAGGATGTCGCCTTTGGGCGCAGTGTGTTGCAGGCCGCAAAAGATCCTCATGCCTGATGGCGCCCAGCTTATGTATGGTGTATCCCCCCCCTCATGTGGCATTGCTTTGGGACGTCCCACATAGTAATGACTATGCTGCTCTGTGTCCCGTGATGTATGAACAAGAAAGTAGGATTTTTAAAACAGCTTACCTGTAAAATCCTTTTCTTGGAGTACATCACGGGACACAGAGCTCCCACCCCTCTTTTGGGGACACGTATTGCTTTGCTACAAAACTGAGGTACTCCCGGATGGGAGGGGCTTATATAGGGGAGGGTACTTCCTGTTTTGGAAGTTGCCAGTGCCAGCACCTGAAGGTAATTCTATATAACCCACATAGTAATGACTATGCTGCTCTGTGTCCCGTGATGTACTCCAAGAAAAGGATTTTACAGGTAAGCTGTTTTAAAAATCCTACTTTTACTGCAGAGCGGATTTGTCTTTACTAAACCCCAAACTACCCAATGATTTGGGGTGTACACAACAAAGTCCTAGAGTGCAATTTGCTTAATGGGGACACTAGTTAGATTGATCTATGTGTCCCCAAGAAAAGACATTGGTAGGGTTTTACCTTCACTTCCCATTTAGCTGTGTGACAGGAAGTGAAGCCAATTTTACTACAAGGGGACACAAAGCCCAACCTTTAAAAAAATAAAAATAAAAAACACAAGCAGGGGTTCTAACACTTACTTTGTTTCCCTCAAAATTCCCACAATTAGAATTGTATTGCCTTGAGCTATTTTTAAGTGCAGTGCTCTAAATCAGTGCTTCTCAAGTACCCCCAACTGGCCATGTTTGCAGGTTTTCCTTCATCTTGCACATGTGCTTTAAATCACAGTCAATGGTTTGGTATTTTGGACAGCAATTCTCCATGAGATAAATTCACAAAACATGTCCTGTTGGGGGTACTTGAGGACTGAGGCTGAGAACCACTGCAGTAAAAAAGGAAAATTGAATACTTTCCACTCTGTATTTTTCATTTCCTGGTGACTCTCCATGGCAGCACACAATTCATGCATATGCTAGCATGAAGGCACTAGGGTAGACAAATCACACCTGTTGTTTTGACATGCCAATCAGCTGTCACATTTGTTGCAAAGAAAACGCAAAACAAACCTCAAAACTTTGCATCAAATTTTATTGGTCAACAAAACAAAGAATAATAAAAAACAAGAAATAAAAAATAAAAAAACAGGGTCAATTTGAAACAGTTACAGACTCACAACATCTTGATAAAGATTTGGCTAAATAGTGCAGCACAGACAATTAAATCAAAGTGAACAAACGACAAACATTAACAACATCAAAATTATTTCAGGGGAACATTTCCCCCACACAAAAAAATACAATCCACAAAATAAACCAAACACCTGTTTTGCAAAGACATAACAAATAAAATGCATGTGTTACAAACTCGATAAGGACACCAAAATGTACATTTTGCCGGACACACTTGCCTCTTTTCAGGGCAAGGGAGGGAATCTGTGAGCTTTATATAACCTATGTTTGTGAGCTAATGAGGCAATTGAAAACACATGCACAGTCCATAAAACACCTAAAATGCAAGTTCACCCAATGTAGAGACTGAACTTCAAAGTGGCTACACCTGTTAAGGATGCCCTTCAATTAATAACCCATAAAACCAATCTCTGAACATGCCCCAAAATATCCAGGTGCTGTTCACACACAAAAAGCACCAAAAAAACCCCGAAGTCCCTGGGCATGCGCATAACAACACAAATGCAGCTATCAGAAAATAACCCCCCCCGTCCAAAATTAAGCACATCATCCAGCATGCTACAAAATTAGAGATGGGACAATCACCCCCCCCCCTTACCAACAAATACCATTGCAGTCTATGGGAACTGACTTGTTAATTTTGCTAGTCCCCACTTGGCTGGCTTTTCTTCTAGTTATTGGCCTTAAAATGGGGGCCCAGGTCCCACCCTAAGGGACATATATCAATGTCACCAATTTGGACAACACCAAAAACAAAACAAAGAGAAGTGCCTTTAAATATGCCAAATTGCTTAAGGGCCATTTCGCACCACATGCAGTCCATTGCGTTTTTATGCATCAAAAATGCATGGAAAGTTGGTTATATGGTTCTAAATGGCAGTGTTTGTTCCAGTGCATTCCAGTTCCCCCAAAAAAGTAGAACATGCTGCATTTTACCTGCACTGGACTGTACTGGAACGCAGCAAAACGCATCATAAACGCACTGGAATGCACCGGAACACACCTAAATGCACCAAAAACGCAGTGGAACACACTTGTCCTTCTCTTTGGTTAGTAAAAAAGAGGGGTGAAAAAAAAGCACTGGACTGCATCAAAAACGTAACAAAAATGCACTGGAACGCCTCAAAAACGTGCATGCAGAAAAGCACCTGGAACGCATCCGGATTGCGTTTCTATGGTGTGAACTGGCCCTAGTTCACACCATAGAAACGCAGTCTGGATGCAGATCAGCTGGGAATAAGGATGGCCAAAAAGTTAGAGGGGTTTTTAAACTAGGCGATGGGGGGGAGGGTCCAGAGATAGTGAGAGGCAGCGGGGAACATATTCTAGAGGGTAGTATTAGGGGCATTAGTGGCAGGGTAACCAAAACACATAAACCCAAGGTAAGTATAGTAGCAAGTCCTAGTTGCATTCTGGGAACACCCAAGAGGATAGTATGTGACCGGTCAAAATATATTAATGCATTAAAGTGTCTGTTCACCAACGCCAGAAGTCTGCCAAGCAAAATAGGTGAGTTGGAAGCTCTGGTGCATGAGGAGAGCTATGATGTAATCGGTATTGCTGAAACTTGGCTTCATTCCTCACATGACTGGGCTATTAATATTCCTGGCTATGCACTCTTTTGGAAAGACAGGGTAAAAAGGAAAGGTGGAGGGGTCTGTCTCTATGTGAGACGTGATCTCAAAGCGAGTGTGAAAGAGGACCTGGTGGATGGAGAGTGTGATGAGTCTGAAGCATGGAACTGCATACAGATGTGCGTAGTTCAAAGCTAATCATTGGAGTTTGTTATAGACCACCCAATGTTAATGAGGAGTTAGAGACTCAGCTCCTTGCACAGATGGAAAGGGCTGCAAGGGCTGGGACGGAAGGACTGGGACGGTGATAATAATGGGGGATTTTAACTACCCATAAATTGACTGGAGTAATGGAACTGCTGGGACAGTTAAAGGGCAAAAATTTATAAACCTATTGCAGGACAATTTTATGGTCCAGTTTATTGAGGCCCCAACTAGGAATGATGCTCTGTTGGACCTGGTAATCTCAAACCATGCAGAGCGTATTACTAATGTTCAGATAAAGGAACACCTGGGTAGCAGTGACCATAACATGATTTCATTTGATGTTAGTTGTAAGCAAAAATCACATACAGGAAAGATAAAAACACTTAAAGCGGAGGTTCACCCAAATTCACAACTATACTGTAACACAACCGCTGTAATATGTACATCATCAAAGGACAAAACATTTTTTTCCCCATATATAAATACCTTGTATTTGCCTTTTCATAAAGCGACTTCCGGGATTCCCTCCCGCGGGAGTAGGCGTTTCCAAGCCTTTCTCCGGCGCCGCAATGCAACGTGGGACTTGGCTGCAGGGACTTGGTATGCAGTGCTGCGAAATCTCGAGAGATTTCACATACGACGTGACGCATGACGCCAGTCACGTGACAAGGGCGTCTCTATTTAGATTGTGCATACCATCACAACGGGGCGTGAACTTTCAATGACGCGGCCCCGTTGTGATGGCAACCTTTTCGTTTACGACGCTACTCCAGGAAATGATTGCTTGTGGGCTTCACAATGCCCACAAGCAAAATGGAAACACAGAGAAACGTATTTTATAACTCCTTCTTTACGAGGAAAACGGACAGCGGATACTAGCAGAAACGAAACAAGTAAGTGTACTTTATTATTGGGAAACCCCATTGAATGCAGGAAAAAAAAAAAAAGTTTTGCCGCGGAACCTCCGCTTTCATTTCAAGAGAGCAAATTTTCCAAGGATGAGCGCTGCTCTCCAGGACTAAGACTGGGAAGGAATATTGGCATCAATGGGCACAGAACAGAAATGGGAATTCTTCAAAAAGACTGTTTGTGAACTCACTGCAAAGTATATTCCCATGGGCAATAAGTTTAAAAGGCTAAAAATAAAACCTATGTGGCTCATTGCCAAAGTTAAAAAAGCTATAAACTACAGTATAAGAAAAGACCCTTTAAAAAATATAAAAATGAGGGAACACTAGTGTCATTTAAATGTTACAAAGAATATAACAGGATATGTAAAAAGGAAATCAAGGATGCAAAAATTCAAAATGAACGACAGATTGCAAAAGATAGTAGGACAAACCCCAAAAAATTCTTCAAATATATTAATAGTAAAAAGGTCAAGTCTGAGCATGTAGGCCCTTTACAAAATAATCTAGAGTGGGTGACTGGGGACACAGAGAAGGCTAATTTATTAAATACTTTCTTCAGTTCTGTGTATACAAAGGAGCATGGGGGAGCTCATGTCCAAAATGGGGGTGGTAGTGACACAGCCCCAAATTCACAATGGCTCAAAAGTGATATGGTCCAGAAATATTTAGATGGAATAAAGGTGGATAAAGCACCTGGACCAGATGGCATACACCCACGGATCCTAAAAAAATTGAGCTCTGTAATTTCAAAGCCATTGTATTTAATTTTTAGGGACTCATTAATGACAGGAATAGTACCACTGGATTGGCGCAGGGCCAATGTGGTGCCTATATTTAAAAAGGGAATTAAGTCTTTACCCAGTAACTATAGACCTGTTAGTTTAACTTCTATAGTTGGGAAAATACTGGAGAGATTAATAAAAGACCACATAGATGAGTTCTTGCTGGAAAAAAACTATTTAAGCAACAGACAGTATGGATTCATGAAAGACAGAAGTTGTCAAACAAACCTGATTTCTTTTTATGAAGAGGTAACTACTGTCAAGGTCACCTGTGGCCAGGTGACAGATGCACACCATAGGGGGACAGGAGTGCACCGCGAGGTAGTGAACCCTATGGCTGGCTTCTGCGGATAGGAAACTGGGTGGTTGTGGAAAGCGGGACCAGAGGAGCACAACCGGGATCCTAACGGAAGCTAGAGCCAAGATTCCCCAGGGCGCGGAGTCTAAGACCCAGCAGGTCTTCTCCAGGGCCTCTAGTGGTGAGGATGTTATGCTGCAGGCTGGGACCAGGTCGCGGCCCCTGGAGTTTCCTAGCTCACGCCCCGTAGGATAAGGGGAAAAGAGGGGAAGCAGCAGCACAAGATATGAGAGAACCGAATAACAAGCTGAAGGTCAGAGGCCACAAGCAGACAAGGATAACGAAAGAACGAGCCAAAGGTCAAGGGTCACGAGCAGACAGGGATAGTCGGGGACAAGCCAATAACGTAACAGAGAGACAGACGTAGCACACGGCAGGCAGGAACCCAAACACACAATGCCTAACAAACACGTTGATCAGCAAAGCAGGCTTGCAGTGCACAGGTTAATATAGTGTTCTGTGATAGGGCCTGGGGTGGAGTCAGGCTGGGAGGAGATTATAAAGGAAGCCAGGTGAAGGAGGTCTGGTCTCTAAGATGAACACATGAGGAGGAAAGGTAAGATGGCAGACAGACATTAATGCATATCCATGACAGTACCCTCCCTCTTACGAGGCCTCCCCCTTCCCCGCCTGGGCCCAGGTTTAGAGGGAAACTTCAGATGAAACTCCTTTAACAGACGAGGTGCAAAGACCTCAGATGCAGTGATCCAAGACCTCTCCTCAGGACCAAACCCTTTCCAATGAACGAGGTACTGAAGAACGCCTTTACAGAGTCGGGAGTCCAGAATTTGACTGATCTCGTACTCCTGATTATCCTCAGTGACAGGCGCCACGGTAGGGAGAGGACGAGAGAATTTATTGAGGACTAAAGGCTTTAGAAGAGCAACATGAAAGGAGTTAGCGATTTTAAGGCTCTTAGGAATCTGGAGTTTGAAACAAACCGGATTCAGTTTAGCAGTTACCGTGTATGGACCGATGAATCGTGGAGCAAACTTCAGAGAAGGAACTCGGAGCTTGATGTTCCTGGTAGAGAGCCAGACTTTGTCCCCTGGCTGAAGAGAAGGCGGTTTACGCCTGCGGCGGTCGGCAAAGCCTTTGAATTTTTCAGCAGCTGCCCGGAGGGAATCATGAACGTGACCCCAAACGGAATTGAGAGACTCCTGAACCGAAGCCAAAGCTGGAATGTCTGGAGAACAGATCATGGGAAGAGGAAGTTGAGGGTGTTTTCCATAAACTGTGAAAAAGGGTGTCTTCTGCGAACTGGTATTCACATGATTGTTATGGGAGAATTCTGCCCACGGGAGTAGAGAGGACCAATCGTCATGGTGAGAAGACACAAAGGTGCGAAGAAAGACCTCTAACTCCTGATTAACCCTCTCAGTCTGTCCATTGGATTGGGGATGGTAAGAAGAAGAAAAATCCAAGACAATATTGAGGGATTTGCAAAAGGCTCTCCAAAAACGAGACGTGAATTGGACTCCCCTGTCGGAAACAATATGAGAAGGGACCCCATGTAGGCGGTGAATTTCTCGAATGAAAATGGGAACCAAGGCAGGGGCAGAAGGAAGACCAGGAAGAGGAACAAAATGAGCCATCTTGGAGAATCGATCGATTACCACCCAAATGACTGTATTATTCTCAGACAGTGGGAGATCGGTGATAAAATCCATGGCAATATGGGCCCAGGGTTCCTTAGGAATGGGCAAGGGCATGAGGAGACCAGCAGGAGCTTGTGTGGAGGATTTGGACTGAGCACAGACATGACAAGCTTTAACGTAGTCTTTGACGTCTGAGCGGAGATTAGGCCACCAGCAGTGACGACTGATGAGTAGGAAGGATCGGAGGAATCCAGAATGACCTGCCACCTTAGAATCATGTCCCCAACGAAGGATCTTAGCTCTTAGCTCAGTGGGGACAAAGGTCTTACCAGGCGGAATTTTTGACTTCAGGGTGGTAGAGTGGGCAACAATGCATGAGGTTGGAATGATCGGCTCAGGTTCAGGGGCGGACTCCTCGTCCAAAGTGTCAAATGACCTAGAGAGCGCATCAGCCCGACCGTTGCAGGAACCAGGTTTGTAGGTAATCGTGAAATTAAAACGGGCAAAGAAGAGACTCCACCTGGCCTGTCTAGGATTCAGACGTTTAGCATTCTGTAGATACTGTAAATTCTTGTGATCGGTAAAGATCGTTATGGAGTGAGGGGAACCCTCCAAGAGATGACGCCACTCCTCTAACGCCAATTTAATTGCGAGAAGTTCCCGATCACCGATGGCATAATTCCTCTCTGCCTGAGAATTTTTTTTGGAGAAGAACGCACATGGTTGGCGTCTCTTCTCAAAGATTTGAAGAAGTACAGCTCCCACCCCCATTGAGGAAGCGTCCACTTCAATAAAAAATGCATTCCCAGGATTTGGTCTCCTCAAGAGGGGGCCAGAAACAAAGGCCTGTTTCAGGTTGTGAAATGCAGAGACAGCTTCGGGAGGCCAGTCTCTGGCATTCACACCCTTCTTGGTCAAAGCGATAATAGGCGCGGCAATGGAAGAGTAATTCCTTATGAACTGCCTATAATAATTAGTGAAGCCAAGAAAGCGCTGTGTGGCCTTGAGGCTAGCAGGAAGAGGCCAGTTGGTGATAGCCAAGACCTTCCCAGGGTCCATACGAAGACCCGAACATGAGACGAAGCACCCCAAAAACAGGACCCCAGAACATTCAAAGGAACATTTCTCCAGCTTGGCATAGAGATTGTTCTCTCTAAGACGTTGAAATACAGTGCGGACATGGTTTCTGTGGACGAGCAGATTTTCAGAAAAGATCAGAATGTCATCCAGATAGATGACAACAAACTGGTACAGCAGATCTCTGAAGATTTCATTGACAAAGTTTTGAAACACGGCTGGAGCATTACACAGACCAAAAGGCATCACCAGATATTCGTAATGCCCGTCTCTAGTGTTGAATGCAGTCTTCCATTCGTCACCCTCCCGTATTCGAATGAGATTGTACGCGCCTCTGAGATCCAACTTGGTGAAAATGGAGACACCCTTCAACCTATCGAATAGCTCAGATATTAAGGGTAAGGGGTATCGATTTTTAATAGTAACCGCATTTAAACCCCGATAATCGATGCAGGGTCTTAAGGTACCATCCTTTTTGGCAACAAAAAAGAACCCTGCCCCTGCAGGCGATGAGGATTTCCGGATGAAACCTCTCTCCAGATTCTCTGCGACATACTCCGACATGGCCTGGGTCTCTGGGATGGACAGAGGGTAGGTACGACCCCTGGGTAGAGTTGCTCCGGGGACAAGATCAATAGCACAGTCAAAAGACCTGTGGGGAGGAAGCACCTCAGCTGATTTCTTACAGAACACATCCCGGTAATCGCTGTATGCAGCAGGAAGATCAGAAGAAACAGAAGTGGCAGCAACCGGAAGACTCTCCTTGGGGGTCACCTTGAGAAGACACGAGGAGAAACATGAGGAACCCCAGGCCAGAATCTGCCCAGAGACCCAGTCCACATGTGGAGAGTGGAGCTGTAGCCAAGGGAGGCCCAATACAACTGGGGTAGAGGCCTTGGGTAGAATAAGAAAGGATATCCACTCCTGGTGGAGAATCCCTACCGACATCCTAATGGGTAGCGTCTGGAAGCGAATAGGGCCCCCTGGGAGAACAGTGCCATCAATTGCCGAGACTACCAATGGGGTAGTGAGAGGTGAAAGGGTAAGCTTCATAGAAGAAGCAGTTCTCCAATCCATAAAATTGCCGGCAGCCCCGGAATCCAGGTATGCAAGGGTTGACTGAGGAGAAGTGCCTACATGAAGGAACACCGGCAAGAGCAGGCGAGAAGGTGATGTTTCTGGGTCCAATACTCCACCTTCCAAATGTATTAGACCCGAGCGTTTCCCGGACGAAGCGAGCAGGAGTCACGAAAATGACCCTTGCCCCCACAATAGAGGCACAAGCCCAGAGTTCTGCGCCTAGCACGTTCTTCGGGGGTTAGTCTGGTCCGGCCCAGCTGCATAGGTTCTTCAGCAGGTAGAGGATGCTCCACGGAATGAAGGGAGGGGAGCTCAGACTTGCTAGGACCCAGAGAGTGCTGGCGTCTTTTTTCTAAGGACCTCTCTTGAAAACGAATGTCGATCTGGTTGCATAAAGAAATTACATCGTCCAGACCGACGGGAATGGCTCTTCCCGCTAATTCGTCTTTCACTCGGTCAGAGAGGCCATGTAAAAAGGTAGCGACCAGGGCCTCATTATTCCAGCTCAATTCAGCTGTGTGGATACGGAACTGAAGAGCATATTGCCCCACTGAACTAGATTCTTGGCGAAGACGTAAGACAGCACTAGCCGCTGAAGAGGCCCGAGCCGGCTCTTCGAAGATATTACGAAAGAGCTTCAAGTAATCGGACAGGCTGGAAACCACCGGATCATTCCTCTCCCACAGGGGGGCAGCCCAGGCCAAAGCTTCACCAGAGAGGAGGGAAATGATATAGGCTACCTTAGCCCGGTCAGACAAGAAGCTTTGAGGCTGAAGCTCAAAATGAATTGTGCATTGGCTGAGAAACCCCCTGCAGGCCTTGGAGTCCCCAGAGAAACGGAACGGAGCTGGCAATCTTAGTGAGTGTGAGGCTGCGACTGGTGCGATAGGTACAGCCGCTGGTTGTACTTGGGGTTGCGGATTCGGGGTTCCCAAGGAGGCCTGAAGCTGCTCGAATCGAGAAGCCAGATCCTGGAGGAATCGCATCACCTGAGTCTGATTTGATTCCTGGGTTTCAAGTCTGCGAACTATGCCCTGCAATGGATCATCCGCGGGGAGCGGGATGTCAGCCGGGTTCATGGCTGATCAAACTGTCAAGGTCACCTGTGGCCAGGTGACAGATGCACACCGTAGGGGGACAGGAGTGCACCGCGAGGTAGTGAACCCTATGGCTGGCTTCTGCGGATAGGAAACTGGGTGGTTGTGGAAAGCGGGACCAGAGGAGCACAACCGGGATCCTAACGGAAGCTAGAGCCAAGATTCCCCAGGGCGCGGAGTCTAAGACCCAGCAGGTCTTCTCCAGGGCCTCTAGTGGTGAGGATGTTATGCTGCAGGCTGGGACCAGGTCACGGCCCCTGGAGTTTCCTAGCTCACGCCCCGTAGGATAAGGGGAAAAGAGGGGAAGCAGCAGCACAAGATATGAGAGAACCGAATAACAAGCTGAAGGTCAGGGGCCACAAGCAGATAAGGATAACGAAAGAACGAGCCGAAGGTCAAGGGTCACGAGCAGACAGGGATAGTCGGGGACAAGCCAATAACGTAACAGAGAGACAGACGTAGCACACGGCAGGCAGGAACCCAAACACACAATGCCTAACAAACACGTTGATCAGCAAAGCAGGCTTGCAGTGCACAGGTTAATATAGTGTTCTGTGATAGGGCCTGGGGTGGAGTCAGGCTGGGAGGAGATTATAAAGGAAGCCAGGTGAAGGAGGTCTGGTCTCTAAGATGAACACATGAGGAGGAAAGGTAAGATGGCAGACAGACATTAATGCATATCCATGACAACTACGACCTTGGATAGAGGGGTGGCTGTGGACGTGGTATACTTGGATTTTGCAAAAGCGTTCGATACAGTTCCCCACACACGGCTCATGTGCAAGGTAAAGTCTACAGGATTGGAAATATCAGTTTGTAAATGGATAGAAATCTGGCTAAAAGACAGAATTCAGAGAGTAGTGGTTAATGATTCTTACTCTGAATGGTCCAAGGTTATCAGTGGTGTACCCCAAGGTTCAGTGCTTGGACCCTTACTTTTTAATATGTTTATAAATGATATTGGGCCTGAGATCAAAAGTAACATTTCTGTCTTTGCAGATGACACCAAGCTATGCAGTGGAATAACGTCCTTACAGGATGTCGCCAATTTACAGGCCGACCTCAATGCTCTGTCTAATTGGGCGACTATGTGGCAGATGAGGTTTAATGTTGATAAATGTAAAGTTATGCACTTGGGGGCTAAGAATATGAATGCATCATACATACTAGGGGGAGTACAACTGGGGGGGATCCGTAGTGGAGAAGGATCTGGGGGTTTTGGTAGATCATAAGCTCAATAATGGCATGCAATGCCAAGCTGCGGTTTCCAAAGCGAGCAAAGTCCATTCTTGTATTAAGAGAGGTATGGTCTCCAGAGAGAGAGATATCATTTTGCCCCTGTTCAAATCATTAGTAAGACCTCATCTGGAATATGCAGTTCAGTTTTGGGCCCCAGTTCTCAAAAAGGATATTGGGGAACTGGAGAAAGTGCAGAGAAGGGCAACCAAACTGATAAGAGGGATGGAGGAGCTCAGCTATGAAGAAAGATTAGAGGAACTGAATGTATTCACTCTTGAGAAGAGGAGATTAAGAGGGGAAATGATCAACATGTACAAATATATAAGGGGTCCATATAGTGAACTTGGTGTTCAGTTATTCACTTTACGGTCAACACAGACAACAAGGGGGCACTCTTTGCGTCTAGAGGAAAAGAGATTTCACCTCCAAATACGGAAAGGTTTTTTCACAGTAAGAGCTGTGAAAATGTGGAATAGACTCCCTGCAGAGGTGGTTCTGGCCAGCTCAGTAGATTGCTTTAAGAAGGGCCTGGATTCTTTCTTAAATGTACATAATATAACTGGGTACTGACATTTATAGGTAAAGTTGATCCGGGGAATATCCGATTGCCTCTCGGGGGATCAGGAAGGAATTTTTTCCCCTGCTGTAGCAAATTGGATCATGCTCTTCTGGGGTTTTTTGCCTTCCTCTGGATCAACTGTGGGTATAGAATTGGGTATATGGGAATTGTACGATATATTTTTTTTTTTTTTTTTTATGGTTGAACTGGATGGACTTGTGTATTTTTTCAACCTGACTAACTATGTAACTATGTAACTATGTAACTATGAATTGTCTAAAACCGGCTCTTGTCATTTTTTACATTTTGACACTTTCTTTGTGAAATGGTAGGGGTACATTTGTACCCCATTACCATTTCACATAGGGGGGGCCAGGATCTGGGGGTCCCCTTTGTTAAAGGGGTCTTCCAGATTCCGATAAGCCCCCTGCCCGCAGACCCCCACAACCACAGGGCAAGGGTTGTGGGGATGAGGCCCTTGTTCCCATCAACATGGGGACATCCTCCCCATGTTGAGGGCATGTGGCCTGGTAGGGTTCAGGAGGGAGGGGACCGCTCTCTCGTCCCCCCTCTTTTCCTGCGGCCTGCCAGGTTGCGTGCTCGGATAAGGGTCTAGTATGGATTTTTGGGGGGACTCCACGCCATTTTTTTTAAAATTTGGGGTGGAGTTCCCCTTAAAATCCACACCAGATCTGAAGGGTCTGGTATGGATATTTGGGGGAACCGCACGCATTTTTTTTTTAATTTGCGGCGGGGTTCCCCTTAACCACTTAACGACCGCCCGCTGTAAATATACGTCGGCAGAATGGCACCGACAGGCACAATCACGTACATATACGTGATTGCCTTTGTATAGTTGGGGGGTCCGATCGGACCCCCCTTCTTTACAGTGAGCGGTGGTTATTTCTTCGGTAGCGATCCGGGATGAGGGGACGGCCGTTCGATTCTGGCCACCCCCTTTCGATCGCTCCCGTCGAATGAGAAAGCTTCCCTGCCTGTGTAATGTTTACACAGGCAGAGGAAGTGATGTCATCTCTCCTGCGGCGCTCACATATACCGAGCGTCGTACAAGAGAATGTATAAATAAAATCAAATCCGCGCAATAAACTGTGATACAATATAATACTGAGCAGCTGAACACTAAGGGTCAAATAGTCAAAATCCCTGAAATAAACATAAAAATAGATAGTGCAGCGCTTTAAATGTCCATATGTCAAAGATGGAAAACAGCACAGTGAATCAATGAATAATCCCCGTGATCTTCATAGGTGACACATGAACTCTTGATTGCATGCAGGTGGTAACAAACACACACAGTGAGAGACCTCCACCAACAGATAAATTGGCCGCTCACCTCCAAACATGGACCCTTTGATTATAGAGGGTCACTGAAAACCTTCCCTTGCGGGTGAATCCAAGACAGATATATATGTGTACAATTCCCCAGAAGAGTGAGGATCATCAATCCCGTATGAGATCAGAAGGACTTCAAGGTATCCGGTTTAAAGACAGTTTTACATGTAGAAGATAGAAAGGCAGACCATAGTGTTTCTCCGTGGTAAAAACAATTTAATGAGAAAACAAAAGTAGTGCACTTACATTTAAAAGGCACTATACCAGTGCCGAGGTACAACAGCGCGTCTGGTGAGACTGTGAATGAACTGCGGGTGACGTCACAAACTTCCCATCCGTACGTACGTTACGTCCCAGTAGGCGGGACTTCATCAGCGGATAAGGGAAAGACGCCAGACACCCGCTCTTATGCTAACTAGATGCCTGTAACTACGGAGACCCGAATGCCACGTCACATGACGCCGCTAGGGACGTCCGAATCACGTGACACCAACCAGGAAGTGTCCCCGCGAGCCGGACGCCCAAAAAAAGGACTCCAAAGGCAGCCAAAACAAACTAATGCGACTCTTAAAACTATATAAAAGATATAAATGAATATATCTAAAAATTCAACTAGAGACCAGCCCTGTTGTTTAGTAAAAAATTGCATGTATATCAATGCAGCGATCACTTCCTGCATATACTGCATAAATGAAGAAAAAAGCTGCATACACACTGAATAGGAATAAACAAATCTGGACTGCAGATTTGAATATGAACATGACATCAACCACAGCCCTCAACAGTCTTCACCAAACATAATAATAAAACCATAATAATAACATAACAATGTATATAATGAAAACATTTTCTCTATTTTTATATAATAAAAAAAATCTTTCTTTTTTATAATGAAAAAAATCCTATGGTCTAGTTAGCGGTCAGTTATAAAACAATTGATGTCGAAATCAACATTTAACCCGTCAGGGCAAAGAACGTGTGTTTCATGAATCCAATAGGATTCTCTTTTGCTCGGCTGACGGATAAAGTTGCCACCCTGCCAATGTCTCGTAACTCTCTCGATGCCCCAGAATCTCAGACCTTTAGGATTTTGTTGGTGGAACTGTTTAAAATGCCTGGAGACATTATGAGTTTTGACCCCCTTTTTAATATTATTAACATGCTCTGCCACACGAACATGTAGAGGTCTCGAGGTTTGGCCTATATACTGGAGTCCGCAATCGCACTCCAGCATATAGACGACCCCCACCGTATCGCACGTAATCAATTGTTTAATATTATATTCTTTATTAATGGCAGATGCCAAAAATGACTTCCTTTTCTTAAGATTAACTTTAGAAGTCCTGCACGGGACACAACGGCCACATGCGTAAAATCCACCCAGGAATTTGAACATACTGTTATCTGACGGTACGGGGGGGGGGTTTAAAACACTAGGTGCCAAACGATCTCGCAAGGACGGGGCTTTCTTATAGATAAACTGAGGTTTCTCCGGTAACACAGGGCCAAGAACCTTGTCCTGTTTTAAGATGGACCAATTTTTTGCAATAATTTTTTCAAACTTTTTATGCTGGACATTATAGTCCAATATCATTCGAAAATTATGAGAATCGCCATCAGAAGTTTTAATTCGATCAGTCAGTAGTGTCTGTCTATCAATCATTTTAACTTGTTCTACCTCTCTGAGTAAGACCTGTCGATCGTAACCCTTTTGCACAAATCTATTGGTCAACACTTGTGATTGATTTACAAAATCAGATACCTGTGTGCAATTTTGACGCAATCTAATATACTGTCCCCTGGGGATGTTGCACAGCCAAGAACGGTGGTGACAACTCCCCAGGGGAATGTATGCATTGCGATCAGTAGGCTTAAAGTGGTTGGTCAAAAATGATTACTTCCCTTAGTGATGGTGAGATCCAAATAGTCAACCCTCTCATTATCAATGGTCCATGTGAGGATGATATTCTTATTATTATCATTAAGATAAAAAAATCCAAAGCGGATCTATCACCCTCCCACACTAAGATCAAATCGTCAATATAGCGACGATAACAGACTAATTCTGGGGGGCGACGTGAGAAAACCGCCTGCTCCTCCCAGTGGGCCATAAAAATATTGGCTACACTGGGAGCAAAACGGGCTCCCATCGCCACTCCCCTAGTTTGTAAAAAGAAGTCCCCGTCATACCAGAAATAGTTCCGGGACAAACAAAAGTCTAAACAACTCAATAAGAACTCTTGATGTCTACCAGATAACGTGGAAGTGGACAGAGCCCATTCGACGGAAGTAAGTGCATCCTGGTGTCCTATAATGGTGTACAGGGACCCAACATCTGCTGTTACCAATATGCATTTTTCAGAACACCCCAGAGATTGAAGAATCTGGATAATGTGTTTTGTGTCCTTAAGAAATGCTGGCGTTTTAACCACTAGGGGTTGTAGAAACGAGTCAATGTATTGCCCTAATCGGGCTGACACTGAATCAATCCCGTTTACTATGGGCCTCCCTGGTGGATTCACACTGTCTTTATGTAATTTCGGTAAAAAGTAAATGATCGGAGTTCTACAAAACAGTGAATCCAGGTAAAGAGCCTCTTTTTTGGTCAATATTCCCTGATCCTTACCATCCTCAATAATGTGGTGCAAATCGTCCTTGAAAGATAACATAGGGTCTGTATTAAGGACTCTATATGTATCCTCATCCGACAACAAATTGCTCATTTCCATTTTGTAGTATTCTTTACTAAGGATGACCAAACCCCCTCCTTTGTCCGCTGGACGAATTACAATATCTTTTCTTTTTTCCAAGGATCCCATGCCCCGTTTAATATATTGTGGGTCCAATACCTTTTTCACTTTCAATGACTCTAAATCTTTTACGACCATATTCTTAAAAACCTCCATATATTTGCTGTCAACATTGATGGGGTTAAATATAGATTTATTTCGTAAAGAAGAATGGTCACCCCTGGCAAGTGATGTAGTCCTACAAGGATTGGATAAAAAATACTTTTTCATGTTCAGACTTCTGATGTATTTTTGCAAACTTACATAAGTTTGAAATTTGTTCAAGTTTTTAGTTGGGGCAAATAAGCCCTCTATCAAGGACTTTGATCTCGTCATCATTTAATGTTACCCTGCTTAAATTATAAATTCCTGCTCCTGTTACTGTCTCAATCTTTTGTAATCGCCTACCCCCTCTCCTTCCTCTCTGTCTTTTCTTTTTCTTGGGGTGCCTACATTGGGTGGTTGTCTCCACCATTCCCCTAGGTTGGGTCTGTGTGCAGGGGGTCCTGTTTGGTGTCCCCTACGTGGCCCTAAAAAATCCCCCCTATCATAATCGGAGTGGTTGGCTAAGGGTGCAAATCTATTTTGCGTGGGAAACCCCCTATCTTGGGGATAATGGGGCCTCCCTCTATTAGATGGATCAGCCCCCTCTCCAAAATTGCGAGGGTCTCTCCATGGTTGAGATGCATTCTGATAATAAGAAGATGATGCATAATCATCATCATAACGGGGAGCTGAGTAATTCCCTTTGCCTCTACCTCTTTTGTTCTTACCCCTTTTGGGGGCACCCCTATTGGGGTAATCATGAGGGGAAGAAAACTTGTTTGGAGGTGAGCGGCCAATTTATCTGTTGGTGGAGGTCTCTCACTGTGTGTGTTTGTTACCACCTGCATGCAATCAAGAGTTCATGTGTCACCTATGAAGATCACAGGGATTATTCATTGATTCACTGTGCTGTTTTCCATCTTTGACATATGGACATTTAAAGCGCCGTACAAGAGAAGACACACAGGTTAGTGCACAAACAGCACACGGACACCAGGACACATAGGAACATAAATCACCCCCCCCAGGCCCCCCCAGACACCCCCAGATCACCCCCCAGATCACCCCCCAGTCACAGTGTCACTGATTGCAGTGACCATTTATTTACTGATCACTGCAATCAGTGACATTTGTGACTGTAAAAGTGTCACTACAGTTTAGTTTTAGGTCCAGTGTAGCCCCCTAACCCCCCCTAATAAAGGTTTAACCCCCTGATCGCCCCCCAGATATCCCTTTCACCCCCTAGCACCGCCGTCGCTAAGCGATAATTTTTCTGATCGCTGTCTTAGCGTCGGTGATGCAGATCGGTAGCCAGTAATTTTTTTTAGGTTCGCCGCAGGTTTTTATAGCATCGGGTACCCCCATATATTACCTAATAAAGGTTTAACCCCCTTGATCGCCCCCCAGATAACCCTTTCACCCCCTATCACCACTGTCACTAAGCGATCGTTTTTCTGATCGCTGTTTTATTGTCTGTGATGCTGATCGGTAGCCAGTTATTTTTTTTAGGTTCGCCGCAGGTTTTTATAGCGTCAGGTACCCCCATATATTACCTAATAAAGGTTTAACCCCCTTGATCGCCCCCCAGATAACCCTTTCACCCCCTATCACCACTGTCGCTAAGCGATCGTTTTTCTGATCGCTGTCTTATTGTCAGTGATGCCGATAGGTAGCCAGTTATTTTTTTTTAGGTTCGCCGCAGGTTTTTATAGCGTCAGGTACCCCCATATATTACCTAATAAAGGTTTAACCCCCTTGATCGCCCCCCAGGTAACCCTTTTACCCCCTATCACCACTGTCGCTAAGCAATCGTTTTTCTGATCGCTGTCTTATTGTCGGTGATGCCGATGGGTAGCCAGTTATTTTTTTTAGGTTCGCCGCAGGTTTTTATAGTGTCAGGTACCCCCATATATTACCTAATAAAGGTTTAACCCCCTTGATCGCCCCCCAGGTAACCCTTTCACCCCCTATCACCACTGTCGCTAAGCAATCGTTTTTCTGATCGCTGTCTTATTGTCGGTGATGCCGATAGGTAGCCAGTTATTTTTTTTAGGTTCGCCGCAGGTTTTTATAGCGTCGGGTACCCCCATATATTACCTAATAAAGGTTTAACCCCTTGATCGCCCCCCCAGGTAACACTTTCACCCCCTTTTGCCAGTGTCACTAAGCGATCGTTTTTCTAAACGCTGTATTAGTTATGCTGGTGCCAATAGATAGCCAGTTATTTTTTTAGGTTCGCCGCAGGTTTTTATAGCGTCAGGTACCCCCATATATTATCTAATAAAGGTTTTAACCCCCTAATTGCCCCTAGTTAACCCTGCGTCACACCCCAGGCAGCGTCAGGTTAGTGCCAGTAATGCAAAACACCCACGCGTGAAGCATACACCCCCCTTAGTGGTATAGTATCTGAACAGATCAATATCTGATCTGATCAGATCTATACTAGCGTCCCCAGCAGTTTAGGGTTCCCAAAAATGCAGTGTTAGTGGGATCAGCCCAGATACCTGCTAGCACCTGCGTTTTGCCCCTCCGTCCAGCCCAGGCCACCCAAGTGCAGTATCGATCGATCACTGTCACTTGCAAAACACAACACACATAACTGCAGCGTTCGCAGAGACAGGCCTGATCCCTGCGACTCCAGTGCTGTAGGAGGTGATTTCACCACCACAGTTAAAAAAAAAAGCACATATGCCGAAGCATTGGGGCAGCAGGGGCGGAGGAGCGATTTTGCTCCTAATGCCGCGTACATACGGTCGAAATTCCGACGGAGGCTTGCGCGTGGAAAAGTCTGACCATGTGTGTGCGGCATAATTTTTGCGGGAGGATGCCCCAATGCTTCGGCATATATAAATGGTGCATGTATGCCCATCATTAGAAGTGGGTGGATGAAGGGCGGTATTCTAATGGTGGGCATACCCACCGATCAATCTCTTTTTTTCGTTCAGCCAACAGGCTGCATGAAAAAAAAGATTACAATACATGTCCAACAAGGACCAGCAACGTACTGGTATGTTGCTGGATTTTGAATGGTTATACCAGATTGATGCCTGCGGGTTTAGGTATCATCTTGGTATCATTCTTTTCAGCCAGTGGCCGGCTTTCATGTAAAAGCAATCCTAGTGGCTAATTAGCCTCAGGACTGCTTTTACAAGCAGTGGGAGGGAATGTCCCCCCCGGATATAAAAAGCGCCATTGGGACATTGGGAAAGCATTTTATCACACCGATCTTGGTGTGGTCAGATGCTTTGAGGGCAGAGGAAAAATCTAGGGTCTAATAGACCACAGTTTTTTTTAAAAAAGAGTACCTGTCACTACCTATTGCTATCATAGGGGATATTTACATTCCCTGAGATAACAATAAAAATGATTAAAAAAAAATATGGAAGGAACAGTTTAAAAATAAAATAAAAAAGCTAAATTAATAATAATAATAACAAAAAAAAGCACCTCTGTCCTGCCCTGCTCTTGCGCAATGGCGAACGCAAGCGTGGGTCTGGCGTCATATGTAAACAGCAATTGCACCATGTATGTGAGGTATCACCGTGAAGGTCAGATCGAGGCCAGTCATTTTAGCAGTAGACCTCCTCTGTAAATCTAACGGGGTAACCTGTAAAGGCTTTTAAAGGCTTTTAAAAATGTATGCAGTTTGTCACCAATGCGCGTTTGTGTGAAATTTTAAAGCATGTCGTGTTTGGTATCTATGTACTCTGCCTAAGATCATCTTTTTTATTTCATCAAACATTTAGGCAATATAGTGTGTTTTAGTGCATTAAAATTAAAAAAAGTGTATTTTTCCCCCAAAAATGCGTTTGAAAAATCGCTGCGCAAATACTGTGTGGAAAAAAAATGCAACACCCACCATTTTAATCTGTAGGGCCTTTGCTTTAAAAAAATATATAATGTTTGGGGGTTCAACATAATTTTCTTGCAAAAAAAAAATATGTTTTCATGTAAACAAAAAGTGTCAGAAAGGGCTTTGTCTTCAAGTGGTTAGAAGAGTGGATGTAAGCTTCCTAATGTTGTGTATAAAATGCCAGGACAGTTCAAAACCCCCCAAATGACCCCATTTTGGAAAGTAGACACCCCAAGCTATATACTGAGAGCCATGTCGAGTCCATGGAATATTTTATATGCTGACACAAGTTGCGGAAAAAAGACAATTTTTTTTTTTTTTGCACAAAGTTGTCACTAAATGATATATTGCTCAAACATGCCATAGGCATATGTGGAATTACACCCCAAAATACATTCTGTTGCTTCTCCTGAGTACGGGGATACCACATGTGTGAGACTTTTTGGGAGCCTAGCCGCGTACGGGACCCTAAAACCAAGCACCGCCTTCAGGCTTTCTAAGGGTGTACATTTTTGATTTCACTTCTCACTGCCTATCACAGTTTCGGAGGCCATGGAATGCCCAGATGGCACAAACCCCCCCAAATGATCCCATTTTGGAAAGTAGACACCCCAAGCTATTTGCTGAGAGGTATTGTGAGTATTTTGCAGATCTCGCTTTTTGTCACAAAGTTTTGAAAATGTAAAAAAAAAAATATATATATTTTCTTTCTTCATTTTCAAAAACTTATGAGAGCTGTAAAATACTCACCATGCCTCTCAGCAAATAGCTTGGGGTGTCTACTTTCCAAAATGGGGTCATTTGGGGGGGGTTTGTGCTATTTTGGCATTTTATGGCCTTCGAAACTGTGATAGGTAGTGAGGAGTGAAATCAAAAATTTGTGCCTAGAAATCCTGAAGGCGGTGCTTGGTTTTCGGGGTCCCGTACGCGGCTAGGCTCCTAAAAAGTCCCACACATGTGGTATCCCCGTACTCAGGAGAAGCAGCAAAATGTATTTTGGGATGTAATCCCACATATAACCATGGCATGTGTGAGCAATATATCATTTAGTGACAACTTTTTGTAATTTTTTTTTTTTGTCATTATTCAATCACTTGGGACAAAAAAAAATATTCAATGGGCTCAACAGGCCTCTCAGCATTTTCCTTGGGGTGTCTACTTTCTAAAATGGGGTCATTTGGGGGGGTTTTGTGCTATTTTGGCATTTTATGGCCTTCGAAACTGTGATAGGTAGTGAGGAGTGAAATCAAAAATTTGCGCCCTTAGAAAGGCAGTGCTTGGTTTCCAGGGGCCCGTACGCGGCTAGGCTCCCAAAAAGTCCCACACATGTGGTATCCCCGTACTCAGGAGAAGCAGCAAAATGTATTTTGGGGTGCAATTCCACATATAACCATAGTATGTGTGAGCAATATATCATTTAGTGACAACTTTTTGTATTTTTTTTTTATTTATTTTTATTTTTAGTCATTATTCAATCACTTGAGACAAAAAAAAAATATTCAATGGGCTCAACATGCCTCTCAGCAATTTCCTTGGGATGTCTACTTTCCAAAATGGGGTCATTTGGGGGGGTTTTGTACTGCCCTGCCATTTTAGCACCTCAAGAAATGAGATAGGCAGTCATAAATTAAAAGCTGTGTAAATTCCAGAAAATGTACCCTAGTTTGTAGACGCTATAACTTTTGCGCAAACCAATAAATATACGCTTATTGAATTTTTTTTTACTAAAGACATGTGGCTGAATACATTTTGGCCTAAATGTATCACTAAAATTGAGTTTATTCGATTTTTCTTATAACAAAAAGTAGAAAATATCATTTTTTCAAAATTTTCGGTCTTTTTCCGTTTATATCGCAAAAAATAAAAATCGCAGAGGCAATCAAATACCATTAAAAGAAAGCTCTATTTGTGGGAAGAAAAGGACGCAAATTTCGTTTGGGTACAACATTGCATGTCCGCACAATTTACAGTTAAACAGCGCAGTGCAAAATTCTGAAATCACCTCTGGTCCTTTAGCTACCAAATGGTCCGGGGCTTAAGTGGTTAATATCTATACCAAACCTGAAGGTCCTGGTAATGGAATTTGGGGGAACCCCATGTTTTTGTTTTTTTTATCGAAGACTTTCAATGACTTTTCTTTATATTGCCAGGAGCCGACAATTCATTATAGCTGCGGGTGCTTTTAAATGCCTTTTTTTTCCTTTAGAAATGACATTTTGCTGGCGCACTGGGAAGTTCAGAGCTGCGCCTGTTCAACTTATGCAAATTGGTTTACGTGACTTGACATTTACTAAGATTTTGCCGGCGCAGTGTCTTGGCGCAAGAAAACAAGGAAAATTCCCGCACTGAGCTCAAAAAAAACTCCAGCAGCTCGAATCGTACTTGCCGGCGCAGCAGGCTGGTTTTGAAAAAGTTACTTTCTCACTCTATTTTGGGCATATTAGTTATTTGGGCAGGTGTCACTACACTTCCTCACATCAACCCACATCACCCCTATTATATTGGAACTTCCAGCTTCTTTATATTTAGAGTTTAACATGCCGTGCGCCAGGTCCATAGTGGCGCACTGAGCGCCTCCTCCCGTCCGCCGACAACACTATAGTAAATGGGAAATAGGGCTGCACTACAGGCGCTAATGTTTTGTAAATACCAAAACAGCCATTGTGCGCGCAGATGCGCCGATACTCATGGCGCAAACGTTTTGTAAATCAGCCCCATTGTGTCACAATGTGACTTGACTGTCTAGAAATTGATCAAATTTGAGTCATAGGATGTAGCAACTGTTTATCTCCGTTTGTAGTCAAATTTACATTCACACCTCCAGCTGGGAATGAGGTCCTTTGTGACATTTTCCCAGAGATAAAGAAAGATTGCCGCTCCAGGCGAGTGAATTCCACTGATCACTCGGTAGCCAAGAAACCAAGGGTGCTGGCGATGCACTAGGCAGATAGAAAATCAAATGATGAAAAAATGGACTGCCACACTCCAAAAACCTTTTGGTGGCTTTTATTTAAAATGACATCAAACAATGACACTACAGGTCACAGCAAAGCAAAGGAACAGCTGACGCGTTTCACACTTTTAAATTTTGCTTACTCATAGCTCATGTCATTTTAAATAAAAGCCACCAAAAGGTTTTTGGAGTGCGGCAGTCCATTTTTTCATCATTTGATTTTCTATTTTCCTAGAGATGGCTGGAAGTAACACATAGATGCTAAGGGGGTAATTTACTATAGCGCCGCGGTGCTAATTAGCGTAAATTGCTGCGAATTTGCGCTAATTAGCGCGATTCGCAGCAATTTGCGCTAATTAGCGCGAAAATGGTATTCACTATAGCGCTGGAGAGAAAATACTCCCAAAATCAAATTTACTATAACTCCCAGAATCCAAATAGCGCCCAAATCCTTACTCTACTAAAAGCTGGAGTTGTGCACATGGAAATAATGTTTAGAGCATGATATAATTGCCTAAATGGTACTGAAATATGCTGTATATTATTTAAAGATAATCTACTTTTAAACTGTGTGAAAAAGTGATTTCTACACTGAAATATCTTTAAAAGTCAAATTTTAACTCAAGTAATTTTTTTCGTAAGAGTTATAGTAAATACCGAAATGAGAGCTAATTAAAGAGCATGTTTTGGAAGCTGAGCTATGAAAGTTTTAGCCATTGATTCTAATGATACATTTGTAACTTTCACAAAAAAATCCTTTTAATGTTGAGATGAAATGTATATTTCTCTGAAATAAATTTTCCTTTGCAACAATGTTGCTTCTAATTAAAATATTTTGTTTTTAACCACTTGACCACTGGGCACTTAAACCCCCTTAATAACCAGACCAATTTTCAGCTTTCGGTGCTCTCACATTTTGAATGACAATTACTCAGTCATACAACACTGTACCCATATGAATTTTTTGTCCTTTTTTTCACACAAATAGAGCTTTCTTTTGGTGGTATTTAATCACCGTTGGGTTTTTTATTTTTTGCGCTATAAGAGAAAAAAGACTGAAAATTTTGTAAAAAAATGATTTTTTTTTTCGTTTCTGTTATAAAATTTTGCAAATTACTATTTTTTCTTCATAAATTTTGGCCAAAATTTATACTGCTACATATCTTTGGTAAAAATAAGTACAAATTGGTGGATATTATTTGGTCTTTGTGAAAGTTATAGAGTCCACAAGCTATGGTGCCAATATCTGAAAATTGATCACACCTGAAGTACTGACGGCCGATCTCATTTCTTGAGACCCTAACATGCCAGAAAAGTACAAATACCCCCCAAATGACCCCTTTTTGGAAAGAAGACATTCCAAGGTATTCAGAAAGAGGCATTGTGAGTTTTTTGAAGTTGTCATTTTTTCCCACAATTCTTTGCAAAATCAAGATTTTTTTTTTCTCTTTTTTTTTTTCACAAAATTGTCATATTAGCAGGTTATTTCTCACACACAGCATATGCATTCCACAAATTAAACCCCAAAACACATTCTGCTATTCCTCCCGAGTATGGCGATACCACATGTGTGAGACTTTTACACAGCGTGGCCACATAGAGAGGCCCAACATGCAGGGAGCACCTTCAGGCGTTCTGGAGCACCCAGGCCAATTCTGACATTTCTCTCCTACATGTAAAAATCATCATTTATTTGCTAGAAAATTACATAGAACCCCAAAACATTATATATGTTTTTTTAGCAAAGACCTTAGAGAATATAATGGTGGTTGTTGCAACTTTTTATCTCGCACGATATTTGCGCAGCAATTTTTTTAACGCGTTTTTTACGGAAAAAAAATGTTTTGTGCTTAAAAAAAAAAAAACAGTAAAGTTAGCTCAATGTTTTTGCATAATGTGAAAGATGAAGTTACGCCGAGTAAATAGATACCTAACATGTCACCCTTAAAAATTGCACACACTCGTGGAATGGCGCCAAACTTCGCTACTTAAAAAAATCCCCATAGGCGACGCTTTAAATATTTTTACTGGTTACATGATTTTAGTTACAGAGGAGGTCTAGGGCCAAAATGATTGCTCTCGCTCTAACGTTCGCAGAGATACCTCACATGTGTGGTTTGAAAACCGTTTTCATATGTGGGCGGGACTTACGTATGCGTTCGCTTCTGTATGCGAGCTCACGGGGACAGGGGCGCTTTAAAAAAAATATATATTTTTTTATTGTTCATTTTACTTTATTTATTTTAGTTTGACATGTTTTTCCGCCCCAAAAATTTTTTTGATCACTTTTATACCTATTACAAGGAACGTAAACATCCCTTGTAATAGGAATATGGCATGACAGGTCCTCTTTACAGTGAGATATGGGGTCAATAAGACCCCACATCTCACCTCTAGGCTGGGAAGCCTGAAAAAACAAACAAAAAAAAAACAACAATCCTGGCTTTGATCGTAGCGGTGAGTCGGTAGAAGCACCGGAGGGCAGCGGGAGGGGGGACATCCCCTCTCACCTCTCGTAAGAATGATCAAGCAGCGGAACAGCCGCTATGATTGTTCTTATGGCGTAGGGAATCGCCGGCTGAAAAAGCTGATATCTGAATGATGCCTGTAGCTGCTCCCATCATTCAGATATCCCCGTACAAAGTCAAGGACGTCATATGACGGCCGGCGGGCGGGAAGTGGTTATTGCAGAGTATTGCCGGGTATTGCGGAGTATTGCCGGGTATTGCGGAGTATTGCTGGGCATTGCGGAGTATTGCCGGGCATTGCGGAGTATTGCGGACTATGGCAGGGTATTGCGGAGTATGGCAGGGTATTGCACGGGGTATTGCACAGGGTAGTGCAGTGTATTGCAGAGTATTGTGCAGGGTATTGCAGAGTATTGTGCAGGGTATTGCAGAGTATTGCGCAGGGTATTGCAGAGTATTGCGCAGGGTATTGCAGAGTATTTTGCAGGGTATTGCGCAGGGTATTGCAGAGTATTGCGCAGGGTATTGCAGAGTATTGCGCAGGGTATTGCAGAGTATTTTGCAGAGTATTGCGCAGGGTATTGCAGAGTATTGCGCAGGGTCTTGCAGAGTATTGCGCAGGGTATTGCAGAGTATTGCGCCAGGGTATTGCAGAGTATTGCGCCAGGGTATTGCAGAGTATTGCGCCAGGGTATTGCAGAGTATTGCGCCAGGGTATTGCAGAGTATTGCGCAGGGTATTGCAGAGTATTGCGCCAGGGTATTGCAGAGTATTGCGCCAGGGTATTGCAGAGTATTGCGCCAGGGTATTGCAGAGTATTGCGCCAGGGTATTGCAGAGTATTGCACCAGGGTATTGCAGGGTATTTTGCAGAGTATTGCGCAGGGTATTTTGCAGAGTATTGGCAGGGTGTGCAGAGTATTGGCAGGGTATTGCACCAGGGATGGCTGAGCAGGGATGGATGGATGGCTGGATCTGTGACTGCAATTGTCACAGATCCAGCCCACAGAGCTGCTGCTGCCATCCGCTCCCTCCCCCTCCCCTCTCACACTGTACCGATCGGTACAGAGAGGGGAGGGAGGAACCGGCGTCATCAAATGACGCCGGTCTGTTTACAAGTGATTGCTCCGTCATTTGACGGAGCGATCACGTGATAAACGGCCGCTATCAGCGGCGATTTACCGCGATTCGTGATCCGCCGGGTCCAGAGGACCCGGCGGTCACGGAGTTTCCCGTGTGCGCGCCCCAGGGGGCGCGCGGGAGCGCGATTCTGGGAGGACGTTATATAACGTCCTCCCAGAGTTAAGCAACCACCTTGTCGACGTTATTTGTCGGCAGGTGGTTGTTAAGTGGTTAAAGAATGCTAGAATGTGGAATGTTTTGATAAAATATATTTTTCTCTGTCACTTTTACTTGTTACTCTCCATCTCACAACAATCTTTACCCAAACTCACATAGATGTCTTTACAAAGCACAAACAATACTATTGCTGATGCAAATTTTAAATTAGTCACATTGTTTTGTGCTTTTTATTATTTCTAAATAATCATAATTTGGGCCACAAAAATTTGATATGTGTTCCAACATCAGAAATAAAAATGTAATTCCCAAAAATTTGAGGGTAATATCACTATTCTAAACTCACCCCCAAAAAAACACCAAATATTACAGAATAAATCAAGAAGAATAACTCTTGAGTAATGTAATTCCATCACCTGTATGTCCAAAGAAATGCAGTATTTATGTGTATTTATGTGTAGGAGGTTTCCACGTGTTGCAGCTCCGTGGCTTAGAGGTTAGACCTTCTGCTTAGCATTCCTGAGTGTCTGGGTTCAAATCCCAAACATGCTGCTTCATGTAGAGAAGTTGTCTCATCTCCCAGGTCCTAAAAATATGTCTAAATGTTGTATTTATGTGTAGGAGAGTTCCACCACCATCGTAAATCTTGCCAGATACGCAATTTAGCCAAAAGTATTGGGACACCTGCCTTTACACACACATGAACTTTAATGGCAGCCCAGTCTTAGTCCGTAGGGTTAAATTTTGATTTGGTCCACCCTTTGCAGCTAGAACAGCTTCTGGGAAGGCTGTCCACAAGGTTTAGTGTGTCTATGGGAATCTTTGATTATTCTTCCAGAAGTGCATTTGTGAGGCCAGGCACTGATGTTGGATGAGAAGGCCTGGCTCGCAGTCTCTGCTCTAATTCAGCCAAAGGGAGTTCTATCGGGTTGAGGTCAGGACTCTCTGCAGGCCAGTCAAGTTTCTCCACCCCAAACTCACTCATCCATGTCTTTATGGACCTTGCTTTGTGCACTGGTGTGCAGTCATGTTGAAACAGGAAGGGGCCACCCCCAAACTGTTTCCACAAAGTTGGGAGCATGAAATTGTCCAAAATGTCTCAATATGCTGATGCCTTAAGAGTTCCCTTCACTGGAACTAAGGGGCCAAGCCCAACCCCTGAAAAACAACCCCACACCATAATCCCCCTCCACCAAATGATTTGGACCAGTGCACAAAGCAAGGTCCAAAAAGACATAGATGAGTGAGTTCGGGGTGGAGGAACTTGACTGGCCTGGACAGAGTCCTGACCTCAACACAACAGAACACCTTGGGGATGAATTAGAGCGGAGACTGCAGGCCAGGCCTTCTCGTCCAACATCAGTGCCTGACCTCACAAATGCACTTGGAAGAATGGTCAAACAATCCCATAAACACACTCCTAAACCTTGTGGACAGCCTTCCCAGAAGAGTTGAAGCTGTTATAGCTGCAAAGGGTGGGCCAACTCAATATTGAACCCTACGGACTAAGACTGGGATGCGATTACAGTTCATGTGCGTTTAAAGGCAGGCGTCCCAATACTTAGGCCAATATGTTGTATATTGCTTGGAGACACGGAACTTGGCTATGGACTTAGGGCTGGTTCACACCACAGAGATGCAGAGAACAAGCGTGAGGCTGCCTAGTGGCTAAGTGGACAGCAATTCTGTCTAGCAAAACTGGGGTTGCTGGTTCAATTCCCCAACATGCTAATGCTTATGTTGAAGTTTGATATGTTTTCCATGTGTGGGTTTCTCACCACAATCCTAAGACATGCTGGCATTTTATTTGTCTCCTGTCAAAATAGTCTCTAATGTAAGAAAGTTAATTTTGGACTTTAGATTGGAAGCTCATTGGAGCCAGGGCCCGATGTTATTGTTTGTTAGCACTAATCATGACCAGGGACTTGGACATTTAAAATTGTATGGTTTACACTGCACAGGTTCATATGCTTAGAAAACTGTTGCTTTTTTTATATGCATGCAAATCGACTTGGATCTTTGGCCTGTAGTTTGAGATTTGATGCACATAGCCAAGGGCTAACACAGTTGCAAATAGTATTATTTGTTCCTGCCCATCAGGTGAAATAACTTTAGACATACATGAAGAGACAGATTGAAAGATACTGGTGGGCGTGTACTTCTATTGGGCGTGTACTTCTATTTGGCGTGTGTCAGTTTGCTAACAATACAACCTCTCTTATATAAAGGCCTGCAGTATGGGGGATCGTTTGGTCTGAGAAGGCCAGATTTTTTTGCTGTGATTTGTGGGGGGAGAAGAAATGATATTGTGCAGATTGACAAACCCCCCAACTAGTGTTATTTGCTGAAATTCTTGTGCATTTTTTCAATCAAAAATTGTGTGTGTATTGTTCCTGTCTGACCATGCAAAATCGTTTGGAAGCATCTGCTGACCTTCTACTCTTGAATCTCATTGCTTAATCGTGTACACAGAAATGCAGCTTCCAGCAGAACATGGTCACCAATGTATGTATATGTGGATTGTGGGGTGGGGGTGGGTGTTTTGAAAATGTATTTTTTATTATGTTGGAATGCTTTGTAAGAATAATGACTTGAGTATGTTTCTATATTCTTGCAGATAAAAATGTGATGTGTTGCCCGTTATACACTAAAAGTAAAGCTGTGTGCACTCTAAGGTTTTGACACATTTTAGATTGTAAGCTCCTATGAGCAGGGCCCTTAAAACCCAATTGCTAAATGTAGCACCATGTATCCTGTCCAAATTTTTTTTTTTTAAGCTAGTAAATGAATGTACATAATTTTGTTTCTGCTGGCAAAATAAAAGTACGTTATTGAGCTTTGGTGTGTGTGTGTGTGCTTTTTTTTTTTTTTTTTGGGCAAAGTGCAAAATCTTTAATATTTTATTTCTATATGGATTTGTGCATCAAAAAATGAATCTCTTTGCCCTTGTTCCCATTGATGCTACTTTGAAATTGCGCTACTTCACTTAAGCTAGCGTGATTTTAGGTACTACTTGATAGACATCTGTGTGGCTTCATACACAAGTGTCTATTGAAGTCGCACCTGAAATCGGCAAAAGTAGTGCAGGAACTACTTTTGCAAATCGGTGCAGCGCCACAAAATTGGGGTTGCATCGATTGGAACAGTGCCATTGCCACCAATAGTCATGCGATTTGATTTCTGAAATTGCATGACAAATCGCCCCAATGTAAACCTAGGCTTCAGCACACCTGCAAGTAAATGATAAAAGTGGAATCTTTATATATAACAGCTGTGGAGAATTGCAGGTAATGAATTCAGCTGGAGGATAGGCAGTGTTGTATGTGTCAGCTCTGGTTCACATTGGTGCAATTTGACATGTCAGATCGGTGGCAATTGCGCTGTTCTAATTGGTGTGATTTGTATTGATATAAGTGCAGAAACCTGCACAGATGTCTCTGATGTCCCCCCCCCCCTCCTGCAGTCGGGACTGACATGCGGGAATGAAAATCGTATGAGTTCAGCTGAACAATTTCCTCCCACTGTCAGTGTGAAGCAGAGCTCAAACTGGGCCTCTTGCCTTTGTAATTCAGATGCTGATATGCCAGAGACACCATTCCTTTTCAAACTCCCTTAAGTTTACCTTCAAATATCATATGTAGAAATACAGATTTGCATATCTGCAAATAATCAAAAATAATAAATTCTAATTGTGATTGAGATCAAATATTCACAGCTGCAATCAACAGAGCGTGATTTCACCTCCTCACCCGGAAATGAGTCATTGTAATCACCCGGAAGTTCCTGTGCTGGTCAGGATCTCCATCTAGGTGGACATGGCAAGGTCCCTCTTTAGCATAGAGGAAGTGCTGCTGATTTGCTGGGTAAGTGTAGGATATGTACTTGTGCTTACTCAAGGTGGGGGTGGATTTGGTGTGAGTGGGCTTCATTGACACATTTGCTTCTGGCCCATGTGCACACTTCACTTCTTCCTGCATTTGTTCTGCTAATGTAAATCAGTAAGGACTATGCAAGTATAAATGAGAGCTCCTTTCTATTAAAATATATATGACTTGATTCACAGTTGGGCGACTTTTCATGATTCTCAATGATAACCATTCATATCTGTGCTACATTAAGTCACACCAACTTCAAAGTAGTCTCTGTACTACTTTGGTGTGACATTCAGGCTCGGTTTCCACTAGTGCGACTTGTCATGCAACTTGGGACTGCAAAGTCGCATGACATGTCATACCCTATGATTTCCAATGAGTATGGTTCATATCTGTGCGACATCAAGTCGTAGCGACTTCAAAGTAGTCCCTGCACTACTTTGGACCCACTTTGATACAACCTGAGGTCCATAGACCTCAAGAATATACAGGCATTGCTCCAAGTCGCATCCAAAACGTGGCAAAAAATTTCAGAAAAATCATGCAAATTTAGGGTTGCAATAGTGGAAACAGAGCCTCATGTGACTTGAGGTACATAGGGCGCAATATTACACAGGCATTCCCAGAAGTTGGGGCCAAGTTGCAGCGACAAAGTGGCAGCAAATTAGGGTGACTTTCAGGTCGCAGCAGTGTGAAAGAGATTCAAGGATATCTTTGAATTTGGCCCTATTGTCACTTGTGCATCCTGAAAGTGGGGAAAATTCATCCCTGCACTACCTTGGTTTGACTTTGATGCGATTTGAGGTCCATACACCACAAGATAACACAGACATTGCTTCAAGTCATGGCAAAGCTGTGCAATTTTAAGGTCGCACAAGTGCAAATGGGGCTTTATTCAAAGGTGTTATCATTTAATCTCATTAGGTTACTTTCACACTTATGTGACTTTTCATGCAGCTTTGGACCTCAGAGTCGCATTAAAAGTACCCCCCCCCCATGAGTTCCATTCATATCTATGCAACTTCACCCATGCTCACATAGCTCTGAATTGACATGTCAAATTGCAGGCCAAATCGGCGCCTATTGACGGCAATAGAACTGTCCGAATTGGTGCAACGCCACACAGATTCCCAAAAGTAGTTCCTACACTACTTTGGGCGACTTCAGGAGGCGATTTCTTACCTCCCAACTTTTTGAGATGGGTATAAGGGACAACTATTAGCAAAAGTATGTAGGCATAGTACACACCTCCTAAAACACCTTCTTAACCACTTAAGCCCGGACCATTTGGTAGCTAAAGGACCAGAGGTGATTTCAGAATTTTGCACTGCGCTGCTTTAACTGTAAATTGTGCGGACATGCAATGTTGTACCCAAACGAAATTTGCGTCTTTTTCTTCCCACAAATAGAGCTTTCTTTTAATGGTATTTGATTGCCTCTGCGATTTTTATTTTTTGCAATATAAACGGATAAAGACCGAAAATTTTGAAAAAAAATGATATTTTCTACTTTTTGTTATAAGAAAAATCGAATAAACTCAATTTTAGTCATACATTTAGGCCAAAATGTATTCAGCCACATGTCTTTAGTAAAAAAAATGTCAATGAGCGTATATTTATTGGTTTGCGCAAAAGTTATAGCGTTTACAAACTAGGGTACATTTTCTGGAATTTACACAGCTTTTAATTTATGACTGCCTATCTCATTTCTTGAGGTGCTAAAATGGCAGGGCAGTACAACCCCCCCCCCCCAAATGACCCCATTTTGGAAAGTAGACATCCCAAGGAAATTGCTGAGGCATGTTGAGCCCATTGAATATTTATTTTTTTTGTCTCAAGTGATTGAATAATGACAAAAAAAAAAATTACAAAAAGTTGTCACTAAATGATATATTGCTCACACATGCCATGGTTATATGTGGAATTGCACCCCAAAATACATTTTGCTGCTTCTCCTGAGTACGGGGATACCACATGTGTGGGACTTTTTGGGAGCCTAGAGGCGTACGGGCCCCCGGAAACCAAGCACCGCCTTCAGGATTTCTAAGGGCGCAAATTTTTGATTTCACTCCTCACTACCTATCACAGTTTTGAAGGCCATAAAATGCCAAAATAGCACAAAACCTCCCCAAATGACCCCATTTTAGAAAGTAGACACCCCAAGGAAATTGCTGAGAGGCATGTTGAGCCCATTGAATATTTTTTTTTTTGTCCCAAGTGATTGAATAATGACAAAAAAAAACAAATTACAAAAAGTTGTCACTAAATGATATATTGCTCACACATGCCATGGTTATATGTGGAATTACACCCCAAAATACATTTTGCTGCTTCTCCTGAGTACGGGGATACCACATGTGTGGGACTTTTTAGGAGCCTAGCCGCGTACGGGACCCCAAAAACCAAGCACCGCCTTCAGGATTTCTAGGCACAAATTTTTGATTTCACTCCTCACTACCTATCACAGTTTCGAAGGCCATAAAATGCCAAAATAGCACAAAACCCCCCCAAATGACCCCATTTTGGAAAGTAGACACCCCAAGCTATTTGCTGAGAGGCATGGTGAGTATTTTACAGCTCTCATTTGTTTTTGAAAATGAAGAAAGAAAATATTTTTTTTTTTTTCAATTTTCAAAACTTTGTGACAAAAAGCGAGATCTGCAAAATACTCACAATACCTCTCAGCAAATAGCTTGGGGTGTCTACTTTCCAAAATGGGGTCATTTGGGGGGGGGTTTGTGCCATCTGGGCATTCCATGGCCTCCGAAACTGTGATAGGCAGTGAGAAGTGAAATCCAAAATTTACACCCTTAGAAAGCCTGAAGGCGGTGCTTGGTTTTTGGGGTCCCGTACGCGGCTAGGCTCCCAAAAAGTCTCACACATGTGGTATCCCCGTACTCAGGAGAAGCAACAGAATGTATTTTGGGGTGTAATTCCACATATGCCCATGGCATGTTTGAGCAATATATCATTTAGTGACAACTTTGTGCAAAAAAAAAAAAATTGTCTTTTTTCTGCAACTTGTGTCAACATATAAAATATTCCATGGACTCGACAAGCCTCTCAGTATATAGCTTGGGGTGTCTACTTTCCAAAATGGGGTCATTTGGGGGGGTTTTGAACTGTTCTGGCATTTTATACACAACATTAGGAAACTTACATCCACTCTTCTAACCACTTGAAGACAAAGCCCTTTTTGACACTTTTTGTTTACATGAAAACATTTTTTCTTTTTTTTGCAAGAAAATTATGTTGAACCCCCAAACATTATATATATTTTTAAAGCAAAGGCCCTACAGATTAAAATGGTGGGTGTTGCATTTATTTTTTCTACACAGTATTTGCGCAGCGATTTTTCAAACGCATTTTTTTGGGAAAAAATACACTTTTTTAAATTTTAATGCACTAAAACACACTATATTGCCCAAATGTTTGATGAAATAAAAAAGATGATCTTAGGCCGAGTGCATAGATACCAAACATGACATGCTTTAAAATTTCGCACAAACGCGCATTGGCGACAAACATACATTTTTAAAAGCCTTTAAAAGCCTTTACAGGTTACCCCGCTAGATTTACAGAGGAGGTCTACTGCTAAAATTACTGCCCTCGATCTGACCTTCGTGGTGATACCTCACATGCATGGTGCAATTGCTGTTTACATATGACGCCAGACCGACGCTTGCGTTCGCCATTGGGCAAGAGCAGGGCAGGACAGGGGTGTTTTTTTTTTTATTATTAATTTTGCTTTTTTATTTTATTTTTAAATTGTTCCTTCCATATTTTTATTTTTTTTATCATTTTTATTGTCATCTCAGGGAATGTAAATATCCCCTATGATAGCAATAGGTAGTGACAGGTACTCTTTTTTTGAAAAAACTGGGGTCTTCTAGACCCTAGATCTTTCCTCTGCCCTCAAAGCATCTGACCACACCAAGATCGGTGTGATAAAATGCTTTCCCAATTTCCCTATGGCGCTTTTTATATCCGGGGGGGGGACATTCCCTCCCACTGCTTGTAAAAGCAGTCCAGAGGCTAATTAGCCACTAGGATTGCTTTTACATGAAAGCCGGCCGCTGGCTGAAAAGAATGATACCAAGATGATACCTAAACCCGCAGGCATCATTCTGGTATAAACATTCAAAGTCCAGCAACATACCAGTACGTTGCTGGTCCTTGTTTGACATGTATTGTAATCTTTTTTTTTCATGCAGCCAGTTGGCTGAACGAAAAAAGAGATTGATCGGTGGGTATGCCCACCATTAGAATACCGCCCTTCATCCACCCACTTCTAATGATGGGCATACATGCACCATTTATATATGCCGAAGCATGGGGCATCCTCCCGCAAAAAGTTATGCCGCACACACATGGTCGGACTTTTCCACGGGCAAGCCTCCGTCGGAATTTCGACCGTATGTATGCAGCATTAGGAGCAAAATCGCTCCTCCGCTCCTCCGCCCCTGATGCCCCCATGCTTCGGCATATATGCTTTTTTTTTTTACTGAGGTGGTGAAATCACTTTCTACAGCACTGGAGTCGCAGGGATCAGGCCTGTCTCTGCGAACGCTGCAGTTATGTGTGTTGTGTTTTGTAAGTGACAGTGATCGATCGATACTGCACTTGGGTGGCCTGGGCTGGACGGAGGGGCAAAACGCAGGTGCTAGCAGGTATCTGGGCTGATCCCGCTAACACTGCGTTTTTGGGAACCCTAAACTGCTGGGGATGCTAGTATAGATCTGATCAGATCAGATATTGATCTGTTCAGATACTATACCACTAAGGGGGGTGTATGCTTCACGCGTGGGTGTTGGCGTTACTGGCACTAACCTGATGCTGCCTGGGGTGTGACGCAGACCCTCTCTGACGCTAAAACCTAATTGATATCACCCGCCGGGCGATCAGGAGGTTAAACCTTTATTGGGTTATATATACGGCGGGTGCCCTGACACTATAAAAAGCAAACTAACTAACCAGCATCACCCGTAACACTTATATGGTGATCTCTGGTGAAAGGGTTAACTAGGGGCAATTAGGGGATTAAACCTTTATTAGATAATATATGGGGGTACCTGACGCTATAAAAACCTGCGGCGAACCTAAAAAAAATTACTGGCTACCGATCGGCATCACCGACACTAAGACAGCGATCAGAAAAATGATCGCTTAGCAACAGTGGTGATAGGGGGTGAAAGGGTTACCTGGGGGCGATCAAGGGGGTTAAACCTTTATTAGATAATATATGGGGGTACCTGACGCTATAAAAACCTGCGGCGAACCTAAAAAAAATTACTGGCTACCGATCTGCATCACCGACACTAAGACAGCGATCAGAAAAACGATCGCTTAGCGACAGTGGTGATAGGGGGTGAAAGGGTTACCTGGGGGGCGATCAAGGGGGTTAACCTTTATTAGATAATTTATGGGGGTACCTGACGCTATAAAAACCTGCGGCGAACCTAAAAAAAATTACTGGTTACCGATCTGCATCACCGACGCCAAGACAGCGATCAGAAAAATTATCGCTTAGCAACAGTGGTGATAGGGGGTGAAAGGGTTACCTGGGGGGCGATCAAGGGGGTTAAACCTTTATTAGATTATTTATGGGGGTACCTGACGCTATAAAAACCTGCGGCGATCCTAAAAAAAATTACTGGCTATCGATCTGCATCACCGACGCTAAGGCAGCGATCAGAAAAATGATCGCTTAGCGAAGGCGGTGCTAGGGGCTGAAAGGGTTAACTGGGGGGTGATCAGGGGGTTAAACCTTTAATAGGGGGGTTAGGGGGCTACACTGGACCTAAAACTAAATGTAGTGACACTTTTACAGTCACAAATGTCACTGATTGCAGTGATCAGTAAATAAATGGTCACTGCAATCAGTGACACTGTGACTGGGGGCTGGGGGGTGATCTGGGGGGGCCTGGGGGGCGATTTGTGTGCCTATGTGTACTGGTGTCAGTGTAGTGTTAGTGCACTGACCTGTGTGTCTTCTCTTGTACGGCGCTCGGTATATGTGAGTGCCGCATGAGAGATGACATCACTTCCTCCTGCTTTCTCTGCCTGTGTTTACATTACACAGCAGAGGAAGCATTTCCATTCGCCGGGAGCGATCGTGGGGGGTGGCCGGAATCGAACGGCCGTCCCCTCATGTCGGATCGCTCCCCAACGAATACCGACCGCTCACTGTATAGGAGGGGGGTCCGATTGGACCCCCTAACTGTACAAAGGCAATCACGTACACTGTACGTGATTGTGCCTGTCGGTGCCATTCTGCCGACGTACATATACAGTGAGCGGTCGTTAAGTGGTTAAAGGAGAATTATTAAAAAAAATAAAAATATTAGTTAAACCCCCAAGTGCTTTTTTTTTTTAAACAATAATGTCCCTTTAGATTGACTTTGGGAATGTACAAACAAAGCAATTTAGAAATTAGATGAAAGGTTTAGCGCTGGGTAACACTTTTTGAAAGATAAAAATTGCATTTTATATCAAACTATACAGATCCGAACAAAATGAGGGACAAATGAGGTGGAAAGAGGGACAGAGGGACTTTGGTCCAAATCAGGGACAGTTGAGACCTATGTGATTTCACTAGACATCTGTGCAGGAAAGTGCACTGATGTCTCTGAAATCACTCACAAAGTCAGGCTGAGGCCCCTTTCACACTTGAGCGACTTTTCCTGCGACTTTGGTCATCACAGTTGCATGACAAGGCATACCCCATGATTTTCAATGTGTACCATTTATATCTGTGAAACTTCAAGTCACACCAACTTCAAAGTAGTCCCTGTACTACTTTGGTCTGACTTTGATACGAGTTGAGGTTCATAGACCTTAAGTTTACACAGAAAAAATGCAGACGGAAGTTTGCGCGCCTTTCCCTGCGACTCTTGCGTCCATAGACCTCAAGATTACACAGGCATTGCTTAAAGTCGCATCAAAATCACACAACTTTCAGGTCGCACAAGTGTGAAAGGGGCCTAAGTCACTGTGCTGAGTACTATTATACCTAGAATATAAAGTAGTCCCACCATTAAACACTCAGCAGCATATGCTGAAAAGAGGCGAATGCCTATTAGCCAATGCCACATCAGCATGAGCATGGTTGTTACTATAATATTAAAGTGGTTGTAAACCCACTTAGACGACTTGCATCTACAGGTAAGCCTAGATTAAGGCTTACCTGTAGGTGCAAGAAATATCTCCTTAACCTACACACACTAGCAGATGTTTGTGCTAAGCTCAATAGGCTAGTGGTCAGCACTTCTACCTTAAAAAACTCAGGCTTTGAAGCACTCATGGGTTCAAATCCCACAGAGAGATACTAAAAGATTATATTGGTGAAAAAAGGCAAATGCCTATTAGCCAATTAGCCAAAGCAGCATATGCTGAAAATAGGTGAATGCCAATTAGCCAATGCACTTTTATTCAATAATATTATAGTGTGGACTTCCAAACATCACACACTAGCTAACGGGCAGTTTACTTTTGTTTGTTTGTTTATTTTAATTTGCTTGTGCAAATAATAAACATAGCTGTTGGATGGTAGGTTGGCTGGTATTTGAACTTGTAACATGAGAGCTGTATAGACATGGGAGCAGACCACTAAGCCATTGTGCTAAGTACAAGACCTGCATAATAGTGTAGTATGATTAAAGAATGAACATAAATAATTACCGCTTTATAGCCACCTAAATTAAAAAATAAAAACATGAAAAAAACAACATACAACAAATAGGTAACCTAAATGTTTAATACATGTAATTTTACATAATAGCAGACATTACTATGTAATAATCCTTCATAACTGCATTCGAGGAAGGAAAAAAACTAAGAATAGTAATATACATCAATAGATAGAGCACATCTCATATAAAAATGTTTCTTTAACATACATGGATCATGGTTATAGTGCAGTGCTATATAAAAACTTAGTGGAAATTGGCATTTGCACGTACGCGGATTCGCTAATTAGCGCTAATTTCACATTTACTAACGCTTGTTTGCTGCTAATAGCGCTCTTTTTCATTCGCAAATTCGCGCATGGAATTTTTAATTGTCAAAAATTGGAGCTATTTTTTGCGATGATCTCAGTACTTCCTGGAGTTATAGTAAATCAGCCCCTATATGTCCATGCATTACTGCATGTTTAATGCAGTATATATCAGTGCATTCCTGTACGTTTAACGCAGTATATATCAGTGCGTTACTGCCTGTTTAATGCAGTATATATCCGTGCGTTACTGCATGTTTAACACAGTATATATCAGTGCGTTACTGTACATTTAACGGACTATATATCAGTGCATTACTGCATGTTTAACGCAATATATATCTGTGCGTTACTGCACGTTTATTGCAGTATATATCCATGCGTTACTGCAGGTTCAACACAGTATATCAGTGCATTACTGCACATTTAACACAGTTTATATCTGTGCGTTACTGCACGTTTAACGCAGTATATATCAGTGCATTACTGTACGTTTAACACGGTATTTATCAGTGCGTTACTAGCACGTTTTACGCAGTATATATCCATGCATTACTGCATGTTTAACGCAGTATATATCAGTGCGTTACTGTACATTTAACGCAGGATAGATCGGTGCGTTTAAAACTCATAATAAAAACTCTGTTTGGGCTCAACCGACTCCAATGACATAAAGGGGATAGGTAAAAGGGGAAAGAAAATAAAATAGATCGGTGCATTACTGCACCTTTAACGCAATGTACATCAATACGTTACTGTACATTTAACGCAGTATATATCAGTGCTTTACTGCACGTTTATTGCAGTATATTTGAGTGCGTTACTGTACATTTAACGCAGTGTGGGGCTGATTTACTATAACTCCAGGAAGTACTGAGCACATGGCAAAAAATAGCTCAAATTTTTGACAATTAAAAATTCCATGCGCGAATTTGCGAATGAAAAAGAGCGCTATTAGCAGCAAACAAGTGTTAGTAAATGTGAAATGAGCGCTAATTAGCGAATCCGCGTACGCGCAAATGCCAATTTCCACTAAGTTTTTATATAGCACTGCACTGTAACCATGATCCATGTATGTGAAAGAAACATTTTTATATGAGATGTGCTCTATCTATTGATGTATATTGCAATTAGTATTCCTAGTTTTTTTCCTTCTTTTGCTAACGAATGCAGTTATGAAGGATTATTACATAGTAATGTCTGCTATTATGTAAAATTACATGTATTAAACATTTAGGTTACCTATTTGTTGTATGTTGTTTTTTTCATGTTTTTATTTTTCCATTTAGGTGGCTATAAAGCGGTAATTATTTATGTCCATTCTTTAGGCCGGTTTCACACTGGGGCGGTGGGGGCGGTGGCGGTATAGCGGCGCTATACCGTCGGAATTGCAGAGGTATTCGGCCGCTAGCGGTGCGGTTTTAACCCCCGCTAGCGGCCGAAAAAGGGTTAATGCCACCCGCAAACCGCGGCTCCAGCCGCGGTTTGCGGGCGGTATTGCCGCGGTATCTCATTCATTTCAATGGGAAGGAGCGGTGGAGGAGCGGTAAACACAAAGCTCCTCTCACCAATTTAAAGATGCGGCTAGCAGGACTTTTTTTTAAGTCCTGTTAGCGCACCGCTCCAGTGTGAAAGCCCTCGGGGCTTTCACATTGGAGAGAAAGGAGCCGCTGTTTAGGCTCGGTTTGCAGGCGCTATTTTTAGCAAAATAGCACCTGCAAACCGCCCCAGTGTGAAAGGGGCCTTAATCATACTACACTATTATGCAGGTCTTGTACTTAGCACAATGGCTTAGTGGTCTGCTCCCATGTCTATACAGCTCTCATGTTACAAGTTCAAATACCAGCCAACCTACCATCCAACAGCTATGTTTATTATTTGCACAAGCAAATTAAAATAAACAAACAAAGAAAAGTAAACTGCCCGTTAGCTAGTGTGTGATGTTTGGAAGTCCACACCATAATATTATTGAATAAAAGTGCATTGGCTTTCACCTATTTTTAGCATATGCTGCTTTGGCTAATTGGCATTTGCCTTTTTTTCACCAATACAATCTTTTAGTATCTCTCTGTGGGATTTGAACCCATGAGTGCTTCAAAGCCTGAGTACAGGGACTACTTTGAAGTTGGTGTGACTTGAAGTTTCACAGATATAAATGGTACACATTGAAAATCATGGGGTATGACTTGTCATGCAACTCTGATGACCAAAGTCGCAGGAAAAGTTGCTCAAGTGTGAAAGGGGCCTCAGCCCGACTTTGTGAGCGATTTCAGAGGCATCAGTGCACTTTCCTGCACAGATGTCTAGTGAAATCACATAGGTCTCAACTGTCCCTGATTTGGACCAATGTCCCTCTTTCCTCCTCATTTGTCCCTCATTTTGTTCGGATCTGTATAGTTTGATATAAAATGCAATTTTTATCTTTCAAAAAGTGTTTCCCAGCGCTAAACCTTTCATCTAATTTCTAAATTGCTTTGTTTGTAAATTCCCAAAGCCAATCTAAAGGGATATTATTGTTAAAAAAAAAGCACTTGGGGGTTTAACTAATATATATATATATATTTTTTTTTTATAATTCTCCTTTAAGAAGGTGTTTTAGGAGGTGTGTACTATGCCTACATACTTTTGCTAATAGTTGTCCCTTATACCCATCTCAAAAAGTTGGGAGGTAAGAAATCGCCTCCTGAAGTCGCCCAAAGTAGTGTAGGAACTACTTTTGGGAATCTGTGTGGCGTCGCACCAATTCGGACAGTTCTATTGCCGTCAATGGGCGCCGATTTGGCCTGCAATTTGACATGTCAATTCAGAGCTATGTGAACATGGGTGAAGTTGCATAGATATGAATGGAACTCATGGGGGGGGGGGGATACTTTTAATGCGACTCTGAGGTCCAAAGCTGCATGAAAAGTCACATAAGTGTGAAAGTAACCTAATGAGATTAAATGATAACACCTATGAATAAAGCCCCATTTGCACTTGTGCGACCTTAAAATTGCACAGCTTTGCCATGACTTGAAGCAATGTCTGTGTTATCTTGTGGTGTATGGACCTCAAATCGCATCAAAGTCAAACCAAGGTAGTGCAGGGATGAATTTTCCCCACTTTCAGGATGCACAAGTGACAATAGGGCCAAATTCAAAGATATCCTTGAATCTCTTTCACATTGCTGCGACCTGAAAGTCACCCTAATTTGCTGCCAATTTGTCGCTGCAACTTGGCCCCAACTTCTGGGAATGCCTGTGTAATATTGCGCCCTATGTACCTCAAGTCACATGAGGCTCTGTTTCCACTATTGCAACCCTAAATTTGCATGATTTTTCTGAAATTTTTTGCCGCAATTTTGATGCGACTTGGAGCAATGCCTGTATATTCTTGAGGTCTATGGACCTCAAGTTGTATCAAAGTGGGTCCAAAGTAGTGCAGGGACTACTTTGAAGTCGCTGCTACTTGATGTCGCACAGATATGAACCATACTCATTGAAAATCATAGGGTATGACATGTCATGCGACTTTGCAGTCCCAAGCTGCATGACAAGTCGCACTAGTGGAAACCGAGCCTGAAAGTCACACCAAAGTAGTACAAGGACTACTTTGAAGTTGGTCTGACTTAAAGTAGCACAGATATGAATGGTTATCATTGAGAATCATGAAAAGTCGCCCAACTGTGAATCAAGTCATATATATTTTAATAAAAAGGAGCTCTCATTTATACTTGCATAGTCCTTAGTGATTTACATCAACAGAACAAATGCAGGAAGTAGTGATGTGTGCACATGGGCCAGAAGCAAATGTGTAGTGATACCAAACAAATCAATGAAGCCCACCCACACCAAATCCACCCCCAACTTGAGTAAGCACAAGTACATATCCTACACTTACCCGGAAAATCAGCAGCACTTCCTCTATGCTAAAGAGGGAGCTCGCCATGTCCACCTACATGAAGATCCTGACCAGCACAGGAACTTCCGGGTGATTACAGTGACTCATTTCTGGGTCAGGAGGTAAAAACCACGCTCTGATTGCAGCTGCGAATATTTGATCTCAATTACACTTAGAATTTATTATTTTTGATTATTTTCAGATATGCAAATCTGTATTTCTACATATGATATTTGAAGGTAAACTTAAGGGAGTTTGAAAAGGAATGGTGTCTCTGCCATAGCAGCAGGTGAAAGGCCCGGTTTGAGCTCTGCTTCACACTGACAGCGGGAGGGAATCGTTCAGCTGAACTCATACGATTTTCATTCCCGCATGTCAGTCCCAACTGCAGGAGGGGGGGGGGGGGCGACATCAGAGACATCTGTGCGGGTTTCTGCACTTATATCAATACAAATCACACCAATTAGAACAGCGCAATTGCCACATATCTGACATGTCAAATCGCACCAATGTGAACCAGAGCTGACTCACACAACACTGCCTATCCTCCAGCTGAATTCATTACCTGCAATTCTCCACAGCTGTTATATATAAAGATTCCACCTTTATCATTTACTTGCAGGTGTGCTGAAGCCTAGGTTTGCATTGGGGCGATTTGTCATGCAATTTCAGAAATCAAATCGCATGACTATTGGTGGCAATGTTCCAATCGATGTAACCCCAATTTTGTGGCGCCGCACCGTTTTGCAAAAGTAGTTTCTGCACTACTTTTGCCGATTTCAGGTGCGACTTCAATAGACATTTGTGTATGAAGCCACACAGATGTCTATCAAGTAGTACCTAAAATCGCGCTAGCTTAAGTGAAGTAGCACGATTTCAAAGTAGCATCAATGTGAACAAGGGCAAAGAGATTGATTTTTAGGTGCACAAATCCATATAGAAATAAAATATTAAGGATTTTGCACTTTGCCAAAAAAAAAAGCACACACACCAAAGCTCAATAACGTACTTTTATTTTGCCAGAAACAGAAACAAAATTAGGTACATTCATTTACTAGCTTCAAAAAAATTGACAGGATACATGGTGCTACATTTAGCAATTGGATTTTAAGGGCCCTGTTAATAGGAGCTTACAATCTAAAATTTGTCAAAACCTTAGAGTGCACACAGCTTTACTTTTAGTGTATAACGGGCAACACATCACATTTTTATCTGCAAGAATATAGAAACATACTCAAGTCATTATTCTTACAAAGCATTCCAACATAATAATAAAAAAGACATTTTCAAAACACCCACCCCCACCCCACAATCCACATATACATACATTGGTGACCATGTTCTGCTGGATGCTGTATTTCTGTGTACATGATTAAGCAATGAGATCCAAGAGTAGAAGGTCAGCAGATGCTTCCAAACGATTTTTCATGGTCAGACAGGAACAATACACACACAATTTTTGATTGAAAAAATGCACAAGAATTTCAGCAAATAACACTAGTTGGGGGTTTGTCAATCTGCACAATATCATTCCTTCTCCCCCCACAAATCACAGCAAAAAACCTGGCCTTCTCAGACCAAACGATCCCCTATACTGCAGGCCTTTATATAAGAGAGGTTGTATTGTTAGCAAACTGACACACGCCCAATAGAAGTACACGCCCAATAGAAGTACACACCCACCAGTATCTTTCAATCTGTCTCTTCGTGTATGTCTAAAGTGATTGCACCTGATGGGCAGGAACAAATAATACTATTTGCAACTGTGTTAGCCCTTGGCTATGTGCATCAAATCTCCAACTACAGGCCAAAGATCCAAGTCAATTTGCATGCACATAAACAAAACAACAGTTTTCTAAGCATATGTACTTGTGCAGTGTAAACCCTACAATTTTAAATGTCCAAGTCCCTGGGTATGATTAGTGCTAACAAACATTAACATCAGTCCCTGGCTCCAATGAGCTTCCAATCTAAAGTTCAAAATAAACTTTTTTACATTAGAGACTATTTTGACAGGAGACAAATAAAATGCCAGCATGTCTTTGGATTGTGGTGAGAAACCCACACATGGAAAACATATAAACTTCAACATAAGCATTAGCATGTTGGGGAATTGAACCAGCAACTACAGTGTTGTTAGACGGAATTGCTGCCCACTTAGCCACCAGGCAGCCTCACACATGTTCTCTGCATCTCTGTGGTGTGAACCAGCCCTAAGTCCATAGCCAAGTTCCGTGTCTCCAAGCAATATACAATATATTGGCCTAAGTATTGGGACCCCTGCCTTTAAACGCACATGAACTGTAATCGCATCCCAGTCTTAGTCCGTAGGGTTCAATATTGAGTTGGCCCACCCTTTGCAGCTATAACAGCTTCAACTCTTCTGGGAAGGCTGCCCACAAGCTTTAGGAGTGTGTCTATGGGAATGTTTGACCATTCTTCCAAGTGCATTTGTGAGGTCAGGCACTGATGTTGGACGAGAAGGCCTGGCCTGCAGTTTCCGCTCTAATTCATCCCCAAGGTGTTCTGTTGAGGTCAGGACTCTGTCCAGGCCAGTCAAGTTCCTCCACCCCGAACTCACTCATTTATGTCTTTATGGACCTTGCTTTGTGCACTGGTCCAAATCATTTGGTGGAGGGGGATTATGGTGTGGGGTTGTTTTTCAGGGGTTGGGCTTGGCCCCTTAGTTCCAGTGAAGGGAACTCTTAAGGCATCAGCATACTGAGACATTTTGGACAATTTCATGCTCCCAACTTTGTGGGAACAGTTTGGGGGTAGCCCCTTCCTGTTTCAACATGACTGCACACCAGTGCACAAAGTAAGGTGCATAAAGACATGGATGAGTGAGTTTGGGGTGGAGAAACTTGACTGGCCTGCACAGAGTCCTGACCTCAACCCGATAGAACTCCCTTTGGCTAAATTAGAGCAGAGACTGCGAGCCAGGCCTTCTCATCCAACATCAGTGCCTGGCCTCACAAATGCACTTCTGGAAGAATGATCAAACATTCCCATAGACACACTAAACCTTGTGGACAGCCTTCCCAGCCTTCCCAGAAGCTGTTCTAGCTGCAAAGGGTGGGCCAAATCAAAATGTAACCCTACGGACTAAGACTGGGCTGCCATTAAAGTTCATGTGTGTGTAAAGGCAGATGTCCCAATACTTTGGGCTAAATTGTGTATCTGGCAAGATTTACAATGGTGGTGGAACCCTCCTACACATAAATACAACATTTAGACATAGTTTGAGGACCTGGGAGATTAGACAACTTCTCTACATGAAGCAGCATGTTTGGGATTTGAAGCCAGACACTAAGGCAGTGGTTCTCAACTCCTGTCCTCAGGACCCACTAACAGGCCAGATTTGAAGTATTACCTTGGTGAGATGCAGACTAGAATACTGCAATCCCTGAGCAGCAAATTATATCACCTGTGATCTAATTCAGTTATCTTGCAAACCTGGCCTGTTGGTGGGCCCTGAGGACTGGAGTTGAGAACCACTGCACTAAGGGATGCTAAGCAGAAGTTCTAACCTCTAAACCACAGAGCTGCCACATGTGGAAACCTCCTACACGTAAATACACATAAATACTGCATTTCTTTGGACATACAGGTGATGGAATTACATTACTCAAGAGTTATTCTTCTTGATTTATTCTGTGATATTTGGTGTTTTTTTGGGGGTGAGTTTAGAATAGTGATATTACCCTCAAATTTTGGGGGAATTACATTTTTATTTCTGATGTTGGAACACATATCAAATTTTTGGGGCTCAAATTATGATTATTTAGAAATAATAAAAAGCACAAAAAAATGTGACTAATTTTAAATTTGGATCAGCAATAGTATTGATTGTGGTTTGTAAAGACACCTGTGTGAGTTTGGGTAAAGATTGTTGTGAGATGGAGAGTAACTAGTGAAAGTGACAGAGAAAAATATATTTTATCAAAACATTCCACATTCTAGCTTTCTTTAAAAACAAAATATTTTAAATATTTTAAATATTTTAATTAGAAGCAACATTGTTGCAAAGGAAAATTTATTTCAGAGAAAGATACATTTCATCTCAACATTAAAAGGATTTATTTGTGAAAGTTACAATTGTATCATTAGAATCAATGGCTAAAACTTGCATTGGACTAAAATAGCTCAGATTTTCACTTCCAAAACATGCTCTTTAATTAGCTCTCATTTCGGTATTTACTATAACTCTTGTGAAAAAAGTCACTTGAGTTAAAATTTGAGTTATATTAGCTCTGGGCATGCTCAGTTTAGTTTGAAAATAGTTGTCCAAAAACTGGCATTTTTTTACTTCTCAGACTTTTAAAGATATTTTAGTGTAGAAATCACTTTTTCACACAGGTTAAAAGCAGATTATCTTTAAATAATATATCGCATATTTCAGTACCATTTAGGCAATTATATCATGCTCTAAACATTATTTCCATGTGCACAACTCCAGCTTTTAGTAGAGTAAGGATTTGGGCGCTATTTGGATTCTGGGAGCTATAGTAAATTTGATTTTGGGAGTATTTTCTCTCCAGCGCTATAGTGAATATCGTTTTCACGCTAATTAACGCAAATTGCCGCGAAAGGCGCTAATTAGCGCAAATTCGCGGCAATTTGCGCTAATTAGCGCAGCTGCCAGAGTGGCTTATTCTGCCACCTTGTCCACAGCTCCTCCTGTCATAGCCTCAGCATCAGGCACAAGGAGTCAGCTGAGTTATTTAAACACAGCATCAACCTTGAGGATGCACACCCATTACTTGATTCAGATCCTGGTTCTGAGGTTGAGGAAGGTAGGAACATGAGCCTACAGAGAGGGGAAAACACTGGCAAACAATAAATTGGCAGTCATGTTCCCCCAGCCGCAGCCTATTGCCAAGTTGTCTCCAGTGATAATGAGGATGGAGGGAATGATGATAATGAGGTCACTGATGCAACTTGGGTGCCAGATAGAGCAGAGGAGAAAAGTGAGGGTGAGACACAACCCCAAAGAGGCAGCCATCATGGAAGAGTAGAGAGCAGCCACCCTACAAGATTGTGGAGCTGTTATTCAAGGCCCACTTCCCACAGCTCAGGTATTTTGGCCTTTTTTAGCACATGTGCAGCCGATCGCACTGTTGCAATTTGCAAACTTTGCCTCAAGCACATGAAGTATGGCAAAACACATTTGGGTACCACATGCTTGACAAGGCATTTAACCTCCCGCACTCTTGCCTGTTGGCAAGGGCACCTGAAAGCCACATAAAAGGGACGAAATTATTCACTCCTCACCTTTCTGGTCTATCCCTACTATACCTCATGACTAGGGATGAGCCGAACACCCCCCCGGTTCGGTTCACACCAGAACCTGCGAACGGACCAAAAGTTTGCGCAAACTTTAGAACCCTATTAAATACAATAGACGCGAACGTTTGAAATCAAAAGTGCTAAATATAACGGCTAATATGCAAGTTATTGTCCTAAAAAGGGTTTAGGGACCCGGGTCCTGCCCCAGGGGACATGTATCAATGCAAAAATAAGTTTTAAAAACTGCCATTTTTTCGGGAGCAGTGATTTTAATGATGCATAAAGTGAAAAAAAAGGTGAAATATTCATTTAAATATCGTACCTGGTGTCTAAAGTATGCCTGTGAAGTGGCACGTGTTTCCCGTGTTTAGAACTGTCCCTGCACAAAATGACATTTCTAAAGGAAAAAAAGTCATTTAAAACTGCTTGCGGCTTTAATGTAATGTCTGGTCCCGGCAATATGGATAAAAATCATTGAGAAAAATGGCATGGGTACCCCCCCCCCCCAGCCCACTACCAGCCCCTTCGGGTCTTGTATGGATATTAAGGGGAACCATGCACCCAAATTTTAAAAAGGCCCTATATACTCTGAACAGCAGTATGCAAACAAGACAGGGACTGTAGGTTTGTTCTTAACCACTTAACGACCGCCCCATGTACATATACGTCGGCAGAATGGCACGGACAGGCACAATCACGTACCTGTACATGCCTGCCTTTGTGCGGGTGGGGGGGTCCGATCGGACCTCCTCCCGGTACATGGGGCGGTCGGTATCACTTCAGGAGCGATTCGTGATGATGGGGCGGCCATTGGTTTCTGGCCACCCCCTCACGATCGCTCCCGGCGAATGAGATGCTTCCCCTGCCTGTGTAATGTATACACAGGCAGGAGGAAGTGATGTCATCTCTCCATGCGGCGCTCTATTCGTCCAGAGCACCGAGGAGAGAAGACATCAGGTTAGTGCACCAACAGCCCACTGACACCAGGACACATAGGCACACTTTCCACCCCCCCAGTCACCCCCAGATCGCCCCCCAGATCACCCCCCAGCCCCCATTCACAGTGTCACTGATTGCAGTGATCATTTATTTACTGATCACTGCAATCAGTGACACTTGTGATAGTAAAAGTGTCAGGGCAGTTAGTGTTAGGTCCAGGGTAGCCCCCTAACCCCCCTAATAAAGGTTTAACCCCTTGATTGACCCCCAGGTAACCCTTTCACCCCCTATCGCCAGTGTCACTAAGCGATCGTTTTTCTGATCGCTGTATTAGTGTCGCTGGTGCCGCTAGGTAGCCAGTTATTTTTTTAGGTTCGCTGCCAGGTTTTTATAGTGTCGGGTAACCCCATATATTATCTAATAAAGGTATTAACCCCCTGATTGCCCCTAGAGTTAACCCTTTCACCAGTGATCACCTTATAAGTGTCACTGGTGACACTGGCTAGCCAGTTAGTTAATTCGTTATTTAGGTTCCCCGTCAGGTTTTTATATAGCGCCAGGTACCCCCATATATTACCTAATAAAGGTTTAACCCCTTGATTGCCCCCCAGGTAACCCTTTCACCCCCTATCACCAGTGTCACTAAGCAATCGTTTTTCTGATCGCTGTATTAGTGTCGCTGGTGCCGCTAGGTAGCCAGTTATTTTTTTAGGTTTGCCGCCAGGTTTTTATAGCATCAGGTACCCCCATATACAACCTAATAAAAGTTTTAACCCCCTGATTGCCCCTAGAGTTAACCCTTTCACCAGTGATCACCGTATAAGTGTAACTGGTGACACTGGTTAGCCAGTTAGTTATTTCGTTATTTAGGTTCCCCGTCAGGTTTGTATAGCATCAGGTACCCCCCATATATTACCTAATAAAGGTTTTAACCCCCTGATTGCCCCTAGTTAACCCTTTCACCAGTGATCACCGTATAAGTGTTACGGGTGACGCTGGTTAGTTAGTTTGCTTTTTATAGTGTCAGGGCACCCGCCGTATATAACCCAATAAAGGTTTAACCCCCTGATCGCCCGGCGGGTGATATCAATTAGATTTTAGCATCAGTTAGGGTCTGCGTCACCCCAGGCAGCGTCACGTTGGTGCCAGTAGTGCTAACACCCACGCGCGAAGCATACACCTCCCTTAGTGGTATAGTATCTGAACAGATCAATATCTGATCAGATCTATACTAGAGTCAACAGCAGTTTAGGTTCCCAAAAATGCAGTGTTAGCGGTTTCAGCCCAGATACCTGCTAGCACCTGCGTTTTGCCCCTCCATCCAGCCCAGCCCACCCAAGTGCTGTATCGATCGATCGCTGTCACTTACAAAACACAACACACATAACTGCAGCGTTCGCAGAGACAGGCCTGATCCCTGCGACTCCAGTGCTGTAGGAGGTGATTTCACCACCACAGTTAAAAAAAGAGCATATATGCCGAAGCATGGGGGCAGCAGGGGCGGAGGAGCGATTTTGCTCCTAATGCCGTGTACATACGGTCGAAATTCTGACAGAGGCTTGCCCGGGGAAAAGTCTGACCGTGTGTACGCGGCATAACTTTTGCGGGAGGATGCCCCCATGCTTCGGAATATATAAATGGTGCATGTATGCCCATCATTATAAGTGGGTGGATGAAGGTAGGTATTCTAATGGTGGGCATACCCACCAATCAATCTCTTTTTTTGTTCAGCCAACAGGCTGCATGAAAAAAAAAAGATTACAATACATGTCCAACAAGGACCAGCAACGTACTGGTATGTTGCTGGACTTTGAATGTTTATACCAGAATGATGCCTGCGGGTTTAGTTATTATCTTTGATATCATTCTTTTCAGCCAGCGGCCGGCTTTCATGTAAAAGTGGCTAATTAGCATCTGGACTGCTTTTACAAGCAGTGGGAGGGAATGTGGGTAGCGCCTTGAGGCGATTTAGTTCGCATTTGTAGCGCTATACAAGTTATTCACTCACTCAATGTCCCCCCCCCCGGATATAAAAAGCACCATTGGGAAAATGGGAAAGCATTTTATCACACCGATCTTGGTGTGGTCAGATGCTTTGAGGGCAGAGGAAAGATCTAGGGTCTAATAGACCCCAATTTTTTCAAAAAAAGAGTACCTGTCACTACCTATTGCTATCATAGGGGATATTTACATTACCTGAGATAACAATAAAAATTATTTAAAAAAATGGAAGGAACAGTTTAAAAATAAAATAAAAAAGCAAAATAAATAATAATAAAAAAACACCCTTTTCCCACCCTGCTGTTGCGCAAAGTCGAACGCAAGCGTCGGTCTGGCGTCAAATGTAAACAGCAATTGCACCATGCATGTGAGGTATCACCGCAAAGGTCAGATCGAGGGCAGTAATTTTAGCAGTAGACTTCCTCTGTAAATCTAATGTGGTAACCTGTAAAGGCTTTTAAAGGCTTTTAACAATGTATGTAGTTTGTCGCCACTGAGCTTTGTGCGAAATTTTAAAGCATGTCGTGTTTGGTATCCATGCACTCGGCCTAAGATCATCTTTTTTATTTCATCAAACATTTGGGCAATATAGTGTGTTTTAGTGCATTAAAATAAAAAAAGTGTATTTTTTCCCCAAAAAATGCGTTGGAAAAATCGCTGCGCAAATACTGTGTGTATAAAAAATGCAACACCCACCATTTTAATCTGTAGAGCCTTTGCTTTAAAAAAATCTATAATGTTTGGGGGTTCAACGTAATTTTCTTGCAAAAAAAAATATGTTTTCGTGTAAACAAAAAGTGTCAGAAAGGGCTTTGTCTTCAAGTGGTTATAAGAGTGGATGATGTGTGACATAAGCTTCCTAATGTTGTGCATAAAATGCCAGGACAGTTCAAAACCCCCCCAAATGACCCCATTTTGGAAAGTAGACACCCCAAGCTATTTGCTGAGAGGAAAGATTTGTGATATCTTGGCATTTTATGGCCTTCAAAACTGTGATGGGTAGTGAGGAGTGAAATCAAAAATTTGCGCCCTTAGAAATCCTGAAGGCGGTGATTGGTTTTCGGGGCCCCGTACGCGGCTAGGCTCCCAAAAAGTCCCACACATGTGGTATCCCCGTACTCAGGAGAAGTAGCAAAATGTATTTTGGGGTGTAATTCCACATATGCCCATGGCATGTGTGAGCAATATATAATTTAGTGACAACTTTTTGTAAAAAAATGTTTTATTTATTTTTTTGTCATTATTCAATCACTTGGGACAAAAAAAAAAATTCAATGGGCTCAACATGCCTCTCAGCAATTTCCTTGGGGTATCTAATTTCCAAAATGGGGTCATTTGGGGGGGGGGGTTGTACTGCCCTGCCATTTTAGCACCTCAAGAAATGAGATAGGCAGTCATAAATTAAATTCCAGAAAATGTACCCTAGTTTGTAGACGCTATAACTTTTGCGCAAACCGATAAATATATGCTTATTGACATTTTTTTTTACTAAAGACATGTGGCTGAATACATTATGGCCTAAATGTATGACTAAAATGTAGTTTATTAGATTTTTCTTATAACAAAAAGTAGAAAATATCTTTTTTTTTTCAAAATTTTCGGTCTTTTTCCGTTTATATCGCAAAAAATAAAAATAGCAGAGACAATCAAATACCATTAAAAGAAAGCTCTATTTGTGGGAAGAAAAGGACGCAAATTTTGTTTGGGTACAACATTGCATGACTGCGCAATTACCAGTTAAAGCAGCGCCGTGCCAAATTGTATAAACACCTCTGGTCTTTATGCTGCGTATTGGTCCGGGGCTTAAGTGGTTAAATAGAATCTGCTTATAATTTGGAACAGGTACATTTTTTAAATGTAGCTCCAGCCCAAAAAAAATTTTTTAAGCTTTTTGGAAAACATAGGGAAGGGTTATCACCCCTGTAACATTTGTTTTGCTGTCTGTGCACCTGTTCAGAACATTTCACCTCACTTTCCGTCCCAATGACAAATGTTTTTTGAAAATTTGGGTTTTTTATTGAAACAAGGATTGGTGATAAAGCATCAGTGGAGAGGAGACACATTTTTCCCATATTAACTCTTAAAGGAGAGAATTTCCCTTCCTAGGGGTAGATTTCCTCTCACTTCCTGTTGTCTCCTTCCATTTGCAAGTAGGAGTCGTTTGTAAGTTGGATGTTTGAAAGTAGGGGCTTGCCATATATACTCTGCAGAAATTTGGCCCTTAGGTGTTGGTGTTGCCACAACACTGTAAGCCCTCACAGTTACTCTTAGTGGGCGCAGGAATAGGCCCTGCTGTGAATTATTAGTTCAAGAATTGTAATTACATGCCCCTGTTGAACAGGGGCAGACAAATTGGGCTTTTGGTAGTGGTGGCGGTGTTGCCACAACACTGTAAGCCCTCACAGTTACTCTTGGTGGGCGCAGGAATGAACCCAGCTGTTAAATATTAGATCAAGAATTGTAATTACATGACATTGTTGAACAGTGGTAGGAAAAATTGGGCCTTTGATGGTGGTGGTTGCCACAACACTGTAAGTCCTCACAGTTACTCTTGGTGGGCACAGGAATGGGTCCAGCTGTTAAATATTAGATCAAGAATTGTAATTACATGACATTGTTGAACAGTGGTAGGAAAAATTGGGCCTTTGGTGGTGGTGGTGGTGCTGGTGCCACAACACTGTAAGCCCTCACAGTTACTCTTGGTGGGTGCAGGAATGGGCCCAGCTGTGAAATATTAGATCAAGAATTGTAATCACATGCCCCTGTTGAACAGGAGCATAAAAATTGGGCTTTTGGGGGTGGTGGTGGTGGTGGTGGTGGTGTTGCCACAACACTGTAAGCCCTCACAGTTACTCTTGGTGGGCGCAGGAATGGGCCCTGCTGTGAATTATTAGATCAAGAATTGTAATTACATGCCCCTGTTGAACAGGGGCAGAAAAATTGGGCTTTTGGTGGTGGTGGTGGTGGTGGTGGTGTTGCCACAACACTGTAAGCCCTCCCAGTTACTCTTGGTGGGCGCAGGAATGGACCCAGCTGTTAAATATTAGATCAAGAAATGTAATTACATGACATTGTTGAACAGGGGCAGAAAAATTGGGCCTTTGGTGGTGGTGGTGGTCTTGCCACAACACTGTAAGCCCTCACAGTTACTCTTGGTGGGCGCAGGAATGGGCCCAGCTGTGAAATATTAGATCAAGAATTGTAATTACATGCCCCTGTTGAACAGGGGTAGATAAATTGGGCCTTTGGTGGTGGTGGTGGTCTTGCCACAACACTGTAAGCCCTCACAGTTACTCTTGGTGGCCGCAGGAATGGGCCCTGCTGTGAGTTATTAGATCAAGAATTGTACTGGGGCAAAAAAATTGTGCCTTGGGCACTGGTGCCACGACACTGCAACCCCTCAAAGATACTGTACTTGGAGCGCAGCAATGAGCCCTGTTGCAAGGTATTGCATCAAAAATTTTAATTACACGCCCCTGTTAAACAGGGGCAGAAAAATTGGGCCTTAGCCACTGGTGGCGGTGCCCAGAACCAAAAATGTTCTTTCAAGCTATCAGCATGATTATTGAGGAGGAAGAGTATAGTCACTCAGCATAACAGGATAGTAACTCAGCATCAGCATAGGCAGTCTTGAAGGGATCTGACATTTCCCCCAAAAATTTTTGTTTGCATCAGTTGCTTGGTAGCTGGTAGTGATCCAAGACTGATTCATTTTTATGAAGGTCAGTTGATCGACCGAGTCAGTGGACAGGCGCACCCTGTGATCGGTTACAAAGCCTCCAGCAGCACTGAATGTGCGTTCTGAAATAACGCTGGATGCAGGACAGGCTAGTACCTCGATTGCATACTCTGCAAGCTCTGGCCAGTGATCCATCCTCAAGACCCAGTAACCCAGAGAATTTTTGGTGGGAAAGATGTCCAAGTCTGATCTTGCACCATGTAAACCAGACGCTGGCGATGGTTGCTGGAAGCGATCATACCTTGGGGCTGCCTACTAAAAAATTGTCTGAACGCATCGTCAGACGGCCACCTTCTCCACCGCTCCTTCTTTGACTGACCGGAGCCTCCACAACACGTTGTCCAGGACCAGGAATTTGTAACCTCCCAGTCTCTGGGAACACGTTGCACAGACCTTTCTGTAAGGCCTCCCGAAGATGCTTTCTCCTCTGCTTCCTCTGCGATGGCAAGATAAGGTCTGCAACCTTACCCTTGTAACATGGATCAAGGAGGGTTGCCAGCCAGTAATAATCCCTCTCCTTGATCGCACGAATACGAGGATCCTTGTGCAGGCTTTACAGGATCAGGGAGGCCATGCAGCGTAGGTTTGCTGAGGCATTCGGTGCAGAGTCCTCTGGGTCACTGAGGACGACATGATCCGCAGCCACCTCCTCCCAGCCGCGTACAAGTCCATGGGTGTCTTGTGACTGTAATTGATCCCTTGAAGACTGCTGCTGATGCTGAGTGCTAGGCTCCACCTCCATGCTGACACAATAATCCTCCTCCTCCTCCTCTTCCGGTGTGATAGCCGGGCCAGCAGGAACACTGTCTGGATAAAGGGGGCCCTGAGAGGGAAGGAAGTCCTCCTCTTCCTGCCTCTGTTCTGCCTCAAGTGCCCTGTCCATTATTCCACGCAGCGTGTGCTCCAACAGGTGGATAAGAGGGACAGTGTCACTGATGCATGCACTGTCACTGCTCACTATCCTCGTGACCTCCTTTAATGGTGCCAGGACAGTGCATGCATCCCTGATCATCCCCTCTCTCTGGGCTCACGTTACTGCCTTCCTCTAGCTGGGTTCCATCATCGGGCCCTTCAAAACGCTGGGCATCCTCCTGGAGCATGTACCCAACACTGTGGTCAAACAGTTCGGGGGACTCCTCAGGAGGACATGGTGGGGCTAGGAAAGGAGTGACTGATGCCATTGAGCCGAGGGAAGAGGCCGCTTTGGCAGCTGCTTTGCCAGACAAAGTACCCTGAGCCTGGGTGAGAGAGGATGAGGAGGATGGGGACGGCTTGGTCATCCACTCTACCAAATCATGGGCATGTTGCGGCTCAACATGGCCAGCTGCCGAAAAGAAGGACAAGCGTGTCCCATGGCCACATGCTGATGAGGATGCACCGTGTCCACGACCAGCACTGTTACCTCTAGACACAGAGCCTGCTTGCCCTCCTTTATTGCCTCGTGACTGTCTGCCTCTCTTTGTTTGCCTTCCAGACATACTAATGGCCTGCAGTGAGATGTAGCTGCACAAAGGTGGGATGTATATATATATATATATTTATATATATATATGTATATATAATGCAGCTATCAGACTCCACTGCCTGCTGTGGTATTAGTATGAGAAAAGCAGCAAAGGTCTTCAGTTAGTTATAGGTGAACACTATGCAGAGGACACAGTACACTAACTGAAAATACTAGCAGCTCTCTGCCTGTGGTTTTATTACGGGAATACCACAAATTTTATTCAGGTTCCTTTAAGTGAACTCTCTGCAAAGGACAGAAGTACTGCAGTACACTACATGAAATTAATGCAGCACTCTGCCTGTGGTTTTATTATGAGAACACCACTAACTGTATTCAGGTAAGCTTTAGGTGAACGCTATGCAAAGCACACAGTACACTAAAGCCCTGTACACATGATCGGATATCCTATGGATTCTAATCCAATGTTTTTTTCCATCGGTAATCCGATGAAACTGTCTTCCATCAGTCTTGCCCACACACCATGAGTCAAAAAAACGACCACACCAAAACGACGTGACGTACAACACGTACGACGGCACTATAAAGGGGAAGTTCAAATCTAATGGCGCCACCCTTTGGGCTGCTTTTGCTGATTTCATGTTACCGAGTGTTAGTAAAAGTTTGGTAAGAGCCGATTCGCGCTTTTCAGTCTCCGTGCTTTTCAGATCGTTTTCTGGTGTTCAGTTTGTGCTTGTGGGTTCGTATTTGTCATTCAGTGCGTGCAGTCAGGTTGGTTACTGTTTTGCAGTGCCTTCTTGGCCGTTTGTTACTGTTTTTCAGGTTGTTCTTCTCAGGCCTTGCTGTTCCTCGGTGCGTTCTGTTTGAGTTCGTTCTGACCAGCCGACCGGTTTAAAGCCATGTTTGAAGTACGTTTTCATCATAGAGCTGATGCTGGCTATGGACTTGGTGTTGCGGTTAATAGGGATGAGCTTCGAGTTCGAGTCGAACTCATGTTCGACTCGAACATTGCCTGTTCGCCTGTTCGCCGAACAGCGAACAAATTGGGGTGTTCGCGGCAAATTCGAAAAATCTATGGGAGAAATCTAAAGTGCTAATTATAAAGGCTTATATGCAAGTTATTGTCCTAAAAAGTGTTTGGGGACCGGGGTCCTGCCCCAGGGGACATGTATCAATGCAAAAAGAAGTTTTAAAAACGGCCGTTTTTTCGGGAGCAGTGATTTTAATAATGCTTAAAATGAAAAAATAAAAGTGAAATATTCCTTTAAATTTCGTACCTGGGGGGTGTGTATGATATGCATGTGAAGTGGCGCATGTTTCCCGTGCTTAGAACTGTCCCTGCAAAAAATGTAATTTTTGAAAGAAAAAAAGTATTTTAAAACTGACTCACGGCTATTAATGAATTGTCGGCTCCCGGCAATACATACAAAAGTCATTGATAAAAAAAAAAAAAAAAGCGTGGGGGTTCCCCAGAATTCAATTACCAGGCCCTTCAGGTCTGGAATGGATATTAAGGGGAACCCCGCCGCAAATTAAAAAAAAATTTGACGTGGGGTTCCCCCAAATATCCATTCCAGGCCCTTCAGATCTGGCATGGATTTTAAGGGGAACTCCACCCCAAATTTTAAAAAAATGGCGTGGAGTCCCCCTAAAAATCCATACCAGACCCCTTATCCGAGCACGCAACCTGGCCAGCCGCAGGGGAAAAGGGGGGGACGAGAGAGCGGCCCCCCCTCCCTCCTGAACCGTACCAAGCCACATGCCCTCAACATGGGGAGGATGTCCCCATGTTGATGGGGACAAGGGCCTCATCCCCACAACCCTTGCCCGGTGGTTGTGGGGGTCTGCGGGCGGGGGGCTTATCGGAATCTGGAAGACCCCTTTAACAAAGGGGACCCCCAGATCCCGGCCCCCCCTATGTGAATTGGTAAGGGGTACATTGTACCCCTACCATTTCACGAAGAAAGCGTAAAAAAATGTTTTAAAAAAACACACAAACACCTTGAAAAAGTCCTTTATTTAAAATAATAAAAAAAAACAAAAACATTCCAGCGCTGAAATCCAGTGTCCCGCGGCGATCCCGATGTCCAGCGCTGTCCTTCATTGGTTGTGCCTGAGCGGACCTGATGGGGAACTCCCTCTCAGTATTTTAAATGTATAGACCCGCCCCTTCTAAAGTTCCCCATCAGGTCCGCTCCCTCGGTATGTCGGACCCGCCTACGTCATTGGCTTGAGCGGGGAACTTCCTTCACTGTGTAATTTAAATTTACATAGTGAAGGAAGTTCCCCGCTCAAGCCAATGACGTAGGCGGGTCCGACATACCGAGGGGGCGGACCTGATGGGGAACTGCTCTCACTTTGGCAATACATGTATAGACCCGCCCCTTCTCATGTTCCGCATCTGGTCCGCTGAGCGGACCTGATGGGGAACTTTAGAAGGGGCGGGTCTATACATTTAAAATACTGAGAGGGAGTTCCCCATCAGGTCCGCTCAGGCACAACCAATAAAGGACAGCGCTGGACATCGGGATCGCCGCGGGACACTGGATTTCACCGCTGGAATGTTTTTTTTTTTTTTAAATAAAGGACTTTTTCAAGGTGTTTGTGTTTTTTTTAAACATTTTTTTACGCTTTCTTCGTGAAATGGTAGGGGTACAATGTACCCCTTACCAATTCACATAGGGGGGGTCGGGATCTGGGGGTCCCCTTTGTTAAAGGGGTCTTCCAGATTCCGATAAGCCCCCCGCCCGCAGACCCCCACAACCACCGGGCAAGGGTTGTGGGGATGAGGCCCTTGTCCCCATCAACATGGGGACATCCTCCCCATGTTGAAGGCATGTGGCTTGGTACGGTTCAGGAGGGAGGGGGGCCGCTCTCTCGTCCCCCCCTCTTCCCCTGCGGCCGGCCAGGTTGCGTGCTCGGATAAGGGGTCTGGTATGGATTTTTAGGGGGACTCCACGCCATTTTTTTAAAATTTGGGGTGGAGTTCCCCTTAAAATCCATGCCAGATCTGAAGGGCCTGGAATGGATATTTGGGGGAACCCCACGTCAATTTTTTTTTAATTTGCAGCGGGGTTCCCCTTAATATCCATTCCAGATCTGAAGGGCCTGGTAATTGAATTCTGGGGAACCCCCACGCTTTTTTTTTTTTTTATCAATGACTTTTGTATGTATTGCCGGGAGCCGACAATTCATTAATAGCCGCGAGTCAGTTTTAAAAGACTTTTTTTCTTTCAAAAATGACATTTTTTGCAGGGACAGTTCTAAGCACGGGAAACATGCGCCACTTTACATGCATATCATACACACCCCCCAGGTACGAAATTTAAAGGAATATTTCACTTTTATTTTTTCATTTTAAGCATTATTAAAATCACTGCTCCCGAAAAAACGGCCGTTTTTAAAACTTCTTTTTGCATTGATACATGTCCCCTGGGGCAGGACCCGGGTCCCCAAACACTTTTTAGGACAATAACTTGCATATCAGCCTTTATAATTAACACTTTAGATTTCGAACGTTCGAGTCCATTGTATTTAATAGGGTTCTAAAGTTTACACAAACATTTTGTCTGTTCGCAGGTTCTGGTGCGAACCGAACAGGGGGGTGTTCGGCTCATCCCTGGCGGTTAACACTGTAACCCGAGTTCAGTCCATGAACAGGGTGAGGAGGAGTTCATGGACCAAGAATTGGTTGCTCCAGCAGACCAATTCTCTCATATGCCTCTCCTGCGGGAAATCTAGGAGATAAATCCTGATGATTTCAGGAATTATCTCCGGATGACGGACCCCGTTTTTTCACCGTCTGTTGGATTTGCTGTTCCCCTATATCACGAGGCAGGACACTGTGATGCGCCAGAGGCTTATTGCCACGTTAAGATACCTGGCAACTGGGAGAAGCTTGCAGGACCTCAAGTTCACGACAGGCATCTCCCCCCAGGCTCTTGGGATCATTATCCCTGAGACGTGTTCTGCCATCATTCAAGTAATGCAGAAGGACTATATTAAGGTACGTTTTCTCCTTTAACATCACATTCTATGTTTTGATTGTTTGCTAAAGTATTGTATTTCTTTCATCCTTCCCAAATTACCATGATTGTAATATTCTGGGAATGTCTCTTTTCTCCCCATGCATGTTTTTACTTTTAACTGATCTTTTTTTTTTTTTGCCTACATGCCTATTTCCCTTCACTAACCTCTCTTGCATGCTATCCTGGGCCCATATACACCTAGCCTAGTCTGTTCTTAATGATGTTTTTTGTCAGCGCCATTGTAGTTTTGAACCCCCCCCCCCTAAAATGTGTCCTAAAGGTTTATTACACATTCAAGGTCAGCAGAGTGGTAGAGCCTTTTGTTGCGGGGCACAAAATCTGCTTTAACACCCCCCCCTTATAATTTGTTCCAATGGCCCATCAGCGGGGGTGAGTCATCTGATGAGTGGGCCTTCTATTTTTGTGTTTAAATACTCCTTCAAATAAATGTTAAACTGACGTTGGTCAAGAATGTATTTGTGTAATCTGCTTGCAATGTAATGTGCAAAGTACTAATTTCTTCTTTTTGTTTGACTCCACAGTTCCCTTCATCGCCACAGGAATGGCAGACTGTGGCCTCCCAATTTGCCCAGTGGTGGGACTTCCCCAACTGCAGATGGGCAATTGATGGGAAGCACGTCCTCATAGTGCCGCCACCCCGTTCGGGGTCGTACTATTATAACTATAAAGGTTTTAATAGTATAGTGTTAATGGCAGTGGTGTCGGCACGCTATGAGTTCCTGTATGTGGACGTGGGGAAGAACGGCCGGATGTCCGATGGCGGAGTGTTTGTGCAGACGGAGTTCGCTCACCATCTGCAGTCTGGGGGCCTGGCACTGCCTCCAGATGCAGACAACGTGGATGGACTTCCTTTCGTCTTTATTGCGGATGAAGCTTTCGGGCTGGGACCACACCTGATGTGGCCGTTCCCCCAGAGGACCCTCACCCCGGAGAGGAGGGTTTTTAATTACTGGCTGGCCAGAGCCCAGAGGGCTGTTGAGAATGCCTTCGGGATAATGGCCAGTCGGTTCTGCCTGTCTATGACAGCCATACACATGGCGGAATACAAATTGAACTACCTTATTTTAAGCTGCTGCATATTGCACAATTTTCTGAGAAAATACTCTCCTTCATATATGTTTACTGTTGGGCCTGAGGCCGGTGTTTCTGACATGCATATTCTGACCGGCCTGGACACTGGCCGTACTGGCTTGGCCCCCCAAAGCGCACGTGATAAATACGTTGAGTGCTTCACGGGTAGGGGGGCCATCGCAATGCCAGACCATATCTGATACTTTTTATAAAAAAATAAAAAATACATTTTCTTTGAAAAGCTTGTTTTGTCATTATTTGTTTTTTATTATTATGGGAGTGATTTACTATAAACAGTGCGCTGCGCCGGTTCATACCTTAAAGGGGTTGTAAAGGTTTGTTTTTTATTTTCTAAATAGGTTCCTTTAAGCTAGTGCATTGTTGGTTCACTTACCTTTTCCTTAGATTTCCCTTCTAAATATTTTTTTTCTTTGTTTTCTTTGTCTGAATTTCTCACTTCCTGTTTCTCCTCAGTAAGCTGTTCAGTAAGCTGTTCTGGCTGACTAAACACCACTCGGATGATGGTGTGAAGTTTAGTGAGGAGAAACAGGAAGTGAGAAATTCAGACAAAGAAAAAAAACATTTAGAAGGTAAATCAAAGGAAAAGATAAGTGAACCAACAATACACTAGCTTAAAGGAACCTATTTAGAAAATAAAAAACGAACCTTTACAACCCCTTTAATAGGTGCGCCGGATAAATCCCTAATTGAGCGCAGGAACCGGCGGCGCACTGCTATAGTGAATAAAAATTTGAGCGGCGCTCTATTGAAAATGAATGGTTCCCTATGGGAGCCCATTCATTTGAATAGAGGTCGCCCGGGAAGTCGGATGAAGACGATCCGACTAGCGGGGCGACTAGTGTGCCAGCTGACACAGGGACAGCGCGACTTTACGAGGCAACTTGAACACGACTTGAGCGTGAAGCAGCCGCTCAAGATGTGTCCTAGAGGTGACTACCTGGCCGAGAATGTCTCCAGCGCGATGCCATCATGCTGGTTCTCGGCAGCCTCGCGCTCGCTGTCCCGTGTTTGGTATGAATCATGAAGGGGAACTCCACGCCAATTTTTAATTAAAAAACCGGCATGGGTTCCCCTTCAGGAACATACCAGGCCCTTAGGTCTAGTATGAATTTTAAGGGAAACCCCCTATGCCGAAAAACGGCGTGAGGGTCCCCCCAAAATCCAAACCAGACCCTTATCTGAGCACGCAGCCCGGCAGGTCAGGAAAGGGGGGGCGAGCGCGCCCCCCCTCCTGAACCGTAACAGGCTGCATGCTCTCAACATGGGGGGTGGGTGCTTTGGGGCAGGGGGCGTGGTTATAATAACCACTTGCTTACTGGCCACTTAAACCCCCTTCCTGCCCAGACCAATTTTCAAATTTCAGCGCTGATTCATTTTTGAATGACAATTGTGCGCTCATACAACACTGTAACCCAAAGAAAATGTATTATTTTTTTGCACACAACTAGAGTTTTCTTTTGGTGCTATTTGATCACCTCTGCGTTTTTTTTTCTATAAATACAAAAGACCGACTAAAAAATAAAAAATTCATTAACCACTTCAGCACTGGGCCTATTCTGCCACTTCTCTCCTTCATGTAAAAATCATACATTTATGGCTATAAAATTACTTCAAAACCCCAAACATTATATATGTTTTTTTAGCAGACACCCTAGGGAATAAAATGGCGGTCATTGCAAATTTTTATCTCGCTCGGTATTTGCGCAATAAATGTTCAAACGCCTTTTTTTGGGGAAAAAATGGTTTCATGAATTTAAAAAAAAATTACAAAACAGTAAAGTTAGCCCAATTTTTTTGTATAATGTGAAAGATGTTGTTAGGCTGAGTAAATAGATACCTAACATGTCACGCTTTAAAATTGCACACACTCATGGAATGACACCAAACTCCAGTACTTAAAAATCTCCCTAGGCGATGCTTTAAAATTTTTTACATGTTACCATTTTCGCATTACAGAGGAGGTCTAGTGCTAGAATTGTTGCACTCGTTCTAACGCACGCAGCAATACCTCACATGTGTGGTTTGAACGGCGTTTACATATGTGGGTGGGAGTTATGTGTGTGTTCGCTTCTGAGCGCCAGCTACCGGGGACATGGGTGTTTTTTTTTTTTTTTCTTATTCTTTTTTTTGTTTTTTACTTTTTTTTTTTTTTTACTCTTTTTTTAACTTTTTTTGATCACTTTTATTCCTATTACAAGGAATGTAAAAATCCCTTGTAATAGGAATCTATTGTGACAGGTCCTCTTTATGGAGAGATGCAGGGTCAATAAGACCCCACATCTCTCCTCGAGGCTGGAAAGCATGAGATCGGTCAAAAAAATTCACCGATCTCATGCTGACAGCCAAGATCACGGCTTTGTTTACATACGGGAACCCGGCGTGATGTCATAACGTCGCGCCCGGGCCTCCGACGGTCATAGAGATGACTGGTGACCATCTGGTCACCAGTCATCTCTATGCTTCCCATCCGACGACGGCCAATTCGTTCTCCGAGCCCCAGATGGCACGGGAGAGCCCGGAGAAGCACCGGATGGCGGCGGGAGGGGGGGGAACGTCTCCTCCCGCCACCTATAAGAACGATCAAGCGGCGGAACGTTTTTATCGTGCACAGAATCGCCGGCTGACAAGAATGAGATCTGAATGATGCCTGCAACTGCAGGCATCATTCAGATGTCACCGCACAAAGCCAAGGATGTCATTTGATGGTGGGCGGTAGGGAATATGTCGAAAATTTCTAAAAAAGGTAATTTTTCTCCTTCATTGATGTACACTGATGAGACTACACTGATGGACTGCACTGATGGGCACCGATAAGGTGGCAAGGGTGGGCACTGAGAGGTGGCATTGCTAGTTGGCACTGGTGGGCATTGAGAAGTGGCACTGCTAGGTGGCAACGATAGTTGGCAGTGATGGGCACTGATAGGCAGCACTGCTAGGTGGCACTGATTGGCACCAGTGGTGGGCATTGATAGGTGGCACTGACAGGGGCTACTGATTGTCACAGATGACGCAGAATTGCCTCTTCCTCTTCGGGCCCGATGTCCCTTGCACATAAGCCGGTGATTGCCTTTTTTTATGCTCACGCTGTCAGCACAAGGAGAAAACAAAAACCATTACCCAGCTTTTGTTTACATCAAGTGATCAGCTGTCATTGGCTGACAGCTGATCACATGGTAAGGGGCAGGGATCGGCCCCTTACTCGGATCTGTCATCACCCGAGTCTCAGTGACTCGGTGACCACAGCGCATGCGCGAAGGGGAGGACGTCTATTGACGGACTCGCGGCAATTGAGGACCGTGCTGTGGCCGTCGATCAGTTATAGCGCTGATCTCGAGTGATTAAAGAGGGTCTAAATGGGCCATTGACATGCATCACAATTCAACTTAGGAATGTGTCTTTGCAAAGTTAAACTAAATGAAATCCTTTCTTATTTTTGCTTGGGGATAGAGTGCAGAGGGATTACAAGTCTAGACAGTTTTTGGGGATGTCTGAAGACAACTCCCAAATTTGGCCACTTTATCCTTCCAAATAATTCACTTCCTGTCACATAGCCACACAGGTAAATCCCTACCAATGTCTTTCCTTGAGGACACACAGGTCAATCTAAATACTTTCCCCATTATGTACATTGCACTCCAGCATTTTGCGGGGTACACCCCAAATTATTAGGTATTTTGGACTTTGGGGTTTATTTACTAAAGGCAAATCTACTTTGCACTACAAGTGCACTTGCTGGATATCCAAGGGGGACATGCAAGCAAACAAAAAAAACACCATCTTTGCTTTTACATGATTGGATGTTACAATCACCAGTGCTTCCCCTCAGATTTTAAGCAGCTACACTTTTACTGCAGAGTGGATTTGTCTTTACTTAACCCCAAACTACCCAATGATTTGGAGTGTACACAACAAAGTGCTAGAGTGCAATTTGCTTAATGGGGACACTAGTTAGATTGATCTGTGTGTCCCCAAGAAAAGACATTGGTAGGGTTTTACCTTCACTTCCTGTTTAGCTGTGTGACAGGAAGTGAAGCCAATTTTACTAAAAGGGACACAAAGCCCAACCTAAAAAAAACAAAAACAAGCAGGGGTTCTAACACTTACTTGGTTTCCCTCAAAATGCCCACAATTAGAATCGTATTGCCTTGAGCTATTTTTAAGTGCTGTGCTCTAAATCAGTGCTTCTCAAGTACCCCCAACAGCAATTCTCGATAAGATATGTAGCGATACCTTCAGCTAAGAGGGCAGCAGATTTAGTTTGGGCCCTGAAGACAGCTCTGCCAACCCCCGGCAATTTACTCGACCCACCCTGGCACAGTTAGTCTAGGGTAATATATATATATCTTATGCTCTATGGTTAAATTCAGACACCAATGCAATGATAGAAGAATAAGAGTTTACTTCTACTGGCAACAAAAATCAACAGTTGTAACAAATCACAGGAATCTATCTGCAGAGCCCTGCAGCAATAGACACACTACAACTAGTAAGATATGGCGCACACGCGCCACGTGTAACAGTACTTCACTATGCGCCCTATGGCGCAGCAACTAAATAAACTATCTGGCTGGCCAGGCCTGACCCTATAACTCAGTCTCTAAGGGATGAATTCTTTGCATGCAAGTCTTTAAACGGTGGTGCACATTTCAGGAACACATTTGTAATCCAAAGGGTAAAAGTGCCAACACAGAACACTCCACTAGAGATCCGTTTGACTCAGTTCTGCTATGGATCTCAAGTGGGGACTTAAATATGAACTGGTGGGCCACAGCAGTCTGTAGGCCTAACATTAGTGTACAGTATATGGATTGAGCAGGTGCTCACTCACCCCTCCGGACGCGATCCCAGTCCGGGAACTTCCACCTGCTGTGTCTCCACACACAGCGTCTGCAGCGGTCTGGTCTCTGGCTCAGCAGCGGTTGAGGATGACCGAGTCAGATGCCACCCAGGCTCGCAATGGGGGTGGAAGGCTCTTTCGGGTAGCAGCGCAAGGCCCCAGGCTTCAGGCCTTGCACCACAGCGGATCCACACAGGAAGATCTCTCCACTGAAGTCTCGTGTCCCAAAGAGACCGAGCTCAGCCTCGCCTCCTCCTTATATAACCCCACCCATGAGTCTCTGGGGTGGAAACATTGCACCCTGGGTGCCGAATGGGGTTCTGGGTAAGGTAGTCCTGAGAGTCTTTAAAGGAGACCCCGCTACACACTCCCCCCACTTAAACTCTTTGGTCCCCAAAGATAATTCTAACATACACTGCGTACAACCCTAGACAACGTTGCGTATGATGTTGGCATAGGGAATTCCCACCAAAACCGAGGGGTTGAATTCCCTTGCCCACAGGTCACACTATCATGAGTGGCCTGCCTAAGTGTGCCAGAGAGTGAGTGGGGGTTGCCCTCCACCAAATGAACAGTGGAGGGATCCGGATTCTCAGCACTCCTCCTGGCAGTGACTACAGAATCTTCTGAGCTCTTCCCCATTTGTGGGTAGGTCAACTTTTTGGGAGGCCTTATGACTCTTCGAGCCCTTTGCTCTCTTGGGGTTTCTGGCTCTGGCGCCACAGGCTCTTCTTCCGTAGCAGGCTCGGGCAACACGGCGGGCTCTGGAACATCTACTTCAGGAGCCGAAGGATACATAGAGTCCCTAGGGTCCTCTTCTGAGTAAGTGTCACAGGCATCTTCCCAGTAATCTGATGAAGGACTAGATGGGATGAACTCAGTGGCTTCTGCATTCAGTGTTCCATCTACAGTGTCTTCAGTGATTGGAAGATCTATAGCAGAAGTTCTTGGAGTTGGGGAAGGCCACAGCCAGTCAAGTTCTCTTCCTTCATCTCCACTAAGTTCAGAAGCCTCTCCATCTTCAGCCCGAGAGGCCTGGGACAGAGTGTTTGGCCTGGGAGTATCCAGAATAGAGACTGGTTCAGGGGAGTCCCTCACTGGAGGTATCCTTACTGCTTCAGCAAGTGGGAGCAGGTGGTTTCGATGCCATGTCTTCAGTGGTCCTACCTTCCCTTCTGGCTTCAACTTGTAAACAGGCAGGCCCGGCAGCTTCCTACAGATGACATAGGGTTCAGATCTCCATCTGTCTGCAAGTTTGTGTTTTCCAGGGACCCCCAGATTGCGTAGCAGTACTCGGTCCCCGGGCTGCAGGTCTTGTACCCGGACCTTCAGGTCGAAGTTTCTTTTGTTTCGAGCTCCCCTTTGATCTGAGGCTGCTTGAGCTTGTTCATAGGCTACTTTCAAGCTGTGTCTGAGCCTGTCCACATATCCTTTGTGGGATGTGGCTGAGGAATGGTGTCATGTACCTGACGGTGACGAGCCCGGTTAGCAGAGGGAGGCCTCCCTTACGGCTCCCACCGGCGGCCCCTGGTGGTATAACAGGAAGCACGGAGGTGGAAGGGGTACGAGTGCCTGGCAGGATCAAGAACTACCGCAGGTGATCAGGAACCAGCAGGTGAGGAGGCAGGAACCAGGAACTACAGCAGGTGAGTGGACAGGAACCAGGAACTACAGCAGGTGAGTAGACAGGAACCAGGAACTCAGAAGATGATCCGGACCGGGAGGCACAGCAGGTAGACTGGAACCACTGGGCAGCAGCAGATGAACAGGAACCAGCAGATGAGCAGACAGGAACCAGCAGATGAGCAGACAGGAACCAGGAACTGCAGCAGGTGAGTAGACAGGAACCAGGAACTCAGCAGATGACCAGGACCGGGAGGCACAGCAGGTAGACTGGAACCACTGGGCAGCAGCAGATGAACAGGAACCAGCAGATGAGCAGACAGGAACCAGCAGATGAGCAGACAGGAACCAGGAACTGCAGCAGGTGAGTAGACAGGAACCAGGAACTCAGCAGATGACCAGGACCGGGAGGCACAGCAGGTAGACTGGAACCACTGGGCAGCAGCAGGTGAACAGGAACCAGCAGATGAGCAAACAGGAACCAGCAGATGAGCAGACAGGAACCAGCAGATGAGCAGACAGGAACCAGGAACTCAGCAGATGACCCGGACCGGGAGGCACAGCAGGTAAACTGGAACCACTAGGCAGCAGCAGGTGAACAAGAGCCAAGGTCAGGCAGGATCGTCAGACAAGCCGGGGTCGGGTAAACTGGCAGGCAGCGAGGCACAAAAGGATCAGGCAATACCGAAGTCAGAAAACAGGCCGATGGTCAGGTACAGGCAGATAGCAGGAGGGTCACAGGAAGCCGGATCAGATACAGGTAAACAAGGCAGATCAGGTCACTTGGGATAAACGCTGTAGAGCAGACAGCAGGGACTGTCTGCAAGTGAGGAGTTTAAATAGGCCTTCGGGCGTCACCTGCGGGGGCGGGAACCAGGAAGTCCAGGGCGTCTGTTCCTGACAGGGTTTCCATGACATTGCCCCCCCCCCAAGGGGCAGCCTCCGGATGCCCCTAGGAGCAAACTTCTCGGGGTGAGACCTCCTGAAGGCTTGAATCAGGTCTTTGGCGTGAATGTTCTCTTCGGGTTCCCAGGAGTTCTCCTCTGGTCCGTAACCCTTCCATTTTATTAAAAATTGACTCTGGCTATTTCTTCTTCGTGCGTCTAAAATAGCTTCTACCTCGAATTCCTGTTCCCCGTCTATGATGACGGGATCAGGGTGAGTCGGGGTCCGACCTGGGAATGGGTTGGAGACTGACGGTTTCAATAGAGAAACATGAAAAACAGGGTGGACCCTCAGGGAGTCGGGGAGCTCCAGCTCGTAGGCCACCTCGTTGATTTTCCTTTTGATAGGAAAAGGCCCTAGAAACTTGGGGCCCAATTTCTTGGACGGGCAAGCCAATCTTAGATTGATGGTGGAAAGCCATACTTGGTCGCCCGGTGCCAGCGCTAATTCACCCCGTCTCCTCCTGTCGTAGACCGTCTTGTTATACTCCTGAGTTCTTGCCATGGCTTCGCGTAGAAGCTGGTTGTTAGAGGAGAAGAAATTCACTTTTTCCAGAACTGCGGGCACTGAGCACTCAGGGAGAGAGTTGGGCAGAAATGTGGGGTGAAACCCGAAGTTCGCAAAAAATGGGGTCTGGTTAGTTGCGGAGTGGATGGAGTTATTGTAGGAGAACTCCGCTAGCGGAATCAGGGAGAGCCAGTCATTCTGAGCAAAGGAGGAGAAACAACGCAAATATTGCTCGAGGGTCTGATTTGTTCTCTCAGTCTGTCCGTTGGTTTGAGGGTGGTAAGCCGAAGAGAATGATAGCTCTATTCCCAGAGTCTTGCAGAGGGACCTCCAGAACCGGGAGGTAAATTGTACCCCCCGATCGGAGACTATATTAGCAGGTACCCCGTGGAGCCTGACGACTTCTTTAATGAACATTTGTGCAGTTTCTGGGGCCGAGGGGGTCCCTCTCATAGGAACAAAATGTGCCATCTTGGACAGACGGTCCACAATCACAAAGATGGTGGTGTGATTCTCAGCCGGGGGGAGTTCAACTATGAAGTCGATAGAAAGCATTTTCCACGGTCTCTCTGGAACGGGTAAGGGCTTCAGTAGTCCCCAGGCTTTGGATCTGGACCCTTTATTCTGGGTACATGTAGTACAGGACTCCACGAACCTCCTGCAATCCTCGCGTAGTCGAGGCCACCAGAAGGTACGTTGTACCAACTCAGTGGTCTTAGCCACGCCAAAGTGCCCAGCAAGGGCATGATCGTGGCAGAGCTCTAGCACGGTTATCTTTAGTTCTTCTGGTATGAATATCCTGTCTTGGTGCCAGAGTAATCCATCCTTGGTTTGCAGATCCAGTTCAGGAGAGGGTTCCTGTCTAGTGGTGGCTTGTCTGATCCGGGAGAGTAGGTCCTCCTGAAGTAGGAGAAAATTCCCAGGAGCGAGGATTGTATCGGGTGAGGAGAGTTCTTTGGATCCATGAAACATTCGGGACAAGGCGTCAGGTTTAGTGTTCTTGGCACCGGGGCGGTATGTCACATGGAAGGAGAACCGGGAAAAAAACAGGGCCCATCTGGCTTGTCGTGGTTTTAGTCTTTTTGCAGTTTTCAGGTACTCTAAGTTCTTATGGTCGGTGAATACTAAGATCGGGTGAGCAGCACCTTCAAGTAAGTACCTCCATTCTTCCAGGGCGGACTTAATCGCCAAGAGTTCCCGGTCTCCCACGTCATAGTTCTTTTCTGCCGCAGATAATTTGCGAAAAAAGAAAGCCACCGGATGAAGCAAAGCCTTGGTTCCTTGCCTCTGTGACAATATTGCCCCTACTGCAACCTCAGAAGCATCTACCTCAAGTACAAATGGTAGGGAGGAATCTGGGTGTTTTAAGATGGATGCAGAGGTGAAGAGCCCTTTGAGATCCTCAAAGGCCCTTTGGGCCTCAGGGGACCAGTGGAAGCGGGTACCTTGCTTGGTTAGCTGAGTAATGGGTGCAATGATGGCGGAGAACCCCCGGATGAATTTACGATAAAAGTTGGCGAATCCAACGAACCGTTGGATTCCCTTCTTATCCACTGGCGCTGGCCAGTCCAAGATTGCGGTGATCTTCTGTGGGTCCATCCTGATGCCTTCGCCAGAGATGATTAATCCCAGAAATGCTATGCTCTCCCGCTCAAACTCGCATTTCTCAGCCTTCGCATATAGTTTATGCTGCCGAAGCCGGTCTAACACACTTCTGACATGCCTGCGATGAGAGTCAAGGGAGGAAGAGAAGATTAGTATGTCATCTAAATAAGCAATCACAAAGAGATCTAAAAAGTCCCGAAGAACATCATTAATTAAATACTGGAAGGTGGCAGGGGCATTGCACAGCCCGAAGGGCATCACTAAATATTCGAAATGTCCGAACCGGGAGCGGAAGGCGGTTTTCCACTCATCGCCCTCCTTGATTCGGACCAGGTTATAGGCTCCCCGGAGGTCAAGCTTAGTAAAAATAACGGCAGCTCCCAATCTTTGGAACAACTCTGGTACCAGAGGAAGAGGATAACGATTTTTAATGGTGACCTTATTTAGTTCACGGTAGTCCACACATGGCCTGAGGGTATGGTCCTTCTTTTCTACAAAGAAAATGCCTGCGCCTGCTGGCGACGTAGAGGGGCGAATGAACCCCTTTAAAAGGTTCTCATCGATGTAGTCCTTCAGGGCCCCCTGTTCCACCTCCGTTAAAGGGAAAATCCTACCGAAAGGAATAGCTGCTCCAGGAAGTAGATCAATGGGGCAGTCGTAGGCTCGGTGGGGTGGTAGTGTCTCTGCCCCCTGTTTACTAAACACATCGAGAAAGTCCAGGTAAGCGTCAGGGATGGCCTGACGTATTCCGGCCTCAGTGTCGGTACACATTAAGGTGGCAGGCCCAGGGGGTTTGTGTGAGCCACAGGACCGTTGGCAGTAGGAGGAAGGAAACGTGATCACCCCCGTGACCCAGTTAATGGTAGGATTATGGGCTTGTAGCCAGGGCATACCGAGAATTATGGGGAACAGTGGAGAGGAGATAATATCCAGCCGTAGATATTCTCGGTGCACCCCGGTAGAGGAGAAGACAGTGACAGGTAGGGGAGCCGTCTCTTCGACCACGGGCCCCGACTTGATAAGGGACCCATCAGCCAGGTGAACCCGTAGTCCATGGGTCTTGGGAAGTAGAGGAATAAGTTGAGTACGGGCAAAAGTTGAGTCCATGAAGCAACTACAAGCCCCAGAGTCAATAATTGCGACGACTTGCAGGGTCCTTCCTGGGAGCTGCAGGGAGATAGAAAGAGCGAAGTGAGAGGAGGATTTAGTCTGAGGGTTGATCACAGCAGGGAATACTGACAAGCACTTACGGAACTTCAGGGGACAGTTCCTAACGAAGTGACCGGGCTCCCCGCAGTACAGGCACAGGTTGTGCGCGCGTCGGCGTTGGCGTTCCTCCGGAGTAAGGGAAGGGCGGAGGACCCCAAGCTGCATGGGTTCAGGAGCATCGTACGAGGGGGTCAAGGGTGCTGCAGAAGCTGGGTGCGGATGACTGGGGACCCGGGGAAGCATCCAGGTCGGCCGGGTGAAGCCCGTGGCCCTCTCAACCCTCCGTTCCCTCAGGCGTCGGTCGATCTGAATTGTCAGATCGATCAGTAGGTTCAAATTTTCTGGTATTCCTACCCTAGCCAGTTCGTCCTTCAGGGGGTCAGAAAGGCCTATACGAAACTGGTGATGGAGGGCAGCGTCATTCCAGCTGGTGTCTGCGCTCCAGTGCCTGAATTCAGCTACATAGTCTTCCGCTGCTCTGCGTCCCTGCTGAAGGGTCCGCAGGGCGTTCTCTGCAGTGACCGAGAGCTGAGGGTCCTCATACAATTGGGCAATGGCGTCAAAAAAAAGTGTAAGGCTGTCCAAGGACGCATCTTTGCGTTCTAGCAGGCGGTGGGCCCAGTTCTGTGGGTCTCCGGAAAGCAGCGAAATTACAAAGCCCACCTTGGTAGCTTCTAAGGAAAAGGTGCAGGGCTGTAAGGCAAAGTACAACTCACAAGAGTTCCGGAAAGCCCTGAACTTGCTCCGGTCCCCGGAGAATCTTTCGGGTGTAGGGACCCTGGGTTCAGGGGGAAGCATGACCACCGTGGGCGCAGCTCCTGCCCCGGCGGAAGAAGTGGAGGCACGTGGACCCCCTTGAGCTCCATCGGGGTTGGTGAGGGCCCGCACTTGTCCTTCCAGGTGAGTGTAGCCTTGCTGGAGGCTCTTAACGGCCTCGGTCAGTCCCGCCAGGTGTCGGCATAGTTCCTCCATAGGTGAGGCTCCCTGCTCGGGCTCAGACATGCTGTCTGCTACTGTCACGTACCTGACGGTGACGAGCCCGGTTAGCAGAGGGAGGCCTCCCTTACGGCTCCCACCGGCGGCCCCTGGTGGTATAACAGGAAGCACGGAGGTGGAAGGGGTACGAGTGCCTGGCAGGATCAAGAACTACCGCAGGTGATCAGGAACCAGCAGGTGAGGAGGCAGGAACCAGGAACTACAGCAGGTGAGTGGACAGGAACCAGGAACTACAGCAGGTGAGTAGACAGGAACCAGGAACTCAGAAGATGACCCGGACCGGGAGGCACAGCAGGTAGACTGGAACCACTGGGCAGCAGCAGATGAACAGGAACCAGCAGATGAGCAGACAGGAACCAGCAGATGAGCAGACAGGAACCAGGAACTGCAGCAGGTGAGTAGACAGGAACCAGGAACTCAGCAGATGACCCGGACCGGGAGGCACAGCAGGTAGACTGGAACCACTGGGCAGCAGCAGGTGAACAGGAACCAGCAGATGAGCAGACAGGAACCAGCAGATGAGCAGACAGGAACCAGCAGATGAGCAGACAGGAACCAGGAACTCAGCAGATGACCCGGACCGGGAGGCACAGCAGGTAAACTGGAACCACTAGGCAGCAGCAAGTGAACAAGAGCCAAGGTCAGGCAGGATCGTCAGACAAGCCGGGGTCGGGTAAACTGGCAGGCAGCGAGGCACAAAAGGATCAGGCAATACCGAAGTCAGAAAACAGGCCGATGGTCAGGTACAGGCAGATAGCAGGAGGGTCACAGGAAGCCGGATCAGATACAGGTAAACAAGGCAGATCAGGTCACTTGGGATAAACGCTGTAGAGCAGACAGCAGGGACTGTCTGCAAGTGAGGAGTTTAAATAGCCCTTCGGGCGTCACCTGCGGGGGCGGGAACCAGGAAGTCCAGGGCGTCTGTTCCTGACAGGGTTTCCATGACAAATGGTCTAAGGAGGTGCCAAAGGCCAGGTCCACGGGTAACCTTGCTTCTCTCCCAAACATGAGTCGATAGGGGGAGTAGCCTGTAGCATCACTTGTGGTGCAGTTGTAAGCGTGTACTATAGCTGCTATGTGTTTGCTCCAATGTTGTTCCTTTTCACTATCCAGAGTTCCCAACATGTTGAGCAGGGTTTGGTTAAACCTCTCCGGCTGAGCATCTCCCTGTGGGTGGTAAGGTGTGGTTCGGGTTTTCTTGATACCCAAAGAGTCTAACAGTTTCTTGATCAATCGACTCTCAAAGTCCCTTCCTTGGTCTGAATGGAGTCGCTGTGGTAGCCCATAATAAACAAAATACCTCTCCATAAGTACCTTGGCCACTGTGGAAGCCTTCTGGTCTTTGGTTGGGAAAGCTTGGGCATACCGGGTGAAATGATCGGTTATCACCAGAACATTTCCTAGTCCACTCAGGTCGGGTTCGAGGCAGAGAAAATCAATGCATACCAGATCCATTGGGCCTTGACTTTGTAGATGGCCCATTGGGGCAGCTTGATGGGGTAAAGTCTTCCTCTGGCTTGTAATTCAGCCCCTTGACAAAGGGCCCGCACCCCGTCAGGTGCCACCTGAGTCCAGTCTTCTGTGTCACCGGTGGGGGCATGAGATCTCCTGGACAGAGCGTCTGCATCTCGATTTCCAGCCCCTGGCCTGTACTTTAGGCTGAAATTGAATCCAGACAGTGCAGCCAGCCACCTGTGTCCAGTGGCGTCCAGCTTTGCTGTAGTGAAAAGGTAGGTACGGGGGTTGTTGTCGGTCTTCACAGTGAACTCCGCCCCATACAGGTAGTCTTTGAGCTTGTCTACTACCGCCCACTTAAGGGCCAGGAACTCCAGCTTGTGAGTGGGGTAGTTCTTCTCAGAGGGGCTCAGGCTCCTGCTCACGTAGGCAACAGGCCGCAGTTGTCCCTCGTGTTCTTGGTAAAGTACTCCTCCCAAACCGTCATGACTAGCATCTACATGTAGTTCATAGGGTCTAGTTGGGTCTGCGTAGGCCAAGACTGGGACAGTGGTTAGGCTCTTCTTCAACGCCTGGAAGGCCTCTTCACACTTCCGGCTCCACTGATCTCTGACTGACTCTCCCGGCTTCCTGGGTCCCAAGTCGTCCTCTTCCCCCTTGGCCTTGAGTAGTTCATTCAATGGTCTGGCAATTCGGGCGAATCCTTCCACAAACCTCCTGTAATAGGAGCAGAACCCCAAGAAGGATCTGAGTTCTGTTACTGTGGTGGGTCGTGGCCAGGAGGTAACTGCCTCCAATTTCTCAGGGTCTGTGACAACCCCTTCTTCAGACACTATGTGCCCCAGATAGTTCACAGAAGACTGGTAGAACCAACATTTCTCAGGCGAAAGCTTGAGTCCCTCCTCACTGAGTCTTCTCAACACTTTTTCCAGCCTCTCTTCGTGTTCTTCCAAGGTTCTCCCAAAGACAATGACATCGTCCAGGTATACAAGGACTTCAATAAGGTTCATGTCTCCTACAGTCTTCTCCATGAGACGTTGGAAGGTAGCAGGAGCTCCAGACAGTCCCTGAGACATTCGATCAAACTCGAAGAACCCCACTGGGGTTATGAAGGCTGTCTTCTCCTTGTCTTCCGGATGCATAGGGATCTGGTAATATCCACTCTTGAGATTCATAACGCTGAACCACTTGGCTCCAGACAAACTCTGTAAAGCGTCCTCTATCCTCGGAGTGGTGTACTGGTCGGGGATGGTTCTCCTGTTGAGAGTCCTGTAGTCTATACAGAGCCTCAACGACCCATTCTTCTTCCTGACCACCACTATCGGGGAGGCATAGGGGCTTCTAGACTCCCGGATCACACCAGTCCTCTTGAGTTCTGCGAGTTGTTCCCTCAGATCCTCCAGATCTGCTAGTGGGACCCGCCTGACCCTCTCTCTGAAGGGCTTGTCTTCTTGGAAGCGTATTCGATGGGTGGCACTCCTCGCACACCCCACATCGAACTCATCTTTGGAGAAGATCTTCTCCCATCTGGTCAACTGAGCCTTGGCTCTCTCTTTCCAAGCCCTGGGCAGATTCGGGTTCTCCATGGACAGCTTCTCCCAAACATCTCCTCCTTCACCCGTCCCCTTGACTTCTGACAGGGTAACGGGGGCAGCAGGGCTCACCTGGCCCAGCAGCATTCTGGCTGGGATCTGCATGGGGTCACCTGTAGTGTTCCTAACACTCACCGAAACTCTACAATGGGCCTTCTTCAGGGCCTTCAGCGGAATCACTTCTGGTATCTGAGACAGGTTACTTCGCCGGGCTGCAACACTACCCCCTCTCTTCCAAGTCTCCACACTTTCCCTATCCCCTCCCCAGGGGTCTTCTGCTCTAGGACCAGCCGTTGGTAGGCCGTCTTCAGCATGGGGTGGATCTTGGTGGCCGCTTGCCCCTTCTCTTTCACTAGAGGGGTCAGGAGTCTTCGGACCAGGTCCGTGTTTGTCCCTATTATAAGGGAACTCTTGTTGGCTCCTGGAGGCCGAGGGCACACAACTGCCAGGGTGTCAAACACTTCAGCCTTCCCAGCCACAGATGGGTCAAAGGTCATCTTGATGGGCAGATAGCCATCGTAGGGGAAGCTCTGGGTTCCAATCCCCCATATTTCCAGTTCCTCTATCTTCTGGATGGGCAGATGACTCAAGTGCTTATCGTAGAAATCCCGGTATAATAGGGTCACTTGCGCCCCAGTATCCAAGATGGCTCTGGTGTAGACTCCCTCCACTTGAATAGGCACTATAGGAGATGGGCCTACCAGCTTCTCCAGATAGGGCCTGGCAGGGGTCGCCTTCTTCTGGTCCTTTCCCTTCGGACTCTCACTCGTCCAACTCCCTTTGGACTTTCCCTCTGAAGGGCTCTTTCCAAGCCCTGGGCAGATTCGGGTTCTCCATGGACAGCTTCTCCCAAACATCTCCTCCTTCACCCGTCCCCTTGACTTCTGACAGGGTAACCGGGGCAGCAGGGCTCACCTGGCCCAGCAGCATTCTGGCTGGGATCTCCATGGGGTCACCTGTAGTGTTCCTAACACTCACCGAAACTCTACAATGGGCCTTCTTCAGGGCCTTCAGCGGAATCACTTCTGGTATCACTTCCAGACCTGAGAACTCTCCCCTTGGGTCGGACTTTAGCATGACAAAGGGTCCAGGCTGCTCCCAAGTAAGCTTCACAGTGGCTCTGAGACAGGTTACTTCGCCGGGCTGCAACACTACCCCCTCTCTTCCAAGTCTCCACACTTTCCCTATCCCCTCCCCAGGGGTCTTCTGCTCTAGGACCAGCCGTTGGTAGGCCGTCTTCAGCATGGGGTGGATCTTGGTGGCCGCTTGCCCCTTCTCTTTCACTAGAGGGGTCAGGAGTCTTCAGACCAGGTCCGTGTTTGTCCCTATTATAAGGGAACTCTTGTTGGCTCCTGGAGGCCGAGGGCACACAACTGCCAGGGTGTCAAACACTTCGGCCTTCCCAGCCACAGATGGGTCAAAGGTCATCTTGATGGGCAGATAGCCATCGTAGGGGAAGCTCTGGGTTCCAACCCCCCATATTTCCAGTTCCTCTATCTTCTGGATGGGCAGATGACTCAAGTGCTTATCAAAGAAATCCCGGTATAATAGGGTCACTTGTGCCCCAGTATCCAAGATGGCTCTGGTGTAGACTCCCTCCACTTGAATAGGCACTATAGGAGATGGGCCTACCAGCTTCTCCGGATAGGGCCTGGCAGGGGTCGCCTTCTTCTGGTCCTTTCCCTTCGGACTCTCACTTGTCCAACTCCCTTTGGACTTTAGTCTTTCTTGAGCCTGGTATGCATTGATTTCCCTCCTTTCAATGGGTGTACAGACCCGCTGAGGGATATTATTGGTTTTCTTAGGTGTGCATCACCTCTGGGGAATGCTGTGCCTCTTCTGAGGGGTCTTGCCCCCTTTCTCTGTTTTTGTATCTCTGTTGAGGAATTTTGTGTTTCCTCTGAGGGGTTTTGTCTCCTCTTTTCTTCTGCTTCGCATTCAGCTTGGAGCTCACTGAAGATGATGGGCACCCGGTTGACTCCTTCACCGGGGCCCTCTGGAGTTTCCCGCCGGCTTGCGGTTATCTGTTTTCTTCTTCTTGGGACTGGAACATGTAGCTGCAATGTGGCCAACTCCCCCACAGTTAAAACAGATTATGTCCCCCCAGTCTTGAGAGATGCGGGTGCCGAAGCGGCTGGGAACAGTTCCTTTCTTGCTACCTCTTTCTCTGGACCCTGTATGTCTTTCGCCATCAGAGAGGTTAGCATCTCTAACACCTGAGACATTTGTGATTTCAAAGTGTCCACTTTTGAGTCCCTTTCTGGAGTCATGAGCGAGTTGACTATCACTGGGGTAGGGGCATGACTTGTCTTTATCCATGCCTGATCCTTCTGCAGTGTCTCCTCATCTCTGATGATTTTTATCAAATCAGAGTAAGTCAGTGACGTTCCTCCTCCTGAGGTTTTCAAGTGCAACCAGACTGGATCCGAGCGTAACGCTCCCTTTAAGACTTGCTTCATTCTTGCCGCATCTGTATCTTGGGGCATCATTCCCTTCTTCAAGACAATCTTACACAGCAACTTGTTCAGTCTTCTGACATACTCTGAAAGCTTCTCATTCGGCTGTTGGAAAGTATGTTCAAATTGGTAGACCATCTCTGTCACCTTTTCTAACTGACCAAACTCTTCCTGTAGCATAGCTAGACAGTCTTGAGCCATGCAGTCTGTATTTCCAAACAGGAAACTTTTCACCGCTTCTGCTGCTGCGCCTTTAAGGCTTTCTATCACTCGTTGCCTCTTCTGCACTTCAGGCACCTCCCATGCCTCCACTGCTTGTAATGCCTGTTCCACCCAAGTATTGAAGTCTTTCTCCCCTGCAGGGACAGGGAGCTTCCCTGAGAATGTCTTTAGTCTCCAGTAGCTAGTCTCTACATGCACCGTGCTTGTCTTCTGACACCTGGTTAGCAGATCCCCTATTGCCTTTATCAATTCTGGTGATATAGCAGTGGCAGGTGCAGGTGCCACCGGAGGCGTCACCCTGTCTCCTCTTTCAGGTGGGGTACGGGCCGCAGCCTGCGGTGATCCTGTTGGTGATGGTTCCTTCTTTACAGCTACTGCGTGCGCCAACCTATAGGTTCTGTTGTCTGGCGTCTGCACACACTTGCGCTTGCAAGCCTCTGGCATCCCGTCCCAGCACTCCACTAGTGCATACTGATATGAGATGTCTGGGTCTGACTTTATCTCCGTCACCCACGGTGTGTGATCTGGGGACACTGACTTCATTAACTCCTCTACCGTTTCAGTCGACCATTCCTCCCCAGGGAGGCTGATGACTATCGAGCGGTTTGGCTCTGCCCTAGAGGCTTTGCACCACGCTTCTACTGCTTGCGGGTCCATGGGGTCCATGGCGTTCACCTGCTGTATCAGGATCCCGGACGAGCCCCCACATGTAGCGATACCTTCAGCTAAGAGGGCCGCAGATTTAGTTTGGGCCCTAAAGACAGCTCCGCCAACCCCCGGCAATTTACTCGACCCACCCTGGCACAGTTAGTCTAGGGTAATATATATATATCTTATGCTCTATGGTTAAATTCAGACACCAATGCAATGATAGAAGAATAAGAGTTTACTTCTACTGGCAACAAAAATCAACAGTTGTAACAAATCACAGGAATCTATCTGCAGAGCCCTGCAGCAATAGACACACTACAACTAGTAAGATATGGCGCACACGCGCCACGTGTAACAGTACTTCACTATGCGCCCTATGGCGCAGTAACTAAATAAACTATCTGGCTGGCCAGGCCTGACCCTATAACTCAGTCTCTAAGGGATGAATTCTTTACATGCAAGTCTTTAAACGGTGGTGCACATTTCAGGAACACATTTGTAATCCAAAGGGTAAAAGTGCCAACACAGAACACTCCACTAGAGATCCGTTTGACTCAGTTCTGCTATGGATCTCCAGTGGGGACTTAAATATGAACTGGTGGGCCACAGCAGTCTGTAGGCCTAACAATAGTGTACAGTATATGGATTAAGCAGGTGCTCGCTCACCCCTCCGGATGCGATCCCAGTCCGGGAACTTCCACCTGCTGTGTCTCCACACACAGCGTCTGCAGCGGTCTGGTCTCTGGCTCAGCAGCGGTTGAGGATGACCGAGTCAGATGCCACCCAGGCTCGCAATGGGGGTGGAAGGCTCTTTTGGGTAGCAGCGCAAGGCCCCAGGCTTCAGGCCTTGCACCACAGCGGATCCGCACAGGAAGATCTCTCCACTGAAGTCTCGTGTCCCAAAGAGACCGAGCTCAGCCTCGCCTCCTCCTTATATAACCACACCCATGAGTCTCTGGGGTGGAAACATTGCACCCTGGGTGCCGAATGGGGTTCTGGGTAAGGTAGTCCTGAGAGTCTTTAAAGGAGACCCCGCTACAGATAAATTCACAAAACATGTTCTGTTGGGGGTACTTGAGGACTGAGGCTGAGAACCACTGCAGTAAAAAGGAAAATTGAATACTTACCACTTTTTCATTTCCTGGTGACCATCCATGGCAGCACACAATACATGTGTAGCGGGCTCACCCCTCTCACCCCTTCTCATCGGCTTGTTGTCTCGTCTAGGGGGAAGTATGGGGGGGAGGGATGAGATGCACCACGGCCCATGTCCTCTTTTATGTGTAGAGGTGAAGGCCAGAACCAATTTCACCATTGGGTCGTGTGCATAACCCAGAGTCAAGACTTTCCTCTTTGATGACCCCCTCTGCTCCCAGTAACTGTAGTTCCACACCACTGAAAAGGTCCAACTCGGATTTTTTTTCTCTGACAGCAATAAATAGTCATATAGCACAGACAGGTTGTGACCCAAAGAACAGTTCAGTATAGGGGGGGAAGAGTAGGTCGAGGCAGAATCCTTAATTAGTACTAACCATTGTGGTGTCACCAACGGTTATGGCGCACAGCCGCTGCCACCGACTGTGTAAAATAGACAGTGAATTACCTTCACTAAATGTAGCCCCTGTCAGAGGGAAGACATCCGTCCAAGAGAGTTACCAGAGGCCCCACCGTCACCAGCAATGCTGCACTGGACTGTTCGGAGAGGTTACGCTCCCTGGCCTCCTCGTCTCAGACTCGGGCACCCAAGGCTTTAGGGCCACCTCGGATTCCTCCTCCCTTGCGGGACCCAGTCGAAGGTACTGGGTCCCAGGCCTTCTCAATAGTACCTCACCCCAGGCTAAAGGTGCCTGGGATGGAGTCCATCTTCTGCTCCGGCCAGGTCAAGGGCACCTGGGCCCGGAACTCCGGAACGCCAGCACCCAGGCAGAAGGTGCCTGGGCATGGCTCTGACCTCCGACTCTGAACTCCATGTTCAGGCCGTCCACCCCTTTTATCTCCTCTCCCTTTGCGTCACAGCAGGTTCCCCGCCCCGCTGTACAAGCGCCGGAAAAGGACAAAAAGGGATGCAGTCTTGCGGTGAGGGTTCAACTCCGGCCCAGGGCAACAACGCCACCTGCAGGCCGCAGGGAACCTCACACCTCCAGAGTCCTTCAAGAACCATAAAAGGGTCCAAGATTCCCTAACAATCAGTGTATCTGGGTTACACTACCACCCAGATACCTCCCCTAAATTCAAATACCCGCTACACATGCATATGCTAGCATGAAGGCACCAGGGTAGACAAATCACACCTGTTTTGTTTTGACATGCCAATCAGCTGTCACATTTGTTGTAAAGAAAACACAAAACAAACATCAAAACTTTGCATCAAATTTTATTGGTCAATAAAACAAAGGGAAGCCAAAATAAAAAGCATGGTCAATGTCAGGGACTTACCATGACTGGACACAGGAACGCGCGTGCGCACCTCTTCGGCGCGTGTGCGCACGCGCATGCGCGATCCTCCCCCGCAATTGCGCGCGGGTGCACTGAACGCTGTTTAGCGCCAATGGGCCTTTAAAAGGACAGCAGCTGCACTTATGCAGTGCTGTTTGATCTGCAGCTTCTGAGTATCTCTACCCGCATCTGCTATCTGATTACCTTAACGACCCGGCTCTGCTGACTTACCTGTTATCTCCAACCCTGACCCCAGCCTGTCTTGACTCTGCTACTACTGCTTGCTGCTCCGTTGACAGACCTCTGCCTGCTTATCTGACCCTGCTCCAGTCCTCCGCATTGCTCTGCCTGACCACCCGATCTGACCCGGCTCGCCTGACCCTGCACCTACCTGCTACTTACTCTGTGTGTTACCGTGTTGACCTGGCTTATCTCTCCCTGCTTCAGCCTGCTACTGATCCTGCTGTCATCCACAGTTCCAGCCAAACCTGGAGGATCATCAACCAGCTACAGCGTCAACCACCACAGTCTCCACAGGCACTCCTACCCCGCTGTGTTCCCGAGACCACTGTTCCCACTCCGGTGGCTCCTGAACCAGAGCTGTATGAGAGGTCTTCTCCTACGAGTCAGACTCATCCTCGGAGGTACGTAACAGTATCAAACAGCCATGACCGAGTCTGCAGGAGAAACCTCACCCATGGAGGAGATTTGCACACACCTTGAAGCTCTCACGCAAGCCGTTAAAACCTTACAAGAAGGATATGTCAAATTGGACGAGCAGTTCCAGAACTTATCAGATCCCAGTCATGTGGCTTCGGGTTCCTCCACTGTACCTGTACAGTCTGCCTCCACTCCTTCTGTAGTAATGCTCCCGCCTGAACCCAGAGTTCCTGTTTCGGAAAGATTTGCAGGAGACCGAACCCAGTTCCGGGCTTTCCGCAATGCATGCCAGTTATACTTCACTCTACAACCCCGGACTTTTTCACTTGAAGCCACCAAGGTGGGGTTTGTCATCACCCTACTCCAAGGAGAACCCCAGAGTTGGGCCCACCGACTACTCGAGCAGAACAGCGTACAGACCCACTCCTTGCTAGCCTTTTTTGAGGCCATGGCCCAGCTTTATGAGGACCCCCAGCAGACCGCCAAGGCGAAAGCTGCTCTGTTTGCGCTCCAGCAAGGTCGCAGAGCGGCCGAGGACTATGTCACAGACTTTAGGCGCTGGAGCACAGACACTCAATGGAATGATGCTGCCTTACGACACCAATTCCGCATGGGTCTCTCTGACAGTCTCAAGGATGAGCTCGCCCGAGTGGGTATACCAGGTACTCTTGAAAATCTGATCACCATGTCCATCCAAATCGATTAACGACTCCGTGAGCGTCAGTCAGAGCGGTCCACTCAGCAAGGCCACTCCGCGTGGATGACCCCAAAGGCTCCAGCTCCCTCTTTCCGCTACCTGGCACCAACCTGCTCAGATCCTGCCGGTCCAGTTCCACACACTTCTAGGCCCATGCAAATAGGAGTGATACGATCAACTTTATCCCCTGAAGAACGAGCACGTCGCAGACAGCACAATCTTTGCCTCTACTGTGGCAAGGCCGGCCACTATGTGCACAACTGCCCCGCCAAGGTGCGTAAGTGCCCTTCTTCCATACCTGCCAACCTGTCAAGTCTGTCTGCCACTGCAACCCACCTTGCTCTCCCTCTCTCATTTCTCCTTCCGGAAAGAACAATAACAGTCAACGCTATTGTCTACTCTGGAGCATGTAGCTGTTTAGTCGATATCACCTTTGCCATTCAGCAACGCCTCCCGCTACAAGAAAAGGCGCATGGACTTTCTGTCTACCTGGCCGATGGCTCTCGCATAAAGTCGGGACAAGTAACCCAGGAGACCGCCCCTTTGCCTGTTGCCATCTCCTCCCAACACAAAGAACTGCTGACTCTTGATGCCATATCTTCACCATTGTTTCCCGTGATCCTGGGGTTACCTTGGCTTCGGGCTCACAATCCCCAAATCAATTGGGTATCTGGGGAAGTAGGATTCCTGTCCTCCTATTGTCAGAAACATTGTATATCCAAACCCTCCAACCCACCCACTACTCTGCTGTGTATGGACTCCGATCAGAACTTATTCCAGTCAGTGCCTGAACCATACCACGAGTTCATTGATGTTTTCAGTAAACGGGGGGCTGACTCCCTTCCGCCTCACCACTCCTATGATTGCCCGATCGAACTGCTTCCTGGAGCTGAGATCCCCTTTGAAATCTGAATAAGGGGTTTATCCGCCCCTCAACCTCACAAGCAGGTGCTGGAATATTTTTCGTCACAAAGAAAGACCAGACCCTTCGCCCATATGTGGACTACCGCGAGTTGAATAAGATCACGGTCAAGAACCGCTATCCGTTGCCCCTGATACCTGAACTGTTCCAGAAATTAAGATCTGCCATTATCTTCACTAAGTTGGATCTAAGGGGGGCCTACAATCTTGTCCGCATCCGGGCCGGGGATGAGTGGAAGACGGCCTTTCGTACCCGGTTCGGCCATTATGAATATCTGGTCATGCCCTTTGGGCTCTGCAACGCCCCCGCCACCTTCTAATATTTCATCAATGATGTATTCAGAGACTTTTTGGACATTTTTGTAATTGTCTATCTGGATGATATTTTAATCTTTTCAGGGTCCCTTGACCGGCATCGGGAACATGTCTGCAGGGTACTGGGTCGGCTTCGCTAGCATGGACTGTATGTAAAGGCAGAGAAATGCGAATTTGAGCAGCGGAGCATCCAGTTCCTAGGATTGGTGATTTCCCCAACGGGAATTAAGATGGACCCCCAAAAGGTGTCCGCTATTCTAGACTGGCCTGTACCCTTAGATAAGAAAGGAGTGCAACGTTTCATAGGGTTTGCAAACTTTTACAGAAAGTTCATCAGGGGTTTTTCTGCAATAATCACGCCCATCACGCAGCTAACCAAACAAAACCTGCGATTCCATTGGAATCCCGAAGCCCAAGACGCCTTTGAAACACTTAAAAGACTTTTTACTTCAGCTCCGATCCTCAGCCAACCTGACCCATCTCTACCCTACATCCTCGAGGTAGATGCCTCCGAAGTTGCAGTAGGGGCGGTCATTTCTCAAAGCCAGGGTACTAAAGACCTAATGCACCCTGTGGCCTTCTTCTCATGAAAGCTGTTCCCTGCAGAGAGGAACTACGATGTGGGTGATCGGGAGTTACTTGCCATCAAGGTTGCTTTGGAAGAATGGAGGCACTTGTTAGAGGGTGCTGTCCATCCAGTACTCATATACACCGACCACAAGAATTTAGAGTACCTAAGATATGCTAGACGGCTGAAACCTCGACAAGCCCGATGGGCCCTGTTTTTCTCTCGCTTTTCCTTCAATATCACGTACCGGCCTGGATCTAAGAATTCCAAGCCAGACGCGCTATCACGTATGTATGACGACCCTAAGGACCTTTCTGTCCCTGACACCATTTTACCCGCAGGCAACTTTCTGCTTCTCCAAACGGATCTTCTCTCCCAGATTAAGGAAGCATCCACTGACTCTTCGAGACCCCCTGGGATTACCTTGACGTCCAGAGATGGCCTACTGTGGAGGGGGAGTCAAATCTTTGTCCCTGGTGACTTGCAAGTTGAAGTATTAAAACTTCTTCATGATCATCCACTGGCAGGGCACTTTGGGGTCCGCAAGACCCTCGAGTTGGCACGTCGCACATTCTGGTGGCCAGGCCTGGAGGAGTTTTGCAAGAAGTATGTAAGTACATGCCCCGTCTGTAACCGGAACAAAACAGCAAGGAGTCGGGCCTGGGGGCTATTGAAACCCTTACCTGTACCGGATAGACCATGGAAGATGATTTCCATGGACTTTATAGTAGAGCTTCCATGTTCTGAAGGGTGTACCGCGATCTTTGTAGTTGAGGATCGACTCTCTAAGATGGCCAACTTCCTACCATTAAAGAGTACTCCATCCGCTATGGAAACAGCCCGTGTATTCATCAAGGAGATTGTCAGATTGCATGGAGTTCCTGCAAACATCATATCAGATAGGGGAGTACAATTTACCTCACGTTTCTGGAGGGCATTATGTAAGACCCTGAAGATCGAACTAGCTTTGTCCTCAGCCTATCACCCCCAAACGAACGGACAAACTGAGAGGACGAATCAGACTCTTGAACAATACATCAGATGTTTCACGTCCTTTGTCCAAGATGACTGGGTATCCTTACTGCCCCTAGCAGAATTTTCCTATAACAACGCCAGCCACTCGGCCACAGGACAATCTCCCTTCTTTTCTAATTATGGTTTTCACCTGTCTTTTTTACCTGATTTTCTTCCAGAATCCTCAATTCCAGCAGTACAGAGCATGGTGGACTTCCTCAGTCGCAATAACCAAGTGTTGCAGGAAGCAGTGACCAAGGCCCAGGCAGACAGCAAGAAAGCTTTCTACAGAAAAAGGAGAGGGGAATTGGACCTGCAAGTGGACGATCAGGTATGGCTCTCCACAAATAACCTCAGGTTGGCTTGCCCTCCGAAGAAATTAGCACCCAAGTTCTTGGGACCTTTTTCAGTGAAGAGAAAAATTAATGAGGTATCGTATGAACTTTCCTTACCTGACTCTTTTAAGATACATCCAGTATTTCATGTCTCCTTACTTAAACCTGCAGTACCTGATCCCTTCCCTGACAGAGGGTCCAGACCACCAGAACCTGTTATTATTGATGGAAGTGAGGAATACGAGGTAGAAGCCATCCTCGATTGTAGGAAACGGCAGGGCCAAGTGCAATTTCTAATTAAATGGAGAGGTTACAGTCCAGAGGATAACTCCTGGGAACCTGAACGTAACATTCATGCTAAAGAATTGATTCATGCATTTTTTCTTGCCCATCCTGAAAAGAAAGGCCGGTTAGGCATCCGGAGGCTGCCCCTTGGGGGGGGGCAATGTCAGGGACTTACCATGACTGGACACAGGAACGCGCGTGCACGCGTGCGCGCCTCTTCGGCGCGTGTGCGCACGCGCATGCGCGATCCTCCGCCGCAATTGCGCATGCTAGCGCGTGTGCTTGCGCGTGCGCACTAAACGCTGTTTGGCGTCAATAGGCCTTTAAAAGGACAGCAGCTGCACTTATGCAGTGCTGTTTGATCTGCAGCTTCTGAGTATCTCTACCCGCATCTGCTATCTGATTACCTGAACGACCCGGCTCTGCTGACTTACCTGTTATCTCCAACCCTGACCCCGGCCTGTCTTGACTCTGCTACTACTGCTTGCTGCTCCGTTGCCAGACCTCTGCCTGCTTATCTGACCCTGCTCCAGTCCTCCGCATTGCTCTGCCTGACCACCCGATCTGACCCGGCTCGCCTGACCCTGCACCTGCCTGCTACTTACTCTGTGTGTTACCGTGTTGACCTGGCTTATCTCTCCCTGCTTCAGCCTGCTACTGATCCTGCTGTCATCCACAGTTCCAGCCAAACCTGGAGGATCATCAACCAGCTACAGCGTCAACCACCACAGTCTCCACAGGCACTCCTACCCCGCTGTGTTCCTGAGACCACTGTTCCCACTCCGGTGGCTCCTGAACCAGAGCTGTATGAGAGGTATTCTCCTACGAGTCAGACTCATCCTCGGAGGTACGTAACAGTCAATTTGAAACATTAGTCACAGACTCACAACATCTTGAGAAAGTTTTCACAAAATAATGCAGCACACACAATTAAATCAAAGTGAACAAACGACACACATTAACAACATCAAAATTATTTCAGGGGAACATTTCCCCCCACACAAAAAAATACAATCAACAAAATTAAAACAAACACCTGTTTTGCAAAGATATAACAAATAAAATACATGTGTTACGAACTCGATAAGGACACCAAAATGTACTTTTTGCCGGGCACGCACACACGCACGCACACACACACTTGCCTCTTTTCAGGGCAAGGGAGGGAAACTATCTGCAAGCTTTATATAACATAGGTTTGTGTGCTAATGAGGCAATTGAAAACACATGCACAGTCCATGAAACACCCAAAATGCAAGTTCATCCAATGTAGAGACTGAACTTCAAAGTGGGCACACATGTTAAGGATGTCCTTCAATTACTAACCCATAAAAACACTCTCTGAGCATGCCCAGAAATATCCAGGTGCTGTTCACACACAAAAAGCACCACAAAAAAAAACTAACTGCCTGGGCATGCTCAGAACAACACAACTGCAGCTAGCAGAAAATAACCCCCCCCCTGTCCAAAATTAAGCACATCATCCAGCATGCTACAAAATTAGAGATGGGACAAACACCCCCCCCCCCCCACCAACAAATACCATTGCAGTCTATGGGAACTGACTTGTTAATTTTGCTAGTCCCCACTTGGCTGGCTTATCTTCTAGTTATTGGCCTTAAAATGGGGGCCCAGGTCCCACCCTAAGGGACATATATCAATGTCACCAATTTGGACAACACCAAAAACAAAACAAGGAGAAGTGCCTTTAAATATGCCAAATTGCTTAAGGGCCATTTCACACCACATGCAGTCCATTGCGTATTTTATGCATCAAAAATGCATGGAAAGTTGGTTATATGGTTCTAAATGGCAATGTTTGTTCCAGTGCGTTCCAGTTCCACCAAAAAAGTAGAACATGCTGCATTTTACCTGCACTGGACTGTACTGGAACGCAGCAAAATGCATCATAAACGCACTGGAATGCACAGGAACGCACCTAAATGCACTAAAAACGCACTGGAACACACTTGTCCTTATCTATGGTTAATAAAAAAAGAGGGGTGAAAAAAAAAGCACTGGACTGCATCAAAAACTTACCAAAAATGCACTGGAACGCATCAAAAACGCGCATGCAAAAAAGCACCTGGAACGCATCCGGATTGCGTTTCTATGGTGTGAACTGGCCCTAGTTCACACCATAGAAACGCAGTCTGGATGCATTCCAGGTGCTTTTCTGCATGCGCGTTTTTGACACGTTCCAGTGCATTTTTGATGCGTTTTTGATGCAGTCCAGTGTTTTTTTTCCCCTCTTTTCACTTAGGACAAGTGTGTTGCAGTGCGTCTTTGGTGCATTTAGGTGCATTCCGGTGCATTCCAGTGCGTTTTTAGTACGTTCTGTAGCGTTTTTGATGTGTTTTACTGTGGTCCAGTACAGTTCTGCACCTAAAAAATGCAGCATGACCAATTTTTTTTTTCCTTTCTGAAACGCACTGGAACGGACTGCAGTGGTGTGAGCTATGCCATTGGCATTAATGTGATCAACTTTCTTTGCGTTTTTCATGCATCAAAAAAACGCACTGCACTGCATCCGGTGTGAACTGGCCCTAAATATCATACCTGGGGGGTGTCTATAGTATGCCTGTAAAGTAGCGCATGTTTTCCATGTTTATAACAGTTCGAGAGCAAAATGACATTTCTAAAGTAAAATAATATTCATTTAAAAGTACTCGTGGCTGTAATGAATTGCTGGTTCCCGTCAATACAGATAAAAGTCATTGAAAGTCTTTGAAAAAAAAAATGCGTGGGGGTCCCCCAAATTCCATTGCCAGGCCCTTCAGGTCTGGTATGGATATTAAGGGGAACTCCGGGCCAAATAAAAAAAAAGGCATGGGGGTTCCCCACAAAATCCATACCAGGCCCTTCAGGTCTGGTCTGGATTTTAAGGCGACCCCCGCGCCAATCTTAAAAAAAAAATGGTGTGGGGGTCCCCCTAAAAATCCACAGCAGACCCTTATCCGAGCACGCAACCTGGCAGGCCACAGGAAAAGAGGGGGGGACGAGAGAGCGCCCCCCTCCCTCCTGAACTGTACCAGGCCACATGCCCTCAACATGGGGAGGAAGCTTTGGGGGTCTGTGACCCCAAAGCACCATGTCCCCATGTTGATGGGGACAAGGGCCTCATCCCCACAACCCTTGCCGGTGGTTGTGGGGGTCTGTGGGCGGGGGGCTTATCGGAATCTGGAAAACCCCTTTAATAAAGGGGACCCCCAGATCCCGCCCCCCCGTGTGAAATGGTAATGGGGTACAAATGTACCCCTACCATTTCACAAAAAAAGTGTCAAAAATTTTTAAAATTACAATAGCCGGTTTTTGACAATTCCTTTATTAATGTCTTCTATTTTCGTCCATCTTCTTCTTCCACCTTCTTCTTCCAGCTTCTTCTTTTCTCCATTCGGGTTTCTTCCTCCATCTTCTTCTTCATCTTCCTCTTCATCTTCATCTTCATCTTCCTTCTTCCTTCGGTGTTCTCGTCCACATCTTGCTCCGGCTTCTTGTCCCTTCTTCTTTCTCCGGCCGCTCCGTTTGAATTCAAGGTTCCCGCTGTGTGACGCTTCAGTTCTTCAGTTCCCCTCTGGGTCCGCAGCCACCCGGTGACCCCGCCCCCTCTGACGCACATGGATTTCACGGGGACTTTCCCCGTGGTGTCAGTAGGGAGCGGAGCCACCGGGTGGCAGCGGACCCAGAGCAGAACTGAAGAACTGAAGCGTCACACAGCGGGAACCTCGAAATCAAATGGAGCGGCCGAAGAAAGAAGAAGGGGAACAAGAAGCTGGAGCAAGATGCGGACGAGAACACCGAAGGAAGAAGGAAGAAGAAGATGAAGATGAAGAGGAAGATGAAGTAGAAGATGGAGGAAGAAACCCGAATGGAGAAAAGAAGAAGATGGAAGAAGAAGATGGAAGAAGATGTCATTTTTTACATTTTTTTACACTTTCTTTGTGAAATGGTAGGGGTACATTTGTACCCCATTACCATTTCACACGAGGGGGGCGGGATTTGGGGGTCCCCTTTGTTATGCCCCCCGCCCCCAGACCCCCACAACCACCGGGCAAGGGTTGTGGGGATGAGGCCCTTGTCCCAATCAACATGGGGACATCCTCCCCATGTTGAGGGCATGTGGCCTGGTACGGTTCAGGAGGGAGGGGGGGCGCTCTCTCGTCCCCCCCTCTTTTCCTGCGACCTGCCAGGTTGCGTGCTCGGATAAGGGTCTGGTGTGGATTTTTAGGGGGACCCTCACGCTATTTTTTTTTTAAGTTTGGCGCGGGGGTTCCCCTTAAAATCCATGCCAGACCTGAAGGGCCTGGTATAGATTTTGAGGGGGACCCGCACGTCATTTTTTTTTTAATTGGTGCGGAGTTCCCCTTAATATCTATGCCAGACCTGAAGGGCCTGGTAATGGAATTTGGGGGAACCCCACGCATTTAATTTTTTTATCAAAGACTTTCAATTAGAGTTGAGCGGACACCTGGATGTTCGGGTTCGACGGGTTCGGCCGAACTTCGGAAAAAAGTTCGGGTTCGGGACCGAACTTTAACCCGAACCCGGACCCGAACCCGAACCCCATTGAAGTCAATGGGGACCCGGACTTCTAAGGACTAAAAAGGCTCTAAAAAGGTAATGGAAAGGGCTAGAATGGCAGCAAAATGTTGTTAAGAGCATGGCAAGTGCTCTGCAAACAAATGTGGATAGGGAAATAACTTAAAATAACATAAAAAAAATAAAAATAAAAAATAATAATCTTGACCTAGGAGGACGAGGTCCATATGGAGTAGGAGGTTGAGGTGGCGGTGGATGTGGCTGTGTAGGTGGAAGCGGCGGTGGAGGAGGATGAGGTAGCCAACACTGATTCAAAAATACAACAAAGGCTGGGTAAGGCCGGTGATGTGTCGAATTCTGTCCCCCGTCAAATAGTGTCCACCCTGTACTGCGCTTGCTCAGTATGTAGGACAAGGGGATTTCGAAAATCTCCCAAGACGAACGGCGCCTGCGTGGTGAGTTCAGGTGAAGGCCACACCATCCGTGGTTCAAGCCGAGCCAAGTGCCCGAAGCATGGCGATCGAACCGAGCCCGTGAGGGGCCCTGTTACTATGTGCTACCGTATGTCCACTTGGATGGTGGGGCTTGAACCTGCACTCACCGTTCATCTTCGGAGATTTTGTGAATCTCCTTGTCCTCTGTACTGCGCAAGCGCTGCGCCTTCGCAGTATGGGCCGGACACAATCTGATGGCCGGACAGTTTTTGTCACAACACCGGTATACATGTCTATTCTGCACAAGGTACGGACAAGTCCTGTGGGGTCCATGCCTGGTTCATTTTAATGAACGTGAGCTTGTCCACATTGGTTCTGGACAGGCGGCTGCGCTTGTCTGTGATAACGCCCCCTGCCGTGCTAAATACACGTTCAGATAATACACTGGCTGCAGGGCAGGCCAGCACCTCCAAAGCATAAAGGGCAAGCTCAGGCCATGTGCCCAATTTGGAGACCCAGAAGTTAAAGGGGGCAGACCCATCATCCAGTACGTGTAGGCCTGTGGACACATACTGCTCAACCATGTTGGTGAAATGCTGCCTCCTGCTAAGACGTTTCATCTCAGCTGGTGGTGCTGGTTGTTGTGGCGTGCTGACAAAGCTTTTCCACATTTCAGCATTGCTAACCCTGCCTTCTGAGGTGCTGCCGGTGCCCCGGCTGCGTTGGCGACCTCTTCCTCCTCCTCTGCCTTCGCCTTGTGCTTCCACCGTACGCCCGCTGTCAGGTGGGAATGCCACCAGCAGCGCGTCTACCAGCGTGCGCTTGTACTCGCGCATCTTATGATCCCGCTCCAGTGAGGGAATTAAGGACGGTACGTTGTCCTTGTAACGGGGATCCAGCAGGGTGGCCACCCAGTAATCAGCACCAGTTAAAATGTGGGCAACTCGGCGGTCATTGCGGAAACACTGCAGCATGTAATCGCTCATGTGTGCCAGGCTGCCCAGAGGCAAAGGAAAGCTGTCCTCTGTGGGAGGTGTATCGTCTGTGTCCTCTGTATCCCCCCAGCCACGCACCAGTGATGGCCACGAGCTGGTCTGGGTGCCACCCTGCTGTGAAAATGGCTCCTCCTCCTCCTCCTCCTCCATCTCCTCCTCCACCTCGTCATCCTCCAGAACTGTGCCCTTTCTGCCGGACAATTGTGTACCTGGCGTTTGTTGGTGCAGGAACCCACCCTCGTAGCCACTTGTGAAAGACTGCCCTGAAAGCCTTTGAAATGATCCCGCTTCCTCCTCCTCCTCCTCATCCTCCTGTGCCACATCCTCTTCCATCATCGCCCGAAGCGTTTTTTCAAGGAGGCATAGAACTGGGATAGTAACGCTAAGAACGGCGTCATTGGCACTGGACATGTTGGTGGAGTACTCGAAACAGCGCAACAAGGCACACAGGTCTCGCATGGAGGCCCAGTTATTGGTGGTGAAGTGGTGCTGTTCCGCAGAGCGACTCACGCGTGATTGCTGCAGCTGAAACTCCACTATCGCCTGCTGCTGCTCGCACAGTCTGGCCAGCATGTGCAAGGTGGAGTTCCACCTTGTGGGCACGTCACATATGAGGCGGTGAGCGGGAAGGCCGAAGTTACGCTGCAGCGCTGACAGGCGAGCAGCAGCAGGGTGAGAACGCCGAAAGTGCGCACACACAGCCCGCACTTTCTGCAGCAGCTCTGGCATATTGGGGTAATTTTTAAGGAACCTCTGGACCACCAAGTTCAGCACATGCGCCAGGCAAGGGATGTGCGTCAAACCGGCTAGGCTCAGAGCTGCTACGAGATTTCGCCCATTATCGCACACCACCAGGCCGGGCTTGAGGCTCACTGACAGCAACCACTCATTGGTCTGTTGTTCCATGTTCCTCCACAACTCCTGCGCGGTGTGGGGTTTTTCCCCCAAACAGGAACGTTTTAAAACTGCCTGCTGTCGTTTACCCTTGTCTGTGCTGAAGTTGGTGGTGAAGGTGTTACGCTGACCGGATGAGGAGGCGGTAGAGGATGAGGAAGCGGAGTAGGAGGAGTTAGCAACAGGAGGCAAACTGAAGCGCCCTGCAATCCTCGGTGGTGGAAGGACATGCGCCAAACTGCTATCTGCCTCAGGCCCAGCCACCACTGCATTTGCCCAGTGTGCTGTTAGGGAGATATAACGTCCCTGACCGTGCTTACTGGTCCATGCATCCGTAGTTAGGTGGACCTTGCCACAGATGGCGTTGCGCAGTGCACACCTGATTTTGTCCCCCACTTGGTTGTGCAGGGAAGGGATGGCTCACCTGGAAAAATAGTGGCGGCTGGGCACGACGTACTGTGGGACAGCCAATGCCATCAGGCTTTTAAAACTCTGCGTCTCCACCAGACGGAATGACAGCATTTCAAAGGCCAGGAGTTTTGAAATGCTGGCATTCAGGGCCAGGGATCGCGGGTGGCTAGGGGGGTCCTCTTCCGCTCCAATGTTTGGGAGATAGAGAGCTGAACGCTTCCATGGGACATTGTGGAGATGGTTGGTGACCCAGGTGATAGTGTTGCTGGCAGATCCTCTGTTTGTGGGGTGGCAGGTGCCACTGTCACTACAGAGGTGGATGAAGAGGCCGAGACTGCAGCAGAAGAGGAAGCAGGAGGAGCCAGAGACCTTTCTTGGTTTTTGAGGTGTCTACTCCACTGCAGCTCGTGCTTTGCACTTAGATGCCTGGTCATGCAGGTTGTGCTCAGGTTGAGAACGTTTATGCCTCGCTTCAGGCTCTGATTGCACAGCGTGCAAACCACTCGTGTCTTGTCATCAGCACATTGTGTGAAGAACTGCCACGCTGGGGAACTCCTTGGACCTGGCTTTGGTGTGCTCGGTCCCTTGCTGCGTTGGGCAGTAGCAGACATACTGTCTAGCTGACAGACGCTCCGCTTTTGCACCCTGCTCCCTCTTCTGCTGTGCTGGTGGCTCTGTGCGACCACCGCCTCTTCCTCCAAACAACACTGGTCACCTGCATAACGTTGATTCCATGTGGGGTCGAGGACCTCATCGTCCTCCACATCATCTTCCACCCAGTCTTCACCCCTGCCCTCCTTGTCTGTCTGCACAATTGCAAAAGCAGCAGCAGTTGGCACCTGTGTTTCGTCATCATCCGAGACGTACTGCGATGGTCCTCCCATGTACTCATCATGAAACATAAGTGGTTGGGCATCGGTGCACTCAATCTCTTCCACTTCTGGGGCAGGGCTAGGTGGATGGCCCTGGGAAACCCTGCTAACAGAGTCATCGAAAAGCAGAAGAGACTGCTGCATGATTTGGGGCTCAGACTGCTTGGCTGATTTGCAAGGGGGTGAGGTGAAAGACTGATGGACATGGGTTTCAGGTGCCAACTCTGTTCTTTCATCAGAAGAGTGGGTGGGAGACAATGTGAAGGAACCCGAGGCACTGTCAGCAACCCAATCTACTATCGCCTGTACTTGTCCTGGCCTAAACATTCGTACAGCCTCATTAGGCGCGACAAAATACCGCCGCAGGCTCGGTCGCCTACTCGCACCTGAGGAAGGTGTTTCACTTGTGCGTGTATCTGGCACAGATACACCACGTCCTCTCCCTGCAACAGGAGCTCCACCAGCAGCACCACGACCGGGGCCACCACGTCCCTTTGACCTTCTCCTCATATTTTCAAAATTTAGGATCTTGCCCTAAATGGGTGTTTTTGGAAGCGCAGAACACAACCAAAGTACGTAACCGCTGAATCGCACAGCTACAGAACTGCAGAAAATGCTATTAAAAAAAAATGTTTTTTTTTTAGTATAGCACAGTAGGAGAAAACTATATAGAAATTGTTTATTTCACACACCTCAAAATATGTATAACACACTGCAAACTTTTTTTTGTGCCCCTAAACGGCGTTTTTTGGAAGAGCAGAACACACCCACAGTACGTAACCGCTGAATCGCACAGCTACAGAACTGCAGAAAATGTATTAAAAAAAAATGTTGTTTTTTTAGTATAGCAACGTAGGAGAAAACTATAAAGAAATTGTTTATTTCACACACCTCAAAATATGTATAACACACTGCAAACTTTTTTTTGTGCCACTTAACGGCGTTTTTTGGAAGAGCAGAACACACCCACAGTACGTAACCGCTGAATCGCACAGCTACAGAACTGCAGAAAATGCTATTCAAAAAAAATGTTGTTTTTTTAGTATAGCAACGTAGGAGAAAACTATAAAGAAATTGTTTATTTCACACACCTCAAAATATGTATAACACACTGCAAACTTTTTTTTGTGCCACTAAACGGCGTTTTTTGCAAGCGTACATTAAAGTGCAAATTTTTTATTTTTTTGCCCTAAACGGGTCTTTTTTTGCACGAGCAAAATAAAATGCTTTTTTTTTTTTTTTTTTTTTGCCCTATGGGTCTTTTGGAAAAGAGCACCATAAAGTGCAAATTTTTTTCCCCCTAAAAGTTAGATTTTCTCTGACACTGGGCTCATGGCAGTATAAAAAGATTGCACTGCAACACAAATAGGTAAACCTATGCAGATCGCTGATTTTAATCTCTGAATCTGGACTCCTATATAATATTCTCTCTCCCTGAAAGCACCAACACAGGAACCTGGCCCTACACTACACTATCTCTCTATCTTTTCCCTCAGATTGTAGAATCAGGACTACCTCATCTATCTTTCTATCTCTCCCTAAAAGCAGCAGCAGCAGACTAGATCCTCTCCCTATCTATTCTGTAGCAGAGTGACATGTGTGCTGTGTGCCTCTAGCTTATATAGAAGCTGGGTCACATGTTGCACTGACCAATCACAGCCATGCCATTAGTAGTCATGGCTATGATGGCCTCTAAGGGCACACCAGCTAATCAAAAGGTGATTGGCTGGCCCCTGAAGCATTTCTAAATGCGTTATTAGATTGCCGAACCCGAACCCGAACCCGGACTTTTGGGCAAAGTCCGGGTTCGGGTTCGGGAAAAAGCTAAAGTTCGGTACGGACCCGAACTTTACAGTTCGGGTTCGCTCAACACTACTTTCAATGACTTTTCTCTATATTGCCGGGAGCCGACAATTCATTATAGCCGCGGATGCTTTTAAATGCTTTTTTTTTTCCTTTAGAAATGTAATTTTGCTGGCGCACTGGCAAGTTCAGAGCTGCGCCTGTTCAACTTATGCAAATTGATTTACGTGACTTGACATTTACTAAGATTTTGCCGGCGCAGTGAACTGGCGCATTTGAAGAAGTAAAATTCCTGCGCTGAGCTAAAAAAAAAAACTTGCAGTTCTAAACGTACTTGGCGGCGCAGCGGGCTGGTTCTGAAAAAGTTACTTTCTCACTCTATTTTGGGCATATTTGTTACTTGGGCAGGTGTCACTACACTTCCTCACATCACCCCACGTCACCCCCATTATATTGGCACTTCCAGCTTCTTTATATTTAGATTTTAAGATGCCGTGCGGCAGGTCCATAGTGGCGCACTGAGCGCCTCCTCCTGTACGCCGAGAACACTATAGTAAATGGGAAATAGCGCTGCGCTACTGGCGCTAATGTTTTGTAAATACCAAAACAGCCGTTGCGCACACAGATGCGCTGATACTCATGCGCGCAAACGTTTTGTAAATCAGCCCCTGTGTGTCTCCCAGGTTATCATAGTACACTTTGTAGTAGTGCCAAGTGTATTTGTCTTTAGTAAATAGGCACAATTGTCACACTTAAAAACCTGACCTTTCCCATTTTATATAACTGCTATTGAGCATAGAAAGAACAAGCCACAGGCGGCTATACTTGAACATGCAGACCCACTCGGAATCCGTCGGCCACAGGGCACTGTTGTCTCTTGACGCCAATAAGGCATTCGACAGTGTTGGCTGGCGGTATCTCTGGGCTGTACTGGCCAAGTTCGGGTTCGGACCCCGGTTCCTAGGGTGGGTGAGGCTGCTGTGCGGCTCGCCGCAGGCGGCCATACGAATGTCTGACAGGATGTCTCACGCCTTTGCGTTGGGCAGGGGGACCAGGCAGGGCTGCCCCCTGTCCCCCCTGCTCTTCGCTCTGGCCATTGAGCCCCTGGCGGCTCTGGTGAGAGACTGCCGGTCGGTCAGAGGCTTCCGCTATGGCAATATACATGAGAAAATTATGCTATACGCCGATGACATGCTCCTCTTTTTGGAAGATGTGGATGATTCACTGGCTCAGGTCATGGCCCTTATCACAGAGTTTGGCCATTTCTCGGGCCTTACAATTAACTGGTCCAAGTCGGCTCTGATGTTCCTGGATGGGGCCCCCACGCTAGGCGAGGGGCCCTCCTGCCCGGTCCCCATAGTATCCTCATTTAAGTACTTGGGCGTATTCATCTCCCTGGTGATCACAGAATTCTGTCAGCTGAATATATACCCCTTATTGACTAGATTCAGGGATAAAATACAGATATGGAATAGACTGCGGATGTCCCTGGCCGGCAAGATGAACCTTATTAAAATGATACTAATGCCCCAGCTGCTGTACCTGCTACACAATGCTCCTGTTGTTATCACGCTTAAAATCTTCATGGTCGTCAACTCCCTCTTTAGACAATTATTGTGGCACTACAAACCCCCCCGGATCAAATTGGAACAACTACAGCGACCGAAGGAGGGGGGGGCCTTGCCCTCCCCAACCCTTGGATATACTATCTGGCAGCGCAACTACAGCACCTGATAGGTACCATGGTACCGGCTCCTGTGGGCTCCTCGGCTAGGCTGATGCTGCTTGGCTCGGGGGCCGACACGGTGCCGGAGGGGCTGGAGGCTCAGCGGTTTCAGAAATCAATTAAAAAGATGCCCACTTATTCGCTCCTTCAGAAGGTGTGGAATAAGGCCAAACAACTCCAGAATGTCACGGGGTTCACTAGGTACAGCCCGCTATGGGGGAACGGCAATTACACTGAACTGGCCAAACTTTAGCAGGGCCCTAAATGGAGATCACTAGGTATAACCCACCTGAGACAAGTGTTTCATAATGGGGCCTTACTTCCTTTTCATGTACTTCAATCGAGATTTGCGCTCCTGTCCAATATGCTGTTTTACTACCTGCAGCTGCGCCATGCTGTCAGGGCTCAGGGGGATGCAGTGGAGTGGGTTCAGTCCCCCACCCCTGTCTTTCACATGCTGCAGGACGCTTGTGAGACCAGGGGTGTCATCTCTCAGTGCTATAACATGCTGCTGTCCTTGTTTTTGGCGGGACACCCCATGAAAGCGGTGAGCCAATGGGAGGCGGATGTTGGTCCTCTAGAGGGGGAGCTCTGGGAAGAGGCAATGCAGGCGGTAAACGTTTGCTCGCTTAATGTGGCACAAAAGGTATCCCGACCGGTAAAGCTATTCAAGATGGGAAGACTGCCCGATCCGCTATGTGGTAGATGTAGGGCGGTGCCTGGAGATCTGATTCACCTCCTCTGGCGTTGCCCCAAACTCCATAGATATTGGACGGAGGTACTGGCTACGCTTAATTTGGTGTTCCAGACCAACGTTCCTTCTGACCCCTTATGTTGCTTGTTAGGAATACTGGAGGGGGAGATCCCGGAGGAGGTGACTTGAATGGCAATTACTAGGGCATTGTTCCAGGCGAAAAAAACTATTCTACTACTGTGGAAGTCTGCGGAGCCGTCTACGGTCCAGCTGTGGATACAGCAGATGGGAAAAACGCTTTTGATGGAGAAATACATATACCAGCACAGGGGCAACGCGGGAAAGTTTGATAGGCTCTGGGATGCATGGCTTGCTGTACCGGGTTTAAGTCCCATGGAATTGGTGAGGATGAGGCTGCTGGGAGGTGTGTAGCATGCTTCCACCGGCAACAGGTGGGCGGGTGGGAGAGGGGATAGACCGATGGGATATGTACAGTTCACCCTAGGCTATTTGAAACTCTGAGCGGATTGTTTAATATATGTGATTTTAGATGTGACCAAGGAATGTCAAAAACCTATATTGCGACTTGTAAAAGATATAATATGCTGCATATTTTTGTACCTCGTATTTTTTGTAAGCAAAAAAACCCGTTTGATTTAAAAAAAAAAATACAATCTTGACATTTTGGCCTCCAAATTTTGGAGATTTTTTTTTTTTTTTTGGGTTTGCAGAAACATGCATTGGTAAAAAAAAAACATATAAAAAAAATGCAGAGAAAGTAATGAAACTGGTGGAGAGACAACATGCCCTCTGTGAGCACCTGCTCTATACAGCCATTCACATGGCGGGGAAGGGGCAGTTGACAGAGGCCACTCATCTCTGCCATCTGACCCATCCTTCTCCTCCTTCTCCTCCTCCTCCTATCTTCCATCATGGGGGATCAATGGACATGTTTTGGGGGTGCAAACCCTTCCTCTCACCTACTTAGGAGCGAGGAAAAGGTTGCACCCCCAAAACAGGGACATAGATATCCTGTGACTGAAGATAGCACATGTTGACACACTGTGTGCATCTTTAAATTTTGGCTTGTGTTAAAGCAAGTGACAATTTTTGCTTACATAAGAAACCAAAAAAACAGGGGGGGGGGTGTGGTTCAGACTATTCGCCCCATAATATCAATGATGTTTTTATATTTTTGCTCAATCACATTCATCCTTTTCCTCATAATGTCCATTTTATTACTACATTCCATTATTTCTTGAATTACTATTTGGGCACTAGCACTTGAGAATGGAGTAGTAGGAGTTTCTGACACACCACCATGTTCATCCCCTAAAAATAAAAAGGTATTAGACATATGCAGGCCTACATCTCTTTTTACCTGAAGCTGTGGTGACAGACACTGACCTGTTGTGGTGACAAGCTCCACCTCTCCTTCCTCCACCTCTCCTTCCTCCACCTCTGCTTCCTCCACCTCTGCTTCCTCCACCTCTGCTTCCTCAACATGCTGATTTTGGGGGTTCCTTTGGATCTTGGGGATCTTTCTGATCTTGGGTTTCTTTATGTGGTCTGTGCTTCCTAGGCTCCTCAGATTGGTGTCCTCCCAGTCTCCTCTCGCCTATGAGAATGAAACAAACAAAAGGTATCCTTTAGCACACAGAGATTTGAGGGCATAAATTGAAAACTTTGCTTGTAAGTGGGGTCAAATTGTATGTTTTGCCAGAGTTCCAAGATGAACAGATGAGATTTTGGAAATTCAACAAAGCAAGAATACTTTCATTCTTGGTCCTCAAAAATAAAGAGGAGACACCCCGAGGTATGCACTGGAGCACCTGTGTGTGACACCCTAAAAAGGTTTTTCTGGTGGCCCACACTATAGTACTCCTGAGTCAAGATGTGTAACCAGCTGCTTGAGTGTCCTCTCCTTTACACGGAATCTAGTTTAGCATTTAACATTCTACTTACTTACAACACATCATCTAGACAACAATGTATATAAACGTTGTTTAACGCCAAATAGGCATGACCACATGTGGTTTACGTGTATCTGTGCAAAACATGTGATTTTTTAGACGATCGCTGTTTACTACGAAACATTACCAAAAATGTGGCCACTCAACTTAACATGAAAGTTGCCATTCTACAATTTGAAACCAGTCAATCCAAGCACATGGAGCAAAACATGCAAGTATACATATTCCAATTTGAAAAAGACAGTAAAAATAAAAGCTTACTTTTTTCCAGGATTTTTTTAAGCTTCCTATACTGCTCCGGCTCCCTCAGCTTCAGGTCAGACCACCTTTTACGGAGCTGCTCCTTGGATCTCCTCACCCCAAATTTAGTATAGAGACTCCTCGCCACTTTGTCCATGATTTTAGACTTCCTGAGATTAGGGGTGTCGTATGGCCCAGGCTTCCCATCGTAATCTTTCCTCCACCATCTCCGCTATCTCAGCAAATGACATATTAGTCGCCTTGTATCTTTTATTCCTGGATCGGGATGTTCCCGCCTCCGGGTTTTTCTCGTCGGTACTTATTAATAAAGCACACACCTGTGTCACCGCCATGTCATTGTCTCCCACTGTGCGCCGAACGAGAAGGGGAGTGGAAATTAAGAAAAAGACCGTCATGGGCAGGTGACACGGCCGGAGTTTCACGCATGCGCAGGGTATATAAATGGTAAACGAGGTTGTGGTTGCGCGGAGTAAGGACGACCGGAAGTGCCGAACGAATCCTACTAAGGTAAGAAAGTAACTTGGGGCATCAGTGGCCTATACTGGTTCATGATTGTAAAGGACTATATTGGGCTAAGATTAGGACAATTGAAGCTGGCCTACTGGTTTTGTATTGTGTTTTATCTTGTAGAAAGAACTATGCATAAATTGCGTGAGCCTAACATAATGCTAGTATTCATAAAAAAATAGGAAATGCGCAACCTCTGGAAGCTAAAAAATAATTCCTACCACAATAGTAATGTACGAAGGGCAACAATTGTAAAATTAGCGCAATATATGAAGACTTGGATCCCAGAGGCAGACTGTAGTATGATGAATAGCAAAATAAACAACATGAGGAATGCGTACAAAAAACGCTATAAAGAAGTCCGTGCTTCTATGAGATCAGGAGCAGCAGCAGACAAAGTAGTTCAGCCCAAGCTGTGGTACTACAAGCATCTGCAATTTCTGGATGACCAGATTGAGGCCAGGGAATCACTTTCTACCCTTCCCTCAACCCTTCCTTCCACCATTCCCTCCAGCGTTCCTTCCACCATTCCCTCCAGCGTTCCTTCCACCCTTCCCTCCAGCGTTCCTTCCACCCTTCCCTCCACCCCTGCAGAGGGGGAGGAGGAGCCACCTGAGCTTGAAGAGCCGGATCTGCGCATCTTCAGCCAGGTATATTATTTACAAAGATATTTATTGTCCTCAAATGATTTTTGAGAACTAGATGTTATTATTCACAATTTAATTTTTTTTATTGTAAAAATAGAAAAAAAATTAAAAAAATTGGTTTAAAATTGGCCAAAAACACAAAAAAAAAAGAAAAAATGGCCAGAAATGATTGGTACAGTATCTAAAAAAGCTGGGGTCACAATGAGAGTCTTTTAGATTTATTAAGATTCAAATTGCAACAGTCATGAGATGAAAATTGTGTGTGATTGATTCAACAAACAATTAAACTATGTCCCTTTTTTATACACAGGATGAGCTCAGCCAGGAGGAAGAGGTTCCGGGATGTGGCAGGCAGGAGGAGGCAGGGTTGAGTGGCAGCCAGGAGGAGGCCGGCACAAGTGGCACTCAACAGGTCCCCAGGCCTAGTGGCAGCACACAGTCCCAAGTGGCTCCCCTCCACGTCAGACCCTCAAAAAATCGGCGGATGACAAATGTGGAGGAGGAGTCACTTAAGATGATAAGGGACGCTGCTGCCATAATGAGGGCCCCCCTCAACCCTGTTGAGGGCTTTAGTACATACCTTGCAGAGAAAGTAATGAAACTGGTGGAGAGACAACATGCCCTCTGTGAGCACCTGCTCTATACAGCCATTCACATGGCGGGGAAGGGGCAGTTGACAGAGGCCACTCATCTCTGCCATCTGACCCATCCTTCTCCTCCTTCTCCTCCTCCTCCTGCCACATTAACACTGACAGAGCCACAGCCTGGAAGGGTGTGTAGACGGGGCCGTGGAACAAACGCTGGAGGGAAGCGTGGAGGGAACACTGCAGGGAGCAGTGCAAGGAAGGCTACAAAGAAGTCCAGAAGGGGATTCCCTGGCTTCAAGCTGCTCTGCCAGAAGTTGCAGTTTGTAGGAGTACCACAGCTTGGGATGATGTATGTGTTCGGCTGCTGCTCCTGATTTCCTTATGTTGTTTATTTTATTGTTCATCAAAGTAATGTCTGCCTTTGGGGTCCAAAGTCTTCATAAATTCAAATAATTTAACAATTGTTGCCCTTCCTGTTTATTTAATTTTTGCCAGAATAAATGGATTTTTGATTTATGAAAAATATTTGCCTATGTTTTTTTTATTGGGAGTAGCAATAAGATTTCATAAATACAATGTGTAATTAACAAGGGACACCAACCTCCTTGAGGGTAAAAATAAATAAATAATATGTTGTTGTGAGAACTTGACACCCAAAAAAATTTGCCCACAAGAACCAAAACCCCCCCCCCAAAAAAAATGGTATATCTTGATTCTAAATTAAAATTAAAATTAGGGAGATCTGGCTTTAAAAAAAGATAAAATTATTCGAGAGATGACAAGAAACAATAAAGACATACGTTTGTCAGAACTTGGGATAAAGATCTGCAGCAAAAAAAACATTTTAAAGACCATTATAAAGAAGAAAATAATGCGCTGCATTAAAAGAGGCAATAATTTGCAGAATGTCGAATGTGCTCTCTCCATTAGGAACGCTAGTTTTACCAGAATGAGCGCTGCCATCTCATAATTCAGTCTGAGCATGCATGGGTTTTTTAACCAATGGACTTGCCCATAGATGATCGGAATTTGCTATCGGTTTTTTATCCATCGGAAAAATTTAAAACATGTTCTATTTTTTCACACCGATGGAAAAAAGACAGATGGGGCCCATACACGATCGATTTGTCCGATGAAAAAGTCCATCGGACTGTTTTCATCGGTAAAACCGATTGTGTGTACAGGGCTTAAGTGAAACTCTGCTGCAGCCTGCCTGTCACAGTATAGAGAACAGCAGTAACGGATCTAGCTAAACTAAATACAGTGTATAAATATATATACAACACATAGGATGCATATATATCCTCTACACACTGTAACAGCAGCTAACTGACTCGCTTGCCTGCTCTATCTAACTCAATATAAATGACACTGTCTCTCTCTCTGTAACTCTCTCTTTCACAAACGCCAACACACTACACAAGGCCGAATTCCAGGTGGCCTTATATAGTGTGGGGCGTGTACCTACTCCTCTGAGCCATGATTGTCCAAAGCCGTTATTACCGTGCTGTGATTGGCCAAAGCATGCGGGTCATAGTCCATGCTTGGCCAATCATCAGCCAGCAATGCACTGCGATGCCGCAGTGAAATATGGGCCGTGACGCGCCACTCGAATTTGGCGCGAACGGCCCATAATGTTCGATCTTCGTCAAACGATCGAACAGCCGATGTTAGAGTCGAACATGGGTTCGACTCGAACACGAAGCTCATCCCTACTCATGACCTCTCAGCAGCCTCCACTGACAAGGATTATGGTATAATTCAGGGTGTCCCAGGTCCTTGCAGCACGTATGCCAGTAGCACACCACCAGCTGTAGACTACAGCAGGCAAATTTCTTTGCCCTATCTGCTGCAGCGAAAAAAAAAAAAAAGTCACTGTCATACGTCCAAATTCAAGCTTGTCAAAGCTACTGGCTTTACAACTCCTGTCTTTCTGCCTGGTGGATTCTGCCCCCTTCCGTGAACTGCAGAATGTGCTGTTATACAATGGCAGGTTCCCAGTCACTATTTCCTTTCACGTAAGGCTATTCAAGCGCTCTACCATCACGTGGAAGACAATATTGTGACCAGGGCTTTTTTTCTGCCGGAACGCGGCAGAATGGCGTTCCACCACCTCTGGCAGCCCTGTCCTCTCCCCAGTCACAGAAGGTGCTAGAGGAGGTTTTTTTACTACTTTCTCCCCCCACCGGCTTCTGTGTCCTATTGCCAGGACTTCGCGACCACTGTATTTTTTTTTTTACGGAGCTTCTGGAGTTCTGGCTCCTGTCAAGCCATGCCCCGCGGCTCCCGTCCTGCCCTGCCATGCTCCACGGCTCCTGTCCCACCATTCCCAGCGGCTCCCATCCCGCCATGCCCCGTGGCTCCCGCCCCACGGCTCCCATCCCGCCATGCCCTGCGGCTCCCGTCCCGCCCTGCCCCGTGGCTCCTGTCCCGCTCTGCCGTGCCTCCCTGTAGCTGAGAGCCGAGTGAAATGTTCGGCCGGAAAAGAAAAACGGAGTGTCATCTGCAGGGGAAGTGACAGCTGTGGACTGCAGTGGGGGTGAATTTGTGAAGGGGGGGAGTTGTTAAAGCTGGAAAGAGGGAGATGTTGTGCTAAGTGAGAGCTGAGTAGTGGGGAGGGGGGCAGGTGATACAGTAGTTGTGGACTGGGAGTGTAAGCTGTAGATGTGGGGGCTGCAGAGCTGAGTTGTTGACAGGTGGTACAAAGGTGAGTTGTGGGGGGTGCTAAGATGACATGTAGACAGGGGTGCAGAATTGAGGAGGGACAGGGGAAAGAAGAGGTGTGTTGCGGATGGAGGGAATAGCAAATTGGGGGAAGAAGTGGTGAGTAGCGAATGGGGGAGAGAAGTGGTGAGCTGCAGACAGGAGAGAGAGAAGTGGTGAGCAGCGGACTGAGGGAAGAAGAGGTGAGCTTTGGACTGAGGGAAGAAAAGTTGAGCTATTAGGGGATAAAGAGGTGGACTAAGGAAAGAAGAGGTGAGCTACGGGGGGAAGAAGAGGTGAGCTGTGGACAGGAGGGAAGAAGAGGTGAGCTACGGGGGGGGAGAAGAGGTGAGCTGATGACAGGGTGAAAACAAGGTGAGCTGTGGACAGGGTGAAAAAGAGGTGAGCTGTGAACAGGGGGAAAGAAGAGGTGAGCTGCGGATGGGGGGAATAAGAACTGAGCTGCAGACGACGGCAAGAAGAGGTGAGCTGTGGAAGGGGGGCATAGGTCATCTGTGGACAAGGTTTGCAGAGGTGAGGTTTGAATGGGGGACACAGAGGTGAGCAATAGATGGTTACATTGGGGGAGATGTGCAAGTACTGTCCGCTGATTTTTTTTATTTTTCTTCTGTGCCGCACTATGTGCCTTTTGGGCCTATGTGGATTTGGCGCTGCTTTACTTCTCTCCCCGTGGAACGACAGGATTGGGGGTGGAGAGTTGACTGGGGAGGGTGAGTTCCTGCACCTATTTTCTGAGAAAAAAAGCCCTGGTTGTGACAATGTTGTGGCATTGTTGGGCAAGGTAGTCAGCCGCAAGGTCCACTTTACTGCTGATATGTGGTCCAGCAAACATGGTCAGGGACCATAAATTTTGTTCAGAGCACACTGGGTAACTCTGCTTGCAACTCGGAAGGATGTAGGACCCCTATTGTTGGGCCACCACGTGTCCATACAGCTAGTGGTGAGGATATGGGATTAGTCAACTCCACCCCTCCTCCTCCCCCTCCTCCTCCTCCTCTGCTGAATTGTCCCATGAACTACAAGTACTGTGATGGAGTTTATAAAATGATTATTTTAAATGAATGATTTTTCTCAAATATGGGTTTAGAAATTTAGTATAGGTTAAATGACTCTTGTATACAGCTGCACATATGTTTCACTGCCCACCCCTCAGGAATTTAGGGTAATTGGCATCCTCCTGAGAATGTGTTTGCAAGGAACAAGACACAGGGACACACGGGATATATTTGTACAATAAGAAGCTTAAGAGTATTATCAAGAGTATATTGTGTGTTTTGGTAAATCTTATTACAACAGTAGTATTTCCCCTTACATAAAATTACAAAATAGATATGAGGAACAGATGTTTCTTCCATCCCCCACTGCTTAATTCACTGCTTCAACTTACTCCATCCGGCCCAACCCACTGTGTAAAGCAATATGGCCCCCATGTCCTGAAAATGTGAAGAGACGTGGAAGAAATAGACTTGAGAGGAAGACGGCCATATATGGAATCAGCCAATCATATGTACATGTTTGTGATGACGATTGTCACATTGTCTATATAACCTGAGTTTTGAATAAAAGAGTTTCCTGTTGTGTTGTGCCACATATGGGGAAGAAGACACACCCTGGGTTTGCTCTCAGTTTGTAATTCTTGGAGCATGCCCTCATATCACCATAGATACGAACCAGCGGCAGAATAAGGGAATGGTTTGGTTTGGTATTGGGCCAGAACCAATCTATTACAGTACCCCAAGGCACTATTCAATGAGTCAGGCTGAAAGGTGCCATGCAGTGCTTCGGCTGGTCTGTCTAGGGCACAGGAGCCACAGCAGAGAAAAGATTCTGACAGCTCTGCAGGGGCAGGCCCAAAAGTGGTAAATGCAATGCCAGCTGGAGCCAGGAATGGTGGTGTGCGATAATGACACAAACCTCCTGTCTGCCCTTAGACAGGGAAAGTGCACATACATTTAACAAGTAAAAATGTGCAGTGCTCAGATGCCTTAATAATACTCATGTGTGGTCCATAATAGTCCAAAGGGCAAATATCAAGGAAGAAAGATTAGGTGAGTCTGTCAGGGCTGCCACCAGAGGAGACCAGAAGCAAATTCCAGTAGAGCTAGGAGAGAAACAAAGAGAGGGGCGCCTCTGAGAATATATCAAAAACACTTTATTGTGAACAACAATATCCACTCAAATGGAAGTAAAAGACATTGGGTGCATCACTGGGATGAGCAGGAGGAACCACAGGTAGCAGAAAGTCCTTTTCGCTGTTAGAAAGCAGCACATCAAATCCCAGGGACGTAGAGGGTAGTGGGTGGTCAGATCCTTGCAAAGTAACAGTGGCGTGGCACAGGATGATGACGTCACTATAGTGCAACGCGTTTCCGAGCGTGTGTGCTACGATGGTACAGTAGCCACGCTCCTTTGTCAAGCATGATAAACAGGGTAGAAGGATGATGTTATGTAGTTAAGGAAGAGGCGAGGACGGAGGTGGGTGGCGGGCAGACATACAATACAATACTATAATAGTACTGGCAGATGGTGGGGAGAATCAAACAATATATTAACAGTTGATAAGTACAAATCAGAGAAAAACTAAAAATTTATTAAAGTAACAGATTGATAAGCTGATGGTAAATAGTATTAACCCCCTTAGCGGTATTCCCGAGTCGGGCTCGGGGTGAGTTTTTCATGCTAAGAGCGGTAACCCAGAGCCAGACTCGGGCTGCATCGCAGTATCCAGGGGAAGTTACTTACCTTGTTCCCTGAATTCTGCGATGTCTCCCCGCAGTGTGTGTGAGCCGTGTCTCGCTCGATCCACACTGCCGAGTGCCGGGCTCCGTTCCCTGTAACGTTGCGGCGCACAGGGACGGAGTTCGGCGCCAAATTCAAAAAGTTAAAAAGACAGTATTGATACAGTATACTGTAATCTTACTGATTACAGTACTGTATCAAATAATAACACACCCCCTTTGTCCCTAGTGGTCTGTCCAGTGTCCTGCATGCAGTTTTATATTATAAAAACTGTCCTTTCTGCCTGCAAACTGGAGATTGTCCAAAGCAACCAAAAAGTGTCCCTTTATGTCAAAAGTGGTTTTAGACCAGCTAGAAAACAGCGATAATAAATTAGAATCACTTGCAGAATTGAGCGATAGCGATTTGTGGGGAAATTCGTCATCAAACACTAAATCTAATGACAGCGACAATTCTACAACTGAGCAAATTTCAGTGTTTTTGATTTGATTACATTAGTGAATAATTTTTATTATAATTACATTACTATTTGTTATAATTATTTATATTTATTTATTATATTATTGTAGCGGGGCGGAGGTCGGTCTCTTTGGGGGACACCGGGCTGAAAGCAACAGCTTCTTCCTGTGCGGATCTGCTGCAGTACAAGGCCTGAAGCTTGGGGCCTTGCGCAATTTCCGAAGAGCCTTCCACCCCGCTGCGGAGCCTGGGTGGCACCAGACTGGTCGAGTGAGGACATCAGTTGGATCGGGGACCCGATCGTTGCAGACGCTGTGTGTGGAGACACAGCAGGTGGAAGTCCCGGACTGGGATCGCGTCTGGAGTGGTGAGCGAGCACTTGCTCAATCAAATAGACTTTACCGTTTAAAGGCCTATAGACTGCCTTGGCTCACCGATAGTTTGCTTGTTGTTCCACTGGGGGACCGGTAGCAGGACAGAGTTGAAGTGTCCCCCCCCCAGTATAGTGTTCTTAGTGATTGCCAGTTTGTGGATTACAAATACTATTCATCAAGTGCACCACCGAAAGTTTGCATGCAAAGAAATCCCTATAGGAAGGACTGAGACTTATTCTAGGTCAGGCCTGTCCAGGGTGGGGAGATAGGATATTGTTTAGTGCGCCACAGGGCGTGTATACCATAATAGCTACGTGTGGTGTATTACCGCGCAGCGCCATTATTGTGTGCTATATTGATTGCTGCAGGGCTCTGCAAGCCAGTTGTGTGTATTATATTCTGCTTAAGCCTTTTTATAACCAAAGTAAAACTGTTATATTTAATCTTTAACATTTGTGTGTTGTCTTACTGTAAAGAGGGTGCCCTTACAATACCAATTGATTATGATAAAAATATAACCCCTAGACTAGCTGTGCCAGGGTGGGTCAAGCAGATTGCCGGGGGTTGGTGGTGCTGTACACAGGGCCCGAAAACAAAATCCAGCGGCTCTCTTAACTGGGGGTAGCGCTACATTATAATTTATGATTTTGTGTTTCAAACTTTATCATACCCGGGATGTCTACTAAACTCTTGTTTGGTCAGGTTTACGTAAGTAATTACTAAGAATTGCAGGCCTACAATACATAACACCAAATTTCCATGCAAAATAATTGTACCGCTTTTGGTACAAAATTCCAGACAGAATCATACCGCCAGGGAGGTTAAAAACTACAGAGCAGGGGGCGTGGCCTGGAGCTTGAAGGGAATGGCAGCAGACTAGCTGAGCTCTGCACCTCTGTGGCTCAAAAACCCTTCCAGCCTTGATAAAATCGGCGATGGGCAGACGAGACAACGTACCCACTAGCAAACGACAAAACAGGTCACAATCTATCCCTGGATCCTGCAGAAAACCAGAGATATTTGAGACACAAGCTCTGAGGAGAAGGGGACGTGCTGCTGCCAAGATGGCGCTGCTGGAGCATGAGGCTGCACACAGTGAGGACTCAATGATGGCTTCAGAGGACATGGTAAGAGACACAGACCACTCTGACCACCCACTGCGCTTCTCTGAGATGGCAAAATTTGCAGCAGACATTAAAAGTACATTCTCCTCAGCCATCACTGACCTAAGAGCAGATTTTATGGCAATATCAGACTGCTTGTCCCATACTGAGAGAGCAGAAGCCAAAAGAGACAGAGCTGTGGAGAAGCTGACATCCACAGTCTCATCCCATGCCACGCATTTAATTCTTATTAATAGACATTTAGAAGATTTAGATAACAGAGGACGCAGGGCGAACATTAGAGTGAGAGGAATACCGGAACATATAGAAGCTGCACAACTCAAACCAAGACTCCAAACAGTCTTTAATGACCTGCTCGATCGCCCTAAGGACACTGACATTGAATTTGTCCGGGCGCACAGGGCCCTTGCACCCCGTCCCTCAGATGCAGCTCCACCAAGGGATATAGTTTGCTGTTTACAAAATTTCCCACTAAAGGAGGAGATATTGAACAAGGCCAGGCGCAATGAAAGGATCCTTTTTGAAGCACATGCTGTGACCTTGTTCCAGGATCTATCTCACATAACACTGCAGAACAGACGAGCCATGCGGCCTATGATCACTGCATTGAAAGATAAAGGCATACCATATCGTTGGCGTTTTCCTTTTGCCATGAATGCCACATACATGGGAAAAAATACTACTTAAGAATGCCTGAAGACATCCCAGCTTTTTGTGAACATCTACAGCTTCCACTGATTGATTTGCCTAACTGGTACAAAGAATTCCGCATTCCATCACAGGGATCATCCCCACCAACTACTCCCCAAGCGTCACCTTTTAGGCCTTCATCATCCAAAAAAGCCAAGCCCGACAAATACCCGGGATCCAGCACAAGCAGATAAGCCTACACCTCCAAAGGCATGAGAATACAGGAAAATGCCTAACTTCCTTACCTTATACCTGTCTGTCTCGCTTATCTGGACCATGAGATTTGACTAGTTTCTGCAACCACCACATTGTCTGACCTGACATGCACAGACAGTTTATAGCATCACAAGACTGGCCACAACAAACATGAGAGCCTGTACTGACCTTTCATGGCAGCAATAACTATCCAACTTCAACATAATATAATCTTATTTCTTGAATACAGGAAGTTTCTTAGCAGAAAACTCCATAAATGCTTTGACTCCATATAAAATTTCTTGTTCAGGAGTGACATCTACTGGAGGAAACTGGGATGGCATTATTTAAGCCTTTTACAGGCAAAGAAACCTTACGGCATATCCAATCACAAAATATATGGCAAGGTTTGAAATATGCTATCGTGAAAGGTTTTGGCTGAACATAACTGCCTTTTTATTTTATTGGTTTGATTACAAGACATGATTATGTAGAGAGAATGATGGAAAAGATTTTTTCTTGTTTTTTCTTCTCTCTTTTTTCTCTCAATTCTCTTCAGCAACTAGAACAAACTGTCATCTTAAAGTATAACATTGCTTCTGCTTAAGATCTTTGATACAAGGGTGACACCTCATGGTGAAAAGTTGAAATGGCATTAGAGAAGGGAAAACATTCTCTCTTCACAGGTCATAGAGTCTTAAAACAGCAAAGTTGGATGTATATTGACTCGAGTTTCCAGTTATGTATGCCCACTGCTCAGCGTTCTCTGTTTATTTTCATTCATTTAAAATATATGCCAGTTTGAATACAATGCATGAGCTCCTAATGAAAGAGATAGATTTATGGGAAAGGGCAACTGCATGTCTAGCATTTACTAAGAAACTCAAACTGTGCACACAAAATTCTCAGGTGGAGAAGTGGATTCTATATGGTCCAGATCAGTTATGAGCCGGTCGGGAAGATGCTCCCCCGCCTGACTTGTAACCTTCACTAGACTGTCAACAATTATGATGGATCTAGGAGCGAGATGATAGATATCTTCTGATGCCAAATATGTCGTTTCTGTAGGTGGGACCTAGTTAGTCCACCCAGAGGGGCGAATATGACGGCATAACTACTCATAGATGTTACATAACCATTGATATTACACTCAGTTCGGAGGTATAGACACATGCCCGATTTTACAAGGTTTAACTAAGTTGGAGGGCGCCTGGATGTCCTTAATATAAGTTTAATGGAAAACTGGTGCATGATTGTTGCTATGCACCACTGCTCCACATTGTTTACACTGTTAAAATTTTATACCAAACTCATGTTATCGCCTCAAAGGCTGGAAGGGATACATGACTAATTTTATTTTTATATGCTTTAAGATGAGTCACGGGAGTTCACACTCACTATTGTACTTACACCAAGTTACTTGATCAGGTTTTAAGGTATAACTACCCCTGATCCCCTACAGTGACTACCTCCCATTTCTCCCACCAGTGGATGTGGGTTGTATTACCAACACACACCCACTATATTTCTCTCCTTAGGAAAACACCTGGAGACGTGTTTACTACATCTCATTGCAAGTAACACTCATCTGGAGAGTTACTATAACCTTACTTTTTCTTTTTCTTACCTTTACCTTTTACTAAAACTTTCTCCTCCTTTTTCTCACCTTTCTCCCTTCCTTCCTTCCTCTTCCCAATTTTACATATATTTTATTTTATCTTAAACACAGACCTTTAATTTGACAGTAGGATATTCACGGTTGTCTCTTTAAGTAAATAGATCATAATCTCTGATCTATCAATATGTCATATACATCGATAAATAACCATTCTTTTGTGATATCCCACAATGTCAGGGGCTTGAATACACCAGAGAAAAGAGTATCGCTACTTCGTGAACTTCATAAAGCTAAGCCTGTGGTGGTATTTCTCCAGGAGACTCACTTCAAAACAGGTAACATCCCCAAACTACATGACAAACACTATCCACAAACCTTTCACGCAACTAACCCCACATCCAAATCTAAAGGAGTTTCCATTCTATTACATAAGAATTCATAGATTGTTGTTTCACAACAATTAACGGATGCAGAAGGGAGATACATCTTCCTCAAAGGTGAATGGGCGGGGATTCCAATTACGTTGGCCAATGTATATTTTCCTAATTCCGCACAAATCACATTTTGCCAACATGTAATTGATGAACTAAAAAGCTTTGCAACAGGTTGCATCGTGTTTGGGGGGGATTTTAACTTAGCTCTGAATCCCTTACAGGACACATCAGATGGCAAATCTAGTGTGCCATATAAAAAACTAAAGAAGATCAAAACACTCCTTGCCTCACTCACTTTAATTGACTCATGGCGCTCATGTAACCCAACAGGAAAGGATTTTACATACTTCTCAGCAATACACAACAAATTCACACGCATTGATTACATCTTCCTTACACAAAGAGACTTACCCCTCTTACAATCAGCCAAGATTGGAATAAAGACTTTCTCGGACCATGCACCCATATCAATGACCTTGCATTAAAAAAACAGAAGGCCTAGAGCCACAAATTGGAGGTTAAACCCTTCCCTGCTCACTGATATGGCAGACGCAAACAAAATATCAGAAACAATTAAATATTATTTTAAAGAAAACGAGTCGGAAGACATATTACCTATGAACATATGGGAAGCTCACAAATGCGTGGTCCGAGGGGAATTTATCAGGTTGGGGGCTGCAAAAAAGAGAGAAGCTGAAAAAGAACTCTTGGCTTTAACGCAAGCCATAAGTGATATGGAAGCCAAACATAAACAATCTTTAGCAATTGAAACAGCCACAGCTTTACTTGAATTACGGAAAAAACTACAGTCTATTCTGAACCTCAAGGCTCAAAAGATCCTCTTTTCAAGAAGGGGGTTTTTCTATGAACATGGGGATAAATCAGGTAAATTTTTAGCAAAAGCATTAAAAGAAACATTGTTATCCACAAATATTCTAGCCATTAAAACTAGACAAGACTGAATAACTAATGATACTCAAAAGATTGCCAGACGATTCCAAGAATATTATACAGATCTGTATAATCTACCACCTACACACAAACCCAAAGACCTTACAGGACCAAGAGCAGAAATAATTCACAAATTCCTCACAGATAGCAGACTCCCCACTCTAAATGACACAGACACACAAACATTAGAGGAACCAATAACAGTACTAGAAATGACCGAAGCTATTAAATCCCTTAAATCAGGGAAAAGTCCAGGACCAGACGGCCTGACGGCACACTATTATAAGACATTCTCCGATATCCCATGATAGCCCATGTAACGGTATTACCTAAACCTAATAAAGACCCAACAGACTGTGCCAATTACAGACCGATATCCCTACTTAACCTTGACTTGAAATTGCACGCAAAAATACTAGCAAACCTACTAAGACCTTTACTGAATCAACTAACAGGACCAGAACAGATGGGATTCATGCCTGGCAGGGAAGCCAAAGATAACGTGATAAAAGCTATGAACCTCATACATAAAACACACATAGATAAACACAAAGGCATGCTATTATCAACTGATGCGGAGAAGGCCTTCGACCGAGTGTCGTGGGACTTCCTATTTGCCACATGCTCCCATATCATGGGCATCCGCTCCATAGGGCAAGGGAGGTCAATTGCCCCCCCCCTGGAAGTCAGAGTGAAGACACACACTTGCCCCCTGTGTTGCAATGGCCGCCTCCGCGGCAGCCATGGACTTTTTTTTCTAAGTCTGCAGACTGCTGCTGGCCTGGGGGCTGGGGCTGCTCTCAGTCTTTTCCGACTATCCATCACTCCCTCCTCACCCCCGGCCCGAGCATCGGATTGGCTCCGCCTCTGCTTTACATCACCGTGACCCTGACCCAGCTGTTCCGTGATTGGCTGCTGCCTCAGCCTGCCTCTGCCTGTGTAAATGTGCCTATGCCGATCCGGGCCGGCGCGGCGCCGGCTCCTCCCACAGGTGCGTGGCGTGCAGTGGCCGAGACAAGAGACTGAATATGCTGCCAGGGCCTGCCCTATCGCTGAAGAACTACAGGTAACAGCAGTGCCTGTGCCACGACACCACTGTGTACATCTTTTTGTATTGCAATGTATTGCCCCCCCCCTGAAAAAAGTTCAGCAGACACCCATGTCCCATATAGGTCTAAAAACACATATGCTAACTTGGATAAAGGCCTTATACCACAACCCGACAGCCCAGATCAAAATAAATGGTACACTATCTGACAAAGCAAGAATTCAAAATGGGACTAGACAGGGATGCCCATTATCACCCCTGCTATTCATTCTCACCCTGGAACCACTAATCCGCACTATAAATAAACTACCTGACATTCATGGTTTCAATGTCAATGACAAAATATATAAATGCGCAGCATATGCGGACGATTTACTGTTTTTTATATCCCAACCACATATCACCATGCCCAACTTATGTAACGTATTCTCCCAATATAGCTATATATCAAATTTCAAAATTAATTACAATAAATCCAAAGCTTTGAACTTGACACTACGGGAAACCACACTAAATAATGCAAAAAACAATTGCAAATTCAAATGGGAAACAACATCCCTCACATACTTGGGGATACAATTAACTCCGAAATTAGACTCAATGTACAAAGTCAATTTTCAACCACTCTTACAAAACATTACCAAAGATCTAGAGAAGTGGACGTTTAAATTTTTTTCTTGGTTTGGCAGGGCAGCTATAATTAAAATGTAAATTCTGCCTCGAATACTATATTTTTTCCAAATAGTACCTATACTACTACCCTCAAAGTTCTTCAAATCCTTACATAGCTTGTTAAGAAAATCCCTTTGGGCCTCCAAAAAAACAAGAATCAGTCTGAACTTACTTACTATGAATAAACAAAATGGAGGTATGAGTTTTCCCAATTTTAAAAATTATTACCTAGCTACGCATCTAACTAGAATCATAGATTGGACTTGCCACAATGAGAATAAAGATTGGGTGGGATTGGAGAATAGCATGGGACCTATACCGGTGTCACACACCCCATGGATACCCTGGAACTCATGTCTGAAAATACTGAAACAACATCCCCTCATAGGGGCAACACTAAAAAACCTACAAACAATTACTCAGAGACACTCACTCACATCCTCATTGGGGCCACTAACCCCACTGACAACTAACCCTGACTTCCCATTGGGAATGGATGGTTCTATCCGATCTCTTTGCAACAGAAACACACCACTCTTAGTTGCACACTGCTTAAAGAATAACAAAATCAAGACTCATGTAGATTTGCAAAAGGAAGTAGGACAAATACCCCTACACATCATGGAATATCAACAAATACATGATTTCATCACAAACTCTCAAAGACAAAAACATTTCACTAGACCCTTAACGCCCTTCGAAACCATATGTTTCTTGGCTACCATGACCACAAAGAACATCTCCTTAACATACACCTGGTTGCAGTCCTATGATTTACAGGAGCCCAACAGACACAAAATATTCTGGGAAACAACCCTAAAAAGAACCTTTACGAGAGATCAATGGCTACAAGCCTGTGTGTTCGCACACAAATGCGCAATCAGTGTGAGATTACAAGAAACTTAATTCAAAATCCTAACAAATTGGTATATCACACCAAACAAATTACACAAATGGTTCTCGATGGTTCCTGGACATTGTCGGCGCTGCAACCGGGAAGAAGGCACCTTATACTACATCTGGTGGGAATGTGACTTGATTAAACCATTTTGGAACCATGTAATCAAGATTATAAAACACATTACAGAAACGAAAATTCATTTAGACGCAGCTTGCTGTCTTATAAACATCACCAATTGCACCATGAGAAAATACAAAAACTCCTTGACCAGATTCTTAATCACTGCAGCAAAAACAGTGATACCGAGGCACTGGAGAAGTACCGCCGCACCCACGATTAAAGAATGGCTAGAAGAGATACATCTACTCAGAGGTATGGAAGAGATCAGGGCTACGTCACAGGAGAATACAGAAAAATTCAATAAAATGTGGCAACCGTGGATCATTTTTAAATCCTCTGATTCCTATACCACCTTTACTCAAACATAGACCTTCAAATATAGAGAAACGTGAATGAACAATATCTCTCCTTATTTTTATTTCCCTTCCTTCTATTCCCTTTAATTTCTATCATTATACCTTCTTCTATGGGCTTCTCCCTGAGGTCCACAAAGTTTTACTTTTGTTCCTTTTCTTTTTGAGATTAAATAATCAATTTTTTCTACAAATATTCAGAGTATTTCTAAATAGACTATCTATGCAATGATCGGTTAATTACGAAGCCACTTCAATGGTTTTATTATTAAAATACTCTACTATTGAACTAAATTATACAATGTTATACTTTTATATGATACTTATGTACAAATGCTAGTATGATTGTACATATGTTATTATTAAGCATTAATAAAAGCTTTATGGTTTAAAAAAAACTACAGAGCACATGATAATTATAAACAAATAACAGAAAATAGTAAAAACAACGGGGAACAAAAAAACACAAACAGAACGAAAAACATTGGTGCTTATAGCAAATACATGATGTTATGCGATTTTCAATATACTGAGAGTATATAGTATATATCTCGCCTTTATGTATGATATGTAACTGATGCATAAATACACATATGGTTATATAGTGAGCAGTGGCATAGCGTGGGGGGTGCAGGGGGTGCCGAGGCCCCGGGCACGACATTTAGGGGGGCGAAATTTCGTGCCAGTAGTGTCACTACTGGCTGCCTCCTCCTAATTTTTATTTCCTATGTCTCCGATCTCTGGCCACCATGTTGAGTGTCCGGGGCCATGTGATTGGGCGTATGGGGGTCATGTGCGTCCTGGGGCTGGCCTGTCCACGATCGCGGTTGCTCTTGAAGTCCCGCCTCCGCACATGACCCCATACGCCCAATCACAATACACCGGGAAACAATCAACATGGCAGCGGGAGCGCAAGGGAGACAAGCACTGGAAAGTGTGAGCCGCCGGGGCCGCTGTCTTCTCCTCCGCCTGTCCCTCTGGAGCGGCGCTGTGTGTCTGTGTGTGCAGCGGAGCTCGGTGGTGATTGGAGCATTGGAGGTGCAGCGTCTGTTAGCTGACCTCCCGCCCGGAGGGGACACCATGGAGCGGGTGGATGGCACTGGCCTGGCCCCGGCGGGGACACCATGGAGCGGGTGGATGGCGCTGGCAGAGACTCTGAAGCAATTCTGTACACGCAGTGCTGAGGAGAGTCCTGATGATGGTCGATGAAGCCACGAAGAGCAGAGGTAAGGAGGAGGATGAATCTGCACCGAGCTGAGTGGAGGGGGGGTGTGGTGTGTGTGAGTAGTGCAGGAAGTAGGAGTCAGATGGGTCTGTATGTGTCAGGTAGGTGGGTCGGGTGGGTCAGTGTAGGTGTAAGTGTATGTGTCAGGTAGGTCAGTGTAATGGTCAGGTAGGTCAGAGTAATGGTCAGTTAGGTCAGTGTAATGGTCAAGTAGGTCAGTGTAGGTTTCAGGTGGGTCAGTGTAATGTGAGTAGTGCAGGAAGTAGGAGTCAGGTGGATCAGCGCATGTGTCAGGTAGGTGTGTCAGGGGGTCAGTGTAGGGGTCAGATAGGTCACATGTGTTGCAGGGGCAGGGTAAAGTGGAGTCAGGGGCGCAGCCGGGGGGTGGGCGGCAAAATTAGGTATCGCCTATGGTGTCAAAGATTCTTGCACCAGCCCTGGTGGTCAGTGTGGTGTGTAGTGTAGTGGTCAGTGTATAGTGGTCAGTGTGCAGTGTAGTGGTCAGTGTGCAGTGTAGCGGTCAGTGTGGTGTGTAGTGGTCAGAGTGGTGTGGTCAGTGTATAGTGTAGTGTGCAGTGTAGTGGTCAGTGTGCAGTGTAGTTGTCAGTGTAGTGTAGTGGTCAGTGTGGTGTGGAGTGTAGTGGTCAGTGTGCAGTGTAGTGGTCAGTGTATAATGTAGTGGTCAGTGTGCAGTGTAGTGGTCAGTGTGGTGTGTAGTGGTCAGTGTGCAGTGTAGTGGTCAGTGTGTAGTGTAGTGGTCAGTGTGCAGTGTAGTGGTCAGTGTATAATGTAGTGGTCAGTGTGCAGTGTAGTGGTCAGTGTAGTGGTCAGTGTGCAGTGTAGTGGTCAGTGTGTAGTGTAGTGGTCAGTGTATAGTGGTCAGTGTGCTGTGTAGTGGTCAGTGTGGTGTGCAGTATAGTGGTCAGTGTGCTGTGTAGTGGTCAGTGTGGTGTGCAGTATAGTGGTCAGTGTGCAGTGTAGTGGTCAGTGTGGTGTGTAGTGGTCAGTGTGGTGTGCAGTGTAGTGGTCAGTGTGCAGTGTAGCGGTCAGTGTGCAGTGTAGCGGTCAGTGTGCAGTGTAGTGGTGTGCAGTGTAGTGGTCAGTGTGGTGTGCAGTGTAGTGGTCAGTGTGGTGTGCAGTGTAGTGTGCAGTGTAGTGGTCAGTGTGCAGTGTAGTGGTCAGTGTGCAGTGTAGTGGTCAGTGTGGTGTGTAGCGGTCAGTGTGGTGTGTAGCGGTCAGTGTGGTGCGCAGTGTAGTGGTCAGTGTTCAGTGTAGTGGTCAGTGTGCAGTGGTCAGTGTGTAGTGTAGTGGTCAGTGTGCAGTGTAGTGGTGTGTAGTGTAGTGGTCAGTGTGGTGTGCAGTGTAGTGGTCAGTGTCCAGTGGTCAGTGTGTAGTGTAGTGGTCAGTGTGCAGTGTAGTGGTGTGTAGTGTAGTTGTCAGTGTAGTGGTCAGTGTGGTGTGCAGTGTGGTGTGCAGTGTAGTGGTCAGTGTGTAGTGGTCAGTGTGGTGTGTAGTGGTCAGTGTGCAGTGTAGTGGTCAGTGTGTAGTTGTCAGTGTGCAGTGTAGTGGTCAGTGTGCAGTGTAGTGTAGTGGCCAATGTAGGAATCGGGTAGGTCAGTGCAGTGGATAGGTAGGTAAGTGTAATGGTCAGTCTAGGAATCATGTAGGTCCATGTAGAGGTTAGTGTATGGGTCAGTATAGGAAACAGGCTGGTTAGTACTATTGTAGGAAGGGAAGGGACTCGGGGGAGTGCGAAAAGTCCGCAGGTTAGGGGGCGCAAATTTCTTGCCTTGCCCCGGGGCGCTGACAACCCACGCTACACCACTGATAGTGAGTATATTTCTATCTAAATGGAAAGCAATTTATTAAAATAAATATTTCTATAATAATAAAATATAAATACTTTAAATAAAATGTGACTGCGCTTCTTTCATATGGTAAATGGAAGGGAAATGGGGGGTCGGTAGGGGAGCGTAATCACAAAAAGGTGGGGGATAGAATAAAATATAAAAAATATATATATATAAATATATGTATATACATATATATACACAGAGATCATTGATAACTAGATGTACAATACGCCAAATGTATGTTTTAATTTTAGTTCATGAACAACCTTGAGATCTATGGGTAGTGGATTAGTATATGGGGAACAGTATAGTATGAATTTGAAAAAAATCTATTAGTAGGGGATAAGAAGTAATAATAATAATTACTAAAAGGTTAATTAATAAGAAATAGTAATGGTAAAGACAAAAGGTAAGATAAAAAAGAGGTGGAGGGAAAGGGAGGGGGGAAGGGGTCAGATAAAATGAAGGGGGTGGGGGGGAGGGCAGGGAGGGGGGTAAAGTTGGGAAGAAAGAAAAATCAAAAGAAAAAAGAAGTGGGGAGGGGTAGGGGAAAGATCAGAATGCATGTGCCTCCATTGTGGGGACACTCATAGGTTAGTGTAGGACCACAGATTACAGGGTGCCTTGACGTGGCTCTGTGGCTCACGCATGCGTTTGTAAATGCGTGCGGACAAAACCCCTGTTTTTAACGCATACTGTTAGACAGGTTAATTGGTTGTCTGCGAGCTGGTCAGTAAGTAGGCTTGTTTTTTTCCTTGGCATTCCCCAGGCCTTGTTGTTACCTGTTTCAGCCTTCCAATGCTGCTTACTGCAATGGCCAGCTATAGATGGGGGCGGTGGACAAGTTTGTTTTTAATCCTAGACAGGCTGCGTTTATTTTGGAAGCCACGCATTTCTGTCTTACCCATAATTATTTTGGTTTCAATGGCGATGGGAGCCAACTTCGCTCCATCATATGCCAACTTGTCCATGGGTTTTTGGGAAAACAACTACATTTGCCAATATAATCCTTTCTCAGGCAATATCGTTTTTTTCTGACAATATATCGATAATATAATGGTCATCTGGGATGGTCCCTCTGATCTTATTACTTCTTTTTTGCATCACAAAAGTTGTCACTATCCAACATGGATACAAAATATACCTAAGGCTGGGTTCACACGGATACGACACGACAGTCATACGACTTTCATCCTACTTTGCTCTGCGACATCAGTCCTACATTGGTCCTACATCGGTCCTACATCCATCCGACTTGAATGAACAGGATACTACTTTGATGTGACTTTGTGATAGTCTGGCTTGTCCTTTGACCAATCAAAACAATGCCAGAGTGAGATAAATTCCTTTTACTGCTGCTGTAATCACCATGTCGGATGTCAAAAGTCGGATGGTTAGGACAAGGATCCTACTTTGATCCGACTTCAATGATATTCAATGGGCTGAAGTAGGATCAAAGTTGGACCAAAGTAGTACAGGGAGCATTTTCAAAGTCATGCGACATGAGCTCTCAATGTCCGAGCGTTTGTCGTACCAGTGTGAACCCGGCCTCAGGGACAGTTCTGCCGATTGCGACAGAATTGCACATTAGATACAGATTATGCCTTACAAAGCATCCCCCTGAAAAAGAAATTTATGGACAAACAATATCCAGAAGATTTGGTGGATAGGGCATGTGACCTCTATTCCAGGGGAAAGCCTGCCAAAATAGTTAGAGAACAGACAGACCATTCAACCAGAATATACTATACTGTTCCCCATATACTAATCCACTACCCATAGATCTCAAGGTTGTTCATGAACTAAAATTAAAACATATATTTGGTGTATTGTACATCTAGTTATTAATGATCTCTGTGTATATTAATATGTTGTAACCACAGGGGTTAACGTCGTTTAAGATATTCCATTCCCGAACACACGGCAGCTACCAGACACTCCCAACCAGCCGAATAAGACCCCATACAAATAATTCTCCCTCCACAAATGAGACAACGCTCTGTGTTGAGGTTTCCAGCAGGTCTGACCATCTTTATTGAGAAAGCAGGCTCTATATACACTAAAAGAATACTGTAGTCCAAATGAACAATGACCCAACTCCACGCACAACATCACACAATGGTTACATAACGAGCCCCCAATACACATTATTCTGACATCCCTTAGCAGACAACAGGTGAGTTCATTACCTAATCCCTTTATACAATTACAGAGTTAATTATCACAATCCACAATGAAAAGATCTTTAGAAGTTAGCCTGGACTCATTTACGTTACACAGGCAGCCAGGTGGTTGGAGGTGATGACATTAACATCTTTCAATTAACCTGTTGTGTTCAATATCAACAACCAGTAAATAGTTCTTTACAGATATCTTGAAGAATATTGTGGATTAATATTACAGACCCATTTTAAAGAAATCCAAGACATATTCTCAATGTCCATTATTTTCTGGCACATACTTTCTAAGAACTTCTGGGTTCCACGGGCCCACCGGTTACATCTCTCCCCTTTCGGCAGGAGACTAACACAGGAGGAGAACCCAGACGGGTTGACTCCGAAGTTAGTCCATAGGTCCATTCCTCTAATGCCGGTATCCACACAGTACCCCAAATAAATTGCTCCAAACAGAGCATTACTTACCCAGCCAACCTCTGCCTCTCTCAGAGAACATACCTGCCGCTGGGGAGAGGCCTGGACTGGCCCTTCTCCCTGGAGTCCTTTCAGCCGCTGGAGAGAAGACAGGGTGACTGGGCTCAGTCCGTCAGGCTGTTGGGGATCTGGGTCGACTGCCCGGCATCCCTGGGGTATACAAGTGGAGGCTGAAGTCCCATCCCCTTGTGGCAGGTGAAAATGCCCCAGTGCTTGCAAAGCAAGGCTGACATCCTCCTGTCCCAGTGTCACACCATTTTCTGGGGTTGTGTCAGTGAGGACCGAAGTCCCATCCAGTACCACCGGAACTCCCTCTTCTGTTAGTTGAGAGCAGAGGCCCGCGGCACTCTGCTCTGTTGCCAGTTCTTGTGCTGGGTTGCTGTGAGTGGAGACCGCAGTCCCATTCACCGATATCCGCTCAAGTTGCAGTTGTGTGCAGAGGCCAGTAGCATTCTGCCCTGCTGCCAGTGATTCAGCTGGGAGTAAAAGCTTTACCACCTCAGCTTGTTGCTGGAGAGAGGGACCAACTGCCCCGGCTCCCTGAAACTCCACAGTTGTTTCCGGTGCTGGGCAGAGGTTGCTATCACTCTGCCCTGTTGCCAGCCCTTCTGCTGGGGACTTCACACCATCTGCTCTGGCTAACTGTTGGGGAGGGAAAAGGGCTGCTTCTCCTCCCTACATCTCTGAAATCCCCTGGGAAAGAGGAACCATCACCTTCTCACCTTGGGCCTCCAAAACTGCCACGGGTGTAGAGCAGGGGTCTGCAGTACTCTGTCCTGCTGCCAGTACTTGAGGGGGCGATGCATAATCCATAACATCCTCTGAACAGCCCATTAAATCCATACCTTCTGTAATCTGTGGCTGGGGGGATGAGCCAACTGCCCTAGCTCCCTGGAACTCCACCTCATCCACTTCGGCTTTAGGGATGGCAATCTCCAGATTTTCCACTGCCGATTCTTCAGCCAGGCTAGCTCCCTGGAACTCCTTATCATCCACTTCAGCTTTAAGGGTGGCAATCTTCAGATTTTCCACTGCCGATTCTTCAGCCAGGCTAGCTCCCTGGAACTCCGTATCATTCACTTTGGCTTTAGGGATGGCAATCTTCCGATTTTCCATTGCTGATTCTTCAGCCAGGATTTCATAGTTGTCAACTGGTATTTCCTGATAGTCCCAGGCAAAGGTAGCACCACCCTGCTGCTGAGCAGATTCTAGCAGCTGTCTGTAGGCGATCTCCAGCTCCCATTCCTGAACGGCCAGAAATTCCAAATCTTCCTCTGCCCAGTGCCCTTCCGAGACATTCAGTTTTCGCTCTCTGTGCTCCATTATTTCCTCCAAACGCCACTCCCGATCACTCCCAAAGTCAGGATCACTGGACAGCCCCCAATAAACCAATCCCAGGCCATCATAGTCAAAGCCTTCTGTGGGGCTGTCATCCGCTGACCATAGGCACTCTTGGGCTACATACCACCGGAGGGCTCTGTAGCTCTCATCCAACCGCATCTCTGCCCGGATCAGCCTGCTTAACTCAGCTGTCCACTCCTGCTTTGGTTGTTCCCCCAATAACGGCATTCATACTTCATACTGCGACCAGTACCTTACATAGATGGAGGGGAGAATCTTTCCCTGGTGTTGCTGCTCGAGAGCTAGCACTTTCTTCCAGAGTTTGCAGCGGATCGAATCCGACCATCCCAGCAGGACCTCCTCTGATACTGGTCCTCTATGCTGTATCTGCATCTCTCGCAACCTCCTTCCGAATTCCTCTTCCATGGCGGCTGGTTCTTTAGGCGTTGTCTCCGATTGCCGTATTTCCGCCATTCTCCGCTCATGTTGCCGCTCTAGTTCTCTCTTTTGTCGCTCTAGTTCTCTCTTTTGTCACGCATCCTGCAGCTGGATGCCTCTAATGGCTTCCTGTATGGCGGCCTCTGATGGATTATCACCATATAATGCCAAGCGCTGTTGAACTCGTTGCTGAAACAAATCTTCAACTGACCGGGGTCCTGCATCACCCTTCTTCTGGTCCATCTCGGCTCTCAAGTAGGTCTTTCAGCGTGACTTTCCTGCAGGCTGCATAGCTGGTCATTCACTGTGGTGGTTTGGAGTGTCCCAGGAACTGGAGGGAAAATCCCGCTGCTGCCAACCAATGTAACGGCATTCCAAATACGGAGGGGTTAACACCGTATAAGATGTTCCCCTCTCCTGGACACACATCCACTCGCTACCAATCTTCCACAGCCAGGCGATCACTTCCCATAAGATTTAATCCTTCTGGAAGAACGAGACGCACGCTCTGTATCTTCCTAAATCGAATGACTTTTATTGAGAAACATTGTAACTTTTATATACATCTAATACACAGTAGTTTAACATAAACAATGGCCCAGCTCCACCCACACATTACAAGGCTCAACACATTATTTTGACGTCTGTTAGGAGACAACAGACTTTAATAATCCCCTTTATGTTTGAATGACTATGCATGACCTTTATAGTCACCAGACTGTCTGATACTTTACAATACACACAAGGACAGACTTAATTTCCCCAATCCACATCACCACAAACAATGAACAGGTATTCTAGAAGCTGGAATTCATTAACATTACACTAGACAGGTGATTGAGGCTGAACACCTCAGTATCTCTCAATTAACCTGTTGAGTTCAGAAACAGTAAATAGTCCTTTACAGATATCCTTGGGGATATGGTGGATAAATATTACAGACCCATTTTAGGTAGCCCAAGATATATTTCTTAATGTCCATTATTTCCTGGCTCACCCTGTGTCCAAAGTGACCCTCCTGTCACACCCTCCCTCTCTTCTACCTTTCCTGTTCTTCTGATACAAAGAATACCCCTGAATATTTGCCAGTCAGTCGTGTGAGCTGTCAAACCAAGTTTCTGTTATTCTCACAAAGTCTAAGTCCTTCTCATGTAATAGCAGCTCCAGTTCCTCCATTTTGTTAGCTAGGCTCCTGGCATTTGTGAATACGCTTCTCTGTGTTTTTTGAGTGCATATTAATTTCTCCTTATGCTTTCTTAGTAATTGTGTTTTTTTTTTAATTTGTTTACTCATTCCCCCCAGGATTAGATGTTACGGCTATATTATCACTACTGACTCCATTATTACCCTCTGTCCTTCGCTCACTTCCGGCTATCGCTTCCTCTCAACCTTCCTCCCAGTTTTAAAGCCCCTCCAACTTCTTATGCAGGTACCAAGGGTTGCAAAATCTTCTAAAGCAGGCCAGAAGAGTCTGTAGCCATTCTGGGTGGTCATACACAGCCAGTGTTCGGTTGGCTGAAATTCAGCGGGAATTCCACCTGCCGCGTAAGCCTGATTTGTGATATGCCCACCAGGTGAAGCTCAACTTTGGCAATGCTGCAGCAGCTGTACATGCAGCAGAGGGCGGTCAACAAGTACCTGTGTGAGTATGGCATAACAACAGGCTCAGGGCGGCTCAGCTTTCTTTCTCCACGCCAATGACTGCTGATAAAGGATACATGCACTGTACTGTAAGGATGGTGAGCCACGACAATGCATGCATCAGTGACACAATCCCTGTTTTGTTCCTGCTGGAGTAGACTCTGCATGGCATTATAGACAGGGCACTTGAGGCAGAGCGCGGGAGGAAGAGAGGACTTCCTTTCCTCTCAAGGCCCGCTTTATTCAGACACCATTCTTGCAATGCCACAGAACACACAAGAGGAGAGGGAGGAGGATTCTGGCAGTTTTGGAGGCATTAAAGCAGAGGAAGACATACATCAAACCTTAAGAGATCATTTTCCATCCCCAGAACCCTTTGGAGTAGTACATGGCTGGGAAGAGGCAGTTTCAGATACTGTAATCCTCAGTGATCACGATTACCTCCAAACTTGCGGTACATGGGCTCCCTTATTCTTCAAAGTCTGCAAAAGGAGGGGGCGTGGCCTGGACGCATGTAAGGAGAGCTCTGCTTGCCCACACTCCTTCCTTACAATCCTGTCTGAATCCTGAGTAGCTTCTGCCATCCTCTACACCCGGGGACCTATCCTGCTCCCCCCGTGTATCCTGAAAACTGGAACGCAGCCGCCGCCATCGCGGAGCTTCCTGGCCACTTGCCTTAGGAAAGACCGTGGCTTCGGCCTAGTTCCTGGTACGGTGGCCATCTTGGTCCTCCCGGCGGCGGCCCTGGAAGCTTATCCTGGTCCCTCTGCATATCCTGTGCCCCATCTCCTCCTGCATCGGCCCCCGGACTACCTACCACCGCTGCCAGGGTGCCTCACAACTCTGCAGCTGCTGTGGGGACGGACTGCGGCCTCTGCCTGACTCCCGGAGCGGCGGCCATCTTGCTCCACCCGGAGACGACCTGGGCAAGTATTACAGGCCCCCCTGACTCCCCCGAGCCCTGATTCCCACGGATACAGCCTGAGGCCAGTGCAGCTGCTTGACCATTATCCGCGGATCGCACTAAGCCACCCCTGGACAGTGGTGGGAAGGGGGTCGTTGAGGACCCGGCCTACTTAGCTGCGGCCATCTTGGTACACTTGGAGATCCCCCTGACCGCCCCTGTGACATGTCCCCATCAAAAAAGAATTCTGAGGCCGCCGACAAGCTGGCCAAATACCGCCGGCTTGACGAAGACCAACAGGCCAGAGATGGCGCTGACGCGTCCTTGGGTGCGGAACACTCTGTGGTGGCTACTAACAAGCTGCTGGATGCTATCGCCCTGTGCCAGAGTACGCTCACCTCCAAAATTGAGGAGGTCAAAATTGATGTGTCCCTTATCCGGCAGGATCTCTCTACCCTCAGGGACCGCGTGACAGAGACGGAGAGCCGTATTAGCAGAGCAGAAGATATCTTGCACCCTCTACAACATACCTCTGATGAAGTGCGCCGCCAGCTGCAACAGATTAGCGCAAAACAGGACGACATGGAGAATCGCCTTCGGAGGTGTAACCTCCGCTTCATCGGTCTTCCTGAGTCTGCTGAGGGCACTGATCCGGCGAGCTTCCTTGAAAACCTCCTGACATCAACCTTTGGCAGAGACGCATTTTCTGTAATGTTCGCAGTGGAGAGAGCACATCGAATCCCTGCCCGTCCTCCTCCCCAAGGAGCTCCACCGCGTACCCTGATAGCGAAGTTTCTCAACTTCAGGGACGGCGACAAGATCCTCCGCCTGACCAGAGAGAAGGGGAATATCCCCCATACCAACACACACGTAGCCGTCTTCCCGGACTTTTCCAATGAGGTGCAACGGCAGCGGTCCAGGTTCCAAGATGTTAAGCGGCGCCTCCGCGCTCTACACCTCAAGTACGCCATGCTGTACCCTGCAAAGCTTCGCGTGGAATGCGATGGTCGGACCCACTTCTTCGAGGACCCCGAGTTGGCATCCACTTGGATTGACCAGAGAGATCAGCGAGACTGAGCACGCCACACTGCCTGCAAGCTGTGAGTACTTTTTCTCTCTCCCCTGCTTCCCCCTGTACCGGTAATGCTCCCTGTCCCCATCCTGGGGCTTAGCCCTTCAGTAGCTATATTGCTAGTGTGTACCCTCCACCGGGACAGGGGGACGGATCTGAACTCTTTTTCCATGTTTCATTGGATCTCGCAGCATGCTCGCCGCCTCCGGGCGACCTAACTGACTATTGATTCCCCGGGCTCCCCACATGTGGGAGATACTTGTAGAGGGCAGTCTATCGAACGTTGCTGGAACTTCCTATACTACTATACCTACCACCCTGATGGCAGGCGGGGCCCCCTCCTGCATTGATGCAATGGTGCTGCACTTTTGTGGCCCCTACACCCCATGCACTTATCAGAGAAGAAGTCGCCCCCCTAGGATCCCTATGGACTTTTTTCACCCCCCCCCCCCCGTTTGCCTGTCTGTTTGTTCCCCCTTTTTTGTTTTCTTTTCATCACGGGTATCTATGTCCCTTTGAAATTAAGTCCCTCGCCTCCAATGGGTTTTTCACGTTGGATGTCCCCCGTTGATACCTGGTTATGGGGTACTATGTTCATGCCGAGTTGGGGTGGCACTGGACTGGGAAGGAAGGGAAAATGTTGTGGTTGTTTTTTTTTATTTGCCACTATGTTTACTATTGTTTATTTCTGCTAAAGGTACTATGTTATTGTCATACATGCACTATCGATATTGGTTCCCACTATGTTTTATGCTATCTGATGTGTCCTTCTCTGCTCTGCTGGTCCTGGTCCGGCCGCGGTCTATCATACACGCCCTACACCCACCATGACTTCCCTGAAGTTCCTTATGTGGAATGTCAGGGGCTTGCGCAATAAGATTAAGCGCACAGCCGTCCTGACATTTCTCAAATCTCAGAGGGCTGACATTATCACACTAGTTGAGACCCATGTCACAGGCCACTTGCAATCCTCCCTCAAAAAGCCTTTGATAGGGTGGGCTTATCACGCCACCCACACCTCATATTCCAGAGGAGTATCGGTCCTGGTTGCCAAACGGGTACCGTTTGATCTAGTGCTGCTCCGCACGGACCAGCAGGGCAGATATGTGTTTATGCACGCTACCATTAATGGGTCTCCTATCCTGTTACTTGCTTGCTATGTCCCCCCCCCCATACAACTCAGCTGTAATTAGGGAGGGCCTTGCCTTTATGACCCAATATCCCTCTGTACCGGCAGTGTGGATGGGGGAATTTAATATGACCCTAATCCCCGCTCTGGACCGCATGGGCGCGCTGGACCCCCCCCTTAATCCGCCGGCTCATACCAGACTACACCGCATAATGACCGACTTCGCTCTTGTCGACACTTGGCACCACAAACACCCGAACACTAAAGTCTTCTCATGCTTTTCAGCTAGTCATAACACAATGTCACGAATTGATTTTGTTTTTATCTCGATGTCCCTGTTGCCTAAACTAGGAGATGTGGGCTTTGCTCCGAGAGTACTCTCGGATCACGCCCCCTACTGGATCACGATCCAGCTCCTGAAAGCTTCCCCTGCTCCTTCTTGGCGGCTAAACCCGTTTTGGCTGACTGCCCTGCAGGACCAGGATGATATCCCCACAGAATTGCAATACTATTTTACGGCCAACAGGGGCTCTGCCATGCATGATATGGTGTGGGAAATGTTTAAACTCCACGCTCGTTCCCTACTTTCCACACGTATCAACAGGCTTAAACGGTCATCAACGCTTATTGTCCAGCAGGCTGCAGAACACCTGCAGGTGCTGGAGGAGGCGTTCCATCGGGACCCCTCACCCAGCACGGCTAACAATCTAAAGATTCAGGCGCGCCAGGTCTCCCAATTACACATAGAGAAGGCTAAACAACTTATCTTTTTCTGTAAACAAAGGGTGTTTGAGTATGGAGAAAGATTGGGCAAACTACTCGCGTATCTCGCCCATTTGGATATGCGTCCCCCTGTGGTGGTGTCCTTGACCGACCCGCAGGGGAACGACATCACCGATCCACAACTGGTGGCGGAGGAATTTGGGAGATTCTACCGTGCACTCTACACTTCCCGGGTCACCCACACTCCCCAAGATACCAGGGACTACCTAGCGGGAGTTCAATTCCCTAGACTGACCGACGACCAGCTTGAAATTTTGGAAGCCCCTATTACTGAGGAGGACATTTCCGGGGCTATTTCCTTTTTGGCCTCATCTAAGGCCCCAGGATTGGATGGTCTACCTCTTGAATTCTATGCCACCTACTCTGAAATTCTAATCCTTAAACTTAAGGACCTGTATAAATCCATATTTGATTCAGGAGTTCTACCCCCATCTATGAGAGAAGCCCAAATTGTCGTAATTCCCAAACCCGGTAAGGACCCTAAATACCCGGAGTCGTATAGGCCTATTTCCTTGTTACAAGTAGACATCAAAATATTAGCTAAGAGGGTATGGGGACCGTTGGACTTCTCGAGCTATGGAGATCGAGGGGCTTGAGATTAATCCAACGCAGATCCTTTCATTGTGAGCTGACATGCACAGCTATGTAACCTGTACTAGCTCAGATTGCCCTTTGAAAAATTTAATAATGACATATATGCAATGTATAGAGGTAAATTTGATAATATTGTAGGTGTACTTTTATGTGCACCAACTGCCTTTATATATATGTCACACTTTATCTTGGATGTATGCTTTGAGATGTATCTGTTGAATTTGTACTGTAATATTATTTTACTTTTTTTAAATAATAAAAAAACTACAATTATAAAAAAAAATATTAGCTAAGATTCTAGCCTCCCGCCTTAACCAGGTTATTCTGTCGTTGATCCACCCTGACCAAACAGGCTTTATGCCAGGGAAAAACACTGCTATGAATATTCGCCACCTATTTATGAATATTCAGGGGTCCCATGATGAAATTGGCTCGAGGGTCGTGGTGGCTCTGGATGCCGCCAAGGCCTTCGACTCCGTAGAGTGGAACTACCTGTGGGAGTGCCTCTCAAGATTTGGATTTGGCCCCAGCTTTATTGGTCCAACTCCTCTACCAGTCCCCAAGGGCCAGAGTGTTTGTGAATGGTTGGCTTTCCGACCAGTTCCCGCTGGAGAGAGGGACCCGACAAGGCTGCCCCCTTTCCCCCATGCTGTACGCATTGGCTGTGGAGCCGTTGGCCATTATGGTCCGTGCGGACACTTGCATCCGAGGCCTCAGGATGGGGAACCTGGAAGAAAATATTGGGATGTATGCCGACGACACACTCCTGTATCTGGTCCCTCTCTTATAGCAGTCCTTCAGTCCATAGAACGTATGGGTGGCCATTCGGGTCTGAGTATTAATTGGTCTAAGTCCCAGATCCTTCCGATTGATCATTTCCCCCCCTCATTCACGTCCCCTCCTCTGGCTCTTCCAAGGGTCTCCCTGATCAAATACCTTGACGTGCAGGTCACCAGATCGCTCTCAGACTACAAATTACTGAACATTGAACCCCTGTTTGCCCTGATCAAGACCAAGACGCAGACTTGAGCCAGACTACCCTTGGGTGTTATGGGTCGCATCAGCTTAGTTAAGATGATACTCCTTTCCAAAATACTCTATTTGGTCTGGCATGCTCCCCTTTATATACCACAAAAATGTTTCAAAACAATTGAATCCATCCTGAATTCATTTATATGGGGTCATAGCAGACACAAATTATCTTGGAGAATTCTGAAGAACCCTGTGACATTGGGAGGAGCTGCTCTCCCAGACTTTCAGGACTATTATCTTGCCTCCCAACTGTCCCACTTATATTATTTTGACAAACGTGAGCTAACAAGATACCAGACACTACTCTGTGAGCACCCTGATGACTCGGCCCATACCCCACTTCAGTCGGTCCTAAGAGCCCCATTGACAATACGCCCCCCCCCCAACACACGGCAGACATGTTGACTCATCACCGGAGGGTATGGCGGACGGCACTACAAAAAATTGGGACCCCTCAGGTACACTCTCATACCGTTCTCTGGTACAATACACGTTTGCCAGAATTATTGTCCATTCCAGACCCCATGTGGATACGCCATGGGATCTTATACCTACACCAGATCATGACCGCTTCAGGCCTTAAAACATTCCAAATGCTGAAGGACGAATTTTCCCTCCCTAATTGCCTTTTCTTCAGGTATTTGCAACTCCGTCACGCTATACAGGCCCAGTTCTCTGGCTCTAACCCGTCCCTGGCAGTTCCCTCTATAGTGGACACAGTCAAGGGTAATGAGCCTGCTAAGCTCATCTCCACTTTGTACGCCGCCATTCGTCTCCCTAGCACCACAGCATTGGCCTATGCTGCCAAGACTAGATGGGAGGCGGATGTTGGACTAATAGAGGATGATGACTGGGACGAGATTTTGGAGGACGTGAAAAAAGTTTCCCCCAAACTATCGGACCGCCTGACACATCTGTACATCATACATAGAACGTATCTGACTCCTCAGAGAATAGCACGTTTCAAACCCACGTACAATCCAGGCTGCTGCCTCTGCGACCATACCCCAGGCTCCTTTTACCACCTCATTTGGTTCTGCCCTACCATCCAGGCATACTGGACACAGGTGATACGCTTCCTGCACGACCAGATGGGCTCCCCTGCTACCCTTGACCCAAAGATGTGCCTACTTGGCCTGTTGCCAGACTTAGATGCCGACAAACCCCTGCGTACCTTTTTACATGAGACGCTATTCTTGGCAAGAAAAGTAGTGGCCCGTAATTGGATGCAGGCCCTGCCCCCTACAATTCAATGCCGGAAAAAGGCGGTTAACGATGCTCTCCCATATAAGAAACAAATTTATGTACATAGAGGGTGTCCGCTAAAGTATGAGAAGGTCTGGGGCAGATGGATGGCGGATGGTGAAACGTGTACTTGACATGTTGATTCCTTATTTTTGTTGTATACCGGCCCCACTCTCACTGGTGTCTCTATCTTTAAGTCACACAGATGCTTCTGTATGTTCATGTATGTACTATTGTTTTGGCCATACTGGCTTATATTGATTTATGTACCATGCATACTTCTCAATAAAGTTGTTTTTTTCAATAAAAAAAAAAAGTTTGCAAAAGGACCCAAGAATTCATGGCATCAAGGAGAAGGATCATTATTGGTTGGCAACCCTCCTTGACCACCATTACATAGTTATATACTAGGTAAGGTTGAATAAAGACGATAGTCCATCCAGTTCAACCTGTGTAGGTGCACATGTGTCAGTGTCTATAATGATTTCCCATATCCCTGTATGTTGTGTTCTTTAGGATGCACATCCAAGAGTCTCTTAATAATATCTATACTCCCCGCAGCCACCACCAATTGTGAAAGAGAGTTGCACATCCTTATTGCCCTGACAGTGAAAAACCCCCTGTGCAGTTTAAGGTTAAACTGATTCTCCTCCAACCTCATAGTGTGTCCCTGTGTCCTCTTACACTCCTTGAGACTGAATCGTTTTTTCCTATGCTGGGATCACCATTGAGGTATTTCTAAATCGCTATCATATCTCCTCTTAAGCGTAATTTCTCCAGCGAGAATAGATTTAGTGTTTGCAGTCATTCCTCATAATCAAGGTTCTCCAGTCCCCTTATTAGTTTTGTTGCCCTTCTTTGGACTCTCTCCAGTTCCAGTACATTCCTTCTGAGGTCTGCATGCAAGAGAAGAACCGCTCTGACTGTGAAGCCTCTGGTGAGATAATAGAAGACCGACATCTACTCCAGGTGCTCAGGCTTAGGATGTCCTCCTTCCATCCAACTAAGATACTTGAGAATAAAAAACGAACTGCCAGCAACTCTGGAAATTCTTCTGTAATCTTTTATTATAATATGACCATTAAAATGTGATCACTGACACGTTTCGTCACTAAGCCTTGTTCACAGAACATTCCTTCTGAGGACTGGTGACCAGAACTGGACAGAATACTCCAGATGTGGTCTAAGTGTCAGGATTATCATTCTATCTCTGGAGTATATCCCCTTTTTATACATGCTAATATTCTTCTGGCTTTGATAGCTGCAGCTTCACATTGCATGCTATTGCTCAATCTGTCATCTACTAGGACCCCCAGATCTTTCTCCATCCTTGATTCCCCCAGAGGTTTTCCCCCTAGTGAGTAGTTTGCAGTTATGTTTTTTGCCCCCAAGTGTATTACTTTACATTTTTCCACATTTGCCATATATTTGCCCACTCCGTTGTTCAGGTTTTTCTGTGAAATTTCTATATCCTGATGTGAAGTTATTGCCCTGCCTATTTTGGTGTCGTCCGCAAAAACTGAGATTGAGCTATTTATCCCATCCTCTATATCATTTATAAATAAATTGAATATAATTTGGTCCCAAGACAGAACCTTGGGGTACCCCACTTACCACTCCAGACCAGTCGAAGTGCATGTTATTTATCACCACCCTTTGGACACACCCCTGTGACCAATTTTTCACTCAAGAACAAACCTTATGGTCCATGCCTGCGGACCTCAGCTTGTAGATTAATGGCTTATGGGGGACTGTATCAAATGCCTTTGCAAAATCCAGGTACACTACATCCACAGGCCTTCCCCTGTCTAGATGGCAGCTCACTTCCTCGTAGAATGTTAACAGATTGGTCTGGCAAGAACTAACTTTCATAAACCCATGCTGATAACTACATATGATATTTTTTTCCTCAGTACATTTTTGGATATAGTGCCTTATCATCCCTTCCAATAATTTACCAATGATTGATGTTAGGCTGACTGGCCTGTGCTTTCCAGGGATTTGTCTCTGTCCTTTTTTGAATATTGTTACCACATAGGCTTTGTACCAGCTGATTGGAGAAAAGCCAGTCAGTATGCTGTCCACAAAGATCAGGAACACTGGTCTGGCTATAACCTGACTGAGTTCTCAAAGGATTCTTGGGTGTAAGCCTTCCGGTCCTGGTGATTTATTTGTATTAAGTTTATCTAGTCTTTCCTTCACTCCGACCTCTGTTAGCCACAAGGGTATGCCCTGTGATGTGTCACTAACAGTATTGTTGCGGTCGATACACCCCTCCTTTGGGCATACAATGGTTATGGGGGTCCAGGTACTGCCCTGGGGGACATGTATCAATGAAAAAAAAGTTTGTAAAAAAACATAATTTTTAATTGAGCAGTGATTTACTGATGCTTAAAGTGAAACCATCAAAATGAAAAATAACAATAAAAATTAAAAATCCCTTTAAATATAGTGCCTGGGAGGTCCCGTTAGTCTGCCTGTTATTTGGCACATCTGTACCTAAAATTGAAATGATATGCACCTGTCAAACAGGTGCGACAAAAAAAGGGTCTTTGGGTGTTGGTGGTGCCTTCACACTGTAACCCTATAGAGGTACTCTTGATGAAAGCAAAAATTGGCTTTGCTGTCAAAAATTGCAATGATATGCATCTGTCGAAACAGGTGCGGAAAAATTGGTCCTTGGGTGTCAGTGGTGAATTCACATCATAACCCTATAGAGGTATCTTTGATGAAAGCAAGAATTGGCCTTGCTGTGTCACGTACCTGGCGGTAGAGCCTGATATGCAGAGGACGGCCTCTCTTACACCTCTTACTCGAGGCCCCTGGTAGAGCAGACAGGAGGTGCAGGAGTGCAGAGTTGCACGATTGCCTGTCGGGATCGCTGACAATGGAGCCGGACTGGAACCCCTGAAGAGACTGTGGAGGAACACTGGTACAGGAGAAGACCAGGAGCAGCGGTCAGCAGATAGCAGGAACTGGCTTGTTACTGGAACACCACAGGCCGAGGAGCAGATGTAGCTGCAGGTGGGATGGATGCTCAGGAGGATTCTGAAGGGCTGGAGAGATAGCAGGTACAGGCAGGCTGGGTCATACACTGGCAGACAAGTCAGGAACAGGTGCGTTGGCTGGGGCGGAGTCATGGTACAGGCTGGATCGGTAATAGGCTGGCAGCAAGGTAGCAGAAGGAGCAGGCAGATGCGGAGTCAAAACAAGCCGAGTCCGGTGCAGGCAGAAAGCAGGAATGTCAGGGACAAGCCGGGTCAAATAACAGGAACAGGTATCAGATACTAGGAAGCAGGGACACACGGAATGCTGTAGAGCAGACAGCATTGAGTCTGGGTACTGACCCAGTTTAAATAGCCTGTTTGGCGCCAAGGGCTGTCACAGGGTGCGTTTCCTCCTCCTCCCTCTCCTCTTGTGTGTTCTGTGGCGTAGGAAGAATGGTGTCTCCAAAAAGCAGGCCTTGAGTCCTCCTCTTCCTCCCACTGCTCTGCCTCGAGTGCCCTGTCCATAATGCCACAAAGAGTCTGCTCTAACAGGAACACAACAGGGATTGTTTCACTGATGCATGCATTGTAACGGCTCACTATCCTTGCGGCCCACTCAAATGGTGACAGTACAGTGCATGCATCCTTTATCAGCAGCCATTGGAGTGGGGGAAAAAAGCTGAGCCGGCCTGAGCCTGTCATTGTGTCATACACACACAGGTACTCATTGACGGCCCTCTGCTGCATGTGCAGCCTCTGCAGCATTGCCAAAGTCGAGTTCCACCTGGTGGGCATGTCACAAATCAGGCGGTTTACGGGCAGGTGGAATTCCCGCTGAATTTCAGCAAACCAAGCACTGGCTGTGTGTGTCCACCTGAAATGGCTGCAGACTCTTCTAGGCCTGCTTCAGCAGATCTTCTAAACCTGGGTACCTATGTAAAAAAAGTGAAACAAGGAGAGGGGCGCCTCTGAGAATATATCAAAAACACTTTATTGTGAACAATAATATCCACTCACATGGAAGTAAAAGATGTTGGGTGCATTACTGGGATGAGCAGGAGGAACCACAGGTAGCAGAAATTCCTTTTCGCTGGCAGAAAGCAGCACATCAAATCCCAGGGACGTAGAGGGCAGTGGGTGGTCAGATCCTTGCAAAGTAACACCGCTATTCTCGTCTGGTCACCGCAAAGATGGAGGATGGTGTGCAGTGTGGGAGCCAAAACGAGGCTTGGATCACAATCGGCGTGGCACAGGATGATGACATCACTATAGTGCAAAGCGTTTCCGAGCGTGCGTGCTACGATGGTACGGTAGTCACGCTCCTTTGCCAAGCATGATAAACAGGGTAGAAGGACGATGTTATGTAGTGAAGGAAGGGGTGGGGATGGGATCGGGCGGACATACAATACAATACTATAATAGTACTGGCAGATGGTGGGGAGAACAATATATTAACAGTTGATAAATACAAATCAGAGAAAAAATTTAAATTTACTAAAGTAATGCCCTGTACACACAATAGGAATTTCCGATGAAAAAAGTCCGACTGAGTTTTTTCATCAGAAATTCCGACCGTGTGTGGGCCCCATCGGAGAAATTCCGATGAATTCCATTGGAGTTTAAATATAGAACATGTTCTATTTTTTTCTGATGGAATTCCGTTGGAATTCCGATGTGAGTTTAGTCGGACAAAGGTCTGATCGTGTGTACGTGGCATTACAGATTGATAAGCTGATAGTAAATAGTATTAAAAACTACAGAGAAAATGATAATTATAAACAAATAACAGGAAATACAAAAAACAACGGGGAACGAAAAACATTGGTGCTTATAGCAAATACATGATGTAATGAGATTTTAGATATACTGAGAGTATATAGTATATATCTTGCCTATATGTATAGTATGTAATTGATGCATAAATACACATATGGTTATATAGTGAGTATATTTATATCTAAATGGGCAGCAATTTAGTAAAATAAATATTTCTATAAAAATAAAATATAAATACTTTAAATAAAATGTGTCAGCTCTTCTTTCATATGGTAAATGAAAGGAAAATGAGGGTCGGTAGGGGAGCGATGGAGAGAGTGTATATAGATCACAATAGGATATATTCATTATATGATAAAATTTAGATTTAATCACAAAAAAAGGGGAAAAGGGGGGGGATAGAATGAAATATAAAAATATATATATATATAAATATATGTATATACATATGTAAGCGGTGGGCCCGTGGAACCCAGAAGTTCTTAGAAAGTATGTGCCAGAAAATAATGGACATTGAGAACATGTCTTGGATTGCTTTAAAATGGGTCTGTAATATTAATCTACAATATTCCCCAAGATATCTGTAAAGAACTATTTACTGGTTGTTGATATTGAACACAACAGGTTAATTGAAAGATGTTAATGTCATCACCTCCAACCACCTGGCTGCCTGTGTAATGTAAATGAGTCCAGGCTAACTTCTAAAGATCTTTTCATTGTGGATTGTGATAATTAACTCTGTAATTGTATAAAGGGATTAGGTAATGAACACACCTGTTGTGTGCTAAGGGATGTCAGAATAATGTGTATTGGGGGCTCGTTATGTAACCATTGTGTGATGTTGTGGGTGGAGTTGGGTCATTGTACATTTGGACTACAGTATTCTTTTAGTGTATATAGAGCCTGCTTTCTCAATAAAGATGGTCAGACCTGCTGGAGACCTCAACACAGAGCGTTGTCTCGTTTGTGGAGGGAGAATTATTTGTATGGGGTCTTATTCGGCTGGTTGGGAGCGTCTGGTAGCTGCCGTGTGTTCGTGAATGGAATATCTTAAACAATGTTAACCCCTGTTGTTACAATTGGTGGCAAGCAGCGGGTTGATTCCCACAGCCTATAAGGGCAGCTACAAGAGGACACAGGACAATGGAAGCACAGAAGGGACGGCTAAAGCTCTCTCCCCTCAAGGACTTACTAGAGAACAGGGGCCGACCGGCCAAGAACCGTAAGAAGAGTGACATTAATCGCAGAACGAGTCAAAATGGATGGACCAGAAAGACCCAACATAATCGAAAGGTCCAGCGTAACAGACAGGACACCCGAAGAGGCAAGTTTTGATCGGGCTGTTAACATAAGACTAGCACATTATGGCCCTAACCCTACAGCGGAGATCATAGACCGAGTTATAGTGGCTGTGGATGCAAATTGGCTACAGCAAAGAGGTTCTGCAGCAGCAGAAGTCAGAGCAGCACCAATTGAAAGGAGAAAGATCCATTTTGCTGCTTTTAAAAATTTAATTGAAACTGAAGGGGAGATTGATGGGTACCTTGCCGATTTTGAACAGCAATGTGCCCTACACCGGGTGCCCACAGAGGAATGGGTTACCATTTTGTCTAAGAAACTGTCCGGCCGGGCCAGTGAAGCGTTCAGGGCCATCCCAGATGAGGATATTATGAACTATGGACTGGTAAAAGAAGCATTTTTGGCCAGGTATGCCGTAACACCGGAGGCGGTTCCGAGAGACGAGCAAGCAGACTGGAGACTCATATACTGAGTGGGCATGCCGCCTACACCGCACGGCATCCCACTGGGTCGCTGGATGCCAAGCAGAATCTGGGGAAGAGATGCTGCAGGTGTTCCTGCTGGAGCACTTCTTTGACAAACTGTCCCTGGAAGTCAGAGAGTGGGTCTGGGACCGAAAACCTTTAACCTTGCCTGAAGCAGCTCGCCTGGCGGATGATTACACAGATGCAAACTGGATAACCCTGTGGTCAAGACAACAGCTCAGGTGGATTATCGATCAGCGGCATCCCCTCCGGCTATCGCCTACCAACCACAGTCGTACCGCCCTACAGCACCACCTCCAGCGGCCACTTATTCTCAGCAGCCCAGGTTCAACTCCCAGGACTACTCACAACCCATCAGATGTTTTGGGTGTAAACAGCTAGGGCACAAAAAGCCAGACTGTCCGTTGAATCCAGCCAGGCAGTCCCAGTCATGGAGACAGCCAGCAAGGGGGAACCCCCACACATTCATGCCTGCGGCCCACTGCGTTGAGGAGGAAGAACATTGGGGCGTCCTGCACGAGGCTGATCCAATACAAGCAGCTAACCGGGACAACAGGCAGCAACACAGGCAGACTGTCTGGGTCAATGGAAAGGTAGCCAATGGCCTACGTGATACTGGCGCCACCAATACCCTACTACAGAAGAACCTCATCCCAGAGAGCCAACATACCAGAGACACTGTAGCCGTAAGAGTAGCGGGAGGCACAGTCTTCCGGCTACCCGTTGCCCGTGTTCACCTGGATTGGGGGGTTGATCCGGGACACATGAATGTGGGGGTGATGAAGGATTTGCCAGCAGATGTCAGGGAACCAACAGCAGGCGAAGGTCTTTAGGACCCAGCATCTCTGGCAGGAGAAGGGCTTTAGGACCCAGGATCTCTACAAGCAGGTCACATGGGCCTATATAAGGAAGTCTGCTAGTGTCTGCATTTGCTGGATTATCGTCAGCTTCTCCTGTGTTCCTGTGTCTTGCATCACCTGCCTGTCTGATCTCCTGTGTACCAAACCCGGCTTGCCTGACCTGCTCCTGTTGACATCCTAGCGTATACCTGACCCCGGCCTGGCTAACGGACTCCGCTTACCTTGTCTTCTGTGCTAAGACTCAGCTCTGCTGTGTTCTCGGACTGTCTTGCTGTGTTTGACCCTGCTATCAGAACATTCCACTAGTCCTTACCCTTTGGACCTCCTAAGCACACCTGCTGTCCTGCAGTCTGCCTGTCCTACCAAGTTCCTGGCAACCAGCACTACCTACCAGGCAACCCATGCTTCTGTGGGCACCACACCCCCTGTGTCATCTTCAGGGCTGTGCTGCACTCGGCCGCAAGGGGCGCCCTCTCTGCTACTCGGCCTCACATCAGAGACTTGACAGTATAATCCAGCCATGTCTGAGGCCGGCAGAGGTGCGTCCCCGTTAGAGGCATTATGTCAACAGGCCGCTACTCTGACCCAAGCAATCCAGACACTGCAAGAAGGATACCTCCAGCTAGAGGAGAGATTGCAACACCTGTCAGAGTCATCTGCTTCTGCGGACCCGGTCCCAGCTTCTCCCAGTTCCACCCACGTACATTCCTCTGTGGCTCCTACGATGGTGTTCCCTCCTCCAGAACCCCGTGTTCCTGTCCCTGAACGGTTTTCCGGGGATCGAAGAAAGTTTAGATCCTCCAGGAATGCCTGCCTATTGTACCTATCCTTGCAGCCCCGGACTTTTGCTTTAGAAACTGTTAAGGTCGGGTTCCTCATCTCCCTGCTATCCAATGAACCCCAGACCTGGGCCCACAGTTTATGGGAACAAAGAAGCCCAGTCATTAACACAGTGGACACATTCCTGGCAGCCATGTCACAACTCTACGAGGACCCCCAGCGTACAGCCACCGCCGAAGCCGCCCTGCATTCACTACAGCAGGGTAGTCGACCAGTGGAGGACTATACCGTGGACTTCCGTCGGTGGTCTGCAGACACAGGCTGGAATGAGGCTGCCCTCAAACACCAGTTACATAGTTACATAGTTAGTCAGGTTGAAAAAAGACACAAGTCCATCCAGTTCAACCGTAAAAAAAAAATTAAAAAAATAAATAAACATATATCGTACAATCCCATATACCCAATTCTATACCCACAGTTGATCCAGAGGAAGGCAAAAAAAACCCAGAAGAGCATGATCCAATTTGCTACAGCAGGGGAAAAAATTCCTTCCTGATCCCCCGAGAGGCAATCGGATATTCCCTGGATCAACTTTACCTATAAATGTCAGTACCCAGTTATATTATGTACATTTAAGAAAGAATCCAGGCCCTTCTTAAAGCAATCTACTGAGCTGGCCAGAACCACCTCTGCAGGGAGTCTATTCCACATTTTCACAGCTCTTACTGTGAAAAAACCTTTCCGTATTTGGAGGTGAAATCTCTTTTCCTCTAGACGCAAAGAGTGCCCCCTTGTCCTTTGTGTTGACCGTAAAGTGAATAACTGAACACCAAGTTCACTATATGGACCCCTTATATATTTGTACATGTTGATCATATCCCCCCTTAATCTCCTCTTCTCAAGAAAGAATAAATTCAGTTCCTCTAATCTCTCCTCATAGCTGAGCTCCTCCATGCCTCTTATCAGTTTGGTTGCCCTTCTCTGCACTTTCTCCAGTTCCCCAATATCCTTTTTGAGAACTGGGGCCCAAAACTGAACTGCATATTCCAGATGAGGTCTTACTAATGATTTGAACAGGGGCAAAATGATATCTCTCTCTCTGGAGACCATACCTCTCTTAATACAAGAAAGGACTTTGCTCGCTTTGGAAACCGCAGCTTGGCATTGCATGCCATTATTGAGCTTATGATCTACCAAAACCCCCAGATCCTTCTCCACTACGGATCCCCCCAGTTGTACTCCCCCTAGTATGTATGATGCATTCATATTATTAGCCCCCAAGTGCATAACTTTACATTTATCAACATTAAACCTCATCTGCCACATAGTCGCCCAATTAGACAGAGCATTGAGGTCGGCTTGTAAATTGGCGACATCCTGTAAGGACGTTATTCCACTGCATAGCTTGGTGTCATCTGCAAAGACAGAAATGTTACTTTTGATCTCAGACCCAATATCATTTATAAACATATTAAAAAGTAAGGGTCCCAGCACTGAACCTTGGGGTACACCACTGATAACCTTGGACCATTCAGAGTAAGAATCATTAACCACTACTCTCGGAATTCTGTCTTTTAGCCAGTTTTTTTATCCATTTACAAACTGATATTTCCAATCCTGTAGACTTTACCTTACACATGAGCCGTGTGTGGGGAACTGTATCGAACGCTTTTGCAAAATCCAAGTATACCACGTCCACTGCCACCCCTCTGTCCAAGGTCTTACTTACCTCTTCATAAAAAGAAATCAGGTTTGTTTGACAACTTCTGTCTTTCATGAATCCATGCTGTCTGTTGCTTAAATAGTTTTTTTCCAGCAAGAACTCATCTATGTGGTCTTTTATTAATCTCTCCAGTATTTTCCCAACTATAAAAGTTAAACTAACAGGTCTATAGTTACTTAGTAAAGACTTAATTCCCTTTTTAAATATAGGCACCACATTGGCCCTGTGCCAATCCAGTGGTACTATTCCTGTCATTAATGAGTCCCTAAAAATTAAATACAATGGCTTTGAAATTACAGAGCTCAATTCTTTTAGGATCCGTGGGTGTATGCCATCTGGTCCAGGTGCTTTATCCACCTTTATTCCATCTAAATATTTCTGGACCATATCACTTTTGAGCCATTGTGGATTTGGGGCTGTGTCACTACCACCCCCATTTTGGACATGAGCTCCCCCATGCTCCTTTGTATACACAGAACTGAAGAAAGTATTTAATAAATTAGCCTTCTCTTTGTCCCCAGTCACCCACTCTAGATTATTTTGTAAAGGGCCTACATGCTCAGACTTGACCTTTTTACTATTAATATATTTGAAGAATTTTTTGGGGTTTGTCCTACTATCTTTTGCAATCTGTCGTTCATTTTGAATTTTTGCATCCTTGATTTCCTTTTTACATATCCTGTTATATTCTTTGTAACATTTAAATGACACTAGTGTTCCCTCATTTTTATATTTTTTAAAAGCTCTTTTCTTATAGTTTATAGCTTTTTTAACTTTGGCAGTGAGCCACATAGGTTTTATTTTTAGCCTTTTAAACTTATTGCCCATGGGAATATACTTTGCAGTGAGTTCACAAACAGTCTTTTTGAAGAATTCCCATTTCTGTTCTGTGCCCATTGATGCCAATATTCCTTCCCAGTCTAAGTCCTGGAGAGCAGCGCTCATCCTTGGAAAATTTGCTCTCTTGAAATTAAGTGTTTTTATCTTTCCTGTATGTGATTTTTGCTTACAACTAACATGAAATGAAATCATGTTATGGTCACTGCTACCCAGGTGTTCCTTTATCTGAACATTAGTAATACGCTCTGCATGGTTTGAGATTACCAGGTCCAACAGAGCATCATTCCTAGTTGGGGCCTCAATAAACTGGACCATAAAATTGTCCTGCAATAGGTTTATAAATTTTTGCCCTTTAACTGTCCCAGCAGTTCCATTACTCCAGTCAATTTCTGGGTAGTTAAAATCCCCCATTATTATTATCACCGTCCCAGCCCTTGCAGCCCTTTCCATCTGTGCAAGGAGCTGAGTCTCTAACTCCTCATTAACATTGGGTGGTCTATAACAAACTCCAATGATTAGCTTTGAACTACGGACATCTGTATGCAGTTCCACCCATAATGCTTCAGACTCATCACACTCTCCATCCACCAGGTCCTCTTTCACACTCGCTTTGAGATCACTTCTCACATAGAGACAGACCCCTCCACCCTTCCTTTTTACCCTGTCTTTCCGAAAGAGTGCATAGCCAGGAATATTAATAGCCCAGTCATGTGAGGAATGAAGCCAAGTTTCAGCAATACCGATTACATCATAGCTCTCCTCATGTACCAGAGCTTCCAACTCACCTATTTTGCTTGGCAGACTTCTGGCGTTGGTGAACAGACACTTTAATGCATTAATATTATTTGACCGGTCACATACTATCCTCTTGGGTGTTCCCAGATTGCAACTAGGACTTGCTACTATACTTACCTTGGGTTTATGTTCTTTGGTTACCCTACCACTAATGCCCCTAATACTACCCTTTAGAATATGTTCCCCGCTGACTCTCACTATCTCTGGACCCTCCCCTCTGTCACCTAGTTTAAAAACCCCTCTAACTTTTTGGCCATCCTTGTTCCCAGCTGATCTGCACCCTCCTCATTTAGGTGCAGTCCGTCCCTTCTATAGTACTGGTTATCGACTGAGAAGTCGGCCCAGTCCTCCAGGAACCCAAACCCCTCCTTACTACACCAGCTCTTCAGCCACTTGTTCACTTCCCTAATCTCCCTCTGCCTTTCTGGTGTGGCTCGATGTACCGGTAGTATTCCCGAGAATACTACCTTGGAGGTCCTTTTCCTCAATTTAGCTCCCAAGTCCCTAAAATCGTTCTTTAGGACACTCCATCTGCCTCTGACTTTGTCATTGGTGCCAACGTGCACCATGACAGCTGGGTCTTCCCCAGCCCCTCCCAGTAATCAGTCCACCAGATCCGTGATGTGCCGAACCCGAGCGCCCGGTAGACAACATACAGTTCGGCGCTTCAGGTCTTTGTTACAGATTGCTCTCTCTGTCCTTCTAAGAATTGAGTCCCCTACCACCAGAATCTGTCTTTCCTTTCCCTTCGCTTCCCCCCCACTCTCACTGGAGGAGTTCTTCCCCTGGCAGCTAGGAGAGTCCCTCAGCTCCAGCAGTGCTGGTCCCGGACTGGTTTCACCAATGTCACTCAATGGAGCATACTTATTGGGATGCTCCAGCCCTGGATCGGCCTCCCTGGCACTTCGCCCTCTACCCTTCCTGACTGTCACCCATCTACTATTTTCTAGTGCCTGCACCTCTTTGTCTCCACCCACCTCTGTGCTGGCCCCTGCCATCACCTGCCGGGTACGTATCCAGCTCTCCTTTAGTGTGGAGGGACTTCCCAGTGCTGACAGTTGCTTCCCTAGATTCAGAACCTGGGCTTCCAGGGAAACAATGTGCTTACATTTTGCACAGCAGTAATCTCCCTCGATCAGATGATCAAGGAACGCATACATGCTGCAAGATGTACACCGAGTCGCCTCGCCACACCCGCTGGGCATCGTACATATTAATTTAATGAGGATTCGAGATTATACCCTGTCCAAATTACCTAACACTAGCTTCCTGACTAGGGATGAGCTTCGAGTTCGAGTTGAACTCATGTTCGACTCGAACATTGCCTGTTCGCCCGTTCGCCGAACAGCGAACAAATTGGGGTGTTCGCGGCAAATTCGAAAAATCTATGGGAGAAATCTAAAGTGCTAATTATAAAGGCTTATATGCAAGTTATTGTCCTAAAAAGTGTTTGGGGACCGGGGTCCTGCCCCAGGGGACATGTATCATAGCAAAAATAAGTTTTAAAAACGGCCGTTTTTTCGGGAGCAGTGATTTTAATAATGCTTAAAATGAAAAAATAAAAGTGAAATATTCCTTTAAATTTCATACCTGGGGGGTGTGTATGATATGCATGTGAAGTCGCGCATGTTTCCCGTGCTTAGAACTGTCCCTGAAAAAATTGCATTTTTGAAAGAAAAAAATGCATTTAAAACTGACTCGCGGCTATTAATGAATTGTCGGCTCCCGGCAATACATACAAAAGTCATTGATAAAAAAATAAAAAAAAAGCGTGGGGGTTCCCCAGAATTCAATTACCAGGCCCTTCAGGTCTGGAATGGATATTAAGGGGAACCCCGCCGCAAATTTAAAAAAAAATTGACGTGGGGTTCCCCCAAATATCCATTCCAGGCCCTTCAGATCTGGCATGGATTTTAAGGGGAACTCCACCCCAAATTTTAAAAAAAAATGGCGTGGAGTCCCCCTAAAAATCCATACCAGACCCCTTATCCGAGCACACAACCTGGCCGGCCGCAGGGGAAAAGGGGGGGACGAGAGAGCGGCCCCCCCTCCCTCCTGAACCGTACCAAGCCACATGCCCTCAACATGGGGAGGATGTCCCCATGTTGATGGGGACAAGGGCCTCATCCCCACAACCCTTGCCCGGTGGTTGTGGGGGTCTGCGGGCGGGGGGCTTATCGGAATCTGGAAGACCCCTTTAACAAAGGGGACCCTGAGATCCCGGCCCCCCCCCTATGTGAATTGGTAAGGGGTACATTGTACCCCAACCATTTCACAAAGAAAGCGTAATTTTTTTTTAAAAAAAACACACAAACACCTTGAAAAAGTCCTTTATTTAAAAAAAAAAAAAAAAAAAACATTCCAGCGGTGAAATCCAGTGTCCCGCGGCGATCCCGATGTCCAGCGCTGTCCTTCATTGGTTGTGCCTGAGCGGACCTGATGGGGAACTCCCTCTCAGTATTTTAAATGTATAGACCCGCCCCTTCTAAAGTTCCCCATCAGGTCCGCTCAGCGGACCAGATGCGGAACATGAGAAGGGGCGGGTCTATACATGTATTACCAAAGTGAGAGCAGTTCCCCATCAGGTCCGCCCCCTCGGTATGTCGGACCCGCCTACGTCATTGGCTTGAGCGGGGAACTTCCTTCGCTGTGTAATTTAAATTTACATAGTGAAGGAAGTTCCCCGCTCAAGCCAATGACGTAGGCAGGTCCGACATACCGAGGGGGCGGACCTGATGGGGAACTGCTTTTTCAAGGTGTTTGTGTGTTTTTTTAAAACATTTTTTTACGCTTTCTTCGTGAAATGGTAGGGGTACAATGTACCCCTTACCAATTCACATGGGGGGGGCGGGATCTGGGGGTCCCCTTTGTTAAAGGGGTCTTCCAGATTCCGATAAGCCCCCCGCCCGCAGACCCCCACAACCACTGGGCAAGGGTTGTGGGGATGAGGCCCTTGTCCCCATCAACATGGGGACATCCTCCCCATGTTGAGGACATGTGGCTTGGTACGGTTCAGGAGGGAGGGGGGCCGCTCTCTCGTCCCCCCCTTTTCCCCTGCGGCCGGCCAGGTTGCGTGCTCGGATAAGGGGTCTGGTATGGATTTTTAGGGGGACTCCACGCCATATTTTTTTAAATTTGGGGTGGAGTTCCCCTTAAAATCCATGCCAGATCTGAAGGGCCTGGAATGGATATTTGGGGGAACCCCACGTCAATTTTTTTTTAAATTTGCGGCGGTGTTCCCCTTAATATCCATTCCAGACCTGAAGGGCCTGGTAATTGAATTCTGGGGAACCCCCACGCCTTTTTTTTTTTTGACTTTTGTATGTATTGCCGGGAGCCGACAATTCATTAATAGCCGCGAGTCAGTTTTAAATGCATTTTTTTCTTTCAAAAATGACATTTTTTGCAGGGACAGTTCTAAGCACGGGAAACAAGCGCCACTTTACATGCATATCATACACACCCCCCAGGTACGAAATTTAAAGGAATATTTCACTTTTATTTTTTCATTTTAAGCATTATTAAAATCACTGCTCCCGAAAAAACGGCCGTTTTTAAAACTTTTTTTTGCATTGATACATGTCCCCTGGGGCAGGACCCGGGTCCCCAAACACTTTTTAGGACAATAACTTGCATATAAGCCTTTATAATTAACACTTTAGATTTCGAACGTTCGAGTCCATTGTATTTAATAGGGTTCTAAAGTTTACACGAACATTTTGCCTGTTCGCAGGTTCTGGTGCGAACCGAACAGGGGGGTGTTCGGCTCATCCCTGTTCCTGACCCAACTATTCAACAAGACAATACACAGGTACTCAACAAGACAATACACAGGTACTCAACAAGACAATACACAGGTACTACGCAGACCTACGTGCACCCGCAGACCAACGGACCCGCGTGCACTCGCAGACCAGCGTGCACTCGCAGACCAACGGACCCGCGTGCACTCGCAGACCAGCGTGCACTCGCAGACCAATGGACCCGCGTGCACTCGCAGACCAACGGACCAGCGTGCACTCGCAGACCAGCGTGCACTCGCAGACCAACGGACCCGCGTGCACTCGCAGACCAACGGACCCGCGTGCACTCTCAGACCAGCGTGCACTCGCAGACCAACGGACCCGCGTGCACTCGCAGACCAGCGTGCACTCGCAGACCAACGGACCCGCGTGCACTCGCAAACCAGCGTGCACTCGCAGACCAACAGACCTGCGTGCACTCGCAGACCAGCGTGCACTCGCAGACCAACGGACCCGCGTGCACTCGCAGACCAGCGTGCACTCGCAGACCAACGGACCCGCGTGCACTCGCAGACCAGCGTGCACCCGCAGACCAACGGACCCGCGTGCACTCGCAGACCAGCGTGCACTCGCAGACCAACGGACCCGCGTGCACTCACAGACCAACGGACCCGCGTGCACTCGCAGACCAGCGTGCACTCGCAGACCAATGGACCCGCGTGCACTCGCAGACCAGCGTGCACTCGCAGACCAGCGTGCACTCGCAGACCAACGGACCCGCGTGCACTCGCAGACCAGCGTGCACTCGCAGACCAACGGACCCGCGTGCACTCGCAGACCAGCGTGCACTCGCAGACCCGCGTGCACTCGCAGACCTACGTGCACCCGCAGACCAACGGACCCGCGTGCACTCGCAGACCAGCGTGCACTCGCAGACCAATGGACCCGCGTGCACTCGCAGACCAGCGTGCACCTACAATACACAAGTACTAATCCACACACACTACTCAGACAACACCCAGGTACTCACACTACACATCTACTATGACCCCTGTTTTAACCTCTTGATTTTAACTCGCCACTTAGTCCAGTTCCACTAACTCTTGATTTTAACTCACCACTTAATCCAGTTCCACTAACTCTTGATTTTAACTCACCACTTAGTCCAGTTCCACTTGGACAGAGTTCCAGCAACTCAAAATGAGCAGGCTCGAAATGAGCTCTACAGAAGTTTATATAGGCCTCAAGCACCTGTGACCAATTAACCACTCCCCTTAAATAGTAGGCTGAAGGAAAAAAAGAGAAAAAAAAGGCTGTTTAAAATGTGCCAGAAAAAGGTGTTAAAAAGCTGCAAGGAAAAAGAGCCAAAAATAACCAAAAATGCAACCCAACAGTCAAAAGCAGAAACTTCTTCACTCTCCACGCAAGGTCTCCTCCACTGTCTACCCTCCAACCAACAAGACTGGCAATTTCACATGTGCTCTACAGAAATTTATATAGGCCTCAAGCACCTGTGACCAATTAACCACTCCCCTTAATTAGTAGGCTGAAGGAAAAAAAGAGAAAAAAAAGGCTGTTTAAAATGTGCCAGAAAAAGGTGTTAAAAAGCTGCAAGGAAAAAGAGCCAAAAATAACCAAAAATGCAATAGGACTTTCTGAGTCTCTCAAAGATGAGCTGGCCAGGATTGGGGTCCCCACTACACTTGAGGATCTCATCCAGTCATCCATCCAGCTGGATCGACGTTTACGTGAGAGACAGTCCGAACGACCTCAGTCCTCCAGGCCTGCCATGATGCCGCCTAAAGTTTCCACTTCATCAGTGCCTGCTCCCACTGGTACTTCTATCCCAGTTCCTAGACAAATCGGCCTGCTACGTTCCGCATTAACCCCTGATGAAAGGCGTCATCGTATGCAATCAAGGCTCTGCCTCTATTGTGGAGGAAGCGGACATTTCTTGTATAACTGCCCCAGAAGGCCCAAGAAGCCACCTTCCTACCCTCCAGTGTATTTCCAGGTTTCCGGAGCTTCTCCTTCACACCTAGTGCTACCCATTACGCTGCAATTTGGAAAAGAAGAGACCCGGCTGCAGGCCATTATTGATTCTGGAGCATGCAGCTGCTTTGTGGACTTGAACCTGGTGAGAAACCTGAAGTTGCCCCTCCTCCAAAAGAAACAGGGACTTGAAGTCCGCCTGGCCGATGGCACATTGCCTAGTTCTGGCCCTGTTACCCAGGAGACTGTCCCTCTGCTTATCACCACTCCTGATGGCCATCAGGAATTCATACGCTTTGACGCTCTAAGCTCGCCTATGTCTCCAGTTATCCTAGGAATTCCATGGCTCCAAGCCCACAACCCTCAGATCAATTGGATCAAGAAGGAGGTCCTGTTCACCTCTCCCTATTGCCAGCAGCATTGCTTTATTCCTGAACCCAGAGACATTACCAGTTGCTTGACAGTCCACCCTGTATCTACCACTAACCAGAATATACCCCAGGCATACCAAGAATTCCTGGATGTCTTTGATAAGAAAAAAGCTGACGTTCTACCACCACATCGACCATATGACTGTCCAATAGAATTACTTCCAGGGGCCGAGATTCCATTTGGACGAATATTCCCTCTCTCTGAAATGGAATTGGGAACTCTGCGACAATATATCGATGAAAATTTGGCTAAGGGCTTCATCCGAGCTTCCTCCTCTCCTGCCGGTGCCGGAATCTTTTTTGTCGAGAAGAAAGACAAGTCTTTAAGACCATGCGTGGATTATAGGGAGCTCAATAAAATCACAATAAAGAACCGCTACCCACTGCCATTAGTTCCTGAACTTTTCCAGAGATTCCGTACGGCCCAAGTATTTACCAAGCTCGACCTCCGGGGTGCCTATAACCTTGTTCGGATCCGTGAGGGCGATGAATGGAAGACAGCATTCAGAACGAGGTTCGGACACTTCGAGTATCTTGTAATGCCCTTTGGGCTCTGTAACGCCCCGGCGACGTTCCAGCACTTCGTCAACGATATTTTCCGGGAATATCTTGACTACTTCGTCATCATCTATCTGGATGACAATCTCATATTTTCGGCTACTCTGGAGCTCCACCGGACCCATGTAAAGACAGTGCTGCTCACACTAAGAAAACATGGACTTTATGTGAAAGCGGAAAAGTGTGACTTCGAGAAGAAATCAATACAATTCCTAGGACTGATCATCTCCACGGGCGGTGTAGCTATGGATCCACAGAAAGTGCAGGCAATCCTGGATTGACCAACTCCATCAGATAAGAAAGGGGTGCAAAGGTTTGTGGGCTTTGCGAACTTCTATAGGAGGTTTATAAGAAACTTCTCCTCCATCATCTCACCCATTACCCAGTTGACCCGCTTACATACCCGTTTCCAGTGGTCCTCCGAAGCCCAAACTGCTTTCGAGAGACTAAAGTTATTGTTTACCTCTGCACCAATCCTTCAACACCCTGAGCCTGCCCTGCCATACATCTTGGAGGTTGATGCCTCAGAAGTAGCTACAGGGGCAGTCCTTTCACAACGCCAGGGACCCAAGTCCTTGCTTCACCCCGTGGCCTTCTCCTCGCGGAAAATGAGCCAGCCCGAGAGGAACTATGATGTAGGAGACCGCGAGCTCTTGGCCATTAAAACAGCCTTAGAGGAGTGGAGATACCTTCTTGAGGGGTCTGCTCACCCCATAATGATATTTACAGATCATCGGAACCTCGAATACCTCCGTACTGCCAAACGTCTGAGACCCCGTCAAGCCCGCTGGGCTCTGTTCTTTTCAAGGTTCAACTTCCACATCACCTACCGTCCCGGCTCCAAGAATGGAAAGGCCGATGCCCTATTCCGAATGTTTCCCGATACTCCGGAGGAGACAATATCTAGTACAATCCTGTCACCTCAGAACTTTCTTCTGATCCAACCCGATCTAAGATCTTCTCTTGAACAGGCTTCCCTCCAATGCCAGGAACCAGAAGCATCCTCTCTAAGAAACCAGGAAGGGTACCTCTGGCATCAGGACAAGATCTTCATTCCGCAACAAACCCGAATACAGGTACTGAAGACCTTGCATGACCACCAACTCGCTGGCCACTTCGGAGTGCGGAAAACTACGGATCTTATCCAACGATCCTTCTGGTGGCCTACCTTGAAATCTGATTGCAGGGAGTTTGTTAGCTCCTGCACTACCTGCCAGCGAAATAAAGGGTCCAACGTCAAGTCATGGGGTCTGTTACGTCCTCTGCCAGTTCCAGAACAACCATGGAGAAATATATCTATGGACTTTATAGTAGAGCTGCCCCCATCCGAAGAATCTACAACAATCCTGGTAGTTGTGGACCGTCTATCCAAAATGGCGCACTTCTTGCCCATGGCAGGAACTCCTTCTGCTGCAGAAACAGCAAAAATTTTCATAAGGGAGATAGTCAGGCTCCATGGCCTTCCTGACAGCATTGTGTCTGATAGAGGGGTACAATTCACCTCCCGGTTCTGGAGAGAGCTCTGCAAAGCACTATCAATCAAGGTGTGCCTGTCCTCAGCCTATCACCCCCAAAGCAACAGTCAAACTGAAAGGACCAACCAGACCTTAGAACAATATTTGCGTTGCTTCTGCTCCTTCTCCCAGGACGACTGGATCTCTCTACTCCCTTGTGCGGAGTTTGCTTACAACAATGCAGTACACTCAACCACCAATCAATCTCCGTTTTGGGCCAACTACGGTTTCCATCCTTCATTTCTACCTAATGTCATTCCGGAAGCCTCAGTTCCAGCAGTTCAAGACAGGATAAGTTCCATTCAGGCTAATTACCAAACCCTCCGGCTAACCATGCAGAAAGCACAAGAGGACTACAAGAAACAATATGACAAGAGGAGAGGAGAGAGTCCTAGCTTTGAGGTTGGAGATAAGGTCTGGCTCTCTTCAGCAAATCTCAGGCTCCCTTGCCCCTCCCGGAAATTGGGTCCAAGATTTATCGGTCCATTCGAAATTAAACGAAAAATCAACCCAGTAGCTTTTGAACTGTTACTACCAAGTTCGTATAAAGTGCATCCTGTGTTTCACGTTTCTCTTCTTAAATCTGTTGTCTCTAGTCCTTTTCCAGGAAGAGAAGAAGACCCTCCGCCTCCAGTCTCAGTGGGAGATGAAGCCGAATTCGAGGTAGAATCCATCCTGGACTGTCGCAAAAGAGGTAGGACTATTCAATTTCTTATTAAATGGAAGGGTTATCCAGCAGAAGAGAATTCTTGGGAACCTGCAGGCAACATACATGCTCCTAGACTTCTCCAGAGATTCCGTGCCAGATACCCTGAAAGATGGGCCCGGGTGGGCATCCGGAGGCTGCCCCTTGGGGGGGGGGGCACTGTCAGGGAACCAACAGCAGGCGAAGGACTTTAGGACCCAGCATCTCTGGCAGGAGAAGGGCTTTAGGACCCAGGATCTCTACAAGCAGGTCACATGGGCCTATATAAGGAAGTCTGCTAGTGTCTGCATTTGCTGGATTATCGTCAGCTTCTCCTGTGTTCCTGTGTCTTGCATCACCTGCCTGTCTGATCTCCTGTGTACCAAACCCGGCTTGCCTGACCTGCTCCTGTTGACTTCCTAGCGTATACCTGACCCCGGCCTGGCTAACGGACTCCGCTTACCTTGTCTTCTGTGCTAAGACTCAGCTCTGCTGTGTTCTCGGACTGTCTTGCTGTGTTTGACCCTGCTATCAGAACATTCCACTAGTCCTTACCCTTTGGACCTCCTAAGCACGCCTGCTGTCCTGCAGTCTGCCTGTCCTACCAAGTTCCTGGCAACCAGCACTACCTACCAGGCAACCCGTGCTTCTGTGGGCACCACACCCCCTGTGTCATCTTCAGGGCTGTGCTGCACTCGGCCGCAAGGGGCGCCCTCTCTGCTACTCGGCCTCACATCAAAGACTTGACAGCGGATGTACTACTGGGGAATGATTTGGCCCCCCTCGTTTCTGCTTAGACCCCGATGGGCCCCGCTGAAGCCAACCCAGTGACTACCTGTGCCCAGACCCGTGCTGCTGGAACCGACCCGCTTGCTGCCAAGACCCGGGTAAGACTATCTTCCCCGACATGTACCTTAGATCTGGCACAATATCACAGTCTAAAATTGGAATGTGACAAGTTGGCCAGTGAGAAATTGGAGATGCAACGACACTACGTCATGTATTATGAGATGTCCCATGGCTTGAACATTGAAATGCACAAACAGGCTGAAATTGTCAAAAGGTTAAATGGGATTTGCGCCCAGGTTTTGCCTCACCTCTCCCAAGAGCATCAGCAACAAGTTTTGGGAGCCATTGAGAGAGCAAAGCAAGTGACTGTTCCAGAACTGAAATCCATTATTCGCCCTGCAACCTTACAACTTCACCATCAGCTACTGACCCGGTAAGGAAAATGGCAATGCTGATGGGTTGTCCAGGCATTAGAGGAATGTAACTATGGACTAACTTCAGAGTCAACCCGTCTGGGGTCACCTCCTTTGTTAGTCTCCTGCCGAAAGGGGAGATGTGTGACAGGAGGGTCACTTTGGACACAGGGTGAGCCAGGAAATAATGGACATTAAGAAATATATCTTGGGCTACCTAAAATGGGTCTGTAATATTTATCCACCATATCCCCAAGGATATCTGTAAAGGACTATTTACTGTTTCTGAACTCAACAGGTTAATTGAGAGATACTGATGTGTTCAGCCTCAATCACCTGTCTGCAGTGTAATGCTAATCCCAGCTTCTAAAAAGACCTGTTCATTGTTTGTGGTGATTTACATTCTATTGTCCATTGTGGTTTGGGGGAATTAAGCCTATAATTATAGGTTGTGGAACTAGCAGCAGACGGGTTAATTGAAGAGATGTTGATGAATCACCTGCATACTTGTGTGTATTGGGCTTGTTATGTGTGGGTGGAGCTGGGCCATTGTTCATGTTAAACTAATGCAGTAGTAGATGTGTATAAAAGTTACAATATCTTTTTCAATAAAGAGTCTATCCTGGAAGAGACAGAGTACGTCTCGTTTCTTCTGGAAGGATTAATCTTATGGGAAGTGATCGCCTGGCTGTGGAGGATCGACAGGGAATTTGTGTCCAGGAGAGGGAAGATATCTAAACGGCGTTTGTTACCCCCCTTTCGTATTTGGGGTGCCGTTACACATTTCATCTCAACATTAATAGGATTTATTTGTGAAAGTTACAATTGTACCATTAGAATCAATGGCTAAAACTTGCATTGGACTATAATAGCTCAGATTTTCACTTCCAAAAAATGTTCTTTAATTAGCTCTCATTTCGGTATTTACTATAACACTTGAGTTAAAATTTGAGTTATTTCAGGTCTGAGCATGCTCAGTTGTGTTGGCACCTATTTTTACAAAAATGGGAAAATTTTTCACTTCTCAGACTTTTAAAGATATTTCAGTGCAGAAATCACTTTTTCATACAGTTTAAAAGCAGATTATCTTTAAATAATATACCGCATATTTCAGTACAATTAAGGCAATTATGTCATGCTCTGGTTTTGTTCTTTTTCCTCACATATGTCAGTGGCACCATAAAAATATCATTGTGGTAAGAAGACAGAATACTTGATGAGGATGGTAATTACATGCCTGTATTGATCTAACATCTGGTTAGTGTATCCCCATAAGGGGACTTTTTCCCCCCACATGGTGAACATACCTTGGTGAAAGGAGCACTGAAACTAGGATTTGGACCAATCACAACCAGACTCACCATTCATTATCTAAACTACCTATATAAATGACTATATGGAAGACGCACATATGAATATTTGTCCGTAGCGCTGCTACAGTTTTATTTTGGACTTTTGATATAAGTTTTATAACACTGTGTTTGCATTGAGTGATAATTACCTGACACACAATATCTGGAGCCATCAACAAATACAGGTTCATCAATTTTCTCTGCCTCTCTATGGAAAAGAGAAGATTGAGTCTCATGAACGTCACACAAACATTCATGCTCTAGTCCATTGTATTCCATCAGCTGAGGAAGGATATACTTGGCATTGTGTGCAACCTCATTGAGAAAATCTCTGGTTGGAAACTCCAGGAACATTCTCCTCAAAAAGGAACTTCAACGTACTATGTGGGGTCTGTAAAATGATTTTGTTAAAACCTACAATATGCTCTGTTGCTTTAACGGCATAATGCACACCCACTAACTGTCGAACACATTTGTCAAAAGTAAACTTGCTTACTTCTCAACAGAAGTAAGCAAACGAGAAAAATACCCAAGGATTCTCCAATCCTCTCCCTGTTTCTGAAGCAAAACAGCTGAGATGGCAGTTTCTGAAGCATGCACTTGCAAAGCAAATGGTGCTTTTTTTATCCACAGTAGCTAGGGCAGGAGCTAACTGAAAATTATTTTTCAACAATTCAAAAGCTTTTTGCTGAACTTCTGTCCAAGGACCAAATCCATTCTCCTCTTTGTGTTTTAACAAATCATATAGCGGTTTCGCCTTTTCCGCCAATGATTCAATAAAATCTCTGGAAAAATTTACCAAACCCAAAAATTGTCTCAACGCTTTAATTGATGTTGGTACAGGTAAAGAAGCAATAGCTTCAATATGTTCCTGTAAAGGCTGTTTCTTTCCTGGACAAATCAAAATTCCGAGAAATTTTACTTTTCATAAGCTGGACCTTACGTGTATTCAACTTCAAAACTTCCTCTTCCGGAATTGTCAGTAATTCTGCCAGAAGATTTACATGTTCGTCTTCATTTTCGCTTGACAAAAGTATGTCATCAACATATTGAATTAAGCAATCTGGTCTAGAGAATTTTGACAAAACATTAGCCAACGCCTGATGAAAAATAGTCAGTGAATTATGGTAGCCTTGCGGAAGTCTCGTAAAAACATATAAAATATTCTTGTGAATAAACAAAAATTTGTATTGACAGCTTTTGGCCAAAGGTATGCTAAAAAATCCATTAGAAATGTCAAGTACTGAAAAAACTTTTGCATTAGCATTTAATTGTGACATGATGTCTGGCGTTTCCACTACAATAGGCGAACTACATGGTATGTATTTGTTTAGCATTCTTAGGTCAATCAAAAGTTTGTTTGCACTAGGATCATCTCGTTTAGCCACTACTCATAAAGGATTATTTGTCACAGAATTTGCTTTCCTGATGATTCCCTGTTCCAAAAACTCTTCAATAATTTTTCACACAGGTTCATTAGATTCAGGTGGTGATTTGTATGGCTTGATAAATGGGTGGTCCTTGCCTTCAACAAAAACCTCAACTCCTTTAAACAAACCAACCTCATTCTTTTTCTGACTCCAAAGTTTTTTGTGTGACCGAATCACCTGTTTTAACTTCAAATTATCTCCTGCATCGGGCCATTTGTAATCAGAGTCAACTGCCTCTGTCAAACAAATGCTGCCTATTTCACAATAATCCTTTGGATCAATAACCACAGGCTTACGATTAGCTGAACCTTTCCAAATCACTGCATTGCCTAAATCAATTATCCATCCTTTTTTAGACAAAATATCTGAACCGATTATATTCTCTGCTCCCTGACAAAACCACATGTCTATCTCAGGTTGCAAACAACCTGGGACTTCAAAAGAAACATTTTTACACATTTTAGCCTGAGAATGACATGTTTCATTAAACACAACACTTGTACATATTGCTGCATCCGATAAAACAGGTAACTTCAAACCAGTCACAGTAATTTGGGCACCTGTGTCTAAAAGAGTTCTCACTTTTTGTCCATTAATTTTAGCTTTTAAAAAAGGACCCAAAGACTCAGGTGTGTCAGACCCAGTGGCGGATGGAATCCTACCCTTCACAGGACATCCCGGCAGGGCAGTAAGCATAGAATCCATAACATCAAATGGATCATCAGAGGCGGGCTGGAAAGCTGGCATCAGATTAACAGGCACTGGATTCTAAGGCTGGGCAGCGGGCAGAGGCACATCAAGCTGGGCAGCGGGCAGAGGCACATCAAGCTGGGCAGCGAGCAGAGGCACATCAACCTGGGCAGCGAGCAGAGGCACATCAAGCTGGGCAGTGGGCAGAGGCACATCAAGCTGAGCAGCGGGTAGATGCACATCAAGCTGAGCAGCGGGCACTGGGACATCAGTTTGGGCATCAGGAACTGGATCATCAGGCTGGGTATCAGGAATGGGATCATCAAGTTGGGCATCGGGCATCAGATCATCAAGCTGGACATCGGGCACCAGAACAACACGCAGGGCAGCGGGCACCAGAACAGGCTGGTCAGTGGGCACCAGAACATCAGGATGGACAGTGGGCACGGAACATCAGGAACCGGATCATCAGGAACTGGATCGTCAGGCTGGGTATCAGGAACTGACAAAATATAGGGGGGAAAAAAACCCTGGGAAGAAGTCACGGGTGGACCAAGCTGCTTATGAAAGGGAAATAGATTTTATTGCACAATAGAAATAATAAAAAAATTGCAAAAGCTGGGTACCCACCACCACCACCACCTAGACAGATATTAAAATAAGACAATGTTGTCTAAGTAAAAGCAGCTGCGTCACGCATAAACAAGCACACAACATACAGGTCCTTCTCAAAAAATTAGCATATTGTGATAAAGTTCATTATTTTCTGTAATGTACTGATAAACATTAGACTTTCATATATTTTAGATTCATTACACACAACTGAAGTAGTTCAAGCCTTTTCTTGTTTTAATATTGATGATTTTGGCATACAGCTCATGAAAACCCAAAAATCCTATCTCAAAAAATTAGCATATTTCATCCGACCAATAAAAGAAAAGTGTTTTTAATACAAAAAAAGTCAACCTTCAAATAATTATGTTCAGTTATGCACTCAATACTTGGTCGGGAATCCTTTTGCAGAAATGACTGCTTCAATGCGGCGTGGCATGGAGGCAACCAGCCTGTGGCACTGCTGAGGTGTTATGGAGGCCCAGGATGCTTCGATAGCGGCCTTAAGCTCATCCAGAGTGTTGGGTCTTGCGTCTCTCAACTTTCTCTTCCCAATATCCCACAGATTCTCTATGGGGTTCAGGTCAGGAGAGTTGGCAGGCCAATTGAGCACAGTAATACCATGGTCAGTAAACCATTTACCAGTGGTTTTGGCACTGTGAGCAGGTGCCAGGTCGTGCTGAAAAATGAAATCTTTATCTCCATAAAGCTTTTCAGCAGATGGAAGCATGAAGTGCTCCAAAATCTCCTGATAGCTAGCTGCATTGACCCTGCCCTTAATAAAACACAGTGGACCAACACCAGCAGCTGACATGGCACCCCAGACCATCACTGACTGTGGGTACTTGACACTGGACTTCAGGCATTTTGGCATTTCCCTCTCCCCAGTCTTTCTCCAGACTCTGGCACCTTGATTTCCGAATGTACTTTGGACCACTGAGCAACAGTCCAGTGCTGCTTCTCTGTAGCCCAGGTCAGGCGCTTCTGCCGCTGTTTCTGGTTCAAAAGTGGCTTGACCTGGGGAATGCGGCACCTGTAGCCCATTTCCTGCACATGCCTGTTCACGGTGGCTCTGGATGTTTCTACTCCAGACTCAGTCCACTGCTTCCGCAGGTCCTCCAAGGTCTGGAATCGGTCCTTCTCCACAATCTTCTTCAGGGTCCGGTCACCTCTTCTCGTTGTGCAGCGTTTTCTGCCACACTTTTTCCTTCCCACAGACTTCCCACTGAGGTGCCTTGATACAGCACTCTGGGAACAGCCTATTCGTTCAGAAATTTCTTTCTGTGTCTTACCCTCTTGCTTGAGGGTGTCAATGATGGCCTTCTGGACAGCAGTCAGGTCGGCAGTCTTACCCATGATTGCGGTTTTGAGTAATGAACCAGGCTGGGAGTTTTTAAAAGCCTCAGGAATCTTTTGCAGGTGTTTAGAGTTAATTAGTTGATTCAGATGATTAGGTTAATAGCTCGTTTAGAGAACCTTTTCATGATATGCTAATTTTTTGAGATAGGATTTTTGTGTTTTCATGAGCTGTATGCCAAAATCATCAATATTAAAACAAGAAAAGGCTTGAACTACTTCAGTTGTGTGTAATGAATCTAAAATATATGAAAGTCTAATGTTTATCAGTACATTACAGAAAATAATGAACTTTATCACAATATGCTAATTTTTTGAGAAGGACCTGTATACCCAAAAAATTGCATGTAAAGTGCAAGAGGTGGCAATGGATTGGCTCACAGATTCCAGTGGCAATCACCATAGATCACAGTGCCCATCCCGTCACAATTTATTCAATAGATCCCCAGCTGGGGAATACAAGGGTATTATATTAAATATCTACACACTTGAAGATGAGCCCAGAGAGTAGCATGCCACTAATAAACTAAATGGCTTAATTATAAACTGATAGTAAATCCTTTATAGAGAGTGGCATACAGCCACTGATGTTGATTAGTCCAGGTAAACAGTTACAGGTTAAGCCATTTAAAGCAGAGCTAGCCCGAGTGGGATTTTGTAAAATGAGGCAGTAGGTAGAAATTATCTACAGTTCAGAACAGGAATATGTATGCAGAAGTTAGGCAAAGTCAAAGGACCAGGGGTCCGCTCCCCTGACCATGGAATGCAAGAGTCTATGCGTCATCCGTCGTGGTGTCACTGCCGACATATTTCACTCAGTCCCGTGGGTTTTCTCAAGGATGGGAGGAGTCAGTAGCAGTCATCTATTTATACTTTTTTCACAACACACAGTTCATTCGAATTTGCAGTTTCCACAGCGGCCACTAGATGTCAACCTCCCGTTTAAACACCACTAATACATTTTTCTCTGCTGCTGGCTAGGGGCACTCAAATAGGCATATAATAGCAAACAAATAACTTTAAAGATGGTAAGGGGATCAGTGTACAGAGGGAAGGAAGTACAGAAACACCAGAGTCACTAAGGGAAATACAAAAGTTAGTAAAGTAAAGTAAAGTAGATAAAATAAAATGATTATAAACCTCTTGACTATAGGTGTAGATACAACCCCCCTTTTTATTAATATATACTGATGTACAATCGGGTACTAAGAAAACACTGTAGGTCAAATTCCTTATTTAATCCCCCTGGCACCAGAGAACCCAATTGGTGTATCCACCATGATTCTCCTTTACTAATTTCCCTTATGTAATTAGATCCTCTCCAATGATGCTTTGCAGCCTCTATCCCCCAGAATTTCAACCCATCTGGATTTTCATTGTGTTTGTCTCTGAAATGAACCGATAGAAAATGTTTATCAAACCCATTCCTAATGTTTCGCACATGTTACTCCATTCTAACTTTGAGGGCCCTTTTTGTTCTCCCTATATAAATGAAATCACAGGGACATTTAATAGCATACACTACCCCTATGGTGTCACACGATATAAAGTCTCTAATAGTATATGTGTGATTTGTATTGGGGTTGGTAAAGGTCTTCCTTTCCCTATATTTTTTCTAACTCTCACACAGCTGTAGCAGCGGGCACAACTGTGGAAACCCTTAAAACGGAGGTCCACACAAAAATGGAACCTCCGCTTTTCTGAACCCTCCCCCCACTCCGGTGTCACATTTGGCACCTTTCAGGGAGGGAAGGGGGTGCAGATACCTGTATAATGCAGGTATTTGCACCCACTTCCGGGCATAGACTCCCGCGGGAGCTACGCCCCTTCCCGTCCCCCCGCTGTCTTCTGGGAAACACACAGGTGCCAGAAGATAGCGGGGACCAGTGAGGACGTGCAGCGCGATTCGCGCATGCGCAGTGGGGAACCGGGAATTGAAGCCGCAATTCCTGATTCCCTCACCGAGGATGGCGGCGGGGGCAGCCGAGAGCCGAGCGATTGATCGGCTTCGACTGCCAACATCGCGGGCACCCTGGACAGGTAAGTGTCCATTTATTCAAAGTCAGCAGCTGTAGTATTTGTAGCTGCTGGCTTTTAATATATATTTTTTTAGGCGGACCTCTGCTTTAATGTCCCAAAACATCAGTGATTTGGGTTTTGGTTGTTCTATTACGTTATGCACTAATTTATCCCTTAGGTTTGGGGCTCTTTTTCAAACTGTTTTTGGTTTATCAGATAAAGTACTTCTCAGATGTACATCTTGCTTCAAAACTTGCCAATATTTGGTGATTATTTTTTCCACATCCCTAGTGCAAATTATAATCTAAAACAATGCAGGTACCCAAATCCATATTAGTCTCTCTATTATTTTTATACTCTAGCAAACTCTCTCTATCTATACCTCTGATCTCAGTTCTTTCTTTTTTCAAAAAATCTCCTTGATATCCTTTCTGTCCAAATATTTTGGTAAGTTTATCTGTTTGTTTTACAAAATCTACATTCTTTGTGCAATTCCTGTTTATTCTCATATATTGTCCTCTAGGGATGTTGGTTATCCAGGATTTATAGTGGCAGCTTGTGGTGGGGATATATGAATTATCTGATTCTTTGAAATATGTTTTTGTTTCTATACCATGAGATGTATTGACGATCTCCAAGTCCAAAAAATGTACCTAATTCCTACTGATTTCCCAGGTCAATCTAATGTTTCGATCATTATTATTCATCGATTGAAACAAAGATTCCATATGTAACGGGAGGGCCCGTGGAACCTAGAAGTTCTTAGAAAGTATGAGCCAGAAAATAATGGACATTGAGAATATGTCTTGGATTGCTTTGAAATGGGTCTGTAATATTAATCCACGGTATTTCCCAGGATATCTGTAAAGGACTATTTACTGGTTATTTGATTCTAAACTCAACAGGTTAATTGAGAGATGCTGATGTGTTCAACTCTAACCACGTGGCTGCCTGTGTAATGTAGATTAAATCCAGACTAGCTTCCAAAGACCTTTTCATTGTTGTTTGTGGTGATGTGGATTGGAGCTGGTAGACCGTCTGGCTGGCTATTATGGGATGTTTAAGTGTCTTGCTGTGAGGGACTCACTCCAGCAACCCATCCTGCTAAGACGGTTTACTGAATGAGAAGTTTGAACACACCTGACCTGTATCACCATTGTCATTGGACAGTTTAACCCGCCCTGTTCCCCAAGGATGGGAGGGAAGTGTTTTGAAGGGAAGTGTGTTACCATGTGCTTGTAATAAAGATTCATTCCCTGTTTTTGGAACTTCAACACAGAGCATTGTCTCATTTGTGCGGGGAGAAATATTTGTATGGGGTCTTATTCGGCTGGTTGGAGTGTCTGGTAGCTGGCGTGTGTTCGAGAATGGAATATCCTAAACGACGTTAACTCCTGTCGTTACATTGGTGGCAAGCAGCGGATTGATTCCCACAGCCGGAAGGACAGCTACAAGAGGACACAGGCCAATGGAGGCACAGTAGGGATGGCTAAAGCACTCTACCCTCAAGGACTTACTGGAGAACCGGGGAAGACCGGCCAACAACCGTAAGAAGAGGGACATTATCAGAGAACTAGTCGAAATGGATGGAACCGAAAGGCTCAGCATAACAGACAGGACACCCGAAGAGGCAAGATTTGATCGGGCTGTTAACATAAGACTGGCACATTATGGTCCTAACCCTACAGCGGAGATCATAGACCGAGTTATAGCGGCTGTGGATGTAAATTTGCTACAGCAAAGAGGTGCTGCAGCAGCAGAAGTCAGAGCAGCACCAACTGAAAGGAAAAAGATACATTGCACTGCTTTTAAAATTTTTATTGAAACAGAAGGGGAGATTGATGGGTACCTTGCTGATTTTGAACGGCAATGTGCCCTACATCGGGTGCCCATAGAGGAATGGGTTACCATTTTGTCTGGGAAACTGTCCAGCCGGGCCAGTGAAGCATTCAGGGCCATCCCAGACGAGGATATTATGAACTATGGACTGGTAAAAGAAGCACTTTTAGCCAGGTATGCCGTCACACCGGAGGCATACTGGAGGCGGTTCCGAGAGACGAGCAAGCAGACTGGAGACTAGTATACCGAGTGGGCATGCCGCCTACACCACACTGCATCCCACTGGGTCGCTGGATGCCAAGCAGAATCTGGGGAAGAGGTGCTGCAGGTGTTCCTGCTGGAGCACTTCTTTGACCAACTGTCCCTGGAAGTCAGAGAGTGGGTCTGGGACCGAAAACCTTTCACCTTGCCTGAAGCAGCTCTCTTGGTGGATGAATACACAGACGCCCGCAAACTGGATAACCCTGTGGTCAAGACAACAGCTCGGGTGGATTATCGATCAGTGGCGCCCCCTCCGGCTATCGCCTACCAACCCCAGTCATGCCACTCTACAGCACCACCTCCAGCGGCCACTTATTCTCAGAAGCCCAGGTCCAACTCCCAGGGCTACTCACATCCCATCAGGTGTTTCGGGTGTAAACAGCTAGGGCACAAAAAGCCAGACTGTCCATTGAATCCAGCCAGGCAGTCCCAGTCATGGAGACAGCCAGCAAGGGGGAACCCCCACACATCCATGCCTGCGGCCCACTGCTTTGAGGAGGAAGAACATTGGGGTGTCCTGCACAAGGCTGATCCAATACAAGCAGCTAACCGGGACAACCGGCAACAACACAGGCAGACTGTCTGGGTCAATGGAAAGGTAGCCAATGGCCTACGTGATACTGGCACCACCATGTCCCTACTACAGAAGAACCTCATCCCAGAGAGCCAACATACCGGAGACACTGTAGCCGTAAGAGTAGCGGGAGGCACCGTCTTCCGGCTACCCATTGCCCGTGTCCACCTGGATTCGGGTGGATGGATTGGTTCGGGACACGTGAATGTGGGGGTGATGAAGGATTTGCCAGCGGATGTACTACTGGGGAATAATTTGGCCCCCTCGTTTCTGCTTACGCCGCGATGGGCCCCGCTGAAGCCAACCCAGTGACTACCTGTGCCCAGACCCGTGCTGCTGGAACCGACACGCTTGCTGCCGAGACCCGGGTAAGACTATCTTCCCCGACATGTACCTTAGATCAGGCACAATATCACAGTCTAAAATTGGAATGTGACAAGTTGGCCAGTGAGAAATCGGAGATGCAACGACACTACGTCATGTATTATGAGATGTCCCATGGCTTGAACATTGAAATGCACAAACAGGCTGAAATTGTCAAAAGGTTAAATGGGATTTGCGCCCAGGTTTTGCCTTACCTCTCCCAAGAGCATCAGCAACAAGTTTTGGAAGCCATTGAGAGAGCAAAGCAAGTGACTTTCCAGAACTGAATTCCATTATTCGCCCTACAACCTTACAACTTCACCATTAGCTACTGACCCGGTAAGCAAAATGGCAATGCTGATGGGTTGTCCAGGCATTAGAGGAAGGGAACTATGGACTAACTTCGGAGTCAACCCGTCTGGGGTCTCCTGCTGTGTTAGTCTCCTGCCGAAAGGGGTGAGATGTAACGGGAGGGCCTGTGGAAACCAGAATTTCTTAGAAAGTATGAGCCAGAAAATAATGGACATTGAGAATATGTCTTGGATTGCTTTGAAATGGGTCTGTAATATTAATCCACGGTATTTCCCAGGCTATCTGTAAAGGACTATTTACTGGTTGTTTGATTCTGACCTCAACAGGTTAATTGAGAGATGCTGATGTGTTCAACTCTAACCACCTGGCTGCCTGTGTAATGTAGATTAAATCCAGACTAGCTTCCAAAGACCTTTTCATTGTTGTTTGTGGTGATGTGGATTGGAGCTGGTAGACCGTCTGGCTGCCTATTATGGGATGTTTAAGTGTCTTGCTGTGAGGGACTCACTCCAGCAACCCATCCTGCTAAGACGGTTTACTGAAGGAGAAGTTTGAACACACCTGACCTGTATCACCATTGTCATTGGACAGTTTAACCCGCCCTGTTCCCCAAGGATGGGAGGGAAGTGTTTTGAAGGGAAGTGTGTTACCATGTGCTTGTAATAAAGATTCATTCCCTGTTTTTGGAACTTCAACACAGAGCGTTGTCTCGTTTGTGCGGGGAGAAATATTTGTATGGGGTCGTATTTGGCTGGTTGGAGTGTCTGGCGTGTGTTCGAGAATGGAATATCCTAAACGACGTTAACTCCTGTCATTACACCATATCATTCATATTCCCATTCCATATTATTAGTAGATCGTCTATAAAGCGTCTGTAAAGCATAATCCTCCCATTTTGCCATGTATAAATTGGCCATGCTTGGTGCAAACTTTGCACCCATCGCGACGCCTCTAATCTGTAAATAATAAATATTATTATACCAAAAATAATTGTTATTCAAACAAAACTCCAAACATTTTAAAATAAATTTGTGGTGTTTACTCTTTATTTTATTCCTCCTATCTCACAACCTTTGAGCAACTGCAATATATGCTGATACCCCGTACACACGATCGGTTTTCCCCTCGAAAAAAGTCCGATGAGAGCTTTTGGTCGGGAATCCCGACCGTGTGTATGCTCCATCTGACTTTTTCCAACGGAAAAGCTGCCGGAAAAAGATAGAGAGCAGGTCCTCTATTTTCCCGTCGGGAAAAATCTGATCGGAATTTCCTATCGTGTGTACAAATCCCGACGCGCTAAATTCCGACGCATGCTCGGAAACAAATCTACGCATGCTCAGAAGTATAGAACTTAATTTTCTCGGCTCGTCGTTGTCTTTTACATCACCGCATTCTTGGCAGACAAAAGTTCACCGAACTTTTGAGTGACCGTGTGTATGCAAGGCAGGCTTGAGCGGAATTTTTCCGACGGGAATTTTGCTTGTGTGTACAGGGCATAAGTGTCTTTGAGGAATGATTTTGTATCACATACTAGAGGTTGCAAATGTAGATCTATATATTCCCCTAATCTAGCTGAAAGAGATTCAATCCCACTAATTATGGGTCTACCTGGGGGATTAATGTTATCTTTGTGACTTTTTGGAATATAATATATGACGGGTATTCTGCATGCTGTAGCTACTAGGTATTTTTATTCATGTTTATTTAATATATTCTTTCTTACCCCATACTGAATTTTAATGACTCCAACTCCTTTTTATATTGTTTGGTTGGATTGGAGTTCAGTATTTCATAAGTACCCCTGTCCTCTAATATATTGTTAATTTCTTGCTTGTATTTCCCTGTGCATAACACAACAATTCCTCCCCCTCCCCTCTTTGTCCGCTGGTCGGATAGCAATATCCTTTCTAGTTTCCAGCAGTTTGATACCTTTTCTGATGTCCTTATGTTGATATTTATTGTAAGTGGGTACTTCATATGTATCTGGTGGGGGTCTATTAAATCTGAGTCTCTGAGGTTTCGTGAGTAGTACTAATCATCTCCCTGCGATGGTCCTCTATAAGGTGGTGGACCTCCTTGATGTTTACAATCTCCCTGCGGTTGTCCCCTATATTGTGGGGGTCCTCCCCGCTGCCGGGGTTCTATACTGATTTTCCTGCTGATAATATCCTCCCTGTTGCTGTCCCCTTTTCAGGGCTGGACTGGGACACAAATTTGGCCCAGGACTTCATCCAGACTGGCCCACTTTAATTTTGCAAACACGCACAAAAACAGTATATAAACTAGACACGGTACAGGAGATAGTCAGAGACTTCAGACATACTACAGGAGATGTCAGAGACTGCAGACAAACTACAGGAGATGGTCAGAGACTGCAGACAATACTACAGGAGATGGTTAGAGACTGCAGACATACTACAGGAGATGGTCAGAGACTGCAGACATACTACAGGAGATGGTCAGAGACTGCGGACATAGTACAGGAGATGGTCAGAGACTGAGGACATAGTACAGGAGATGGTCAGAGACTGTGGACATAGTACAGGAGATGGTCAGAGACTGCGGACATAGTACAGGAGATGGTCAGAGACTGCGGACATAGTACAGGAGATGGTCAGAGACTGCGTTTATGGCTGAACCCAGTGTAACAGTGTATAGTATCGCAGGGTTGCTCCACTCCATTTAAACCAGCTCTGCAAAGATCAAGTTGGTAATCTTTAGTCACCCGTGTGACAGAAGACAACAGCACATCCAATTTCCAAAATACAAATAGTTATACAAAAAGTGATCTGGTCAGGATTAGTGGAGGGCAGTAAACAGTTAATTGGTCCGTGAAGCTTCCATCCTGAACTAGCAGTTAATCCTTCCAAAAAACATTACACAAACCGTGCAGCACACACCGAGCTCTGGCTAAATAACTGAAATGGTTAACAGCCAGCCATGTGTCACACTGTCACTGGACAGAGAATGCAGAGCAGATCTTATCAGTGTGCAGAATAAGCATCTATAAAAACAAAGTAGCGAGACAAGAGGGAGGGAGAGAGAGGGGAGGGGAGACTGATCGGTAACCTGCACACTGCCTAGATTTCGGGAAGACACTGCAGCCAGTGTACATGTGAGATGTGACATTTCTCCCGAGTCCTGGCGATCTGTGTGCTGCAGGACTGGCTATCCTGTAGCTGTGGTCATACCTTCTTGTATCTCATCGGCTTCAGATACTTTGTGTTTCTCTTTCCTCGCGCCCCATTCAGCCCCGCTCCAGCACCCGTGTAGTCAAATGTGGCGGGCTGAAGAGAGGGAGGGTTACACTGCCTGCTGACAGGCTGTGGATGTGTGGGAGGAGCAGAGTAAGTCCTCGCTTATTACAGTACTCTCATAAACAGCGGTCAGCGGAGTGCAGAGACTCGGGGCTGTCACTGAAAATCGGCCCACTGAGCCATTGGCCCACCGGGAGACTCTCGGTAGTCCCAATGGCCAGTCCATCCCTGCCCCTATTATATGGAACTCCTCCCTGTTGGTTTCCACTTGTGTGGTAATTATTATCTTGGAATCCTCTATTCCAATACCCTCTATTTTGTGGGTATCCTTGATGGTAAGGTGGTCTTCCTCCATTCTGGTGGTATCCTCTATTGTCATATTGATTATATTGGTTAGGTCTCCTATTATTTTGAGGTGGCACATAATTTCCCCCTGATTCTCTATTTTGATGTAATGGTTGGTGATGTTCCCTATCATCCCTAGTACTTTGTGATGTAACCTGTTGTGGATTTATTTTCTGCCGGGTTGTGTGTGTATTAGCACAAACATATGGGAGTGTGATTAGTACAGAAATTATTGCACATACAGTATCTCACAAAAGTGAGTACACCCCTCACATTTTTGTAAATATTTTATTATATCTTTTCATGTGACAACACTGAAGAAATTACACTTTGCTACAACGTAAAGTAGTGAGTATATAGCTTGTATAACAGTGTATAACGTGTGTGGCGGCAACCAGGTGAGGAGTACAAAGACCAGTGTGGCTTGCCTACAGTCAAGCATGGTGGTGGGAGTGTCATGGTCTGAGGCTGCATGAGTGCTGCTGGCACTGGGGAGCTACAGTTCATTGAGGAAACCATGAATGCCAACATGTACTGTGACATACTGAAGCAGAGCATGATCCCCTCCCTTCGGGGACTGGGCTGCAGGGCAGTATTTCAACATGATAAAGACCCCAAACACACCTCCAAGATGACCACTGCCTTGCTAAAGAAGCTGAGGGTAAAGGTGAAGGACTGGCCAAGCATGTCTCCAGACCTAAACCCTATTGAGCATATGTGGGGCATCCTCAAATGAAAGGTGGAGGAGTGCAAGGTCTCTAACATCCACCAGCTCCATGAGGTTGTGATGGTGGAGTGGAAGAGGACTCCAGTGGAAACCTGTAAAGCTCTGGTGAACTCCATGCCCAAGAGGGTTAAGGCAGTGCTGGAAAATAATTGTGGCCACACAAAATATTGACACTTGGGGCCCAATTTGGACATTTTCACTTAGGGGTGTACTCACTTTTGTTGCCAGCTTTTTAGACATTAATTGCTGTGTGTTGAGTTATTTTGGGGGGGGGGGGGGCAGCAAATGTACACTGTTATAGAAGCTGTACACTCACTACTTTGCATTGTAGCAAAGTGTCATTTCTTCTGTGTTGTCACATATATATTTAGATATAATAAAATATTTACAAAAATGTGAGGGGTGTACTCACTTTTGTGAGATACTGTATATACATTAATGTTATTTAAAGTGACTATCTCTGGTATCTCGCAAGGCTTTTTCTAAGTTTGTATCTATATTACTTGATTCAGATGTTGGTTCTGAGGTTGAGGAAGGTAGGAACATGAGCCTACAGAGAGGGGATAACACTGATAAACAACAAATTGGCAGTCATGTTCCCCAAGCACCTGCGTATATTTTGTTCACAGCACACTGGGTAACTGCTTGCAACTAGGAAGTATGCAGGACAGGGCTCAGTGCTGGAGCTTTTTTTGCCGCCACGTCTCCATACAGCTGGTGATTCATCAGCTCTACCCCCTCCTCCATGCCCTCCTCTGTTGAATTGTCCTATGAACCACCAGTACCCCCTAAGCATTCAAGGGGCTATTTAACAAGTCAGGCTAAAAGATGCCATGCAGTGCTTCAGCTGGTCTGTCTAGGGGAAATGAGCCACAAGGGAGTAGAGATTTTTTCAGCTCTACAGGGGCAGGCCCAGAGGTGGTTCACGCCATGCCAGCTTGAGCCAGGAATGGTGGTGTGCAATAATGGCACTGACCTTCTGTCCGCCCTTCGACAGGGAAAGTTGACACATGTGTCATGCCTGGCACATGTTCTCAGTTTGGTGGTGCAGAGTTTCTTACATAGTTACATAGTAGGTAAGGTTGAATAAAGACAATAGTCCATCCAGTTTAAGATGTGTAGGTGTATGTGTGTCAGTGTCGATAATTATTTCCCATATCCCTGAATGTGAAAAAATTCATGCGCAGCTGAAGGTTAAACCGCTTCTTTTCCAATCTCATTGTGTGGCCCCGCGTCCTCTTACACTCACTGAGACTGAATAGTTTTTTCCTACACTTCGATCACTATTGAAGTATTTGTAAATTGCTATCCCCTCTCAAGCGTCTCTTCTCCAGTGAGAATAAATTTAGTGCTTGTAGTTGTTCCTCGTAATTGAGGTCCAGCACATCCCTTCTGAGGACTCGTGACCAGGACTGGAGGGAATTCTCCAGATGTGGCCTAACCAGAGTTTTATAAAGTGGCAGGATTATAGTTTTATCTCTGGAGTATATCCCCTTTTTTATGCATGCTAATATTCTGCCGGCTTTGGTAGCTGCAGGTTGACATTTGCCCTGCTTATTTTCGTGGTCCATAAAAACTGAGATTGAGCTATGAATCTGTCAGGGCTGGGCTCAAGCCTTCCTTCTCTGAGCTGGCCGCTCAGCTGTCGGCTAATTGCCAGCTCCTATCTCTCCACAGTGACTCACCTGTTGATGATATCCTGCTCGTCAGTCCTGCCTACTTAAGCCGTCCAGCTCAGATGATCTCTGCCTTCGCCTTGGTCAACATCACAGAGACTCCTGCGTTCCTGTTGAAGACTTGCTTGGCTGACGTACCTTCTGGCTCCAGATCCTGCTTGCTGTTCTACTATGTTTATCTCTGGCTCTCTGACATTTGTTTTGGCTGACTATCCGATCCGGTTCCTGAACTCTGGCTATGTTTTGACTACGTTTACTCTGTTTATCTTTTTATTATTATTAATAAACAAGTGTGATTTAACTGTACTTATGTTTCGGTCTGATTCATGGTTTCTGACAGTAGGCGAAGGCCATGAATTCAGAAGATGCAGTCAATCCACTTGTTGGTAATATTTATTCCAGATTGGATGACCTGGACCACCGCATGGATCAGTTTGCCATGGCGTTACAGACGCTCCTGAGTCGGACGGCTCGTCTGGAATCTCCCACTCTGGCCGCTCTGGTAGAACCTGTGTTGCAGGCCGACCCTGCTGTTGTCCCAGTCTCTGTGCAGGCACCAGTCTCGAGTATTACCTCTATAAGAGTATTACCTCTATAAGTATGTCTGGTTCCGCTCCGCTTCTCCAGCGATTTGGGGGCGATCCAATCCAATGCAGAGGGTTTCTCAACCAGGTTAAGATATATTTTAAGATGCTGCCCCAGGCGTTTCCCACGGACAGAAGCAAAGTAGGTTTTGTGATATCTTTTATTTCTGAGAGAGCCTTGACCTGGGCAAATCCTCTATGGGCACACAAAAAGCTGTTGTCTTAAGCTACCCAGAGTTTGTGGCTTCTTTTAAAATGGTTTTTGACATTTTGGCACGCTCCGCTTCTGCTGCCAAGTGCCTCATGTCCATCAAACAAAGTACGAGAATGGTTGCAGATTACACGCCATTGAATTCCGTACTCTGGCAGCAGAGGTTGCTTAGAACAATGAGGCCCTCGTGGCTGCTTTTTCTCATGGTCTCTCGGATACCATCAAGGATGAGAGAGCAGCCTGAGATATACCCACTGAGCTGGAGAGGTTGATCACATTTGCCATCCTCATTGACTCCAGACTCAGAGAAAGACTCTCTTTTAAGGAGCGCTTGTGGAAGCCTCCTGTACATTTGTCTCCGAGCTTTGCAGTCCCACCCTTGCCTTCCTCACCTCCCATGCCTCCTGATACCGAGTCAGTCTGTAAAAGATGAACCCATGCACTTGGGCTTCACGCGTCTCTCTGCGGATAAGAGAGCTCTTAGGAGGAGGGAGAGATTGTGCCTTTATTGTGGCCAGGCTGGTCACTTTTTGAAGTCTTGTCCTACCCGTCCAGGGAACACCTGAACCTTGAGGTCCTGTCACAGGCAGACCTTAGGTGGCATTGTTTCCTCTCCAGATATCCAGAAGGATAAGCCCCTGGTTTCAGTTACCCTTTCTTGGGCTGGGTCGTTCGTCGAGATACAGGCTCTAATCAACTCCGGGGCTGCAGGCCTGTTCATTGATGCTGCCTTTGTATCTAAGCACTTGATTCTGCTGCAGCTGCGTGACACTCCACTTGCCATTGAGGGTCTTGATGGGAGACCTCTACAGCCTGCCCATGTGACTCATGAGATAATCCAATTCCAAGTTATTTCCTCACCTAAGTTTCCGCTGGTTATTGGTTATCCTTGGTTACAGAGGCACAACCCTTCTTTTGATTGGCTCCGTGCTGAGGTTCTGTCCTGGTTACCACAATGCAGTAAGAGATGCTTCCAGAAGGTAGCCAAGGTCCTGTGCACCTCTTCACGTATGATTGCGCAATTGACCTTCAACCTGGTGCCATACCCCCTCGTGGCCGGGTTTACCCTTTGTCGGTCCTGGAGGATAAGGCCATGGAGGAGTATGTTGCAGATGCACTTTCTCAAGGTTTCAATCCGCAAATCCTCGTCTCCTGCTGGTGCTGATTTCTTCTTTGTAACAAAGAAGAGTGGTGAACTGGGACTTTGTATTGATTATAGGGGTCTCAATCGTTTTACGATTAAGAATGCCTATCCGATTCCGTTGATTACGGAGTTATTTGACCTCCTCAAGGGAGCAACGGTTTTCACGAAGCTTGATTTGAGAGGGACATACAATCTCGTCAGGATTAAGGAAGGCGACGAGTGGAAAACTGCGTTTAATACTAGAACAGGTCATTAGGAGTATCTCGTTATGCCTTTTGGCCTTTGTAACGCTCCAACAGTTTTCCAGGAGATTATTAACGATGTCCTCTGAGATTTGTTGCAGTTATGTGTGGTGGTTTATCTCAACGATATCCTTATATTTTCCAAATCCCTGGAGAGCCACCACACAGATGTCTGTCGTGTGCCTCAGAAACTTATGCCACATACACACGACCGGTTTTCCCATCGGAAAATGTCTGATGTGAGCTTTTGAACGGGAATTCCGACCATGTGTATGCTCCATCTGACTTTTTCCGATGGAAAGATAGAGTGCAGGTTCTCTATTTTCCCGTCGGAATTTCCGCTGGACCTTTTCCCGTTGGGAATCCCGAACGTGTGTACAGGGCATAAGAGAGAACAATCTCTATTGTAAATTTGGAGAAGTGTGAATTCCATCGTGAACAGGTTAAATTCCTGGGTTATGTCATTTCCACTGCTGGTTTTTCGATGGACCCAGAGAAACTTTCAGCAGCCCTACAGTGGCCTCGACCCATGAGTTTACGTCCCCTGCAGCGTTTTCTTGGCTTTGCCAACTATTATCGGAAGTTTATTCATAACTTCTCGTCTCTGGTCAAGCCCCTGACTGATATGACCAGAGAGGATGGTAACCCACAGAGTTGGTCTCCGGAATCCATTAAGGCCTTTGAGAGTCTCAAGGCTGTCTTTGTTTCTGTTCCTGTGTTGGCACATCCTGATCCTACGTTGCCTTTAAGGCCCCTTTCACACGGGCGGCTGTTCTGCCGCAGTTAAAAGCATGTTTCTTTCTTTTGAAATTCAAGACCCCAGGCACAGCGATCAGCTGCATTTGTACACTGCGATTAGCTGCGTTTACGTGCGTTTACATGCGGCTGCGTTTAGCTGCGGTTGGCCATTATTGTCATCCCCATAGCAACCATTTTTATTTTGATGTGCTTCCTGTTGTTTTTTTCTTTTGTTCACGCTGCTATCCGCAGCTGACACAGTGCACTGCGATTACCTGCAGTTATGTGCAGATAGCTGCGCTACATCGCACCTGGACGCATTCAATTCTATTTTTTCTATTCGCACCGAACCGCATGTAACGAAATCGCAGCTAAACGCTGTGTGTGAATGGGGCCATAGGAAAGCATTGTGTGCTTTTAGCTGCGGTAGAAAACTAGAAAATCCGCAGCTAAAAGCACCATTCTATCCGTCCGTGTGAAAGGGGCCTTATCCTTGAAGTTGATGCTTCTGAGAATGGATTTGGATACTCTTCTGTCTCAACGTCCTAGCTCTGAGAGCGCTATGCATCCGTGTGGCTACTTTTCCAAGAAATTGTCCCCTGTGGAGTGCAATTACGAGATTGGTGACAGAGAGCTGTTGGCGATCATTTTATCCCTGAAAGAATGGAGACATCTCCTTGAGGGTACCACTGTGCCGGTTTGCATTCTTACTGACCATAAGACTCTCTCTCACATTCTTGTCTGAGGCTAAACGCCTCTCTCCCAGAAGGGCGCAATAGGCTCTTTTCTTGTCAAGTTTTAATTACATTGTCTCATTCTTACCCGGTACTAGGAATGTAAGGGCTGATGCTTTGTCACGACAATTTTCCTCCACTTCCAAGATGGAGTCGGTTACGGTTCCTGTGATTCCTCCTGATCGTATTCTGGCTACAGTTCGCACCAGTCTCACTTCTCCTTTGGGTGACAAAATTGTAGCTGCTCAGGTCGATGCTCCTCCTGAGAAACCTTGTGACCGTTGCTTTGTCCCAGAGAGTCTCCGTACTGCCGTGCTCCAGACTTACCATTCTCCCAAGGCTGCTGGCCACCCTGGGAAGAATCAACTCTTTTGAGACATTTCCCAACAATTCTGGTGGCCTAGTCTACGCGCTGATGTAACCGCCTTCGTAGCTGCCTGTTCTGTGTGTGCTCAGAGTAAGACTCAAGTGGGACTCCTACAACCCATACCCAATGGAGAGAGGCCCTGGACCCACCTGTCTATGGATTTCATTGTGGAGTTACCCAAATCCCAGGGCAACACAGTTATCCTTATGGTGGTTGATCGGTTCTCGAAAATGTCTCATTATATTCCACTTAAGAAGTTGCCCACTTCTAAGGAACTGGCTTCCATTTTTGCTTGGGAGATATTTCGCTTACATGGGCTACCCAAGGTAATTGTCTCAGACAGTGGTAGTCAGTTTGTGTCCGATTCTGGCAAGCCCTTTGTGCACAGTTGGGAATTCAGCTTACTTTCTCCTCTGCATATCACCCGCAGTCTAATGGGGCCGCATAACGAGCCAATCAGTCCTTGGAGCAATTCTTACGTTGCTATATTTCTGACCATCATAACAACTGGTCAGACCTCTTACCGTGAGTGGAGTGTGCTCACAATAGTATCTTGAACTCTGCTTCCAGATTGTCCCTGTTTATGGCGAACTATGGTTTCCAACCTTCCATGTTGCCTGACTCGTTTGTTCCGCAGAGCATTCCTACATTAGAAGAGCATCTCCGTCTTCGTTCCACTTGGGCACACTACAGGAGGCTTTGTGACATGCTAATGATAGGTACAGACTCCATGCTGACCACAGACGCCTGCCTGTGCCCTCCTACCAGGTTGTAAGTCGTGCATACTTAAGCCGTCCAGCTCAGATGATCTCTGCCTTTGCCTTGGTCAATATCACATAGACTTTCTCCTGCGTTCCTGTTGAAGACTTGCTTGGCTGACGTTCCTTCTGGCTCCAGATCCTGCTTGCTGTTCTACTACGTTTATCTCTGGCTCTCTGACATTTGGCTTGGCTGACTATCCAATCCGGTTCCTGAACTCCGGCTATCATTTGACTACGCTTACTCTGATTATCTTTTTATTATTATTATTAAACAATTGTGATTTAACTGTACTTCTGTCTCGGTCTGATTCATGGTTTCTGACAGTATCTCATCCTCTATATCATTTATGAATAAATTGAACATAATTGATCCCAAGACAGAGCCTTGGGGTACCCCTCTTACCACTCCAGACCTACACATTATTTATCACCACCCTTTGGACGTGCTCCTGTAACCAGTTTTATATCTAAGAACAAACCTTATGGTCCATGCCTACAGACCTCAGTTTGTAGATTAAGCATTTATGGGGAATAGTATCAAATGTTTTTGCAAAATCCAGATACACCACATCCACAGGCCTCCCTCTTTCTAGATAGCAGCTCACTTCCTCGTAGAACGTTAACAGATTGGTCTGGCAGGAACGACCCTTCTTAAACCTATGCTAATTACTACTAATGATGATACTTTTTTCTTCATCAATTATATATTTTTATCATTTTTTTTCCCACAAATAGAGCTTTCTTTTGGTGGTATTTGATCACCACTGCGGTTTTTATTTTTTGCGCTATAAACAAAAAAAGACAGAAATTTAAAAAAAAAATACAATATTTCTTTACTTTTTGCTATAATATCCCAATTTTAAAAAAAAAAAACATTTTTTTTCTCAATTGAAAAAATAATGATGATCTGGACAGCCGAACTCCAATCCAATGTGGCTCGACGTCTTTCGTCTATAGCGCGGGTCTCAAGTGGTTAATACGACTTTTTACGTTACAGTTTAGCCTCCAGTTACAGTTTTGCACTTCTATATTTATTATCCATTGGAATGCACTGTGTGATACCTTTGTTCAATATGTTCCTAAAACAATCTAATCTTTCTTCCGTGTTCAATGTTTCTAGGATTTGGTCCCAATTGATGTCTTGTAGTATTGAGTGCAGTTCAGAAAAGTTTGCTTGTTTGAAATCTAGTGTTCTTGTGCTACCTTCATGTTTCCTTTGAATACGCTTTATGCTAAATGTGATTATCCTGTGATAGATCCCAAGTTTCCCCGTATTTCCACCTTTGAGATCAGACTGAAGCCCTGTGCACACAGCCGGTTTTCCTCTCGGAAAAAAAACCATTGGTTTTCCCGACGGGATTCCTGCCAAGCTTGACGGGATTCTTGCCAAGCTTGTCTTGCGTACAAACTGTCATACAAAATCCGGCCGGTCCAAAGCGTGGTGACATACAACACGTACGACGGCACTATAAAGGGGAAGTTCAATTCCAATGGCTCCACCCTTTGGGCTGCTTTTGCTGATCTCGTGTTATCGCGAGTTAGTAAAAGTTTGGTGAGAGACGATTCGCGCTTTTCAGTCTTCGTGCTTTCAGTTAGTTTTCTGCTGTTCAGTAGGTGCTTGTGGGTTCGTATCTTGTCTTTCAGGGCGTGTAGTCAGGTCATATCTGTTTCAGTGTGTTCTTGTCCGCTCGTTTCTGATTTTCAGGTCATTCTTCATAGGCCTTGCTGTTCTTCAGTGTGTTCAGTTAGTTCGTTCTGACCAGCCGAACCGTTTTCTAGCCATGTTGCGGGTACGTTCTCGTCGTAGAGTTCATGCTGTTTATAGGCTTGGTGTTGGGCTTCTTGCCTTGGACCAAGACCAGTCCATGAACAGGGTGAGGAGGAGTTCATGGACCAAGAATTGGTTGCTCCAGCGGGACCAATTCTGTCACATGCCTTTGCTGCGGGAGATCCAGGAGAATAATCCTGATGACTACAGGACTTTTCTCCAGATAACGGACCCCGTTTTTCAGCATCTGTTGGCTTTGGTGTCCCCCTATATCACAAGGCAGGACACCGTCATGCGGTAAGCCATCACTGCTGAGCAGAGGCTAGTCGCCACATTAAGATACCGGGCGACTGGGAGAAGTCTGCAGGACCTGAAGTTCTCAACAGGCATCTCCCCCCAGGCTCTGGGGCTCATTATACCAGAGACCTGTTCTGCCATAATTCAAGTCCTGCAGAAGGACTATATTAAGGTAAGTTTTCTCCTTTAACATCACATTCTATGTATTTAATGATTGCTAATGTATTGTATTTCTTTCATCATTCCTTAATTACCATGATCGTAATATGCTGTGAATGTCCCCTTTGTCCCCATGCATGCTGTAAGCTTTTAACGCTCCTTTTTTGGCCTATATGCATATTTCCCTTCATGCTATCCTTGGCCCATACACACCTAGCCTAGTTACTTAAAGCGGAGTTCCATCCAAAAGTGGAACTTCCGCTTAAACCACTCCTCGCCCCTTACATGCCACATTTGGCATGTCATATTTTTGGGGTGGGAGTGGGAGCTTCAGTAGGAGTGGGACTTCAGCTAAACCCCCCCCCCCCTTAATTTTTTTACAATGGGCCATCAGAGGGGGTGAGGAATCTTTTAAGTGGGCCTTATCTTTTTTTTGCCATTAAATACTCCTTAAAATAAATTATACTGATGTTGGCCAAGAATGTTTTTGTATAATCTGCTTGCAATGTTATGTGCAAAAGTAAAAAAAAAAATTCTTGTTTGACTCCACAGCTTCCTTCCACGCCACAGGAATGGCAGACCGTGGCATCCCCGTTTGCCCAGCGGTGGGACTTTCCTAACTGCGGAGGGGCAATAGATGGGAAGCACGTCCGCATCGTGCCACCACCACATTCAGGTTCGTACTATTACAACTAAAAGGGGTTTCATAGTATCGTGTTGATGGCCGTGGTGTCGGCACAATATGATTTCCTCTATGTGGACGTGGGGAAAAATAGCCGGATTTCAGATGGTGGAGTCTTCGCCCAGACAGAGTTTGCCCTACGTCTCCAGACTAATGACCTGGCATTGCCACCGGATGAAGACAATGAGGAGGGACTCCCCTTCGTGTTTCTTGCTGATGAAGCATTTGGTCTGGGACCACATCTGATGAGGCCATTCCCTCAGAGGACCCTCGCCCCTGAGAGGAGGGTTTTTAACTACCGGCTGGCCAGAGCCCGAAGAGTTGTTGAGAATGCCTTCGGGATAATGGCCAGCCGGTTCCGCTTCTGACATCAATCCACATGGCGGAATACAAACTGAACCCCATTGTCTTTTGCTGTTGCATCCTGGTAAATTTTTTACGAAAACATTCACCCAATTATCTTGCCTCAGTTGGGCCTGAGGCCGGACTTTCATCAGAGAATACCCTGACGGGCCTAGAATCTGACCGTCCTGGAAGTTCGCCAGCAATATGTAGAATATTTCACGGGTAGGGGGGCCATTCCTATGCCAGCCAATGTCTAATCAATTTTTGTGAAATAAATAAAAAAATTCTGATTAAATTTTGTTTTTGATGTATTGCTTGTGTTTCTTTTAGCTGTCTCCTAGTTTCTCCTAGTGCATACGGTAGCAGAAAACAACAAACACTCCTGCGATGACCATCAAGCATTCAGTGGTAAACAACGATGACAACGGCCTTGCTGCCCTTCATGGATAGGGGTATCCTAGTAGTGAACGAGAAAAGAAAAAAATATATATATTAAAAAAATATTATATTTTATACCCCAAAATAAGTGCTTGGCTCTGATGAAGAAGCTGTGCGCTTCGAAACGCGTCAGCCGGTAGTGTGTCCCATCACGTCCTTCACGGCCGGTTGGAGTGTGGTTTGGGTTCTACATGTTGCAGTTCTCCATGGCACCTTCTGTACATTGTGATTAATTGTACTACCTTTGTGAGTACCTTTTCATTACTTTTATTTAAATAAACACCTTTGACGATATCACACTAGGCTGATGCGCCCTTGTTTTTTCTCTTTCTCCTAGTGCACTTGTAGTGCCAAGTGGATTATCCTTTAGTAAATAACCACCATTGTCACTGTAAACACCAAAACTAACCCCAAAAAAGGTTATAGCGGATTTGAGAAAGAAGCCACACTTTGTTGTCCAAAATTTTTACTCTGTGCACATTCACATGGGCTAGATAAAATTTTGGGGTATAAAATATAATATTTTTTTTTATATATTTTTTTTTTTGCCATAAACAGGCATGTTTCTTTTAACTGAAAATACACAACTCTCATTAACGTACAAACTTCAACATTGAAAACCTCTAGGCAATATCAGACATTATAGTATGTAAAAAAATGTGTGGATCTGCCCTTCATAAGATGTGGTGATGTCACCCCTGAACAAGCCTAATTTTGATGATGCACACAAATTTGGATGTAAAATGGGTATTTCCCTCCTGATCACATGCCTAATGTCAACATGTGCTATCTGCCATCATGGGGGATCAATGGACGTGTTTTGGGGTTGACACCTCTTCCTCTCACCTACTTGCGTTGCGAGGAAGGGGTTGTACCCACAAAACACGTACATTGATATGCCCTGATGGCAGATAGCACACTGTGTGCATCTCCAACATTTGGCTTGAAGAAAGTAGTAAAATATTATAAAACTGCATAAAATAATAAAAGGGGGGGGAATTTTGTGTTTCTTTATATTCGCCCCAAAACATCAATCATGTTCTTAAATTTTAGATTTATATTCTTCGTCATGTTGTCTAGTTCTTGACTACACACCATGATTTCCTGTATTATAACTTGTGCACTAACACTTGAGAAACAAGGAGTTTCTTCCTCACCAACATGTTCACCCCCTAAAAAAAGAAAAAATAGGTATTATAAATATGCAGGCCTACATCTCTTACCTGAAGCTGTGGTGACAGACACTGACCTGTTGTGGTGCCAATTTCCACCACGTCATCAACCTCTCTTTCCTCCACTTCTCCTTCCTCCACATCCTGTGTTTGGGGTTCTTTCTGAGGTATGGGGTTCCTGGTGTCCTCTGAGTGGTGTCCTCCCAGTCTTATCTCCCCTATGAGAATGCAACAAAAGGTATACTTAGCACACAGATATTTGAGGGCAAAAATAGGAATATGAAACATTGCTTGGAAGTGGGGTACAATTGTCTGTTTGGGCAGAGTTCCAAGCTGAAGACATGATTTTTCACTTAAAGCAAATCTTGACTACTTACCCTTTTTGGACAAGTTTCACACATGTAGACACCCCAAGTATCCACTGGAGCACCTGTGTGGGACACCCTAAAAAGGTTGTTTTCTGGTTTCCCACACTATTGCTCCTGAGTCCAGATGTGTAAACAGCTGCTGAGTGTCCTCTCCTTTACACTGAATCAAGTTTGCATTTCATTCTAGTTACAAACACATCATCTAGACAACAATGTAATAAAATTCTTTGAATCCAAACAGGCATGTCAAAATGAATTTTACCCTGTTATCTTCCAAAAACATTGTATGTGGTGGGTGAACGATGTGTCTAAACGACCGATTAGTGTGCCCACTAACCTGAAAGTTGACATTTTCAGCTGTCCAATAGTATAAATAAGCACATGGAGCAACATGCAAGTTATGATATTAAAAAAGTAGGAACATAGGAGAAATACTTACCTTTTTGAAGCATTCTCTTGATACTCCTGAACTGCTCTGGCTCCCTCAGTTTGAGGTCAGACCACCGCTTTCTAAGCTGCTCCTTGGATCTTCGTAACTTCATATTCAAACTTTTTCTGCAGCCTTTTAACAACTTTTTTCATTATTTTGGCCTTTCTTAAATTAGGGTTGGTGTACGGCCCATGCTTGCCATCATAATCCGACTTCTTCAATATGTCAACCATCTCCGCCATGTCTGCGAAGGACATGTTAGATGACTTGTATCTCCTACTTGATCATGACGTTTCAGGCTCCGGCCTTGTCTCGTCGTTAGAGGAATTAGCAGACACCTGCTGTGACTCCGCCATGTCGTCTCCCACTGCGCACCGAAAGAGAAGGGGCGGGGAATATTTGAGAAAGAACGTCATGGGCGGGCGAAGTGTGCGGAGTTTCACGCATGCGTGGTGTATATAAAGCTAACACGCATGTGTCGTACCTACGTTCTGTGTGCGGAGAAAGGAGTAAAAGCGACGAACGTGAGACCGAAGGTAAGATTTTAACTTGGGTCATCAGTGGCCTATACTGCTCCGAGATTGTGGCCTATATGGGGATAAAGATTACTAGAGTTTAGACTGACATTAGTATTTTTGTCTTGTGTTTTGTCTTGCAGATATAATGAATGCTTTCCGAAATAAAGAATTTCTGATTGAATTCATTGACAGATACAGGGAGCTGTCTGCTCTGTGGGAGACCAAAAAGATCCATAAGAAAAAAGGGGCAAGGATGGCAGCGCTGGAGAACCTGCTCCAATTTGTGCAGACACAGATCCCCAAACCAACCATCCTTGAGGTGGATAATAAAGTTGGGACCTTGAGAGGCATGTACAGGAAGGACCGCTTTAAGGTCCTGAAATCACAGAGGTCAGAAGCAGCAGCAGCGGATGTATATGTCCCTACTTTGTGGTACTACAGCAGATTGACCTTTCTAAACGACCACCTTGAAGTAAGGCCATCAGTTTCTAGCCTTCCCTCCAGCCTAGATGAGCTTTCTCTGGAGCAAACAGAGCCTTCCATCCTGGAAGAACCGGATGTGGACTTCTGGAGTCCGGTATAGTATTTTTCTAAAGATTTATTGTGATAAAATTAATGATGTAAAATAGATGTTAATATTGATAAGAAATTAATGTTTGAACAAAAAGTGTTTGACATATCAATAGACAGTAGTGGCCAAAAAAGATTGGGACAAGAATGAAAACTGCTGGGGTCAGAATGATAGTCTTTTCTATTTATTAACATTTAATTTGCAACAGTCATGAGCTGAAAATTGTGTGTGATTGATGAAGCAAAAAATAAAAGTATGTCCCTTTTTTATACACAGGATGACCTCAGCCAGGATGAGGGTGGGGAAAGTGTCAGGCAGGGGGAGGCAGGGCCCAGTGTCAGGCAGGAGGAGGCCGGGCCCAGTGGCAGCCAGCAGGTGGCCGGCCCAGTGGCAGAACAACATCTCAGGTGCCTCCCATCCGCCTTCCAACAAGAAGGGCCAGAAGGGATAGGAACATGAGTGAGGCAGCAATGGTCCAGATTCGAGAGGCACATGCCACCCTCCAAGAAGCAACCACCACTGAAGAGGGCTATGCTGGCCTAGTTGGTGCCAAAATGATGGAGATGGAGAGGGGCCAATGCCTCCTATGTGAGCCACTCCTTATAACATTACTAAATAAGGGGTTGATGGGCACCATTACAGAAAATACTGTGGTTTGTGAGGTCGCCCATCCTCCTCCACCTCCTTCTCCTTCTCCTCCACCTCCTTCTCCTCCTCCTGACACAAGTCCATCTCTAGTGCCACAGGCTTCAACAAAGCGTGCAAGGAAGGCTGCAGAGAAGCCTGCAGAGAAAGCTGCAGAGAAGGCTGCAGGGAAGGCTTCAAAGAAGACTACAGGGAAGGTTACAAAGAAGTCTAGAAAGTGTTGACCTTGCTTCAATGTGGTCTGACAGAAGGCAGAGGCTGTTGTAGTACCACAGACTGGGGACATATATGTCATCTGCTGCTGTTCCTGATCTCTGGGAGTCCAGGACCAGATTGTGCTCCCAACTGTATGTGCTTCTCAAGCTCCCAATTTTCTTGTCCACACAGAGTTGATGTGTGCCCTGGGTTCACAAGGCTGCACAAATTGCAGCATGTTCTCCAACATTACCTTCCTATTTATTTTCTTTATGAGCCAGAATAAATGGAATTTTTTGTTACAGTTAATACTTGCCTATGTGTTTTTCTTAAAAAAGGACATTTTGTTTGTGAGTAGGCAGGTACATTTTAAAAATACAAGGTCTAATTAAAAAGGGACACAAAAACCAAACAATCTCCTTGAGGAAAAAAAAATAAAAGATAATAATGTTATTGTGGTAACTTGACACAACAAAATTAAAAAACAAATCATGGAGATCACTAGAAAATCTAGAATAAAAATAACAATAAAATGCAGATCTGTATTATAAATTTACATAAAAAGTAATAATAATATATATTGTGACAGCAGGAAGGTAAAGTCACCTGGTTGCATCCAGGGGGGTAGATATATTTCGCCCAGATTCAGGCTTTACGCCGACTTATACAACTAGGTGGAGAGTTGTATAAGGCTAGTGGGCTCATGGATGACTCATACCTCTAGGGAGAGTGTGGGGCGTCGTACAGACAGGGAGTTGATGAGGCCAGCTGAAGCTTGTGAGCTCATTTAGGCCTCTATAAAAACTCCCAGATTCATTAGGTGTTAGCTCATGCCTGGAACCAGACCTGTGTGGACTGTCTAGGGAGAGTGAACCCCTGTGCGGTGAGACAAAGCCTGTGTGGCTATTTGCTTGGACATTTAAAACCAGGGACTTAGGGACTAGGACAGCACTAGGCTGATCCCAGTTGTTAGTTAGGAAACCTGTATGTTTAGTCAGAGGTCAAGTTGACCAGGATTTATTTTGTTTATGTTTCTTTTGCTTTGCTGTGTTTTGTCACTGTAAATAGAAAATAAACCGCACCTTTTTGATTTTGAAAACCACAACCTCCGTTTGCTGGGCCTGTTTTTGTGTGGGGAGCCCATCTCGGGGGTCACACACACCCGCTGCCGAGCTAACCCCCTCACAGTTGGTGGAGAATGCGGGCAGTTTTTTTTTAAGCCAGCATGGAGGAGATACTGAAGCAGCTGGCTCTAGCAAATGCCAATCAACAGCAGACAAATGCAGGTTTGCAAAAGAACTTCGCAGCCCAGCAGCAAGCTCATCAACAGAGCCTTGCAGCCCAGCAGCAGACAAACGCAACTTTGCAACAGAGTCTGGAGGCTCAGCAACAAGCCCAGCAGCAATCTGAGGCCCGCTTCATAGACCTGTTGCAGAAGCAAGAGCAGAGACTACAACAACAGATGGAAGCAGTAATGCAGCAACGTCCGCAGACCAGTGAGGAAAGCCGTCCCACTAATACCGCGTCCTTTGGGGTGAGTCGTTTATTGACAAAAATGACTGGAGAGGATGATCCAGAGGTATTTTTGACCACATTTGAAAGGACCGCTGAAAGAGAAAAGTGGCCTGAGGAGCAGTGGGCTGGACTGGTGGCTCCTCTGTTAACTGGTGAATCGCAGAAAGCTTACTATGACCTAGAGCCTAACCAAGCAAAAGACTATGTGATGCTAAAAGCTGAAATATTGGCAAGGCTGGGTGTCACCCAGGCTGTCCGGGCTCAGCGTGTGCATAACTGGACTTTCCAGCTTGGAAAACCCCCCAGGTCTCAAATGTATGATCTCATTCACCTGAGCAGAAAGTGGCTACAGCCAGAGACTTTGTCCGCACCAAAGATTGTGGAACGTGTTGTAATGGATCGGTTTTTGAGAGCTCTTCCTACTGCCATCCAAAAGTGGGTAAGCCATGGAGACCCAGAGACGGCCGATGGTCTTGTGGATCGTGTGGAGAAATACTTGGCTACAGAGAACCTGACGGCCTCTTCCAGAGACACTCGGACTTTCCACCCTAAGACCAGACCATCCCCAGGGGCGGATAAGAGGATTCCAAGGGGTGAGGGTGGAGAGAGTGAGAGGGTGGGAGCTCTACCCCAAGTTTGGCGAGAACAGCCTGGGAAATCAGCGGCTCAAGAGGCCGCAAGAAGGATCGTTTGCTACCGCTGCCGGCAAGCGGGACATATTGCAGCCAATTGCCCGGTTGTGGAGGAACCCATGCAGTGTGACTTTCTGACGGGCAGATGTCAGTCGCTGTGTGCGACAGTCGCATGCACTGCCATTCGAGGAACTGAGAAACATTTATGCAAAATGTGTGTTAATGGTAGAAATGTTGTGGTATTGTTGGATTCAGGTAGCCTTGTGACCCTGATAAAGGCTGAGTTAGTTAAAACAGAGGTCTCTGGGAATAGCAAGGTAGCTGTTATTTGTGTGCATGGGGACACCCGAGAGTATCCAGTGACTACAGTGTGTTTCGAGACCCCCAAAGGTACCCTCTCTCATCCAGTGGGCTTAGTATCTCAGTTACCGCATGACGCCATTGTGGGAAGGGATTTTCCGAAGTTCTGGGAACTGTGGGATGATCCTGAGCCCCCCACTGGTGCCCCTATGTACCAGGAATGTGATAGCCAGAACTCCCCTGAGAGTGGTGAGGACTCTCCGGAATTTCCCTTATCAGTATTGGCAGGGGAGACTCAAGAAACTGGAGAGGAGCCCACCTCCTCAGACGAAAACCTACCATCTGTGGAGTTTTCTGATCTTGAGGTTCACAGGGAAAACTTTGCCACAGAACAGTTGAAAGACCCCGCCCTAATAAAGGCACGGGAAAACGTAGTGAAAATAGATGGCGAGTTAGTGAACCCAGATAATACCTGCACTTACCCATACTTCAGCGTAGAGAAGGACCTACTGTATCGGGTGGCAAAAAGGGCAGAAGAAACCGTTGAGCAGCTTGTGGTGCCCAAACCTTACAGGAAGTTGGTGTTGGAGTTGGCCCATGGGCACATTCTTGGAGGTCATCTGGGGACAGAGAAAACCCGAGAGAGGGTATTACAGAGATTCTATTGGCCGGGGGTGATGAAGGACATAGAAAATTATTGTTCCTCCTGCCCTGTGTGTCAGAGGTCGGCCCCGATGCCACATTTCCGTAGCCCGCTGGTCCCTCTACCCATCATTGAGGTCCCGTTTGAGAGGATCGCCATGGATTTGGTAGGTCCTATAATCAAGTCCGCTAGGGGGCACCAGTACATATTAGTTATAATGGACTATGCCACCCGTTATCCAGAAGCGATCCCTCTCCGAAATACCTCGGCCAAAACCATAGCCAAAGAGCTATCTCTTGTGTTTAGCCGGGTGGGTATTTGTAAAGAACTGCTTACGGACCAAGGTACACCCTTTATGTCCCGGGTTATGAAGGAGCTGTGTAAATTGTTCAAAGTGACGCAATTACGTACATCTGTGTATCACCCCCAAACCGATGGGCTGGTTGAAAGGTTCAACAAAACCCTAAAACAAATGTTGAAGAAAGTGGTGGATAGAGATGGAAAGGATTGGGACTGTCTACTTCCTTATCTGATGTTTGCTATTAGGGAGGTGCCCCAATCCTCTACGGGATTCTCCCCCTTTGAGTTACTGTATGGGAGACACCCAAGAGGGCTGTTGGATATTGCCAAGGAAACTTGGGAAAGTGAGAGTTCTCCCCACAGGAGTGTGATTGAGCATGTCGCCCTGATGCAAGACCGAATTGCACAGGTAATGCCCATCGTGAAGGAACATTTGGCCCAAGCGCAGTTAGCACAGCAGAGAGTGTACAACCGTGGAGCCAAGACCCGTACCTTTTCCCCGGGGGATAGGATACTGGTACTTGTCCCTACGGTTGAAAGTAAATTCCTTGCCAAATGGCAAGGCCCCTACGAGATAATGGAAAAAGTGAGCGAAGTGAATTACAAGGTCAGACAACCAGGAAGGCGAAAGCCCGAACAGATCTATCACGTTAATCTGTTGAAAGCCTGGAGGGATAGAGAGTCCCTAGTCGCAGACACTTGGTCACCAGCTCAAACTGGTTGCGTGATTCCTGAGGTTGGAATAGCAGCCCCCTTGTCACAACCCCAACAACAGGAGGTTAAGGAGTTTGTGCTTCGCAACAAGGAGGTATTCTCTGAGCTGCCGGGACAAACATCTGGGGTAGAGCATGACATCATTACCCCGCCCGGTGAAAGGGTGAAGTTAAAACCCTATCGGATCCCAGAGGCCCGACGGGAGGCAATACGGGAGGAAGTACAGAAAATGCTGAACTTAGGGGTGATAGAGGAGTCCCAAAGTGATTGGTCTAGTCCCATTGTGTTGGTGCCTAAACCGGATGGGAGCTGGCGATTTTGTAACGATTTTCGTCAGTTGAACAAAGTTACAAAATTTGACACCTACCCCATGCCACGTATAGATGAGTTGATCGACCGGCTGGGAACAGCCCGATACATGACGACTCTTGACCTCACAAAAGGGTATTGGCAAATCCCCCTGGCCAAGTCGGCCAAAGAGAAAACCGCATTTGTAACCCCAGACGGGGCGTTCCAATATAAAAGAATGCCGTTCGGGTTACAGAATGCGCCGGCCACATTCCAGCGGAAAATGGACCAAATGCTGAGGCCCCATCGGAAGTATGCTGCGGCTTACCTGGATGACATAATTGTCCATAGCACAGATTGGGCCTCACATCTGCCAAAAGTGCAAGCAGTCCTGGACTCTGTTCGGGAAGCGGGGTTTACGGCTAACCCCAAGAAGTGTACCATTGGGCAGGAGGAGGCCAAATATCTTGGGTACACCATTGGGAGGGGAGTAATAAAACCCCAACTCAACAAAGTCGAGGCCATCCAGAGTTGGCCACGTCCCAACAGCAAGAAGCAGGTACGAGCCTTTCTGGGAATCGCTGGGTATTATCGGCGATTCATTCCCCACTTTGCTTCTAAGGCTGTGCCCCTAACCAACCTGACGAAGGGGAAAGGGTCGGTCATGATTAAATGGACCCCCGAGGCTGAGGCAGCATTCCAATTCTTGAAACAAGCCTTATGTAGCCAGCCAGTGTTGTACTCACCCGACTTCTCTAAAGACTTTGTCGTACAAAGTGATGCGTCAGATGTGGGGTTAGGAGCAGTATTGTCCCAGGTCTGGAACGGGGAAGAGCACCCAGTCATTTACCTCAGCAGGAAGTTGAAGTCCCATGAGGTAAATTACGCCACCGTTGAAAAGGAGTGTTTAGCGGTGAAGTGGGCTCTAGATTCCCTTCGGTACTACCTGCTAGGTAGGCACTTTGACATGGTTACGGATCACGCTCCGTTAAAGTGGATGGCTCAAAACAAGGAAACAAATAGAAGAGTGAATAGGTGGTTCCTGGCCCTCCAGGAATTCAACTTCACAGTAAAGCATCGCCCTGGCGTTCAAATGGGGAATGTGGATGCTTTGTCTCGAGTACATGAATGCCTGATTGCTGGTGTTCCAACCCCGAGGTTAAAACAAGAGGGGGGGGTATGTGACAGCAGGAAGGTAAAGTCACCTGGTTGCATCCAGGGGGGTAGATATATTTCGCCCAGATTCAGGCTTTACGCCGACTTATACAACTAGGTGGAGAGTTGTATAAGGCTAGTGGGCTCATGGATGACTCATACCTCTAGGGAGAGTGTGGGGCGTCGTACAGACAGGGAGTTGATGAGGCCAGCTGAAGCTTGTGAGCTCATTTAGGCCTCTATAAAAACTCCCAGATTCATTAGGTGTTAGCTCATGCCTGGAACCAGACCTGTGTGGACTGTCTAGGGAGAGTGAACCCCTGTGCGGTGAGACAAAGCCTGTGTGGCTATTTGCTTGGACATTTAAAACCAGGGACTTAGGGACTAGGACAGCACTAGGCTGATCCCAGTTGTTAGTTAGGAAACCTGTATGTTTAGTCAGAGGTCAAGTTGACCAGGATTTATTTTGTTTATGTTTCTTTTGCTTTGCTGTGTTTTGTCACTGTAAATAGAAAATAAACCGCACCTTTTTGATTTTGAAAACCACAACCTCCGTTTGCTGGGCCTGTTTTTGTGTGGGGAGCCCATCTCGGGGGTCACACACACCCGCTGCCGAGCTAACCCCCTCACAATATATATATATATATATATATATATATATATATATATATATACATTATTAAGGAGATCTGGCTCTAAAATATAATTAAATATTCATGAGATCACGAGAATTTTTTTTAAATTAATTTGTCAGAACTCTGTGTGAATATCAGCAGCAAAACAAGTTCATTATTGTAGCATTATAAAGAAGATTTGAATGCGCATCATTAAACAATGCAATAATTTGCAGTGTGAGGAATGTGCTATCTCCATTGCGAACGCTAGTTTTACCAGAACGAGCGCTCCCGTCTCATACTTGATTCTGAGCATGCACGTTTTTTTTGCCCTCGGAAAAGCATACACACGACCGGTTTTCACGACGGGAAAAAGTCCGCCGGGAATTCTGACGGGAAAATAGAGAGCAGGTTCTCTATTTTTATTCGGCAGTTTTCCGGACGGGAAAACTGCGATGGAGCATACACACGACCGATTTTCCCAGCCAAACGCTCTCATTTCCTGCCGGGAAAACCAGTCGTGTGTATGAGGCTTGAGATCTAGCAATGCATTCTTTCTAGTCGGGAAATTCACCAATTGAGACATGAAGTTGTCTTCTAATGCCGCGTACACACGATCATTATTCACGGCGGTTAAAAAAACGCCGTGAATAATGACAGGAAAAACGAGGGAACCGCTTGGTTCCCTACACACGGTCGTTTTTCCCGTCATCTTTTCTCTTGACGAGAAAAACGACCGTCTGTGGGCTCCGCGGCAGTGTTTCCCTATGGGAAAACTGCCGCGGAAAAAAATGCTGGAAAAAACGACGAGAAAATTTAGAACATGTTCTAATTTTTCTCGTCGTTTTTTATGCCGTTTTTCTCGACGAGAAAAATGACATAAAGCCCACAGACAATCGTTTTTTTTCGGCGAAATGAAAAAATGCAGTTTTTCTCGTCGAGAAAAGCGGTCGTGTGTACGCGGCATAAGACATTCATGAAATGACGGACCTTTAATGAGTGAGCTGTCCCTTCTGCCCAGTCATTATCGGGATAATTGAAGTCCCCAATTATGATGACATTTTCCTGCCTCGCTGCCTTTTCTAACTGTGATAGGAGGTCCAGCTCCTCCTCCTTCTTCAGGTTGGGGGGTCTGTAGCATCCCCCACTATTAATTTCCCACTTACTTCCTCTCTTTGGAGTTCTACCCACACGGATTCCACCTCCCCCCTTTCCCAAGTCACAATGTCACTCCTCTCTACCACCCTTACATAATTTTTGATATATAGACATACCCCTCTGAAACGGCATTCCAAATACGAAGGGGTTAATGCCGTATAAGATGTTCCCCTCTCCTGGACACACATCCACTCGCTACCAATCTTCCACAGCCAGGCGATCACTTCCCATAAGATTTAATCCTTCTGGAAGAACGAGACGCACGCTCTGTATCTTCCTAAATCGAATGACTTTTATTGAGAAACATTGTAATCATAGGCGTGCGCACAGGGTGTGCCAGGTGTGCCCAGGCACACCCTAATCATCCTTTACAGCACAGATTCCCCCTACTTCCCTGGCTCCCTCCTTCCCCCTGCAGTTCTACCAGCTTCCCTCCTCTCCTGCCAGCTGTTGCTGCAAGGATGTTTCAGAATGAGTGGAGGAAGGGGCGAGTAAATATGTAATTGACCATCCCCTTCTCTTTCTCAATGAACATCATGAGTGATCAGTAGTGTGTGTTTGAGCTTTGGGGTGCACACCCTAATGCAATAGGCTGCGCACACCTATGATTGTAACTTTTATATACATCTAATACACAGTAGTTTAACATGAACAATGGCCCAGCTCCACCCACACATTACAAGGCTCAACACATTATTTTGACGTCTGTTAGGAGACAACAGACTTTAATAATCCCCTTTATGTTTGAATGACTATGCATAAACTTTATAGTCACCAGACTGTCTGATACTTTACAATACACACAAGGACAGACTTAATTTCCCCAATCCACATCACCACAAACAATGAACAGGTCTTCTAGAAGCTGGAATTCATTAACATTACACTAGACAGGTGATTGAGGCTGAACACCTCAGTATCTCTCAATTAACCTGTTGAGTTCAGAAACAGTAAATAGTCCTTTACAGATATCCTTGGGGATATGGTGGATAAATATTACAGACCCATTTTAGGTAGCCCAAGATATATTTCTTAATGTCCATTATTTCCTGGCTCACCCTGTGTCCAAAGTGACCCTCCTGTCACACATCTCCCCTTTCGGCAGGAGACTAATAGAGGAGGCAACCCCAGACGGGTTGACTCCGAAGTTAGTCCATAGGTCCATTCTTCTAATGCCGGTATCCACACAGTACCCCAAATAAATTGCTCCAAACAGAGCATTACTTACCCAGCCAACCTCTGCCTCTCTCAGAGAACATACCCGCCGCTGGGGAGAAGACAGGGTGACTGGGCTCAGTCCGTCATGCTGTTGGGGATCTGAGCCGACTGCCCAGCATCCCTGAGGTATACAAGTGGAGACTGAAGTCCCATCCCCTTGTGGTAGGTGAAAATCCCCCAGTGCTTGCAAAGCAAGGCTGACATCCTCCTGTCCCAGTGTCACACCATTTTCTGGGGTTGTGTCAGTGAGGACCGAAGTCCCATCCAGTACCACAGGAACTCCCTCTTCTGTTAGTTGAGAGCAGAGGTCCGCGGCACTCTGCTCTGTTGCCAGCTCTTCCCCTGGGTTGCTGTGAGTGGAGACCGTAGTCCCATCCACCGATATCCGCTCGAATGGCAGTTGTGTGCAGCGGCCAGTAGCATTCTGCCCTGCTGCCAGTGATTCAGCTGGGGGTAAAAGCTTGTTGCTGGAGAGATGGGCCAACTGCCCCGGCTCCCTGAAACTCCACAGTTGTTTCCGGTGCTGGGCAGAGGTTGCTAGCACTCTGCCCTGTTGCCAGCACTTCTGCTGGGGACTCCACCCCATCTGCTCTGGCTAACTATTGGGGAGGGAAAAGGGCTGCTTCTCCCCCCTGCATCTCTGAAATCCCCTGGGAAAGAGGAACCATCACCTTCTCATCTCGGGCCTCCAAAACTGCCACGGGTGTAGAACAGGGTCTGCAGTACTCTGTCCTGCTGCCAGTACTTGGGCAGGCGATGTATAATCCATAACATCCTCTGAACAGTCCCTTAAGTCCATACCTTCTGTAATCTGTAGCTGGGAAGATGAGCCAACTGCCCTAGCTCCCTGGAACTCCATATCATACACTTCAGCTTTAGGGAGGGCAATCTTCAGCTTTTCCACTGCTGATTCTTCAGCCAGGCTAGCTCCCTGGAACTCCATATCATCCACTTCGGCTTTAGGGATGGCAATCTTCAGATTTTCCACTGCCGATTCTTCAGCCAGGCTAGCTCCCTGGAACTCCATATCATCCACTTCGGCTTTAGGGATGGCAATCTTCAGATTTTCCACTGCCGATTCTTCAGCCAGGCTAGCTCCCTGGAACTCCATATCATCCACTTCGGCTTTAGGGATGGCAATCTTCAGATTTTCCACTGCTGATTCTTCAGCCAGGATTTCATAGTTGTCAACTGGTATTTCCTGATAGTCCCAGGCAAAGGTAGCCCCACCCTGCTGCTGAGCCGAGTCTAGCAGCTGTTTGTAGGCAATCTCCAGCTCCCATTCCTGAACAGCCAGAAACTCCAAATCTTCCTGTGCCCAGTGCCCTTCCGAGACATTCAGTCTTTGCTCTCTGTGCTCCATTATTTCCTCCAAACGCCACTCCCGATCACTCCCAAAGTCAGCCTCCAATACAACAATCCCAGGCCATTATAGTCAAAGCCTTCCGTGGGGCTGTCATCCGCTGACCACTGGCACTCTTGGGCTACATACCACCGGAGGGCTCTGTAGCTCTCGTCCAACCGCATCTCTGCCCGGATCGGCCTGCTTAACTCAGCTGTCCACTCCTGCTTCGGTTGTTCCCCCAATAACAGCATTCGTACTTCATACTGCGACCAGTACCTTACATGGATGGAGGGGAGAACTTTTCCCTGGTGTTGCTGCTCGAGAGCTAGCACTTTCTTCCAGAGTTCGCAGCGGATTGAATCAGACCATCCCAGCAGGACCTCCTCTGATACTGGTCCTCTATGCTGTATCTGCATCTCTCGCAACCTCCTTCTGAATTCCTTTTCCATGTCGGCTGGTATCTGTATCTCTCCTCTCCTTTCAGTTGGTGCTGCTTCTTTAGGTGTTGTCTCCGATTGCCGTATTTCCGCCATTCTCTGCTCATGTTGCCGCTCATCCTGCTGCTCAATGTCTCTAATGGCTTCCTGTATGGCGGTCTCTGATGGGTTAGCACCATATAATGCCAACCGCTGTCGCACTCGTTGCTGAAACAAATCTTCAACTGACCGGGGTCCTGCATCACCCTCCTTCGGCTGCATCGCTGGTCATTCACTGTGGTGGTTTGGAGTGTCCAAGGAACTGGAGGGAAAATCCCACTGCTGCCAACCAATGTAACGGCACCCCAAATACGAAAGGGGGGTAACAAACGCCGTTTAGATATTTTCCCTCTCCTGGACACAAATTCCCTGTTGATCCTCCACAGCCAGGCGATCACTTCCCATAAGATTAATCATTCCAGAAGAAAGGAGACGTACTCTGTCTCTTCCAGGATTGACTCTTTATTGAAAAAGATATTGTAACTTTTATACACATCTACTACTGCATTAGTTTAACATGAACAATGGCCCAGCTCCACCCACACATAACAAGGCCAATACACACAAGTATGCAGGTGATTCATCAACATCTCTTCAATTAACCCGTCTGCTGCTAGTTCCACAGAAACCTCAGTATCTCTCAATTAACCTGTTGGGTTCAGAAACAGTAAATAGTCCTTTACAGATATCCTTGGGGATATGGTGGATAAATATTACAGACCCATTTTAGGTAGCCCAAGATATATTTCTTAATGTCCATTATTTCCTGGCTCACCCTGTGTCCAAAGTGACCCTCCTGTCACAAAATGTATCTTTCTCTGAAATACATTTTCCTTTGCAACATTGTGGCTTCTAATTTGTTTTTTAGAATGCTAGAATGTGGAATGTTTTGATATTTTGGTAAAAGATATTTTTCTCTGTCACTTTCACTTGTTACTCTCCATCTCACAAAAATCTTTACCCAGACTCACACAGGTGTCTTTACAGAGATGTAATTCCATCACCTGTATGCCCAAAGAAATGCAGTATTTATGTGTATTTATGTGCATGAGGGTCTCACATGTGGCAGCTCTGTGGCTTAGAGGTTAGAACTTCTGCTTATCATCTCTGAGTGTCTGGGTTCAAATCCCAAACATCTTCTTCATGTAGAGAAGTTGTCTCATCTCTCAGGTCCTAAAACTATGTCTAAATGTCGTATTTATGCGTAGGAGGGTTCCACCACCATTGTAAATCTTGCCAGATACACAATTTAGCCAAAAGTATTGGGACACCTGCCTTTACACACACGTGAACTTTAATGGCAGCCCAGTCTTAGTCCGTAGGGTTAAAATTTGATTTGGCCTACCCTTTGCAGCTAGAACAGCTTCTGGGAAGGCTGGGAAGGCTGTCCACAAGGTTTAGCATGTCTATGGGAATGTTTGATCATTCTTCCAGAAGTGCATTTGTGAGGCCAGGCACTGATGTTGGATGAGAAGGCCTGTCTCACAGTCTCTGCTCTAATTCAGCCAAAGGGTGTTCTATCGGGTTGAGGTCAGGACTCTGTGCAGGCCAGTCAAGTTTCTCCAGCCCAAACTCGCTCATCCATGTCTTTATGGACCTTGCTTTGTGCACTGGTGTGCAGTCATGTTGGAAAAGGAAGGGGCCACCCCCAAACATTTCCCACAAAGTTGGGAGCATGAAATTGTCCAAAATGTCTTATATGCTGATGCCATAAGAGTTCCCTTCACTGGAACTAAGGGGCCAAGCCCAACTCCTGAAAAACAACCCCACACCATAATCCCCCTCCACCAAATGATTTGGACCAGTGCACAAATCAAGGTCCATAAAGACATGGATGAGTGAGTTCGGGGTGGAGGAACTTGACTGGCCTGGACAGAGTCCTGACCTCAACACAACAGAACACCTTGGGGATGAATTAGAGCAGAGACTGTAGGCCAGGCCTTCTCGTCCAACATCAGTGCCTGACCTCACAAATGCACTTGGAAGAATGGTCAAACATTCCCATAGACACACTGCCAAACCTTGTGGACAGCCTTCCCAGAAGAGTTGAAGCTGTAGGCCAACCCAATATTGAACCCTACGGACTAATACTAGGATGCCATTATAGTTCATGTGCGTTTAAAGGCAGGCGTCCCAATACTTAGACCAATATATTGTATATTGCTTGGAGACACTGAACATGGCTATCGACTTAGGGCTGGTTCACACCACAGAGATGCAGAGAACATGTGCAAGGCTGCCCAGTGGCTAAGTGGGTAGCAATTCTGTCTAGCAGCCCTGGCGTTGCTGGTTCAATTCTCCAACATGCTAATGCTTGTGTTGAAGTTTATATGTTTTTCCTGTGTGGGTTTCTCACCACAATCCAAAGACATGCTGGCATTTTATTTGTCTCCTGTCAAAATAGTCTCTAATGTAAGAAAGTTTGTTTTGGACTTTAGATTGGAAGCTCATTGCAGCCAGGGCCTGATGTTAATGTTTGTTAGCACTAATCATGCCCAGGGACTTGGACATTTAAAATTGTAGGGTTTACACTGCACAGGTACATATGCTTAGAAAACGGTTGCTTTGTTTATGTGCATGCAAATGGACTTGGATCTTTGGCCTGTAGTTGGAGATTTGATGCACATAGCCAAGGGCTAACACAGTTGCAAATAGTATTATGTGTTCCTGCCCATCAGGTGCAATCACTTTAGACATACATGAAGAGTAGTGATGAGCCGAACACCCCCGGGTTCGGTTCGCACCAGAACCCGCGAACGGACCGAAAGTTCGTACGAACATTAGAACCCTATTAAATACAATGGATGCGAACGTTCGAATTCTAAAGTGCTAATTATAACGACTATTATGCATGTTATTGTCCTAAAAAGGGTTTGGGAACCCGGGTTCTGCACCAGGGGACATGTATAAATGCAAAAAGAAGTTTTAAAAACGGTCGTTTTTCGGGAGCAGTCATTTTAATGATGCATAAAGTGAAAAAAAAAAAGTCAAATATTCCTTTAAATATCGTACCTGGGGGGTGTCTAAAGTATGCCTGTGAAGTGCCACGTGTTTCCCGTGTTTAGAACTGTCCCTGCACAAAATGACACTTCTAAAGGAAAAAAAAGCCATTTAAAACTGCTTGCGGCTTTAATGTAATGTCTGGTCCCGGTAATATGGATGAAAATCTTTAAGAAAAATGGCATAGCTACCCCATGACCCCCCCCCTACCCCAGCCCATTACCAGCCCCTTTGGGTCTTGTATGGATATTAAGGGGAACCCCGCACATAAAATAAAAAAGGCCCTATATACTCTGAACAGCCGTATACAGGCGGTGCATACAAGACAGGGACTGTAGGTTTGTTCTTATGTAGAATCTGTTTGTAATTTTGAACAGGTACATTGTTTAAGTGTAGCTCCAGCCCAAAAATCTATTTTTAAACTTTTTGGAAAACATAGGTAAGGGTTATCACCCCTGTAACATTTGTTTTGCTGTCTGTGCCCCTGTTCAGAACATTTCACCTCACTTTCCGTCCCAATGACAACTGTTTTTGAAATGTGGTGATTTTCTTGAAACAAGGATTGGTGATAAAGCATCAGTACAGAGGAGACACCTTTCTCCCATATTAATTCTTACAGGAGAGAATTTTCCTTCCTAGGGGTAGATTTCCTCTCACTTCCTGTTGTCTTCTTGCGTTTGCAAGTAGGAGTCGTTTGTAAGTTGGATGTTTGAAAGTAGGGACCTGCCGTATATACTCTGCAGAAATAGGCCCCTTAGTTGTTGGTGTTGGCACAACACTGTAAGCACTCACAGTTACTCTTGGTTGGTGCTGGAACGCCCTGCTGTCAACTATTATATCAGGAATTGTAATTACATATAATTGTTGAACAGTGGTAGTAAAAATTTGGCCTTTGATGGTGGTGCTGGTGCCACAACACTGTAAGCCCTGACAGTTACTCTTGGTGGGTGCAGCAATGGGCCCTGCTGTGAATTATTAGATCAAGAATTGTAATTGCATGCCCCTGTTGAACAGGGGCTGAAAAATTGGGCCTTTCGTGGTGGTGGTGGTGGTGGTGGTGTTGCCACAACACTGTAAGCCCTCAGAGTTACTCTTGGTGGGTGCAGGAATGGGCCCTGCTGTGAATTATTAGATCAAGAATTGTAATTACATGCCCCTTTTGAACAGGGGCTGAAAAATTGGGCCTTTCGTGGTGGTGGTGGTGGTGGCGTTGCCACAACACTGTAAGCCCTCAGAGTTACTCTTGGTGGGTGCAGCAATGGGCCCTGCTGTGAATTATTAGATCAAGAATTGTAATTACATGCCCCTGTTGAACAGGGGCTGAAAAATTGGGCCTTAGGCACTGGTGGCACAACACTGCAACCCCTCACAGATACTGTACTTGGAGCACAGCAATGAGCCCTGTTGCAAAGTATTGCTTCAAAAATTGTAATTACACGCCCCTGTTAAACAGGGGCTGAAAAATTGGGCGTTAGGCAATGGTGGCGGCACCCATAAACAAAAATGATCTTCCAAGCTATCATCATCAATCGTATCATTGAGGACTCGGAGGAGGAGGATAGCCAGTCAACATAACAGCACAGGCACTCAGCATCAGCATCAGTCTTGAAGGGATGTGACATGTTAAAATCAATTAGTCTGTTATATCAGCATCAGGTGTGTGGTAGCTGGTGGTGATCCAAGACTGGTTCATCTTGATGAAAGTCAGTCGATCAACCGAGTCGGTGGACAGGCGCACCCTGTGATCCGTGACAAATAGGGATGGGCCCGGTGCTCGATTCGAACCCATGTTCGAATCGAGCATCGGGCGTTCGCTCGCTCGTCGAGCCCAGAACTATTTGGGCCGTTCGCATCACATTCGTGTGATGCGAGCGGCCCCGCAATGCATTGCGGCCGGCGCGGCCGGCGCAGTGCATTGCTGGCTGATGATTGGCCAAGCATGCACTGTGACCCCGCATGCTTGGCCAATCACAGCGCCCGAAACTCGGAGAGCAATAATTGGCTACAGGCAGGACGCCTGTAGCCAATTACAGCTCAGGGGCTTTAGTACACGCCCCACCATTTAAAAGGCCGCCACGCCATCGGCCCCGGTCACATGAGTTCCGGCTTTAGGAGAGATTAGTCTGCTGATTCTGTCTTTGCTTGATACTGAAAGATTTGCTCTTCTTTGCTAAACCATTGGCTATTTCTTTGCTAAACCATTGCTACCTAAGTCATTGATCGTTCATTGCTGCTGATTGCACAGTTAGTGTGTTATTAGCTGCTGCTGGGGATTAGTCTGGTGCGTGCTTACTGTTAGTACAGTATTGCAGTAGTACCAACCGCAGTGCTGTTAGCACAGCATTGCACCCCAACAGCACCCATAGGACTTCTAGTGTGTTAGTGGCAGCAAACAGAGCTCCTATATTTTCTTCTCAGCAGCACCCATAGGACTTCTAGTGTGTTAGTGGCAGCAAACAGAGCTCCTATATTTTCTTCTCAGCAGCACCCATAGGACTTCTAGTGTGTTAGTGGCATCACACAGAGCTCCTATATTTTCTTCTCAGCAGCACCCATAGGACTTCTAGTGTGTTAGTGGCAGCAAACAGAGCTCCTATATTTTCTTCTCAGCAGCACCCATAGGACTTCTAGTGTGTTAGTGGCATCACACAGAGCTCCTATATTTTCTTCTCAGCAGCACCCATAGGACTTCTAGTGTGTTAGTGGCAGCAAACAGAGCTCCTATATTTTCTTCTCAGCAGCACCCATAGGACTTCTAGTGTGTTAGTGGCATCACACAGAGCTCCTATATTTTCTTCTCAGCAGCACCCATAGGACTTCTAGTGTGTTAGTGGCAGCAAACAGAGCTCCTATATTTTCTTCTCAGCAGCACCCATAGGACTTCTAGTGTGTTAGTGGCAGCAAACAGAGCTCCTATATTTTCTTCTCAGCAGCACCCATAGGACTTCTAGTGTGTTAGTGGCAGCAAACAGAGCTCCTATATTTTCTTCTCAGCAGCACCCATAGGACTTCTAGTGTGTTAGTGGCATCACACAGAGCTCCTATATTTTCTTCTCAGCAGCACCCATAGGACTTCTAGTGTGTTAGTGGCAGCAAACAGAGCTCCTATATTTTCTTCTCAGCAGCACCCATAGGACTTCTAGTGTGTTAGTGGCAGCAAACAGAGCTCCTATATTTTCTTCTCAGCAGCACCCATAGGACTTCTAGTGTGTTAGTGGCAGCAAACAGAGCTCCTATATTTTCTTCTCAGCAGCACCCATAGGACTTCTAGTGTGTTAGTGGCAGCAAACAGAGCTCCTATATTTTCTTCTCAGCAGCACCCATAGGACTTCTAGTGTGTTAGTGGCAGCAAACAGAGCTCCTATATTTTCTTCTCAGCAGCACCCATAGGACTTCTAGTGTGTTAGTGGCATCACACAGAGCTCCTATATTTTCTTCTCAGCAGCACCCATAGGACTTCTAGTGTGTTAGTGGCATCACACAGAGCTCCTATATTTTCTTCTCAGCAGCACCCATAGGACTTCTAGTGTGTTAGTGGCAGCAAACAGAGCTCCTATATTTTCTTCTCAGCAGCACCCATAGGACTTCTAGTGTGTTAGTGGCATCACACAGAGCTCCTATATTTTCTTCTCAGCAGCACCCATAGGACTTCTAGTGTGTTAGTGGCAGCAAACAGAGCTCCTATATTTTCTTCTCAGCAGCACCCATAGGACTTCTAGTGTGTTAGTGGCAGCAAACAGAGCTCCTATATTTTCTTCTCAGCAGCACCCATAGGACTTCTAGTGTGTTAGTGGCAGCAAACAGAGCTCCTATATTTTCTTCTCAGCAGCACCCATAGGACTTCTAATGTGTTAGTGGCATCACACAGAGTTCCTATATTTTCATCTCAGCAGCACCCATAGGACTTCTAGTGTGTTAGTGGCATCACACAGAGCTCCTATATTTTCTTCTCAGCAGCACCCATAGGACTTCTAGTGTGTTAGTGGCAGCAAACAGAGCTCCTATATTTTCTTCTCAGCAGCACCCATAGGACTTCTAGTGTGTTAGTGGCAGCAAACAGAGCTCCTATATTTTCTTGTCAGCAGCACACATAGTACCTATAGTGTGTTAGTGTCAGCACCCATAGGACCTACAGTGTGTTGTGAGCACACATAGGAGTTCTATTTTTTATACTATATACACTACCGACTACAATGGCTGGAAGACCGCCAAGGAGAGGCAGAGGGTGCCGAGGCAAGAACACAGGGCAGGCAGGCTCTGTTTCTAGAGACAACAGTGCTGGCCGTGGACGTGGTCGTGCATCGTCATCAGCACGTGGCCATGGGACACGCTTGTCTTTGTTTTCGGCAGCTGGACATGTGGAGCCGCATCATGCCGAAGGCTTGGTAGAATGGATGACCAAGCCCTCCTCATCCTCCTCATCCTCTCTCACCCAGGCTCAGGGTACTGGCAGAGCAGCTGCCAACGCGTACTCAATGGCATCATCAGCCACCCCTTCCCTAGACCCACCATGTCCTCCTGAGGAGTCCCCCGAACTGTTTGAGCACAGTGTTGGGTACATGCTCCAGGAGGATGCCCAACGATTCGAAGGCTCGGATGATGATACCCAGCTTGAGGAAGTCAGTAGTGTGCGCGCAGAGAGAGGGGATGCTGAAGGACAGCAATCTGGCAGTAGTGTTCCACCAGCTGCAGCTTACTGCCAGGTTTGCTCTAGTGGTGAAGAGGGAGGGGATGATGAGGTCACTGACTCCACGTGGGTGCCTGAAGGGAGAGAGGAGGAGGAGGAGGAGGATGCAGCGTCACATGTCCAACGAGGCAGGATGCCCCCTGGAGGCCAGCTAGAGGCCAGCACAGCAACTGTACCACACCGCAGAGCTCCGCCTGTGCAGGGCGCTGCCTCTGCACGTTATCACAAAAGTTCTTTGGTGTGGGCCTTTTTTGAGACGAGTGCATCAGATCGCACCACTGCTATTTGCAATATTTGTCTCAAGCGTATCTCGCGTGGCCAAAACATCAGCCGCTTGGGCACCACAAGCATGAGCAGACATATGTCGACCTGCCATGCAGCTCGTTGGCAAGCACACATAAAAGACCCACACCAAAGAACAAAGCGGACCTCTCCTTGCTCCTCATCAGCTGGGATCTCCATCCCCACTATATCTTCAGTCCTCTCTGAAATCTGCTCTGAGAGGACTGAAGGTGTAGAATTAGGTGTGTCACAACCAAGTACTTGCAGTACACCGACGTCCGATTGTAGCAGGCAAATTTCCCTGCCCCAGCTGCTGGACCGTCGAAAGAAGTATACTCCCAGCCATCCACATGCCCAGCGGTTGAATGCTAGCTTGGCTAAATTGCTAGCACTTCAACTGCTGCCTTTTCAGTTGATAGACTCGGCCCCCTTCCGTGAGTTTGTTCAATGTGCGGTTCCTCAGTGGCAGGTTCCCAAACGCCACTTTTTCTCACGGAAGGCGATTCCGTCTCTCTACTGGCATGTGGAAGGCAATGTCCATGCCTCGCTGGACAGGGCGGTCAGCGGTAAGGTGCATATTACCGCTGACTCATGGTCCAGCAGGCATGGACAGGGACGTTATCTTTCTTTCACGGCCCATTGGGTCACTCTATTGGTAGCTGGGAGGGATGCAGGACAAGGTGCAGTAGTGTTGGAGGTTGTTCCGCCACCACGCCTCCAAAATGCTACTACTGGTTGTGACACACCTCTCTCCTCCACCCCCTCCTCTTCTTCTTCCTCCATGTCCTCTTCGAGTGCTCTGTCCTCGGAACCAGCGGTGCTCCGTAGGCGTACGAGGGGCTACGCGAGTACGCAGGCAAAAAGATGCCATGCCGTGCTTGCGCTGGTGTGTTTGGGGGACAGGAGCCACACTGGGCCAGAGGTTCTGGCAGCTCTGCAGGGGCAGGCCGAGAGGTGGTTGACGCCACGCCAGCTTAAGCCAGGAATGGTCGTTTCTGATAATGGCACCAACCTCCTCTCCGCCCTGCGACAGGGGCAGCTCACCCATGTGCCCTGTATGGCTCACGTCCTCAACCTGGTGGTGCAGCGGTTCTTGGGCAGGTTCCCAGGCTTACAGGATGTCCTGAGGCAGGCCGGGAAAGTCTGTGTGCATTTCCGCCGATCTTATAATGCCAGTGCTCGGCTGACTGAGCTGCAAAAGGAGCTGAACCTGCCCAAGAACCGCCTAATATGTGACATGCCCACCAGGTGGAACTCAACGTTGGCCATGCTGCAGCGACTGCACACGCAGCAGAGGGCCATCAATGAGTACCTTTGCGACTACGGCACCAGGACAGGGTCAGGGGAGCTTGGCTTTTTTTCCCCACGCCAGTGGAGCATGATCAGGGATGCATGCACTGTCCTCTCACCATTTGAGGAGGCCACGAGGATGGTGAGCAGTGACAGTGCATGCATCAGTGACACTGTACCTCTTGTCCACCTGTTGGAGCATACGCTGCGTGGGATAATGGACAGGGCACTTGAGGCAGAACAGAGGCAGGAAGAGGAGGACTTCCTTGTCTCTCAAGGCCCCCTTTATCCAGACAATGTTCCTTCTGTCCCACCCATCACACAGGAAGAGGAGGAGGAGGAGGAGGAGGATTGTGTGAGCATGGAGGTGGAGCCTGGCACTCAGCATCAGCAGCAGCAGTCTTTTAGGGATGATGTACAGTCCCAACAAACCAGTGGACTTGTACGTGGCTGGGAGGAGGTGGCTGGCGATCATGTCATCCTCAGTGACCCAGAAGACTCCGGACCGATTGCCTCAGCTAACCTACGCTGCATGGCCTCCCTGATCCTGCAAAGCCTGCGGAAGGATCCTCGTGTTCTTCGGATCAAGGAGAGTGACCATTACTGGCTGGCCACTCTCCTTGATCCACGGTACAAGGGTAAGGTTGCGGACCTTATCTTGCCGTCGCAGAGGGAGCAGAGGATGAGACATCTCAGGGAGGCCTTGCAGAAAGGTCTGTGCAACGCGTTCCCAGAAACTGGGAGGTTACAAACTCCTGGTCCTGGACGACGAGTTGCTGAGGCTTCGGTCAGTAGCAGAAGGAGCGGTGGGGAAGGTGGACGTCTGACCGATGCGTTCAGACAATTTTTTAGTCCGCAGCCCCAAGGTATGATCGGTTCCAGCAACCATCGCCAGCGTCTGATATACATGGTGCAGGAATACCTAGGGGCAAGGTCAGACTTGGACACCTTTCCCACCGAAAATCCTCTGGCTTACTGGGTCCTGAGGATGGATCACTGGCCAGAGCTTGCACAGTATGCAATTGAGCTACTGGCCTGTCCTGCATCCAGCGTTCTTTCCGAACGCACATTCAGTGCTGCTGGAGGATTTGTCACCGATCATAGGGTGCGCCTGTCCACCGACTCGGTTGATCGACTGACCTTCATAAAAATGAATCAGTCTTGGATCACCACCAGCTACCAGACACCTGAAGCGGATATAACGGAATAATTTATAATGTCACATCCCTTCAAGACTGCCTATGCTGATGCTGAGTGACTGTCCTGTTATGTTCACTGACTATCCTCTTCCTCCTCCTCAATGATCCATGCCACCACACCAGTGCCTAAGGCACAATTTTTCAGCCCCTGTATAACAGGGGCGTGTAATTACAATTTTTTAAAAAGATGCTTCGCAACAGGTGTGACTGCTGTGCTCAGAGTACAGTATCTGTGAGGGGTTGCAGTGTTGTGGCACCAGCACCAGTGCCTAAGGCACAATTTTTCAGCCCCTGTTGGGGCGTGTAATTACAATTTTTAGGCAATGCTTTGCAACAGGTCTCATTGCTGTGCTCAGAGTACAGTATCTGTGAGGGGTTGCAGTGTTGTGGCACCAGCACCAGTGCCTAAGGCACAATTTTTCAGCCCCTGTATAACAGGGGCGTGTAATTACAATTTTTTAAAAAGATGCTTCGCAACAGGTGTGACTGCTGTGCTCAGAGTACAGTATCTGTGAGGGGTTGCAGTGTTGTGGCACCAGCACCAGTGCCTAAGGCACAATTTTCAGCCCCTGTTGGGGCGTGTAATTACAATTTTTAGGCAATGCTTTGCAACAGGTCTCATTGCTGTGCTCAGAGTACAGTATCTGTGAGGGGTTGCAGTGTTGTGGCACCAGCACCAGTGCCTAAGGCACAATTTTTCAGCCCCTGTATAACAGGGGCGTGCAATTACAATTTTTTAAAAAGATGCTTCGCAACAGGTGTGACTGCTGTGCTCCAAGTACAGTATCTGTGAGGGGTTGCAGTGTTGTGGCACCAGCACCAATGCCTAAGGCACAATTTTTCAGCCCCTGTTTAACAGGGGCGTGTAATTACAAATCTTGATGTAATAGTTCACAGCAGGGCCCATTCCTGCGCCCACCAAGAGTAACTATGAGGGCCTACAGTCTTGTGGCAACACCGTCCACCACCACCACCACCACCAAAGGCCCAATTTTTCTGCCCTGTTCAACAGGTGCATGCAATTACAAATCTTGATCTAATAACTCACAGCAGGGCCCATTCCTGCACCCACCAAGAGTAACTGTGAGGGCTTACAGTCTTGTGGCAACACCGTCCACCACCACCACCACCACCACCAAAGGCCCAATTTTTCTGCCCGGTTCAACAGGTGCATGCAAGTACAAATCTTGATCTATTAACTCACAGCAGGGCCCATTCCTGTGCCCACCAGTCTTGTGGCTACACCAACATCTAATAGGGCAAATTTCTGCAGAGTATATACGGCAGGCCCCTACTTTCAAACATCCAACTTACAAACGACTCCTACTTGCAAACGGCAAGAGAAAACAGGAAGTGAGAGGAAATCTACCCCTAGGAAGGAAAATTCTATCCTGTTAGATTTAATTTGGGAAAAAGGTATCTCCTCTCTACTGATGCTTTATCACCAATCCTTGTTTCAATTAAAACCCCACTTTTCCAAAAACATTTGTCATTGGGACGGAAAGTGAGGTGACATGTTCTGAACAGATGTGCAAAGACAGCAAATGTTACAGGGGTGATAACCCCTCCCTATGTTCTCCAAAAAGCTTAAAAATTGATTTTTTTGGGATGTAGCTACACTTCATAATGTACCTGTTCAGATTCTACTTAAGAACAAACCTACAGTCCATGTCTTGTTTGCACCACCTATATACTGCTGTTCAGAGTATATAGGGTTGTAGGTATAGGGTTTTATTTTGGGTGCGGGGTCCCCCTTAGTATCCATACAAGACCCAAAGGGGCTGGGGTGGGGGGGGGGGGTGATGGGGTAGCCATGCCATTTTTCTCAAGGATTTTCAGCCATATGGCGGCCAGGACAAGACATGACATTAAAGCCGCAAGTGGTTTTAAATGGCTTCTTTTTTTCCTTTACAAATGTCATTTTGTGCAAGGACAGTTCTAAACACGGGAAACACATGCCACTTCACAGGCATACTTTAGACACCCCCCAGGTACCATATTTAAAGGAAAATTTCACTTTTTTTTTTTTCACTTTATGCATCATTAAAATGACTGCTCCCGAAAAAACTTTAGTTTTTAAAATTTCTTTTTGCATTGATATATGTCCCCTGGGGCAGGACCCGGGTCCCCAAACCTGTTTTATAACATTAACATGCATATTGGCCGTTGTAATTAGCAATTTTGATTTCGAACGTTCGCGTCCATTATAACGAATAGGGTTCGAAAATTCGCGCGAACTTTCGGTCCGTTCGAAGGTTCTGGTGCGAACCGAACCCGGGGGTGTTCGGCTCATCCCTAGTGACAAATCCTCCAGCAGCACTGAATGTGCGTTCCGAAAGAACGCTGGATGCAGGACAGGCCAGTAGCTCAATTGCATACTGTGCAAGCTCTGGCCAGTGATCCATCCTCAAGACCCAGTAAGCCAGAGGATTTTCGGTGGGGAAGGTGTCAAAGTCTGACCTTGCCCCTAGATATTCCTGCACCATGTTTATCAGACGCTGGCGATGGTTGCTGGAACCGATCATACTTTGGGGCTGCGGACTAAAGAATTGTTTGAACGCATCGGTCAGACGGCCACCTTCCCCACCGCTCCTTCTTTGACTGGCCGAAGCCTCAGCAACTCGTTGTCCAGGACCAGGAGTTTGTAACCTCCCAGTCTCTGGGAACGCGTTGCACAGACCTTTCTGCAAGGCCTCCCGGAGTTGTCTCATCCTCTGCTCCCTCTGCGACGGTAACATAAGGTCCGCAACCTTACCCTTGTACCGTGGATCAAGGAGAGTGGCCAGCCAGTAATGGTCCCTCTTCTTGATCCGAAGAATACGAGGATCCTTCCGCAGACTTTGCAGGATCAGGGAGGCCATGCAGCGTAGGTTAGCTGAGGCATTCGGTCCGGAGTCCTCTGGGTCACTAAGGACAACATGATCCGCAGCCACCTCCTCCCAGCCACGTACAAGTCCACTGGTTTCTTGGGACTGTAAATCATCCCTAAAAGACTGCTGCTGATGATGCTGAGTGCCAGCCTCCACCTCCATGCTGACACAATCCTCCTCCTCCTCCTCCTCCTCTTCCTGTGCGATGGGTGGGACAGAAGGAACACTGTCTGGGTAAAGGGGGCCTTGAGAGGCAAGGAAGTCCTCCTCTTCCTGCCTCTGTTCTGCCTCAAGTGCCCTGTCCATTATTCCACGCAGCGTGTGCTCCAACAGGTGGACAAGAGGTACAGTGTCACTGATGCATGCACTGTCACTGCTCACCATCCTCGTGGCCTCCTCAAATGGTGCCAGGACAGTGCATGCATCCCTGATCATGCCCCACTGGCGTGGAGAAAAAAAACCAAGCTCCCCTGACCCTGTCCTGGTGCCGTAGTCGCACAGGTACTCATTGATGGCCCTCTGCTGCGTGTGCAGCCGCTGCAGCATGGCCAACGTTGAGTTCCACCTGGTGGGCATGTCACATATAAGGCGGTTCTTGGGCAGGTTCAACTCCTTTTGCAGCTCAGCCAGGCGAGCACTGGCATTATAAGATCTGCGGAAATGCACACAGACTTTCCTGGCCTGCCTCAGGACATCCTGTAAGCCCGGGTACCTGCCCAAGAACCGCTGCACCACCAGGTTAAGGATGTGAGCCACACAGGGCACATGGGTCAGTTGTCCCTGTCGGAGGGCGGAGAGGAGGTTGGTGCCATTGTCGCAAACCACCATTCCTGGCTTAAGCTGGCGTGGCGTCAACCACCTCTCGGCCTGGCCCTGCAGAGTAGACAGGACCTCTGCCCCAGTGTGGCTTCTGTCCCCCAAACACACCAGCGCAAGCACGGCATGGCATCTTTTTGCCTGCGTACTTGCGTAGCCCCTTGAACGGCTACGGAGCACCGCTGGTTCAGAGGACAAAGCACAGGAAGAGGCCATGGAGGAAGAAGAAGAGGAGGGGGTGGAGGAGAGAGGTGTGTCACAACCAGTAGTAGCATTTTGGAGGCGTGGCGGTGGAACAACCTCAAACACTACTGCACCTTGTCCTGCATCCTTCCCAGCTGCCAAAAGAGTGACCCAATGGGCCGTGAAAGAAAGGTAACGTCCCTGTCCATGCCTGCTGGACCATGAGTCAGCGGTAATATGCACCTTACCGCTGACCGCCCTGTCCAGCGAGGCCAAGACATTGCCTTCCACATGCCGGTAGAGAGCCGGAATAGCCTTCCGTGAGAAAAAGTGGCGTTTGGGAACCTGCCACTGAGGAACCGCACATTGCACAAACTCACGGAAGGGGGCCGAGTCTACCAACTGAAAAGGCAGCAGTTGAAGCGCTAGCAATTTAGCCAAGCTAGCATTCAACCGCTGGGCATGTGGATGGCTGGGAGTGAACTTCTTTCGACGGTCCAGCAGCTGGGGCAGGGAAATTTGCCTGCTAGAATCGGACGTCGGTGTACTGCTAGCAGAGTGGCCGCAAGTACTTGGCTGTGACACACCTAATTCTACACCTTCATTCCTCTCAGTGCATGTTTCAGAGAGGACTGAAGTTATAGTGGGGTTGGAGATCCCAGCTGATGCGGTGCAAGGAGAGGTCCGCTTTGTTCTTTGGTGTGGGTCTTTGAGGTAGGCTTGCCAACGAGCTGCATGGCAGGTCAACATATGTCTGGTCAGGCATGTGGTACCCAAGCGGCTGATGTTTTGGCCACGCGATATACGCTTGAGACATATGTTGCAAACAGCAGCTGTGCGATCTGATGCACTAGCCTCAAAAAAGGCCCACACCAAAGAACTTTTTGAATGACGGGCAGAGGCAGCGCCCTGCACAGGCGGAGCTCTGCGGTGTGATTCCGTCGGTGTACTGCCCTTACGCTGGCCACCAAAGGGCATCCTGCCTCGTTGGAGATGTGCCTCCTCCTCATCCTCCTCCTCCTCCTCTCTCCTATTAGGCACCCACGTGGAGTCAGTGACCTCATCATCCCCTCCCTCCTCATCACTGGAGCCAATCTGGCAGTATGCTGCAGCTGCTGGAACATGACTGCCAGATTGGTGTCCTTCTTGAGCATCCCCTCTGTCTGCTCTGACGCTACTGCCTTCCTCTAGCTGGGTTTCATCATCAGACCCTTCGAAACGCTGGGCATCCTCCTGGAGCATGTACCCAACACTGTGCTCAAACAGTTCGGGGGACTCCTCAGGAGGAGGACATGGTGGGTCTAGGGAAGGAGTGACTGATGATGAGTCTGACATTGATACCAGGGAAGAGGACGCTTTGGCAGCTGCTTTGCCAGTACCCTGAGCCTGGGTGAGAGAGGAGGAGGAGGAGGGCTTGGTCATCCACTCTACCAAGTGTTCGGCATGATGTGGCTCAACATGTCCAGCTGCCGAAAAGAAGGACAAGCGTGTCCCATGGCCATGTGCTGATGACAATGCACCGCGTCCACGACCAGCACTGTTGCCCCCAGACACAGAGCCTGCTTGCCCTCTTTTATTGCCTCCTGACTGTCTGCCTCTCCTTGTTTGCCTTCCAGACATTCTAATGGATGGCCTGCAGGGAGATGGGAAAAAAGCAATAAGGGCTACCTTCAGGTGTCCTTCTCTGTCCCTTTACTTAAGGATTTCTAAATATGGTTGAGGATGATTGCTTTCGCACAGAATAGCACAATGACAATTTCCCTGACTGTCCAAAAAACAAGGATTTCAAAGATGGTTGATGAGGAATGCTTTAGCACAGTATAGCACAATGAGAATTTCCCTCACTGTCCTTCCCTGTCCCTACAAACAAGTTTTAGCACAGTAAAACACACTGACACTCTCCCTACCTATAGTTTTCTGTCCCTATAAAAAATGTTTTTTTAAAGATGGTTGATGATGAATGCTTTAGTACAGTATAGCACAATGAGAATTTCCCTCACTGTCCTTCCCTGTCCCTACAAACAAGGTTTAGCACAGTAAAACACACTAAAACTCTCCCTACCTATAGTTTTCTGTCCCTATAAAAAAATTTTTTTTTAAAGATGGTGGATGAGGAATGCTTTAGCACAGTATAGCACAATGAGAATTTCCCTCACTGTCCTTCCCTGTCCCTACAAACAAGGTTTAGCACAGTAAAACACACTAAAACTCTCCCTACCTATAGTTTTCTGTCCCTATAAAAATTTTTTTTTTTAAAGATGGTGGATGAGGAATGCTTTAGCACAGTATAGCACAATGAGAATTTCCCTCACTGTCCTTCCCTGTCCCTACAAACAAGGTTTAGCACAGTAAAACACACTGACACTCTCCCTACCTATAGTTTTCTGTCCCTATAAAAAAATTTTTTTTAAAGATGGTTGATGATGAATGCTTTAGCACAGTATAGCACAATGAGAATTTCCCTCACTGTCCTTCCCTGTCCCTACAAACAAGGTTTAGCACAGTAAAACACACTGACACTCTCCCTACCTATAGTTTTCTGTCCCTATAAAAAATGTTTTTTTAAAGATGGTTGATGATGAATGCTTTAGCACAGTATAGCACAATGAGAATTTCCCTCACTGGCCTTCCCTGTCCCTACAAACAAGGTTTAGCACAGTAAAACACACTGACACTCTCCCTACCTATAGTTTTCTGTCCCTATAAAAAAATTTTTTTAAAGATGGTTGATGATGAATGCTTTAGCACAGTATAGCACAATGAGAATTTCCCTCACTGTCCTTCCCTGTCCCTACAAACAAGGTTTAGCACAGTAAAACACACTGACACTCTCCCTACCTATAGTTTTCTGTCCCTATAAAAAATGTTTTTTTAAAGATGGTTGATGATGAATGCTTTAGCACAGTATAGCACAATGAGAATTTCCCTCACTGTCCTTCCCTGTCCCTACAAACAAGGTTTAGCACAGTAAAACACACTGACACTCTCCCTACCTATAGTTTTCTGTCCCTATAAAAAATGTTTTTTTAAAGATGGTTGATGAGGAATGCTTTAGCACAGTATAGCACAATGAGAATTTCCCTCACTGTCCTTCCCTGTCCCTACAAACAAGGTTTAGCACAGTAAAACACACTGACACTCTCCCTACCTATAGTTTTCTGTCCCTATAAAAAATGTTTTTTTAAAGATGGTTGATGAGGAATGCTTTAGCACAGTATAGCACAATGAGAATTTCCCTCACTGTCCTTCCCTGTCCCTACAAAGAAGGTTTAGCACAGTAAAACACACTGACACTCTCCCTACCTATAGTTTTCTGTCCCTATAAAAAATTTTTTTTTTAAAGATGGTTGATGATGAATGCTTTAGCACAGTATAGCACAATGAGAATTTCCCTCACTGTCCTTCCCTGTCCCTACAAACAAGGTTTAGCACAGTAAAACACACTGACACTCTCCCTACCTATAGTTTTCTGTCCCTATAAAAAAATTTTTTTTTTAAAGATGGTCGATGAGGAATGCTTTAGCACAGTATAGCACAATGAGAATTTCCCTCACTGGCCTTCCCTGTCCCTACAAACAAGGTTTAGCACAGTAAAACACACTGACACTCTCCCTACCTATAGTTTTCTGTCCCTATAAAATTTTTTTTTTAAAGATGGTTGATGATGAATGCTTTAGCACAGTATAACACAATGAGAATTTCCCTCACTGTCCTTCCCTGTCCCTACAAACAAGGTTTAGCACAGTAAAACACACTGACACTCTCCCTACCTATAGTTTTCTGTCCCTATAAAAAATGTTTTTTTAAAGATGGTTGATGATGAATGCTTTAGCACAGTATAGCACAATGAGAATTTCCCTCACTGTCCTTCCCTGTCCCTACAAACAAGGTTTAGCACAGTAAAACAGACTGACACTCTCCCTACCTATCCTTCTCTTTCCCTAAACTAAAGGAATCCAGGTTAAGCAAGAAAAAAAAATGTCACTGTCCCTGCCTATGCTTCTCTTTCCCTGCTCCGGAACACACTACACTAGGTCGCCGTGCTGGCGGCCTTTTATAGTGTGGGGCGTGTACTAAACACCCTCAGCAATAATTGGCCACAGGCATCCTGCCTGTGGCCAATCATTGCTCTCCTCGCTGCCGGCGCTGTGATTGGCCAAGCATGCGGGGTCACAGTGCATGCTTGGCCAATCACAGCGCCTGGATGACACTGCGATGGCGTAGTGCATTGTGGGCCGCGAATTAGGCGCGAACGGACCAAATCGTTCGTTGTTCGGCGAATGATCGAACAGCCGATGTTCGACTCGAACACCGAGCTCATCCCTAATGAAGAGACAGATCGAAAGATACTGGTGGGCGTGTACTTCTATTGGGCGTGTACTTCTATTGGGCGTGTACTTCTATTGGGCGTGTATCAGTGTGCTAACAATACAACCTCTCTTACATAAAGCCCTGCAGTATGGGGGATCGTTTGGTCTGAGAAGGCCAGGTTTTTTGCTGTGGTTTGTGGGGGGGAGAAGGAATGATGTTGTGCAGATTGCCAACCCTCCCAACTAGGGATGAGCTTCGTGTTCGAGTCGAACATACGTTCGACTCGAACATCGGCTGTTCGATCGTTCGACGAAGATCGAACGATTTGGGCCGTTCGTGCCAAATTCGAGTGACGCGAACGGCCCACAATGCACTACGCCATCGCAGTGTCATCCAGGCGCTGTGATTGGCCAAGCATGCACTGTGACCCCGCATGCTTGACCAATCACAGCGCCGGCAGCGAGGAGAGCAATGATTGGCCACAGGCAGGATGCCTGTGGCCAATTATTGCCGAGGGTGTTTAGTACACGCCCCACACTATAAAAGGCCGCCAGCGCGGCGGCCTTGTGTAGTGTGTTCCGGAGCAGGGAAAGAGAAGCATAGGCAGGGACAGTGTCATTTTTTTTCCTTTACTAATCCTGGATTCCTTGTGTTTAGGGACAAATAAGGATAGGTAGGGAGAGTGTCAGTGTGTTATTCTGTGCTAAACCTTGTTTGTAGGGACAGAGAGGTACAGTGAGGGAAAGTGTCAGTGTGCTATTCTGTGCTAATCCTTGTTTGTAGGGACAGAGAGGTACAGTGAGGGAAAGTGTCAGTGTGCTATTCTGTTCTAAACCAATCTTGCTGAACCATATTTTCAATCCTTGAGTTTAGGGACAGAGAGGTACAGTGAGGGAAAGTGTCAGTGTGCTATTCTGTGCTAAATCTTGTTTGTAGGGAGGGACAGAGTAGGACAGTGAGGGAAAGTGTCAGTGTGCTATTCTGTTCTAAACCAATTTTGCTGAACCATATTTTCAATCCTTGAGTTTAGGGACAGAGAGGTACAGTGAGTGAAACTGACAGTGTGCTATTCTGTTCTAAACCAATTTTGCTGTTCCATATTTGAAATCCTTGAGTTTAGGGACAGAGAAGGACACTCGTGGAAATTAGCAGTGTGCTATTCTGTGCTAAATCTTGTTTGTAGGGAGGGACAGAGTAGGACAGTGAGGGAAAGTGTCAGTGTGCTATTCTGTTCTAAACCAATTTTGCTGTTCCATATTTTCAATCCTTGAGTTTAGGGACAGAGAAGGACACTCGTGGAAATTATCAGTGTGCTATTCTGTGCTAAATCTTGTTTGTAGGGAGGGACAGAGTAGGACAGTGAGGGAAAGTGTCAGTGTGCTATTCTGTTCTAAACCAATTTTGCTGGTCCATATTTGAAATCCTTGAGTTTAGGGACAGAGAAGGACACTCGTGGAAATTATCAGTGTGCTATTCTGTGCTAAATCTTGTTTGTAGGGAGGGACAGAGTAGGACAGTGAGGGAAAGTGTCAGTGTGCTATTCTGTTCTAAACCAATTTTGCTGTTCCATATTTGAAATCCTTGAGTTTAGGGACAGAGAAGGACACTCGTGGAAATTATCAGTGTGCTATTCTGTGCTAAATCTTGTTTGTAGGGAGGGACAGAGCAGGACAGTGAGGGAAAGTGTCAGTGTGCTATTCTGTTCTAAACCAATTTTGCTGTTCCATATTTTCAATCCTTGAGTTTAGGGACAGAGAGGTACAGTGAGTGAAACTGACAGTGTGCTATTCTGTTCTAAACCAATTTTACTGTTCCATATTTTCAATCCTTGAGTTTAGGGACAGAGAAGGACACTCGTGGAAATTATCAGTGTGCTATTCTGTGCTAAATCTTGTTTGTAGGGAGGGACAGAGTAGGACAGTGAGGGAAAGTGTCAGTGTGCTATTCTGTTCTAAACCAATTTTGCTGTTCCATATTTGAAATCCTTGAGTTTAGGGACAGAGAAGGACACTCGTCGAAATTATCAGTGTGCTATTCTGTGCTAAATCTTGTTTGTAGGGAGGGACAGAGTAGGACAGTGAGGGAAAGTGTCAGTGTGCTATTCTGTTCTAAACCAATTTTGCTGTTCCATATTTTCAATCCTTGAGTTTAGGGACAGAGAAGGACACTCGTGGAAACTATCAGTGTGCTATTCTGTGCTAAATCTTGTTTGTAGGGAGGGACAGAGTAGGACAGTGAGGGAAAGTGTCAGTGTGCTATTCTGTTCTAAACCAATTTTGCTGTTCCATATTTGAAATCCTTGAGTTTAGGGACAGAGAAGGACACTCGTGGAAATTATCAGTGTGCTATTCTGTGCTAAATCTTGTTTGTAGGGAGGGACAGAGTAGGACAGTGAGGGAAAGTGTCAGTGTGCTATTCTGTTCTAAACCAATTTTGCTGAACCATATTTTCAATCCTTGAGTTTAGGGACAGAGAGGTACAGTGAGTGAAACTGACAGTGTGCTATTCTGTTCTAAACCAATTTTACTGTTCCATATTTTCAATCCTTGAGTTTAGGGACAGAGAAGGACACTCGTGGAAATTATCAGTGTGCTATTCTGTGCTAAATCTTGTTTGTAGGGAGGGACAGAGTAGGACAGTGAGGGAAAGTGTCAGTGTGCTATTCTGTTCTAAACCAATTTTGCTGTTCCATATTTGAAATCCTTGAGTTTAGGGACAGAGAAGGACACTCGTGGAAATTATCAGTGTGCTATTCTGTGCTAAATCTTGTTTGTAGGGAGGGACAGAGTAGGACAGTGAGGGAAAGTGTCAGTGTGCTATTCTGTTCTAAACCAATTTTGCTGTTCCATATTTTCAATCCTTGAGTTTAGGGACAGAGAAGGACACTCGTGGAAACTATCAGTGTGCTATTCTGTGCTAAATCTTGTTTGTAGGGAGGGACAGAGTAGGACAGTGAGGGAAAGTGTCAGTGTGCTATTCTGTTCTAAACCAATTTTGCTGAACCATATTTTCAATCCTTGTGTTTAGGGACAGAGAAGGATAGGCAGGGGACAGTGTCAGTGTCATTGTTGCTAAGCCTCCTGCACAGTATACACCTGAAGGTAGCCCTTATTGCTCTTTTTCCCATCTCCCTGCAGGCCATCCATTAAAATGTCTGGAAGGCAAACAAGGAGAGGCAGACAGTCAGGAGGCAAAAAAAGAGGGCAAGCAGGCTCTGTGTCTGGGGGCAACAGTGCTGGTCGTGGACGCGGTGCATTGTCATCAGCACATGGCCATGGGACACGCTTGTCCTTCTTTTCGGCAGCTGGACATGTTGAGCCACATCATGCCGAAGACTTGGTAGAGTGGATGACCAAGCCCACCTCATCCTCCTCATCCTCTCTCACCCAGGCTCAGGGTACTGGCAAAGCAGCTGCCAAAGCGTCCTCTTCTCTGGTATCATTATCTTCATTAGTCAATCCTTCCCTAGACCCACCATGTCCTCCTCCTGAGGAGTCCCCCGAACTGTTTGAGCACAGTGTTGGGTACATGCTCCAGGAGGATGCCCAGCGTTTGGAAGGATCTGATGATGATACCCAGCTAGAGGAAGGCAGCAGCGTGAGAGCAGAGAGAGGGGATGCTCAAGAAGGACACCAATCTGGCAGTCATGCTCCAGCAGCTGCAGCATACTGCCAGATTGGCTCCAGTGATGAGGAGGGAGGGGATGATGAGGTCACTGACTCCACGTGGGTGCCTAATAGGAGAGAGGAGGAGGAGGAGGAGGATGAGGAGGAGGCACATCTCCAACGAGGCAGGATGCCCTTGAGTGGCCAGCGTATGGGCAGCACACCGACGGAATCACACCGCAGAGCTCCGCCTGTGCAGGGCGCTGCCTCTGCCCGTCATTCAAAAAGTTCTTTGGTGTGGGCCTTTTTTGAGGCGAGTGCATCAGATCGCACAGCTGCTGTTTGCAACATATGTCTCAAGCGTATATCGCGTGGCCAAAACATCAGCCGCTTGGGCACCACATGCTTGATCAGACATATGTTGACCTGCCATGCAGCTCGTTGGCAAGCCTACCTTAAAGACCCACACCAAAGAACAAAGCTGACCTCTTCTTGCACCGCATCAGCTGGGATCTCCAACCCCACTATACCTTCACTCCTCTCTGAAACCTGCTCTGAGAGGAATGAAGGTGTAGAATTAGGTGTGTCACAGGCAAGTACTTGCGGGCACTCTGCTAGCAGTACACCAACGTCCAATTCTAGCAGGCAAATTTCCCTGCCCCAGCTGCTGGACCGTCGAAAGAAGTTCACTCCCAGCCATCCACATGCCCAGCGGTTGAATGCTAGCTTGGCTAAATTGCTAGCGCTTCAACTGCTGCCTTTTCAGTTGGTAGACTCGGCCCCCTTCCGTGAGTTTGTGCAATGTGCGGTTCCTCAGTGGCAGGTTCCCAAACGCCACTTTTTCGCACGGAAGGCGATTCCCGCTCTCTACAGGCATGTGGAAGGCAATGTCTTGGCCTCGCTGGACAGGGCGGTCAGCGGTAAGGTGCATATTACCGCTGACTTATGGTCCAGCAGGCATGGACAGGGACGTTACCTTTCTTTCACGGCCCATTGGGTCACTTTTGGCAGCTGGGAAGGATGCAGGACAAGGTGCAGTAGTGTTGGAGGTTGTTCCACCGCCACGCCTCCAAAATGCTACTACTGGTTGTGACACACCTCTCTCCTCCACCCCCTCCTCTTCTTCTTCCTCCATGGCCTCTTCCTGTGGTTTGTCCTCGGAACCAGCGGTGCTCCGTAGTCGTTCAAGGGGCTACGCAAGTACGCAGGCAAAAAGATGCCATGCCGTGCTTGCGCTGGTGTGTTTGGGGGACAGGAGCCACACTGGGGCAGAGGTCCTGTCTGCTCTGCAGGGGCAGGCCGAGAGGTGGTTGACGCCACGCCAGCTTAAGCCAGGAATGGTGGTTTGCGACAATGGCACCAACCTCCTCTCCGCCCTCCGACAGGGACAACTGACCCATGTGCCCTGTATGGCTCATGTCCTTAACCTGGTGGTGCAGCGGTTCTTGGGCAGGTACCCGGGCTTACAGGATGTCCTGAGGCAGGCCAGGAAAGTCTGTGTGCATTTCCGCAGATCTTATAATGCCAGTGCTCGCCTGGCTGAGCTGCAAAAGGAGTTGAACCTGCCCAAGAACCGCCTTATATGTGACATGCCCACCAGGTGGAACTCAACGTTGGCCATGCTGCAGCGGCTGCACACGCAGCAGAGGGCCATCAATGAGTATCTGTGCGACTACGGCACCAGGACAGGGTCAGGGGAGCTCGGGTTTTTTTCACCACGCCAGTGGGGCATGATCAGGGATGCATGCACTGTCCTGGCACCATTTGAGGAGGCCACGAGGATGGTGAGCAGTGACAGTGCATGCATCAGTGACACTGTACCTCTTGTCCACCTGTTGGAGCACACGCTGCGTGGAATAATGGACAGGGCACTTGAGGCAGAACAGAGGCAGGAAGAGGAGGACTTCCTTGCCTCTCAAGGCCCCCTTTACCCAGACAGTGTTCCTTCTGTCCCACCCATCGCACAGGAAGAGGAGGAGGAGGAGGAGGAGGATTGTGTCAGCATGGAGGTGGAGGCTGGCACTCAGCATCATCAGCAGCAGTCTTTTAGGGATGATTTACAGTCCCAAGAAACCAGTGGACTTGTACGTGGCTGGGAGGAGGTGGCTGCGGATCATGTCGTCCTTAGTGACCCAGAGGACTCTGGACTGAATGCCTCAGCTAACCTACGCTGCATGGCCTCCCTGATCCTGCAAAGTCTGCGGAAGGATCCTCGTATTCTTCGGATCAAGGAGAGGGACCATTACTGGCTGGCCACTCTCCTTGATCCACGGTACAAGGGTAAGGTTGCGGACCTTATCTTACCGTCGCAGAGGGAGCAGAGGATGAGACAACTCCGGGAGGCCTTTCAGAAAGGTCTGTGCAACGCGTTCCCAGAGACTGGGAGGTTACAAACTCCTGGTCCTGGACAACGAGTTGCTGAGGCTTCGGGCAGTCAAAGAAGGAGCGGTGGGGAAGGTGGCCGTCTGACCGATGCGTTCAGACAATTCTTTAGTCCGCAGCCCCAAAGTATGATCGGTTCCAGCAACCATCGCCAGCGTCTGATATACATGGTCCAGGAATACCTAGGGGCAAGGTCAGACTTGGACACCTTCCCCACCGAAAATCCTCTGGCTTACTGGGTCTTGAGGATGGATCACTGGCCAGAGCTTGCACAGTACGCAATTGAGCTACTTGCCTGTCCTGCATCCAGCGTTCTTTCAGAACGCACATTCAGTGCTGCTGGAGGATTTGTCACGGATCACAGGGTGCGCCTGTCCACCGACTCGGTTGATCGACTGACTTTCATCAAGATGAACCAGTCTTGGATCACCACCAGCTACCACACACCAGATGCTGATATAACAGACTAATTGATTTTAAAATGTCACATCCCTTCAAGACTGATGCTGAAGCTGAGTGCCTGTGCTGTTATGTTGACTGGCTATCCTCCTCCTCCTCCTCAATGATACGATTAATGATGATAGCTTGGAAGATCATTTTGGTTTATGGGTGACGCCACCAGTGGCTAAGGCCCAATTTTTCAGCCCCTGTTTAACAGGGGCGTGTAATTAAAATTTTTGATGCAATACTTTGCAACAGGCCTCATTGCTGTGCTCCAAGTACAGTATCTGTGAGGGGTTGCAGTGTTGTGCCACCAGTGCCTAAGGCCCAATTTTTCAGCCCCTGTTCAACAGGGGCATGCAATTATAATTATTGATCTAATAATTCACAGCAGGGCCCATTGCTGCGCCCACCAAGAGTAACTGTCAGGCCTTACAGTGTTGTGGCACCAGCACCACCATCACCACCACCACCACCACCAAAGGCCCAATTTTTCAGCCCCTGTTCAACAGGGGCATGCAATTATAATTATTGATCGAATAATTCACAGCAGGACCCATTGCTGCGCCCACCAAGAGTAACTGTCAGGCCTTACAGTGTTGTGGCACCAGCACCACCATCACCACCACCACCACCACCAAAGGCCCAATTTTTCAGCCCCTGTTCAACAGGGGCATGCAATTATAATTATTGATCGAATAATTCACAGCAGGACCCATTGCTGCGCCCACCAAGAGTAACTGTCAGGCCTTACAGTGTTGTGGCACCAGCACCACCATCACCACCACCAAAGGCCCAATTTTTCAGCCCCTGTTTAACAGGGGCATGCAATTAGAATTATTGTTAGAATAATTCACAGCAGGGCCCATTGCTGCGCCCACCAAGAGTAACTGTCAGGCCTTACAGTGTTGTGGCACCAGCACCACCATCACCACCACCACCACCACCACCACCACCACCAAAGGCCCAATTTTTCAGCCCCTATTCAACAGGGGCATGCAATTATAATTATTGATCTAATAATTCACAGCAGGGCCCATTGCTGCGCCCACCAAGAGTAACTGTCAGGCCTTACAGTGTTGTGGCACCAGCACCACCATCAAAGGCCCAATTTTTACTACCACTGATCAACAATTATATGTTATTACAATTCCTGATATAATAGTTGACAGCATGGCGTTCCAGCACCCACCAAGAATAACTGTGAGTGCTTTCAGTGTTGTGCCAACACCAACACCTAAGGGGCCAATTTCTGCTGAGTATATACGGCAGGTCCCTACTTTCAAACATCCAACTTACAAACTACTACTACTTGCAAACGGAAGAAGACAACAGGAAGTGAGAGGAAATCTACCCCTTGGAAGGAAAATTCTCTCCTGTAAGAATTAATATGGGAGAAAGGTGTCTCCTCTGTACTGATGCTTTATCACCAATCCTTGTTTCAATAAAAACACCACATTTCAAAAACAGTTGTCATTGGGACGCAAAGTGAGGTGAAATGTTCTGAACAGGGGCACAGACAGCAAAAAAAATGTGACAGGGGTGATAACCGTTCCCTATGTTTTACAAAAAGCTAAAAAAAAGGAATTTGGCATGGAGCTACACTTAAACAATGCAGCTGTTCAAAATTACAAACAGATTCTACATAAGAACAAACCTACAGTCCCTGTCTTGTATGCACCGCCTGTATACGGCTGTTCAGAGTATATAGGTCCTTTTTTATTTTGTGTGCGGGGTTCCCCTTAATATCCATACAAGACCCAAAGGGGCTGGTAATGAGCTGGGGTAGGGGGGGGGTTGATGGGGTAGCTATGCCATTTTTCCTAAAGATTTTCATCCATATTACCGGGACCAGACATTGCATTAAAGCCGCAAGCAGTTTTAAATGGCTTTTTTTCCTTTAGAAATGTTATTTTGTGCAAGGACAGTTCTAAACACGGGAAACACGTGGCACTTCACAGGCATACTTTAGACACCCCCCAGGTACAATATTTAAAGGAATATTTGACTTTTTTTTTTTCACTTTATGCATCATTAAAATGACTGCTCACGGAAAACGTCCGTTTTTAAAACTTCTTTTTGCATTGATACATGTCCCCTGGTGCAGAACCTGGGTTCCCAAACTCTGTTTCAGACAATAAGATGGATAATAGTCGTTATAATTAGCACTTTAGAATCCGAACGTTCCCATCCATTGTATTTAATAGGGTTCTAATGTTCGTGCGAACTTTCGGTCCGTTCGCGGGTTCTGGTGCGAACCGAACCAGGGGGTGTTCGGCTCATCACTACTCCCAACTAGTGTTATTTGCTGAAATTCTTGTGCATTTTTTTCAATCAAAAATTGTGTGTGTATTGTTCCTGTCTGACCATGCAAAATGGTTTTGAAGCATCTGCTGACCTTCTACTCTTGGATCTCATTGCTTAATCGTGTACACAAAAATGCAGCTTCCAGCAGAACATGGTCACTGTAATGGGAGGGCCCGTGGAACCCAGAAGTTCTTAGAAAGTATGAGTTAGAAAATAATGGACATTGAGAATATGTCTTGGATTGCTTTGAAATGGGTCTGTAATGTTAATCCACGGTATTTCCCAGGATATCTGTAAAGGACTATTTACTGGTTGTTTGATTCTGAACTCAACAGGTTAATTGAGAGATGCTGATGTGTTCAACTCTAACCACCTGGCTGCCTGTGTAATGTCGATTAAATCCAGACTAGCTTCCAAAGACCTTTTCATTGTTGTTTGTGGTGATGTGGATTGGAGCTGGTAGAACGTCTGGCTGCCTATTATGGGATGTTTAAGTGTCTTGCTGTGAGGAAAGGGGGGGAGGAATCACTCCAGCAACCCCTCCTGCTAAGACTGTTTACTGAAAGAGAAGTTTGAACACACCTGACCTGTATCATCATTGTCATTGGACAGTTTAACCCGGCCTGTTCCCCATGGATGAGAGGGAAGTGTTTTGAAGGGAAGTGTGTTACCATGTGCTTGTAATAAAGATTCATTCCCTGTTTTTGGAACTTCAACACAGAGCGTTGTCTCGTTTGTGGAGGGAGAATTATTTGTATGGGGTCTTATTCGTCTGGTTGGTGTGTCTGGTAGCTGGCGTGTGTTCAAGAATGGGATATCCTAAACGACGTTAACCCCTGTCGTTACATTGGTGGCAAGCAGCGGATTGATTCCCACAGCCGGAAGGACAGCTACAAGAGGACACAGGCCAATGGAGGCACAGTAGGGACGGCTAAAGCACTCTACCCTCAAGGACTTACTGGAGAACCGGGTAAGACCGGCTAACAACCGTAAGAAGAGGGACATTATCAGAGAACTAGTCGAAATGGATGGAACCGAAAGGCCCAGCATAACAGACAGGACACCAGAAGAGGCAAGTTTTGATCGGGCTGTTAACATAAGACTGGCACATTATGGTCCTAACCCTACAGCGGAGATCATAGACAGAGTTATAGCGGCTGTGGACGTAAATTTGCTACAGCAAAGAGGTGCTGCAGCAGCAGAAGTCAGAGCAGCACCAACTGAAAGGAGAAAGATACATTTTACTGCTTTTAAAAATGTCATTGAAACAGAAGGGGAGATTGATGGGTACCTTGCTGATTTTTAACGGCAATGTGCCCTACACCGGGTGCTCACAGAGGAATGGGTTACCATTTTGTCTGGGAAACTGTCCAGCCGGGCCAGTGAAGCGTTCAGGGCCATCCCAGATGAGGATATTATGAACTATGGACTGGTAAAAGAAGCACTTTTGGCCAGGTATGCCGTCACACCGGAGGCATACCAGAGGCGGTTCCGAGAGACGAGCAAGCAGACTGGAGACTCGTATACCGAGTGGGCATGCCGCCTACACCGCACTGCATCCCACTGGGTCGCTGGATGCCAAGCAGAATCCGGGGAAGAGGTGCTGCAGGTGTACCTGCTGGAGCACTTCTTTGACAAACTGTCCCTGGAAGTCAGAGAGTGGGTCCGGGACCGTAAACCTTTCACCTTGCCTGAAACAGCTCGCTTGGCGGACGAATACACAGACGCCCGCAAACTGGATAACCCTGTGGTCAAGACAACAGCTCGGGTGGATTATCAATCAGTGGCACCCCCTCCGGCTATCGCCTACCAACCCCAGTCGTGCCACCCTACAGCACCACCTCCAGCGGCCACTTATTCTCAGCAGCCCAGGTCCAACTCCCAGGGCTACTCACAACCCATCAGGTGTTTCGGGTGTAAACAGCTAGGGCACAAAAAGCCAGACTGTCCGTTGAATCCAGCCAGGCAGTCCCAGTCATGGAGACAGCCAGCAAGGGGGAACCCCCACACATCCATGCCTGCGGCCCACTGCGTTGAGGAGGAAGAACATTGGGGCGTCCTGCACGAGGCTGATCCAATACAAGCAGCTAACCGGGACAACCGGCAGCAACACAGGCAGACTGTCTGGGTCAATGGAAAGGTAGCCAATGGCCTACGTGATACTGCCACCACCATGACTCTACTACAGAAGAACCTCATCCCAGAGAGCCAACATACCGGAGACACTGTAGCCGTAAGAGTAGCGGGAGGCACCATCTTCCGGCTACCCGTTGCCCGTGTTCACCTGGATTGGGGGGTTGGTTCGGGACACGTGAATGTGGGGGTGAAGAAGGATTTGCCAGCGGATGTACTACTGGGGAATGATTTGGCCCCCCTCATTTCTGCTTACGCCACAATGGGCCCCGCTGAAGCCAACCCAGTGACTACCTGTGCCCAGACCCGTGCTGCTGGAACCGACACGCTTGCTGCCGAGACCCGGGTAAGACTATCTTCCCCGACATGTACCTTAGATCAGGCACAATATCACAGTCTAAAATTGGAATGTGACAAGTTGGCCAGTGAGAAATCGGAGATGCAACGACACTATGTCATGTATTATGAGATGTCCCATGGCTTGAACATTGAAATGCACAAACAGGCTGAAATTTTCAAAGGGTTAAATGGGATTTGCGCCCAGGTTTTCCTTTACCTCTCCCAAGAGCGTCAGCAACAAGTTTTGGGAGCCATTGAGAGAGCAAAGCAAGTGACTGTTCCAGAACTGAATTCCATTATTCACCCTACAACCTTACAACTTCACCATCAGCTACTGACCCGGTAAGCAAAATGGCAATGCTGATGGGTTGTCCAGGCATTAGAGGAATGGAACTATGGACTAACTTTGGAGTCAATCCGTCTGGGGTCTCCTCCTGTGTTAGTCTCCTGCCGAAAGGGGAGAGATGTAACGGGAGGGCCCGTGGAACCCAGAAGTTCTTAGAAAGTATGAGCCAAAAAATAATGGACATTGAGAATATGTCTTGGATTGCTTTGAAATGGGTCTGTAATATTAATCCACTGTATTTCCCAGGATATCTGTAAAGGACTATTTACTGGTTGTTTGATTCTGAACTCAGCAGGTTAATTGAGAGATGCTGATGTGTTCAACTCTAACCACCTGGCTGCCTGTGTAATGTCGATTAAATCCAGACTAGCTTCCAAAGACCTTCTCATTGTTGTTTGTGGTGATGTGGATTGGAGCTGGTAGAACATCTGGCTGCCCATTATGGGATGTTTAAGTGTCTTGCTGTGAGGAAAGGGGGGGAGGAATCACTCCAGCAACCCCTCCTGCTAAGACTGTTTACTGAAAGAGAAGTTTGAACACACCTGACCTGTATCACCATTGTCATTGGACAGTTTAACCCGGCCTGTTCCCCATGGATGAGAGGGAAGTGTTTTGAAGGGAAGTGTGTTACCATGTGCTTGTAATAAAGATTCATTCCCTGTTTTTGGAACTTCAACACAGAGCGTTGTCTCGTTTGTGGAGGGAGAATTATTTGTATGGGGTCTTATTTGTCTGGTTGGTGTGTCTGGTAGCTGGCGTGTGTTCAAGAATGGGATATCCTAAATGACGTTAACCCCTGTCGTTACATTGGTGGCAAGCAGCGGATTGATTCCCACAGCCGGAAGGACAGCTACAAGAGGACACAGGCCAATGGAGGCACAGTAGGGACGGCTAAAGCACTCTACCCTCAACGACTTACTGGAGAACCGGGGAAGACTGGCTAACAACCGTAAGAAGAGGGACATTATCAGAGAACTAGTCGAAATGGATGGAACCGAAAGGCCCAGCGTAACAGACAGGACACCAGAAGAGGCAAGTTTTGATCGGGCTGTTAACATAAGACTGGCACATTATGGTCCTAACCCTACAGCGGAGATCATAGACAGAGTTATAGCGGCTGTGGACGTAAATTTGCTACAGCAAAGAGGTGCTGCAGCAGCAGAAGTCAGAGCAGCACCAACTGAAAGGAGAAAGATACATTTTACTGCTTTTAAAAATGTCATTGAAACAGAAGGGGAGATTGATGGGTACCTTGCTGATTTTTAACGGCAATGTGCCCTACACCGGGTGCTCACAGAGGAATGGGTTACCATTTTGTCTGGGAAACTGTCCAGCCGGGCCAGTGAAGCATTCAGGGCCATCCCAGATGAGGATATTATGATCTATGGACTGGTAAAAGAAGCACTTTTGGCCAGGTATGCCGTCACACCGGAGGTATACCGGAGGCGGTTCCGAGAGACGAGCAAGCAGACTGGAGACTCGTATACCGAGTGGGCATGCCGCCTACACCGCACTGCATCCCACTGGGTCGCTGGATGCCAAGCAGAATCCGGGGAAGAGGTGCTGCAGGTGTACCTGCTGGAGCACTTCTTTGACAAACTGTCCCTGGAAGTCAGAGAGTGGGTCCGGGACCGTAAACCTTTCACCTTGCCTGAAACAGCTCGCTTGGCGGACAAATACACAGACACCTGCAAACTGGATAACCCTGTGGTCAAGACAACAGCTCGGGTGGATTATCAATCAGTGGCACCCCCTCCGGCTATCGCCCACCAACCCCAGTCGTGCCACCCTACAGTACCACCTCCAGCGGCCACTTATTCTCAGCAGCCCAGGTCCAACTCCCAGGGCTACTCACAACCCATCAGGTGTTTCGGGTGTAAACAGCTAGGGCACAAAAAGCCAGACTGTCCGTTGAATCCAGCCAGGCAGTCCCAGTCATGGAGACAGCCAGCAAGGGGGAACCCCCACACATCCATGCCTGCGGCCCACTGCGTTGAGGAGGAAGAACATTGGGGCGTCCTGCACGAGGCTGATCCAATACAAGCAGCTAACCGGGACAACCGGCAGCAACACAGGCAGACTGTCTGGGTCAATGGAAAGGTAGCCAATGGCCTACGTGATACTGGCACCACCATGACCCTACTACAGAAGAACCTCATCCCAGAGAGCCAACATACCGGAGACACTGTAGCCGTAAGAGTAGCGGGAGGCACCGTCTTCCGGCTACCCGTTGCCCGTGTTCACCTGGATTGGGGGGTTGGTTCGGGACACGTGAATGTGGGGGTGAAGAAGGATTTGCCAGCGGATGTACTACTGGGGAATGATTTGGCCCCCCTCGTTTCTGCTTACGCCACACTGGGCCCCGCTGAAGCCAACCCAGTGACTACCTGTGCCCAGACCCGTGCTGCTGGAACCGACACGCTTGCTGCCGAGACCCGGGTAAGACCAGCTTCCCCGACATGTACCTTAGATCAGGCACAATATCACAGTCTAAAATTGGAATGTGACAAGTTGGCCAGTGAGAAATCGGAGATGCAACGTCACTATGTCATGTATTATGAGATGTCCCATGGCTTGAACATTGAAATGCACAAACAGGCTGAAATTTTCAAAAGGTTAAATGGGATTTGCGCCCAGGTTTTCCTTTACCTCTCCCAAGAGCGTCAGCAACAAGTTTTGGGAGCCTTTGAGAAAGCAAAGCAAGTGACTGTTCCAGAACTGAATTCCATTATTCGCCCTACAACCTTACAACTTCACCATCAGCTACTGACCCGGTAAGCAAAATGGCAATGCTGATGGGTTGTCCAGGCATTAGAGGAAGGGAACTATGGACTAACTTCGGAGTCAACCCGTCTGGGGTCTCCTCCTGTGTTAGTCTCCTGCCGAAAGGGGAGAGATGTAACGGGAGGGCCCGTGGAACCCAGAAGTTCTTAGAAAGTATGAGCCAAAAAATAATGGACATTGAGAATATGTCTTGGATTGCTTTGAAATGGGTCTGTAATATTAATCCACTGTATTTCCCAGGATAGTCGATTAAATCCAGACTAGCTTCCAAAGACCTTTTCATTGTGGTTTGTGGTGATGTGGATTGGAGCTGGTAGACCGTCTGGCTGCCCATTATGGGATGTTTAAGTGTCTTGCTGTAAGGAAAGGGGGGAGATCACTCCAGCAACCCCTCCTGCTAAGACTGTTTACTGAAGGAGAAGTTTGAACACACCTGACCTGTATCACCATTGTCATTGGACAGTTTAACCCGCCCTGTTCCCCAAGGATGGGAGGGAAGTGTTTTGAAGGGAAGTGTGTTACCATGTGCTTGTAATAAAGATTCATTCCCTGATTTTGGAACTTCAACACAGAGCGTTGTCTCATTTGTGGAGGGAGAATTATTTGTATGGGGTCTTATTCGGCTGGTTGCTGTGTCTGGTAGCTGGCGTGTGTTCGAGAATGGGATATCCTAAATGACGTTAACCCCTGTCGTTACAGTCACCAATGTATGTGTGTGTGTAACGCCGAGCGCTCCGGGTGTCCTATCCATCCCGGAGCGCCCGCGGCGTCTGTCTCCGGTCGGCTCCTCTGACCGTGAGCGCTGCTCTGATGCTGGCGGGGATGCGATCCTTGCGGCGGCACCTGTCCGCCCGCGGATCGCATCCCATTCTGCTCACCGGCCTCCTCCTCCTGCTCCGTCCCGGCGCGCGCGGTCCCGCTGCTCTCTAGGGCGCGCGCGCGCCGGTCTTCTTAAATTTAAAGGGCCAGTGCACCATTGATTGGTGCCTGGTCCAATTACTGTGTCACACTCCAAAACACTTAAAAACCCACTCCCCCTTCCTGTCCTTGCCGGATCTTGTTGCCTTAGTGCCCTGAGAAAGCGTTTTGTACTTGCCTTTCCAGTGTATCTGACCTTCTGCCGTTGCCCCTGACTACGTACCATTGCCGCCTGCCCTGACCTTCTGCTACGTCTGACCTTGCCTCTGCCTAGTCCCAGTGTACCGTGCCTATCTCAGCTGCCAGAGAAGTCGAGCCGCTTCTGGGGGACACGACCTGGTTGCTACCGCCGCAGCAAGTCCATCCCGCCTTGCGGCGGGCTCTGGTGAAAACCGGTAGCTACTTAGAACCGGTCCTCCAGTGCGACCCGTGCCTTCGCCTCTCTGGCACAGAGGATCCACCTCCTGTGTCCTCACTAGCCGCCAGTCCGGGCCCTGACAGTAGATCCGGCCATGGATCCCGCTGAGGTACCGCTGCCAAATCTCGCTGACCTCACTACCGTGGTTGCCCAGCAGTCGCAACAGATCGCCCAACAAGGACAGCAGCTGTCGCAGTTGACCGCCATGGTCCAGCAGCTTCTGCCGCCGCAGCCTCCAGCATCTTCCCCTCTCCGAGCTGCCGCTACTGCCTCGAGAATTCGCCTGTCTCTTCCGGAGAAATTTGATGGGGATTCTAGGATGTGCCGGGGATTCTTGTCCCAATGTTCCCTGCATCTTGAGATGATGTCTGACCAGTTTTCCACAGAACGGTCTAAAGTGGCATTCGTGGTCTCTCTGTTGTCTGGAAAGGCCTTGGCCTGGGCCACGCCACTCTGGGACCGCAACGACCCTGCTACAGCCACCGTTCAGTCCTTCTTTGCAGCGTTTTTGAGGAACCAGCCCGAGCCTCATCCGCTGAAACCGCCCTGCTTAACCTTGTCCAAGGAAACTCTTCTGTGGGCGAATATGCCATACAGTTCCGCACACTGGCCTCAGAGTTAGCTTGGAATAATGAGGCTCTCTGCGCGACCTTCAAGAAGGGTTTATCCGGCCATATCAAGGATTGTCTGGCCGCACGAGAGATACCCTCTTCCTTGACGGAACTCATCCATTTAGCTACCCGCATCGATATGCGTTACGTCGAAAGACGCCAAGAGCTTCGCCAGGAGAAAGATCTTGTTTGCACCAGGCGTTATCCACGCCTGGCTCCTCTCTTTCTGAATCCAATGCATCCTGTTACCGTGCCTCCCGCCGAGGAGGCCATGCAAGTGGACCGGTCTCGCCTGACCCTACAAGAGAGGTCTCGCCGTAGGAACGAGAACTTATGCCTTTATTGTGCGAGCTCTGATCACTTCCTAAAAGACTGCCCTATTCGTCCTCCGCGTCAGGGAAACGCCCGCACCTAGTGAACGTGGGAGAGGCGTTACTGGGTGTGAATTCTTCCTCTCCACGTCTGACTATTCCTGTGCGGATTTCTCCTTCTGCTGGCTCCCTCTTCCCTGCGGTGGCCTTCCTGGACTCTGGTTCTGCAGGAAACTTTATTGAAGCCTCTTTCATCAACAGGTTCAACATTCCTGTTACCCGTCTCATCAAACCCTTCTTCATTTCCTCGGTAAATGGAGAGAATTTGGATTGTACCGTGCGTTACCGCACCGAACCCCTGCTCATGTCCGTTGGTGTTCTTCACCAAGAAAAGATTGAATTCTTTGTTTTGCCGAACTGTACTTCTGACATCCTTCTTGGCCTACCCTGGCTCCAGCGTCACACTCCTACCCTCGACTGGACCACTGGGGACATCAAATCCTGGGGTGACTCCTGTCACAAGCATTGCCTTAAGTCTGTACCGACCTGTCAAGTCCCCATCACTACTCCTTTGCCTGGCCTTCCAAAGGCCTATCAGGACTTTTCTGATGTCTTTTGCAAATAACAGGCGGAGGTCTTACCACCACATAGAGACTACGACTGCCCCATTGACTTGCTCCCAGGTACTACACCACCCCGTGGCAGAATTTACCCTCTCTCCTCTCCTGAAACCAAGGCTATGACTGAATACATTCAGGAGAACCTCAAGAGAGGTTTTATTAGGAAATCATCTTCTCCAGCCGGAGCAGGCTTCTTCTTCGTGGCCAAGAAGGACGGATCTCTACGCCCTTGCATAGACTATCGTGGTCTCAATAAAATCACTGTTAAAAACCGCTACCCTCTGCCTCTCATCTCGGAGCTCTTTGACCGTCTGCGCGGAGCAAAAGTTTTTTCTAAATTGGACCTCAGGGGCGCTTATAACCTCATCAGAATCCGTAAGGGAGATGAATGGAAAACCGCATTTAACACCAGAGACGGTCACTTTGAATATCTCGTCATGCCGTTCGGACTTTGCAACGCCCCTGCAGTCTTTCAAGATTTTGTCAATGAAATCTTCCGGAACCTACTGTATACCTGTGTGGTTGTCTATCTTGACGACATCCTAATCTTCTCTGCCAACCTTAAGGAACATCGGCTCCATGTCCGTCAAGTGCTCCAGCGCCTCCGCGTAAATCATCTTTACGCTAAATTTGAAAAATGCCTTTTTGAGCGCAGCAGTCTTCCTTTCCTAGGATATCTGCTCTCTGGACAAGGTCTTCAAATGGACCCTGACAAACTCTCCGCAGTCTTGGGTTGGCCACGTCCCTCTGGACTTCGTGCTATCCAACGCTTCCTTGCTTTCGCCAACTACTATCGTCAGTTCATACCCCACTTCTCCACCATCGTTGCTCCTATAGGGGCACTGACCAAAAAAGACGCAAATCCTAGGTCCTGGCCGCCTCAAGCGGAGGAAGCTTTTACTCGCCTTAAGACCGCCTTCTCCTCTGCACCTGTCCTGTCTCGGCCAGATCCACTAAAGCCGTTCTTCCTTGACGTCGACGCCTCCTCGGTAGGAGCCGGAGCTGTGCTTCTTCAAAAAAACGCTAAAGGGAAAAACGTCACTTGTGGTTTTTTCTCTAAAACTTTCTCCCCTCCGGAAAAAAACTATTCCATAGGTGACCGTGAACTGTTGGCCATCAAGTTGGCATTAGAAGAGTGGAGACATCTCCTGGAAGGATCCCTTCACCCTATCTCCATCTACACTGACCATAAAAATTTGTCCTACCTTCAGTCCGCTCAGCGCCTAAATCCTCACCAGGCCAGGTGGTCATTGTTCTTTGCCCGCTTCAACTTCCAGATCCATTTTCGGCCCACAGACAAAAATGTCAGGGCTGATGCTTTGTCCCGTCTCTCCGATACCTCTGAAACCGAGACTCCTCCTGAACACATCATACCCCCTGAGTGTCTGATTTCCTCTGCTCCCGCTTCTCTCGTGCCAATTCCTCCAGGAAAGACTTTCGTTCCTCCACGCCTTCGGCTTAAGATACTCAAGTGGGGCCATTCCTCCCATCTAGCCGGTCACGCTGGGATCAAAAAATCCATACAATTGATTGCCAGACACTATTGGTGGCCTACCCAGGAGGAAGATGTAACTGACTTTGTACGGGCCTGCACTATCTGTGCACGTGACAAGACGCCTCGCCAGAAGCCTGCAGGTCTTCTCCTTCCCCTACCTGTGCCTGAACAACCATGGTCCCACATCACCATGGATTTCATCACGGACCTCCCTTTGTCTCGTAGTACCACTGTCATCTGGGTGGTCGTTGACCGCTTTTCTAAAATGGCTCATTTTGTCCCGCTCCCTGGTCTGCCTACTGCACCTCAGTTGGCGAAGCATTTTTTTCTTCAAATTTTCCGCCTCCATGGGCTGCCCTCACATATCGTCTCGGATAGAGGTGTTCAATTCATCTCAAAATTTTGGAGAGCTCTCTGTACTCAACTAAAAATTAAGTTGAATTTTTCTTCCGCTTATCACCCGCAGTCCAATGGACAGGTGGAGAGAGTTAACCAGGTCCTTGGTGACTACCTACGACATTTTGTCTCCGCCCGTCAAGACGATTGGGTCGACCTATTGCCCTGGGCAGAATTCCCATACAATTTCAAGAACTCTGAATCTTCCTCCAAGTCGCCTTTCTTTGTGGTCTACGGCCGTCACCCATTGCCCCCCTCCCCATTCCCACGTCTTCTGGAGTTCCGGCCGTGGATGAATTTACTCAGGACTTTGCCTCTATCTGGAAAGAGACTCAAAAGTCGCTCTCACTGGCCTCTGCCCGCATGAAGAGACATGCAGATAAAAAAAGAAGAATCCCTCCTGTCTATACCCCTGGTGACAAAGTGTGGCTCTCCTCCAAATATATTCGGTTTCGGGTACCTAGCTACAAGCTGGGCCCTCGTTACCTCGGGCCATTTAAAATCAAAAACCAAATCAATTCTGTTTCTTACAAGCTCCACCTTCCTCCTTCTCTTCGTATTCCCAACTCTTTTCATGTGTCTCTTCTTAAACCCCTCATTCTTAACCGATTTTCCCCTAAGGTCACTGCTCCTGCTCCTGTCTCTGGTTCTTCTGATGTCTTCTCGGTGAAAGAGATCCTCGCCTCCAAGGTCATCCGAGGTAAAAGATGTTTTTTAGTGGATTGGGAGAACTGTGGTCCTGAGGAAAGGTCCTGGGAACCTGAGGCCAACATTTTAGATAAAGAGCTCATCCGAAGATTCTTGGGTTCCAAGAAGAGGGGGAGACCTAAGGGGGGGTACTGTAACGCGAGCGCTCCGGGTGTCCTATCCATCCCGGAGCGCCCGCGGCGTCTGTCTCGCTGCAGCGCTCCGGTCGGCTCCTCTGACCGTGAGCGCTGCTCTGATGCTGGCGGGGATGCGATCCTTGCGGCGGCACCTGTCCGCCCGCGGATCGCATCCCATTCTGCTCACCGGCCTCCTCCTCCTGCTCCGTCCCGGCGCGCGCGGTCCCGCTGCTCTCTAGGGCGCGCGCGTGTGCGCGCCGGTCTTCTTAAATTTAAAGGGCCAGTGCACCATTGATTGGTGCCTGGTCCAATTACTGTGTCACACTCCAAAACACTTAAAAACCCACTCCCCCTTCCTGTCCTTGCCGGATCTTGTTGCCTTAGTGCCCTGAGAAAGCGTTTTGTACTTGCCTTTCCAGTGTATCTGACCTTCTGCCGTTGCCCCTGACTACGTACTATTGCCGCCTGCCCTGACCTTCCGCTACGTCTGACCTTGCCTCTGCCTAGTCCCAGTGTACCGTGCCTATCTCAGCTGCCAGAGAAGTCGAGCCGCTTCTGGGGGACACGACCTGGTTGCTACCGCCGCAGCAAGTCCATCCCGCCTTGCGGCGGGCTCTGGTGAAAACCGGTAGCTACTTAGAACCGGTCCTCCAGTGCGACCCGTGCCTTCGCCTCTCTGGCACAGAGGATCCACCTCCTGTGTCCTCACTAGCCGCCAGTCCGGGCCCTGACAGTGTGGATTGTGGGGTGGGGGTGGGTGTTTTGAACATGTGTTTTTTTTTAATATTATGTTGGAATGCTTTGTAAGAATAATGACTTAAGTATGTTTCTATAGTCTTGCAGATAAAAATGTGATGTGTTGCCCGTTCTACACAATAAAAGTAAAGCTGTGTGCACTCTTAAGGTTTTGACAAATTTTAGATTGTAAGCTCCTATGAGTAGGGCTCTTAAAATCCAATTGCTAAATGTAGCACCATGTATCCTGTCAATTTTTTTGAAGCTAGTAAATGAATGTACATAATTTTGTTTCTGCTAGCAAAATAAAAGTACATTATTGAGCTTTGTTTTTTTTTTGTTTTGTTTTTTGTGGGTGGCTGTTTTGGCAAAGTGCAATATCTTTTATATTTTATTTCTATATGCATTTGTGCACCAAAAAATGAATCTCTTCGCCCAGGCTCACATTGATGCTACTTTGAAATCGCGCTACTACACTTGAGCTAGCGCAATTTTAGGTACTACTTGATAGACATCTGTGTGGCTTCATACACAAATGTCTATTGAAGTCGCACCTGAAATCGGCAAAAGTAGTGCAGGAACTACTTTTGCAAATCGGTGCGGCGCCACAAAATTGGGGTTGCATCGATTGGAACAGTGCCATTGCCACCTATAGTCATGCGATTTGATTTCTGAAATTGCATGACAAATCACCCCAATGTAAACCTAGGCTTCAGCACACCTGCAAGTAAATGATAAAGGTGGAATCTTTATATATAACAGCTGTGGAGAATTGCAGGTAATGAATTCAGCTGGAGGATAGACAGTGTTGTATGTGTCAGCTCTGGTTCACATTGGTACGATATGACATGTCGAATCGGTGGCAATTGCACTGTTCTAATTGGTGCGATTAGTATTGATATCAGTGCAGAAACCTGCACAGATGTCTCTGATGTTCTCCCTCCTGCAGTCGGGACTGACATGCAGGAATGAAATCGTATGAGTTCAACTAAACGATTTCCTCCCGCTGTCAGTGTGAAGCAGGGCTCAAACTGGGCCTTTTGCCTTTGTAATTCACCTGCTGCTATGCCAGAGACACCATTTCTTATCAAACTCCCTTAAGTTTACCTTCAAATATCATTATATGTATGTAGCGCTACCCCCAGTTAAGAGAGACGCTGGTTTTATTTCGGGCCCTGAGTACAGCTCCACCAACCCCCGGCAATCTTATATAATCCTCTATGGCACAGTTAGTCTAGGGATGTTCTCTATCACAATCTAACTTCAGATTAGATATAAGCACTATGGTTAATGATAACACAGTGATGCAAATGGTAAGGTATAACAGCTTTACTTTAGGTTAAAAGAGCATGGGTCAAAACATAACATATAACTGGCTACAGAGCCCTGCAGCAATAGATGTAGTATATAGTAATAGCACAGCGCGGTAACCCACCACGTGCAGCTATTGCTATCTACGCGCCCTATGGCGCACTAAACAATATTTTATCTCCCCTCCCTGGTCAGGCCTGACATAGAATCAAACTCAGTCTTTTGAATAAAGATTTCTTTGCATGCAAACTTGAAATGGTGGTGCACTTCAGGAACAGTATTGTAATCCACAAAGTAGGCAATCACAAGGAACACTATGCTGGAGACCCTCTAACTCTGTACTGCTACCGGTCTCCAGCAGAAACAGCAAATAAATGATCGGTGGGCCAAGGCAGTCTATAGGCTTAAACACAGTATAGCCTATTGGATTGAGCAGGTGCTCGCTCACCACTCCGGATGCGATCCCAGTCCGGGACTTCCACCTGCTGTGTCTCCACACACAGCCTCTGCAACGATCGGGTCCCCAATCCAACTGATGTCCGCAGCAAACAAAGTCAGATGCCACCCAGGCTCTGCAGTGGGATGGAAGGCTCTTTGGAAGTTGCGCAAGGCCCCAGGCTTCAGGCCTTGCACTGCAGCAGATCCGCACAGTAAGACGCTGTTGCTTGCAGCGCGGTGTCCAAAGAGGCCGAGCTCTGCCTCGCCTCCTTCTTAAATAGCCCCTCCCATGAGTCTCTGCGGTGGCAACATTGCACCCTGGGTGCCAAACAGGACTCTGGGAGATGTAGTTCCAAGAGTATTAAAGGAGTCCCCGCTACATGTAGAAATACAGATTTGCATATCTGCAAATAATTAAAAATAATAAATTCTAATCGTGATTGAGATCAAATAGCTGCAATCAACAGAGCGTGGTTTCACCTCCTGACCCGGAAAGGAGTCATTGTAATCACCCAGAAGTTCCTGTGCTGGTCAGGATCTCCATCTAGGTGGACATGGCGAGGTCCCTCTTTAGCAAAGAGGAGGTGCTGCTGATTTGCCGGGTAAGTGTAGGATATGTACTTGTGCTTACTCAAGGTGGGGTTGGATTTGGTGTGGGTGGGCTTCATTGATTTGTTTGGCATCACCACACATTTGCTTCTGGCCCATGTGCACACATCACTACTTCCTGCATTTGTTCTGCTGATGTAAATCAGTAAGGACTATGCAAGTATGAATGAGAGCTCCTTTCTATTAATATATATATGACTTGATTCACAGTTGGGCGACTTTTCATGATTCTCAATGATAACCATTCATATCTGTGCTACTTTAAGTCACACCAACTTCAAAGTAGTCCCTGTACTACTTTGGTGTGACTTTCAGGCTCGGTTTCCACTAGTGCGACTTGGGACTGCAAAGTCGCATGACATGTCATACCCCATGATTTCCAATGAGTATGGTTCATATCTGTGTGACTTCAAAGTAGTCCCTGCACTACTTTGGTCCCACTTTGATATGATTTGAGGTCCATAGACCTCAAGAATATACAGGCATTGCTCCAAGTCGCATCAAAATCGCGGCAAAATCATGCGAATTTAGGGCTGCAATAGCGGAAACAGAGCCTCATGTGACTTGAGGTACATAGGGCGCAATATTACACAGGCATTCCAGAGAAGTTGGGGCCAAGTTGCAGTGGCAAAGTGGCAGCAAATTAGTGTGACTTTCAGGTCGCAGCAGTGTGAAAGAGATTTAAGGATATCTTTGAATTTGGCCCTATTGTCACTTGTGCATCCTGAAAGTGGGGCAAATTTGTCCCTGCACTACCTTGGTTTGACTTTGATGAGATTTGAGGTCCATACACCACAAGATTACACAGACATTGCTTTAAGTCATGGCAAAGCTGTGCAATTTTAAGGTCACACAAGTGCAAATGGGGCTTTATTCAAAGGTGTTATCATTTAATCTCATTAGGTTACTTTAACACTTATGTGACTTTTCATGCAGCTTTGGACCTCAGAGCCGCATTAAGAGTTACCCCCCATAAGTTCCAATCATATCTATGCAACTTCACCCATGTTCACATAGCTCTCAATTGACATGTCAAATTGCAGGCCCAATCGGCGCCTATTGGCGGCAATAGAACTGTCCGAATTGGTGCGACACCACACAGATTACCAAAAGTAGTTCCTACACTACTTTGAGCGACTTCAGGAGGCGATTTCTTACCTCCCAATTTTTTGAGATGGGTATAAGGGACACCTATTAGCAAAAGTATGTAGGCATAGGACACACCTCCTAAAACACCTTCTTAAAGGAGAATTATTCCAAAAAAATAAATATTAGCTACCGTATTTATCGGCGTATAACACGCACCGGCGTATAACACGCACCCCAAGTTTAGGAGGGAATTTTAAGGAAAAAAACTTTTAGGAGGGAAATTCAAGGAAAAAAAACTTACATTTAAATGCAGCATGCAGCCTTGCCCAGTGTCCATCTGCAGCCTTGCCCAGTGTCCATCTGTCCATCTGCAGCCTTGCCCAGTGTCCATCTGTCCATCTGCAGCCGTGCCCAGTGTCCATCTGTAGCCTTGCCCAGTGTCCATCTGTCCATCTGCAGCCGTGCCCAGTGTCCATCTGTCCATCTGCAGCTGTGCCCAGTGTTCATCTGTCCATCTGCAGCCGTGCCCAGTGCCTTTGCGATCGTGTCAGTCCCGGCGGTTTTTAAAATTTGGCGCCGATTTCTGTGGAGAGGAGCGAGCGGGGCCGAGTGTACTTCGGCTGGACTCGGCTCCTCTCGCAGTTCCGCCCATCTCCACTGACTGCGCCGCTGACGGAGAAAGCCGAGTGTACTTCGCCTAGACTCGTGTCTGCTCACAGTCACAGGCAGGACTGCGAGAGGAGCCGAGACTAGGCGAAGTACACTCGGCTTTCTCCGTCAGCGGCGCAGTCAGAGATGGGCGGGACTGCGAGAGGAGCCGAGTAAAGCCGATTGTACTTCGGCTTCGGCTCCGCTCGCTCCTCTCGCTCGTTTTCAGCAGGGGAATTCGGAGTATCGGCGTATAACACGCACCCACGATTTTCCCCTGATTTTAAGGGGAAAAAAGTGCGTGTTATACGCCGATAAATACGGTAAATCCCCAAGTGCTTTTTTTTTTTCTAACAATAATATCCCTTTAGCTTGGCTTTGGGAATTTACAAACAATGCAATTTAGAAATTAGATGAAAGGTTTAGCGCTGGGAAACCCTTTTTGAAAGATAAAAATTGCATTTTATATAAAACTATACAGATCAGAACAAAATGGAGGGACAAATGAGGAGGAAAGAGGGACAGAGGGACTTTGTTCCAAATCAGGGACAGTTGAGACCTATGTGATTTCACTAGACATCTGTGCAGGAAAGTGTACTGATGTCTTTGAATTCGCTCACAAAGTCGGGCTGAGGCCCCTTTCACACTTGAGCGACTTTTCCTGCGACTTTTGTCATCAGAGTCGCATGACAAGTCATACCCCATGATTTTCAATGTGTACCATTTATATCTGTGCAACTTCAAGTCACACAGACTTCAAAGTAGTCCCTGTTCTACTTTGGTCCGACTTTGATACGAGTTGAGGTTCATAGAGCTTAAGTTTACAGAGGCATTCCCTGGAATCGTGGAAAATTTGCAGACGGAAATTTGCGCGTTTCCTGCGACTCCTGCGTCCATAAACCTCAAGATTACACAGGCATTGCTTAAAGTCGCCTCAAAATCGCACAACTTTCAGGTCGCACAAGTGTGAAAGGGGCCTAAGTCACTGTGCTGAGTACTATTATACCTAGAATATAAAGTAGTCTCACCATCAAACACTAGTAAACGTATGTTCTCAATATAATTGTGCTCAAATGGCTAAAAATCACACAGATGGTAGCACCTACTGAAAGCTTACATTGTACTCAGCAGCATATGCTGAAAAGAGGCAAACGCCTATTAGCCAATGCCACATCAGCATGGTTGTTACTATAATATTAATGCCTGAAATGCAAAACATTATTGTATAGAATTAGAATTGTATTTTCTCTGCAGGTTTGTGCTCAGCTCTGTATCATAGTGGTATTCCCTGCTGCCCTCAAAGGTTTAAGCCATGAGTTCAAATCCTACTGATGGCATGACCTTCTGAAAGTGTGCATTTTACTCGCAGTCGCTAATAAAAAAAAAGCCGCTCTTCTTCTGTGGCGGTCTTCCTCCGCTGTGTTGTCACACGCTGTGTGGCGTCTCTTACATAGCCAAGGAGCGGGCTCTCCGGGTGACGTTATCGGATGGCCACACAAGTCCAACACAGTAGAAGAGCGGCTTTTTTTTTTATTAGCGGGTAACCGACTGCGCGGAAGAACACAGCAGCGGGAGAAGGCGGTGGTGGCAGGAGAGACAGCTTGGGGAGAAGACAGCTCGGGGAGAAGAAACATCACACACTAATAAATGTTTGTGCTACGCTCAATAGGCTAGTGGTCAGCACTTCTACTTTGCTAAAACTCAGGCTTTGAAGCACTCATGGGTTCAAATCCCACAGAGAGATACTAAAATATTTAATTGGTGAAAAAAAAGCAAATGATTATTAGCCAAAGCAGCATATGCTGAAAATAGGTGAATGCCAATGCACTTTTTTTCAATAATATTATGGTGTGGAATTCCAAACATCACACACTAGCTAACGGGCAGTTTACATTTCTTTGTTTATTTTTATTTGCTTGTGCAAAAAATAAACATAGCTGTTGGATGGTAGTTTGGCTGGTATTTGAACTTGTACCATGAGAGACATCGGAGCAGACCACTAAGCCATTGTGCCAAGTACAAGACCTGCATAATAGTGTAATATGATTAAAGAATGAACATAAATAATTACCGCTTTATAGCCATCTGAATTAATGTAAGGTTTTCTGGTGCACAAATGCATATAGAAATAAAATATAAAAGATATTGCACTTTGCCAAAACCACCACCACCCACAAAAACTAAAAAGAACAAAAAAAAAACAAAAAACACCAAAGCTCAATAATGTACTTTTATTTTACCAGCAGAAACAAAATTATGTACATTCATTTACTAGCTTCAAAAAAATTTGGACAGGATACATGGTGCTTAATTTAGCAATTGGATTTTAAGGGCCCTGCTCATAGGAGCTTACAATCTAAAATTTGACAAAACCTTAGAGCGCACCCAGCTTTACTTTTAGTGTATAACGGGCAACACATCACATTTTTATCTGCAAGATTATAGAAACATACTTAAGTCATTATTCTTACAAAGCATTCCAACATAATATTAAAAAAGACACATGTTCAAAACACCCACCCCCACCCCACAATCCACATATACATACATTGGTGAGCATGTTCTGCTGGATGCTGCATTTCTGTGTACATTATTAAGCAATGAGATCCAAGAGTAGAAGGTCAGCAGATGCTTCCAAATGATTTTGCATGGTCAGACAGGAACAATACACACACCATTTTTGATTGAAAAAATGCACAAGAATTCCAGCAAATACACTAGTTGGGGGGTTTGTCAATCTGCACAATATCATTCCTTCTCCCCCCACAAATTTACAGCAAAAAACCTGGCCTTCTCAGACCAAACGATCCCCCATACTGCAGGCCTTTATATAAGAGAGATTGTATTGTTAGTAGAGTTGAGCGGACACCTGGATGTTCGGGTTCGACGGGTTCTGCTGAACTTCGCAAAGAAGTTTGAGTTCGGGACCCGAACTTGACCCCAACCCGAACTTTTGATGACTAAAATGGAAAGGGCTAGAGGGCTGCAAATGGCAGCAAAATGTTGTTAAGAGCATGGCAAGTGCTCTGCAAACAAATGTGGATAGGGAAATAACTTAAAATAACATAAAATTAAAAAATAATAATCTTGACCTAGGAGGACGAGGTCCATATGGAGTAGGAGGTTGAGGTGACGGTGGATGTGGCGGTGTAGGTGGGAGCAGTAGTGGAGGAGGATGAGGTAGCCAACACTGGTTTTTGTTTTTATTTTTTTATTTTTTTATTAGGGTATACCCCAAAAGAGTGAGAAAGATCAAAAATACAACAATGGCTGGGTAAGGCCGGTATACATGTCTATTCTGCACAAGGTACGGACAAGTCCTGTGGGATCCATGCCTGGTTCATTTTAATGAACGTGAGCTTGTCCACATTGGCTCTGGACAGGTGGCTGCGCTTGTCTGTGATAACGCCCCCTGCCGTGCTAAATACAAGTTCAGATAATACACTGGCTGTAGGGCAGGCCAGCACCTCCAAGGCGTAAAGGGCAAGCTCAGGCCATGTGCCCAATTTGGAGATCCAGAAGTTGAAGGGGGCAGACCCGTCATTCAGTACGTGTAGGCGTGTGCACACATACTGCTCCACCATGTCAGTGAAATGCTGCCTCCTGCTAAGACGTTCCATATCAGCTGGTGGTGCTGGTTGTTGAGCCGCATTAGGCCCGACCAAATACCGCTGCAGGCTCTGTCGCCTACTCGCACCCGAGGAAGGTGTTTCACAGATCGACCATGTCCTCTCCCTGCAACAGGAGCTCCACCAGCAGCACCACAACCGGGGCCACGTCCCTTATTTGACGTTCTCCTCATATTTCTGAAATTTAGGATCTTGCCCTAAATGGGTGTTTTTTGAATAGCAGAATAGAGCAACAGTATCTAAAGGGTGTATCTCACAGGTACAGATATGCAGAAAACGCACCAAAATTTATTTTTTTGCCCTAAATTATTATTTTTTTGAATAGCAGAATAGGAGAACAGTATCTAATATGTGTGTATCTCACACGTACAGATATGCAGAAAATGCACCAAAAAAAATATTTTTACCCTAAATTATTATTTTTTTGAATAGCAGAATAGGAGAACAGTATCTAAAGTGTGTATCTCACACGTATAGATATGCAGAAAACGCACCAAAAAATGATTTTTTTGCCCTAAATTATTAGTTTTGAATAGCAGAATAGGAGAACAGTAGCTAAAGTGTGTATCTCACAGTAACATATGCAGTGCTGGTGCACTGAGCTTGCATAAAATGCCCGCCGACGCCAACCTAACTAACAGACGGATAAAAGTTATCTTTTCTCTGGCACTGGGCTCAGGGCAGGATAAAAAGATTGTGCACTGCATCCACACAACAAAAGCAAGGTAGATCGCTGAGTAATTTGATTTCTGAATCAGGACTCCTATCTAATTCTCTCCCTCAAAGCAGCAGCAGCAGCAACCTTTCCCTACACTATCTAAAGCAGAGTGACGTGCTGTGCTATGTGCCTCTAGCTTATATAGAGCCTGGGTCACATGCTGCACTGGCCAATCACAGCCATGCCATTAGTAGGCATGGCTGTGATGGCTTCTAAGGGCACACAAGTTAAACAAATGTTGATTGGCTGCCCAGCAGCTTTTTAAAATGCGCCATTACATTGCCGAACACCGAACCCGAACATACAGTAAATTGTTCGGGTTCGGGTCCGGGTACCAAAAACCCAAAAGTCCGGTACGAACCCAAACTTTACAGTTCGGGTTCGCTCAACCCTAATTGTTAGCACACTGACACACGCCCAATAGAAGTACGCGCCCAATAGAAGTACACGCCCACCAGTATCTTTCAATCTGTCTCTTCGTGCATGTCTAAAGTGATTGCACCTGATGGGCAGGAACACATAATACTATTTGCAACTGTGTTAGCCCTTGGCTATGTGCATCAAATCTCCAACTACAGGCCAAAGATCCAAGTCCATTTGCATGCACATAAACAAAGCAAGAGTTTTCTAAGTACCTGTGCAGTGTAAACCCTACAATTTTAAATGTCCAAGTCCCTGGGCATGATTAGTGCTAACAAACATTATCAGTCCCTGGCTGCAATGAGCTTCCAATCTATAGTCCAAAACTTACTTTTTTACATTAGAGACTATTATGACAGGAGACAAATAAAATGCCAGCATTTCTTTGGATTGTGGTGAGAAACCAACACAGGGAGAACATATAAACTTCAACACAAGCATTAGGATGTTGGGGAATTGAACCAGCAACCCCAGTGCTGCTAGACAGAATTGCTACCCGCTTAGCCCCCGGGCAGCCTCACGCATGTTCTCTGCATCTCTGTGGTGTGAACCAGCCCTAAGTCCATAGCCATGTTCAGTGGCTCCAAGCAATATACAATATATTGGCCTAAGTATTGGGACGCCTGCCTTTAAACGCACATGAACTGTAATGGCATCCCAGTCTTAAGCCTCGTACACACGACCGAGAATCTCGTCGGAAAAAAAACAATGTTTTTTTCGACAGGATTCTTGTCAAGCTTTCCTTGCATACACACTGTCAATCCAAAATCTCGTCAGTCTAAAAGCGCAGTGACGTACAACACGTACGACGGCAGTATAAAGGGGAAGTTCCATACTCATGGCGCCACCCCTTGGGCTGCTTTTGCTGATCTCGTGTTACTGCGTGTTATTAAAAGTTTAGTGAGAGACAATTCACGCTTTTCAGTCTTCGTGCTTTCAGTCCGTTACAGCGTGAAGAATGTGCTATCTCCATTACGAACGCTAGTTTTACAAGAAGGTGCGCTCCCGTCTCATACTTGAGTCTGACCATACACGGTTTTTGAAGACTCGGAAAAGCATACACAAGAACGGTTTTCTTGTCCAAAAACAGTCTGACGAGAATCACGCCGAGAAAAACTGAGATTCCGACGAGAAAAAAGACAGCAGGTCGTCTTTTTTCTCGTCGAGATTTTGGACAGTTTTTTCGACGAGAAAGCATACACACAACCGGTTTTCTCGGCAAGAAAGCTCTCCCAACAGTTTTCTTGTCGTTTCTTGCCAAGAAAACCGGCCGTGTGTACGCGGCTTCAGTCCGTAGGGTTCAATATTGGGTTGGCAATTTTTTATTTTGAGAATCTTGCAAACAAGAAACACATTCCAACTTTTGTTTTATACAAAAATACAAAAAATAAATATATATTTTTCCTTTTTTTTTTTTTTTTTTTTTATATATGCATAACATATTGTATACAAGACTAATAATAATAAAGGCATACTTCAACCTATAATATATGAACAAACGTTTTTTTCCACCAAGAGAAATATCACTGCATTAAATTATACTATATATACACACACACACACATCACTACAAGCACGGACATCTTCAAAAATACTACACATTACTCAACTTGATTAACACTCAGACCAAGAAACATAGATTATCATGTGTATGTAGCCTTTCTTCAAAAATTATGTGTATCCTTGAAAATCTAAGGGAGTGCCCAGAGAGAAAACAGGGAAAGAACCCAACACCCAGAGATCAACAAACAGCAGCTACAGGCCTGATATTCCTCCACGCCTTTATCCAGACCCTTTGCCGCCATCTGTCTTTCTCGAGACCCCGAATTTTCCCTACCTCACCAAGAATCTCACACACCACCACCGGAGCAGGAAGGACTTTCTGCCGAAGGGATACCTGACACCGTGCATTCCAGGTGTAATATCGGACTACTAAGCTGACTAAAAAAAGAGTGTCCAAATCAAATCCCTTGCGATTCTGCAATGCTCCATACACCCACTCAGCATAAGACATGCTAGGCAAGAAAGGAATATTTAGAGCCCTCCCCACCTTTTTATAGACTTCTATATTGAAAGGGCACTGAAGCAAGAAGTGGTCCATGGTTTCCACTTCACCCTGACACTCCGCTCTTGGACAACCACGATTGTCCAAAGAGCGGCACTTCACGTTCCCCCTCACATAGAGCCTACCGTGGAAAGCGAGCCAGGCCTGGTCCCTAAATTTCAAGGGAATCCGCTCAGAATTTATTAAACGTAAACCTTCCCTCATAATATGACCTGGGCAATCCCTTAAGGCCAGTGGCGCATGAAAGACAGTACCCACGATCTTCTCACCCAGGAGTCTCCTAGGGAGGGACCTGATATCCTCCGCTGTCACATGCCACCGTTTAAGAATTTTCAGGCACGGGCAACATAAGCCGGGAGCTTACCATGCTTGATCCTTAGGCTTTTCACTGGCCCGCCACTCTCCCAACAGCCCAGAAAAGGTCTAAACCAGATCTGGAAAATACCTACCCATCCAGGCGGTCTCTCTGCTAGCATGTTACCAAAATTGTGTTTCAAAAACATCAGAGAGAAGAACACAACCGGGTTGACCATCCCTAGGCCACCCTTCCGCCTTGATAGGTAAGTCACATTCCGCTTCACAAGATTCAGCCTGTTTCCCCATAATAATTGGAAGAAACAACTATAAATCCTGGTATAGAAGGACTCTGGCAAGATGCAAACAAAGCTGACATACAGAAAGGTAGGAATCAGGTAGGTCTTAATCAAGTCCACCCTTTCCCTCAAGGAGAGCCGCCACCCCTTCCAGCATTTCACCTTGACATCAGCATCATTCAGCCTGGCTTCCCAATTTGACTTACTGTAATCATCAGGGCCAAACTCGATGCCTAATATTTTGACCTTCTGCTGAGGCCTCGGGAAGGTGTCCGGAAGTGCAAAGCTCTCACCTCCCTCGCTCATCCAAAAAACTTCACTTTTATCACGGTTGACCTGGGAGCCCGATGCCTCGGAATACTGCTCTATAACTGAGACCACCTCCTGCGCCTCCTCTGTCCCAGAGATAAAGACAGAAACGTCATCAGCATAGGCTACAACCCTCAAGGGCGGCTCACCAGTAATGCCCACCGGCACCCCGCACAACGGTCCGCTCTCTAGCCTTCTGATGAAGGGGTCGATTGCGAACACATATAGCAAAGGGCTCAGTGGACACCCCTGGCGCACCCCGGATCCAACCCTGAAGGGTCGTCCAACCCAACCGTTAACAAGCATGAAGCTCTCTGCCTCTCTGTATAAAGTCTTAAGCCATCCAATAAACCCACCCTCCAGGCCATACTTGTCAAGGAGAAGCCAGAGGTACTCATGGTTGACACGATCAAAAGCCTTCGCCTGATCCAATGCCAGCAAATACTTTCCCCAGCCTTCAGCCCTGCAACGTTCCAGAGCCTCCCGGACAGCTAACACCGCTGAAAAAGTGCTCCTGCCCCGGACCGAACAGTGCTGCTGACGAGAAAGCAATCTGTCTGCTACTGACGACAAGCGCCAGAAAATTATCTTCGCCAGAATTTTTCTATCGACATTGAGAAGGCTAATGGGGCGCCAATTCTCAATCATCGAGGGATCCTTGCCTTTTGACAACAGAATCACAGCAGATTGTCTCATGGAGGGAGGGAGCGAACCCTCTTGCAGGCAGCCATTAAATACCTCCACAAGATAAGGTACCAAGCTGGATTTGAAAGTCTTATAAAATTCAGCTGTCAATCCGTCTGGCCCAGGTGTTTTCTTAATAGCCAGACCGTCTATAGCTTTGACTACCTCTTCTGCTGTGATTTCCCCCGTCAAACTTGCCAGCGGAATGTTATTTCCCAGACCTGGTGTAGAATCCAGAAAACTTGATATCTTTGCCCGATCGAGGTACTTCTCCCCCAGAAGATCCACATAAAAAGACCTTGAGACCTCCAGGATCCCTGACCTGGATTTCGTCAAAGAGCCCGTACTATCCCTTAGCCCAACAACCGTCTTAACTGCTGCGCTTTGTTTGCAGTTCTGATAAGGGTCGGGCGAGTGGTATTTCCCGTAGTCCCTTTCCAGAACCAAAGAAGCGTGCCGATCATACTGATACTTCCTAAGGAGAAGTTTTACCTCAGAGATTGCCCCTGAATCTCCACCACTCGAGACAAGGCGATCAAGTTTTCTCCGCAGCTGCTGGTAGGCAATGTACCTACCAAGCTGTTTCCTTTTTCCTATGGCCTTGAAAAACCCACTAATCCGGCTTTTGGCAAGCTCCCACCACTCCGACTTACTGCTGCAGAAATCCAGGATAGTTACCTGAGCCTGAAAAAAATCCTCAAAAGATTGTCTTACCTCCTCGTCATCCAGCAGAGCCGAATTCATCCTCCAAATACCCTTTCCTTTAGGTGGCATATCTGAAGCATTGAGAATAACAGACAGCATAAGGTGATCAGAGAACTCCACCATACGACACTCAGGAGCTGAAAAGGCAGAGTCCCCCTTAAAAAAAAACCTGTCTATCCTGCTCTCACAACTGCCTCGCTTAAATGTGTACCCCGTGCTGTCTGGGCAACGCTTAATATGCGCATCTTCCAGACCTGCTTCCCTGGCTATCGAATTAAGAAAGACGCTATCATATCTCAGGCTGTCAGTGGAGCCTTTCCTGTCTTTGGGCCTAGTAACGGTGTTAAAATCACCTCCAAAGACAACTTGCCGAGATGTAAAAAGGAAAGGCTTAATCTTTGTAAAGAGGCATTTCCTCTCCCATCTAGTTTGTGGTCCATAAATATTTACTAAACGTAGATCATGCCCCTTCACAGAGACGTCCAAGACCATACACCTTCCAATCTCTACCTCGATAACCCGCCGACACGTTACCATGCCAGTAAAAAGTACTGCAACTCCGCTGTAAGGCTCGGCCGCAAGAGACCAGAAGGAGGGCCCACGCCTCCACTCCCTCTTTGCCAGGTGGACATCGGCAAGGCTATTTAGCCGGGTCTCTTGCAAAAATAAAACATCAGCATCCATCTCGCTGAGCAAAAATAAGGCCATGTTACGAGCCCCTACAGATTTTATGCTGGCAACATTAATGGTTGCCACCTTTATCGGAGTGGGAACTGCCATCAGGATGATTGAGGTAGGCGTTTCTTAGCCTGAGCTCCCTCCCCCTTTACTGGAGACCTTGACCTCTTTAGGGAGCACTCTACCTCATCCTCCTCCATCTGAGATACGGAATTAGAAGACTCCTTCTCCCCCTCAGATAAGGACCCAAACTTGTTTCCCAGAGGTAGATCATCTACCTCTAAAGATGAAACCGAGGAGGCAGAGGTCAGGACTACCTTATTCCTCCTTTTGCCCACCTTGGTCCACTCTCCCTCCTCCCCTGAAACATCACCCTGAAAGGCCTCATCTACATCATTAGCAGTGGCAACTTCCCCCTTCTTCCCCTTAGAACCTCCACTAGAGGTCTTACGTTGCCTCAGGGAAGGCCCAGGTGAAGCTGCCACCTCAGATCGGCATGAATCTGCCCCTTTGGCAGCCTCAGCCAATCTGGATGACTTATTTACACCTGGAACACTGGGCACCTGAAACACTGGGGAAGAACACACAACAGAAGTAGACACTGATACAGTAGGGAGCACAGACTGGGGAGCAGACACAAGAGGGGTCACACCTTCAGATTGGGAAACTGACACCTGGGGGGGCCCCTCAGGACTAGCTGAAACAGCTCCACCAACCCCTTGCTGCCCCCCACGTTCCTCCTCCTCCATCCTCAGCAGTTCTTCCACCACCTCTGGCTGATTATGGAGGGCTTCAGGGCAAAGGCTATAGGGGTGACCTAACTTGTTACAAAGATTACAACGAATACTATTGCAGTCCTTTGCAACATGCCCTGAGCCCTGACAGAGGGAACATTTCTGCGCAGAACATGAGCTTGAAAAATGGCCCTTTTCACCACAGCGATGACAAAGCTTTGGTTGCCCTGCATAAAATGTAATAATCCTGTCACGACCTATAAAGGCAGACGAAGGGATGTGCTTAACAACATTACCCGTGACATGTAGTTTTAATAACACTGTCCATCCTCCTGTCCATATCCCCCTGTCATCTACAACTTTCCTCAAGGGGGCTTGGACATCCGCATATCTCCTCAACCACACCACCAGATCCGCAGCAGGAATGGACTCGTTACGCACTAGAATGGTGACGTTCTTGTATAATGGCTGGCGGGAGACTACTTTAGGTGACAAACCTGCCCATCTTGGGGACTCCTTACACCTCTGCTCATACCTCTCCCAAAAGACATCTAAACCTTCCGCCTTGACAAAGGAGAGGTCATATTCATATGACCCAACTGGGCTGATAAGGGCAAAAATCTCCTCTGCTTTAAAACCCATCCCCAGAATACGGTCCACCACATCTCTCCTATTTGGGGAGGGGCCTTCTCCAGTCCACCTCAATTGGACCACATTGCGGCGTTTAAAGGAGCTACCAGATGGTGACAGATTGGCCTGACCTTCACTCACATTACTCCCAGTGACCGCAGAATAACTGGTCCTACTCACCCCGGGGACAGGTGCAGCCAGTGCTGCAGCATGGGAAATAACCGCACTCCTTGCAACATCAGGCACATCACTTTTAGTAACAGACCCTTCTTTAGATAAAGTAGTAACAATATTATTGTCAGGAACAGATGGAGCAGAGACTTCTGACACAGAAATGTCATTTACATTACCCTTGGTAATTCTTACTTCGTTACCAGCAGTAGAGATGTCTTTGTCAGCACGCTTCTCAGCAGAGTCTGCACTGGCTGGCTGTACACAGGTGTAAGTCTCAGCCAGGAGATGAGCTTGCTCTCCGCTGCCCTCTACTGCACCATCCATAGGAACTACACCTCCATTACATTGTACAGGCAAGTCATGACCAAAAACTTCTTTTTCTGTCACCCGATGTTTCAAAGGTTTTGGGGGGACATCATCAACCTCTTCTTCATCCTCAGATGATCCAGACACTTCAAACTTGCGACCATGCAAAGGTGATTCCAGTTCTGATATGAAGTTCAGCATACCTGCTCCCTCCACAGGCTCAGATGGATCATCTTGCTCCATGGCCTCCTGCTGCGGTGGTAAGGGCACAGAACTTCCTTGGCCCAATGACATACTGCCAGTCAAAACACCTGACTGCTGATCACCCGCAGCCTGTGTGCCAGAGCTTTCTCCACTTTCTGCAGGCATACTGATAGTTGGCTCGGGATGCAAAGATTTTCCAGCGTGCTGGCCAGAAACACAATCCGAGCCCACAGAAACTTTTTTGCTTTGCACTGACCTTTGCTTCACGCACTCTGTTGATGCCTGCCCTCCACTGGCCTCTATGGCCCCTCTGCGCATTGCACGGAAGCGATCATCGTTGCCATACTTCTCCTTGAAAGCACCGCTGGTTTCTTTCAATGTGGCCTCCAGCAGACTCTGCTTTTCCACTTTGGCCTCCAAAGCCATTAACTCAGGCCGCATCTGTTTCCTCTTAGAACTGTGAAGCCGGTCACTTGCAATTTTTTTATGCTTGAAGTCAAACTTCAACTTCGCCAGTACTTCTTCCTCCTTAGCGACTCTCGCAATCCTAGCACAAACCTTCTTTCTGTAGGTTGCCAGGCTTTCACCTTTAGCTGGGCCATTTCCCAGGTCCTCAAACACTGGTATGGGAGGACCAGTACTCTGGCCATCCGGGGGATCCTCCCCTGGGTCCACCCCAGGTTCCTGCATCCACCCTTAGTATAGGGAGTAATCAAGCTCCCTGGATCAGTAGGCCTCACTGGAGCTCAGGAGATCAGCAGTAGTGCAGCCACACCCTTTGCAGCTGTAACAGCTTCAACTCTTCTGGGAAGGCTGTCCACAAGGTTTAGGAGTGTGTCTATGGGAATGTTTGGCCATTCTTCCAAGTGCATTTGTGAGGTTAGGCACTGATGTTGGATGAGAAGGCCTGGCCTACAGTCTCCACTCTAATTCATCCCCAAGGTGTTCTGTTGTGTTGAGGTCAGGACTCTGTCCAGGCCAGTCAAGTTCCTCCACCCCAAACACACTCATCCATGTCTCCATGTCTTTATGGACCTTTGTGTACTCGTCCAAATCATTTGGTGGAGGGGTATTATGGTGTGGGGTTGTTTTTCAGGGGTTGGGCTTGGCCCCTTAGTTCCAGTGAAGGTAACTCTTAAGGCATCAGCATACCAAGACATTTTGGACAATTTCATGCTCCCAACTTTGTGAGAACAGCTTGGGGATGGCCCCTTCCTGTTCCAACATGACTGCACAACAGTGCACAAAGCAAGGTCCATAAAGACATGGATGAGCGAGTTTGGGGTGGAGAAACTTGACCGGCCTGCACAGAGTCCTGACCTCAACCCGATAGAACACCCTTTGGCTGAATTAGAGCAGAGACTGCGAGCCAGGCCTTCTCATCCAACATCAGTGCCTGGCCTCACAAATGCACTTCTGGAAGAATGATCAAACATTCCCATAGACACACTAAACCGTTCTAAGGCCTCGTACACACGACCGATTTTCTCGGCAAGAACCAGCAAGAAACTTGCTGGCAGAGAGGTCTTGCCGAGTAAATCGGTCGTGTGTACGCTGTGTGACAGCAGGAAGGTAAAGTCACCTGGTTGCATCCAGGGGGGTAGATATATTTCGCCCAGATTCAGGCTTTACGCCGATTTATACAACTAGGTGGAGAGTTGTATAAGGCTAGTGGGCTCATGGATGACTCATACCTCTAGGGAGAGGGCTGGGCGTCGTGCAGACAGGGAGTTGATGAGGCCAGCTGAAGCTTGTCAGCTCATTTAGGCCTCTATAAAAAAACTCCCAGATTCATTAGATGTTAGCTCATGCCTGGAAGCAGACCTGTGTGGACTGTCTAGGGAGAGTGAACCCCTGTGCGGTGAGAGAAAGCCTGTGTGGCTATATTTTGCTTGGACATTTAAAACCAGGGACTTAGGGACTGGGACAGCACTAGGCTGATCCCAGTTGTTAGTTAGGAAACCTGTAAGTTTAGTCAGAGGTCAAGTTGACCAGGATTTATTTTGTTTATGTTTTTTTTTGCCTTGCTGTGTTTTTGTCACTGTAAATAGAAAATAAACCGCACCTTTTTGATTTTGAAAACCACAACCTCCGTCTGCTGGGCCTGTTTTTGGGTGGGGAGCCCATCCCGGGGGTCACACATACCCGCTGCCGAGCTAACCCCCTCACAGTTGGTGGAGAACCAGTGGCAGTTTTTTTTTAAGCCAGCATGGAGGAGATACTGAAACAGCTGGCTCTAGCAAATGCCAATCAACAGCAGACAAATGCAGGTTTGCAAAGGAGCCTTGCAGCCCAGCAGCAAGCTCATCAACAGAGCCTTGCAACTTTACAACAGAGTCTGGAGGCTCAGCAACAAGCCCAACAGCAATCTGAGGCCCGCTTCATAGACCTGTTGCAGAAGCAAGAGCAGAGACTACAACAACAGATGGAAGCAGTAATGCAGCAACGTCCGCAGACCAGTGAGGAAAGCCGTCCCACTAATACCGCGTCCTTTGGGGTGAGTCGTTTATTGACAAAAATGACTGGAGAGGATGATCCAGAGGTATTTTTGACCACATTTGAAAGGACCGCTGAAAGAGAAAAGTGGCCTGAGGAGCAGTGGGCTGGACTAGTGGCTCCTCTGTTATCTGGTGAATCGCAGAAAGCTTACTATGACCTAGAGCCTAACCAAGCAAAAGACTATGTGATGCTAAAAGCTGAAATATTGGCAAGGCTGGGTGTCACCCTGGCTGTCCGGGCTCAGCGTGTGCATAACTGGACTTTCCAGCTTGGAAAACCCCCCAGGTCTCAAATGTATGATCTCATTCACCTGAGCAGAAAGTGGCTACAGCCAGAGACTTTGTCCGCACCAAAGATTGTGGAACGTGTTGTAATGGATCGGTTTTTGAGAGCTCTTCCTACTGCCATCCAAAAGTGGGTAAGCCATGGAGACCCAGAGACGGCCGATGGTCTTGTGGATCGTGTGGAGAAATACTTGGCTACAGAGAACCTGACGGCCTCTTCCAGAGACACTCGGACTTTCCACCCTAAGACCAGACCATCCCCAGGGGCGGATAAGAGGATTCCAAGGGGTGAGGGTGGAGAGAGTGAGAGGGTGGGAGCTCTACCCCAAGTTTGGCGAGAACAGCCTGGGAAATCAGCGGCTCAAGAGGCCGCAAGAAGGATCGTTTGCTACCGCTGCCGGCAAGCGGGACATATTGCAGCAAATTGCCCGGTTGTGGAGGAACCCATGCAGTGTGACTTTCTGACGGGCAGACGTCAGTCGCTGTGTGCGACAGTCGCATGCACTGCCATTCGGGGAACTGAGAAACATTTATGCAAAATGTGTATTAATGGTAGAAATGTTGTGGTATTGCTGGATTCAGGTAGCCTTGTGACCCTGATAAAGGCTGAGTTAGTTAAAACAGAGGTCTCTGGGAATAGCAAGGTAGCCGTTATTTGTGTGCATGGGGACACCCGAGAGTATCCAGTGACTACAGTGTGTTTCGAGACCCCCAAAGGTACCCTCTCTCATCCAGTGGGCTTAGTATCTCAGTTACCGCATGACGCCATTGTGGGAAGGGATTTTCCGAAGTTCTGGGAACTGTGGGATGATCCTGAGCCCCCCACTGGTGCCCCTATGTACCAGGAATGTGATAGCCAGAACTCCCCTGAGAGTGGTGAGGACTCTCCGGAATTTCCCTTGTCAGTATTGGCAGGGGAGACTCAAGAAACTGGAGAGGAGCCCACCTCCTCAGACGAAAACCTACCGTCTGTGGAGTTTTCTGATCTTGAGGTTCACAGGGAAAACTTTGCCACAGAACAGTTGAAAGACCCCGCCCTAATAAAGGCACGGGAAAACGTAGTGAAAATAGATGGCGAGTTAGTGAACCCAGATAATACCGGCACTTACCCATACTTCAGCGTAGAGAAGGACCTACTGTATCGGGTGGCAAAAAGGGCAGAAGAAACCGTTGAGCAGCTTGTGGTGCCCAAACCTTACAGGAAGTTGGTGTTGGAGTTGGCCCATGGGCACATTCTTGGAGGTCATCTGGGGACAGAGAAAACCCGAGAGAGGGTATTACAGAGATTCTATTGGCCTGGGGTGATGAAGGACATAGAAAATTATTGTTCCTCCTGCCCTGTGTGTCAGAGGTCGGCCCCGATGCCACATTTCCGTAGCCCGCTGGTCCCTCTACCCATCATTGAGGTCCCGTTTGAGAGAATCGCAATGGATTTGGTAGGTCCTATAATCAAGTCCGCTAGGGGGCACCAGTACATATTGGTTATAATGGACTATGCCACCCGTTATCCAGAAGCGATCCCTCTCAGAAATACCTCGGCCAAAACCATAGCCAAAGAGCTATCTCTTGTTTTCAGCCGGGTGGGTATTTGTAAAGAACTGCTTACGGACCAAGGTACACCCTTTATGTCCCGGGTTATGAAAGAGCTGTGTAAATTGTTCAAAGTGACGCAATTGCGTACATCTGTGTATCACCCCCAAACCGATGGGCTGGTTGAAAGATTCAACAAAACCCTAAAACAAATGTTGAAGAAAGTGGTGGATAGAGATGGAAGGGATTGGGACTGTCTACTTCCTTATTTGATGTTTGCTATTAGGGAGGTGCCCCAATCCTCTACGGGATTCTCCCCCTTTGAGTTACTGTATGGGAGACACCCAAGAGGGCTGTTGGATATTGCCAAGGAAACTTGGGAAAGTGAGAGTTCTCCCCACAGGAGTGTGATTGAGCATGTCGCCCTGATGCAAGATCGAATTGCACAGGTAATGCCCATCGTGAAGGAACATTTGGCCCAAGCGCAGTTGGCACAGCAGAGAGTGTACAACCGTGGAGCCAAGACCCGTACCTTTTCCCCGGGGGATAGGATATTGGTACTTGTCCCTACGGTTGAAAGTAAATTCCTTGCCAAATGGCAAGGCCCCTACGAGATAATGGAAAAAGTGAGCGAAGTGAATTACAAGGTCAGACAACCAGGAAGGCGAAAGCCCGAACAGATCTATCACGTTAATCTGTTGAAAGCCTGGAGGGATAGAGAGTCCCTAGTCGCAGACACTTGGTCACCAGCTCAAACTGGTTGCGTGATTCCTGAGGTTGGAATCGCAGCCACCTTGTCACAACCCCAACAACAGGAGGTTAAGGAGTTTGTGCTTCGCAACAAGGAGGTATTCTCTGAGCTGCCGGGACAAACATCTGGGGTAGAGCATGACATTATTACCCCGCCCGGTGAAAGGGTGAAGTTAAAACCCTATCGGATCCCAGAGGCCCGACGGGAGGCAATACGGGAGGAAGTACAGAAAATGCTGAACTTAGGGGTGATAGAGGAGTCCCAAAGTGATTGGTCTAGTCCCATTGTGTTGGTGCCTAAACCGGATGGGAGCTGGCGATTTTGTAACGATTTTCGTCAGTTGAACAAAGTTACAAAATTTGACACCTACCCCATGCCACGTATAGATGAGTTGATCGACCGGCTGGGAACAGCCCGATACATGACGACTCTTGACCTCACAAAAGGGTATTGGCAAATCCCCCTGGCCAAGTCGGCCAAAGAGAAAACCGCATTTGTAACCCCAGACGGGGCGTTCCAATATAAAAGAATGCCGTTCGGGTTACAGAATGCGCCGGCCACATTCCAGCGGAAAATGGACCAGATGCTGAGGCCCCATCGGAAGTATGCTGCGGCTTACCTGGATGACATAATTGTCCATAGCACAGATTGGGCCTCACATCTGCCAAAAGTGCAAGCAGTCCTGGACTCTGTTCGGGAAGCAGGGTTTACGGCTAACCCCAAGAAGTGTACCATTGGGCAGGAGGAGGCCAAATATCTTGGGTACACCATTGGGAGGGGAGTAATAAAACCCCAACTCAACAAAGTCGAGGCCATCCAGAGTTGGCCACGTCCCAACAGCAAGAAGCAGGTACGAGCCTTTCTGGGAATCGCTGGGTATTATCGGCGATTCATTCCCCACTTTGCTTCTAAGGCTGTGCCCCTTACCAACCTGACGAAGGGGAAAGGGTCGGTCATGATTAAATGGACCCCCGAGGCTGAGGCAGCATTCCAATTCTTGAAACAAGCCTTATGTAGCCAGCCAGTGTTGTACTCACCCGACTTCTCTAGAGACTTTGTCGTACAAAGTGATGCGTCAGATGTGGGGTTAGGAGCAGTATTGTCCCAGGTCTGGAACGGGGAAGAGCACCCAGTCATTTACCTCAGCAGGAAGTTGAAGTCCCATGAGGTAAATTACGCCACCGTTGAAAAGGAGTGTTTAGCGGTGAAGTGGGCTCTAGATTCCCTTCGGTACTACCTGCTAGGTAGGCACTTTGACATGGTAACGGATCACGCTCCGTTAAAGTGGATGGCTCAAAACAAGGAAACAAATAGAAGAGTGAATAGGTGGTTCCTGGCCCTCCAGGAATTCAACTTCACAGTAAAGCATCGCCCTGGCGTTCAAATGGGGAATGTGGATGCTTTGTCTCGAGTACATGAATGCCTGATTGCTGGTGTTCCAACCCCGAGGTTAAAACAAGAGGGGGGGGTATGTGACAGCAGGAAGGTAAAGTCACCTGGTTGCATCCAGGGGGGTAGATATATTTCGCCCAGATTCAGGCTTTACGCCGATTTATACAACTAGGTGGAGAGTTGTATAAGGCTAGTGGGCTCATGGATGACTCATACCTCTAGGGAGAGGGCTGGGCGTCGTGCAGACAGGGAGTTGATGAGGCCAGCTGAAGCTTGTCAGCTCATTTAGGCCTCTATAAAAAAACTCCCAGATTCATTAGATGTTAGCTCATGCCTGGAAGCAGACCTGTGTGGACTGTCTAGGGAGAGTGAACCCCTGTGCGGTGAGAGAAAGCCTGTGTGGCTATATTTTGCTTGGACATTTAAAACCAGGGACTTAGGGACTGGGACAGCACTAGGCTGATCCCAGTTGTTAGTTAGGAAACCTGTAAGTTTAGTCAGAGGTCAAGTTGACCAGGATTTATTTTGTTTATGTTTTTTTTGCCTTGCTGTGTTTTTGTCACTGTAAATAGAAAATAAACCGCACCTTTTTGATTTTGAAAACCACAACCTCCGTCTGCTGGGCCTGTTTTTGGGTGGGGAGCCCATCCCGGGGGTCACACATACCCGCTGCCGAGCTAACCCCCTCACAGCTGCTATCGGGTTTCTCTTTGAGAAAACCGACAAGAAACCTCGACGAGAAAATAGAGAAACTGCTCTCTATTTTCTCGTCGAGATTCTCCTCGGCATGTTTCCCGACGAGAAAAGTGAGTGTGTGTACACTTACCTGTCCGCCCGGAAGCCCGCGCATGTTCGAAATGAATTCGACGCATGCGCGGTAGCTTCCTAGGCATACGTAGGGTATACCAAGATGGCGGCGACGGCATCGAATGTGACGAGCGCATGCTCGACGTAGTCGATGACGTCACCGCGTACACTCCTTTCAAAGAACCGCGGGTTCTTTGAAACGAGCGTGTGTACACTCGGCCGGGACAAGTTTCTTGTCCAAGAATCTCGTCGAAAAAAACGACATGTTTTTTTCAACGAGAATCTCGGCCGTGTGTACGAGGCCTAAGAGTTCTAACCTCTAAGCCACAGAGCTGTCACATGTGAGATCATCATGCACATAAATACACATAAATACTGCATTTCTTTGGGCATACAGTTGATGGAATTACATTACTCAAGAGTTATTCTTCTTGGTTTATTCTGTGAAATTTGGCGCTATAGTAAATTACCCCCACTGTCTTTGATGTATTGGAATAGGTACACAAGGAATGGCCTGCAGTGAGATGTAGCTGCACAAAGCTGGGATGTATATACTGTATATACTGATTATGCTGCAGCTAGCTGAATCAACTGCCTGCCTGTAGTCAGGAATAAAAAAGGCTTCTGAATAGCAGCACTCCAAAAATAAAAGCCTTTATTTTAAAATTCAGGGATCCAAATACACACTGCACATCACGTCACACTGGTCAAAAACTGGCTAACGCGTTTCACACTGTACTAGTGCTTATTTATAGCTACCTAGTGCACAAATTTAATCTAATATATACCCTATACCCTGCTTTTCAAAATTTTCTGGATCCTGCTCTTTAGTGCTGTCCAGCTCGGAGTGGATTTCCATCTCCCTATTCACTTTATCTGAATACAGTTTATCCCAGCAACCAGCCTACTATGGATACCAATACACCAACTACACCTGCTAACGAACCTGGTTATAGCAGAACTTTCATGGCACCTTCTGGCAATCCTCTCAGATTGGGTTTGTAGGCCTCCCAGCTTCAACCCACGGACGACAGAATAGTCTCTTTGACTAGTATATTTAGGAGACTTGAAGCCGTGATGGCCAAGGAGATTAGACTATACTGGGACATCAACTCTCTCTCTGAATATGTGGCACTATTGCGCATTCCTCTGGGCCTCAGGATTAAAACGTTCCCGACTTCTGACCTTTTAAATGATGCTCTCAAGCAGGAATGGACTGATACGCTCAGTTCATGCTCTTTAAAGCTAATGGAGATACTCCTTAAATCCAAAAACGAGGAGCTTGGCATCATACAGTCAGAAATGGCTGACATCCAGAAAAGTCTTACGGACCTACAGACCCATCCAGAATTCGTAGAGCTGGATGGCCGGCTCAACAACAAGCTACACAAGTTGGAAAAGTAAGTCATTTCCACCAAAACCAGGAAAATGATCTGGGACAGGGTCGACTACGAAAGTGGTGATGTGTACACTTGGAAGAAAATGCAATTTTTGTCTGGACGACCACGAAGGAAAAACTCAGTCAAAAAAGTTAGCTTTTCTGATCCTGAATATGATCTGGCTAATGATACGATGGCTGCATCGGTATCGGATTCCTCACCTGAATGTTCCCTGAGGTCTTCCACCTTAAATCATTCACAGAATGGAATACAGTCTGAAAACCCTCAGGGGCCACACAGAAAAGCGAAACAGAAAAACGACACAAGAAAACCAGGAGAGGAGGGAAAAGACACTTGCACACAAAAGAAGACACCATACACCTTGCGAGGGAGGAAAAAGTAGATGTTTCCAATGTCATCAACATTTCAAATAGACATTTAAGCGATGATGAAACATGTCTTTTATCAAAGGGGTTGAATTTTTGTCCTACCAGGCATTTTAACCTTTTCAACACATTATTGGACGTTAACAAATTTTCCTGCAGTCTCACGCTCAAGAAGCACTACTTTGATTTCCCCACAGAGGAACCGGACACCTCCTCCGGTGATCAGGATATGGGTGAGTCCCCTTCTTCACCAGTTTTATTTTCTGAAGTATGTGCTCTTCAAGAGCTCACGGATTTGGCCATTGAGTCCAGCCCTTGCCCTGTTGACCCCACTGATATCCCAAACAGTATTTCGTTTAAACTTAGATCGGATTTTTATCCGGTGGGGTCACGGGGCAAGGATCTCAACCTCTTTCAAAGGATGGTCGAGAAGGATCTCACCCATTTGGCTCGTGATTGCCGTAGGAAGTCGATGGTTTCCAACAACTTGTCCCCATTAGAATACCAGGCTCTTAAGAACCTAGAAATAGACACAAGCATTGTGATCCGAAATGCGGATAAAGGTGGGTTGGTGGTTGTATTGGACTCTGACAGTTATAAGGGTGAAGCTCTACGTCAGTTGTCTGACAATAACACCTACATCCCTTTGAAGAGTGATCCCACCATCCCCTTTGCGGTTAAACTTTCCTCCCTATTGGATACAGCGGTCCATACAGGCATTTTTTCAGAACAAGAAAAACTGCTTTTTATTCCTGTTAACCCCGTCATGCCAGTGTTCCATCACCTGCCGAAAGTTCACAAGGGCCTGGACCCTTTAATGGGCAGGCCCATAGTGGCAGGTATTGGATCTTTAAATGAGCACCTCCCAGGCTACCTACGTGATACCAAGCAATTGTTAATCAAACTCAGGGATTTTCAGTGGAAGACAGAATATAGGTGGATCACATGCGATGTGGCCAGCTTATACTCGAGTATTCCCCACGATCTAGGTGTTTTGGCAGTGTCTGCCTTCCTCAAAGAATCTGGGAAGTATTCGTTAGTGTTACAGGAGTTCATTTTGTTGTCATTGGAGTATCTACTTACACACAATTATTTTATGTTCGACTTTTCACCTTCGCTGGCCTTCCCTGGCCAATCTCTACATGGAATTTTGGGAGAGGTCCCGCATTTTTGGACATGATAGCCCCCGACGCCTGGACACTGTTTTTTTCTGTAGATTCATTGATGACCTCCTGTTTGTCTCCTCCAATGGGGCCACAGAGTTACAGACTTGGTTGGATTACTTAAATGACAACGCTATGAACCTCCGCTTCACAGGGAAACTCAGTGCCACATCAATTGACTTTTTGGACGTCAATCTGTCAGTTGTTAATGGCAGGGTAGCCACTAGTATCTATAGAAAACCCACAGCCGGTAACGCACTCCTCAGAGCAGACTCGGGTCATCCCAGCCACACCATTCATGGAGTTCCGGTCGGCCAATTTCTTGCTATGAATAAGCACTAGTACAGTGTGAAACGCGTTAGTCAGTTTTTGACCAGTGTGACGTGATGTGCAGTGTGTATTTGGATCCCTGAATTTTAAAATAAAGGCTTTTATTTTTGGAGTGCTGCTATCCAGAAGACTTTTTTGTTCCTGTTTGCTGATATTGGCATTGCCTGCACCCTTGGCTGCTGGGAGGAGGTAATTTTGAGGATTTCTACACCTGAGCGGCTCCCTTTTCTCGGCCTATTTCTTAGGCTCCAACGACTGTGCAGTACACCTGAGGATTTTACTATTGAAGCTGCCAACATGACCAAACGGTTCGTCAGTAGGGGGTATTCTCCCAAGGCTGTTAAAAGAGCCCTTAAATCTGCGAGTGTTATCCCTAGGGAAACATTGCTCCAGAAACACACCAACAAATCTAAGAACCCTACAGCTATGTCATTCAAAGGGGTTCCGTTTTTTTCTACACCATTTAGTTGTGAATTCAGTAAAATAAAATCCACCATTGAAAAATATCTTCCAATTTTACTGAATGACCCCGCTTATAATGAAATACTTTCTAAGGGGGTTAAAACCGTATCCCGTAGAGCCCCTACTTTGGGTAGCCGTCTATCACAGAGTCTCTTCCTCAGCAAACCACCAGTAGCTAGCTGGTTACATTTTCAGGGCACTTTTCGATGTGGCATGACTAGTTGCAATTATTGCAGACACATTAAAACAGGTGACACGGTCCAATCAAGCACAAATCACAACATTTTTGATATTAAGCAATTTATTAATTGCAACACCAAGTTTGTGGTATACGCGATTAAGTGCGAATCATGCAACATTCAGTACGTTGGAAGAACAACCCGCAGACTTAGAGACAGGTTGTATGATCATTTGTATGATATCCAGAAGGATAGGAATACGAATGTTGCCAGGCATTGGGTTTCTGTGCACCATAAAAACGTGTCATGTCTTTCCATACAGGGGATTGAAAAAATCAACACCCCTGTTAGAGGAGGAGACAGGTTCAGGATACTGTGCAGGCGTGAGGTCTTTTGGATTTTCTCACTGGACACGAGAATACCGGCCGGTTTAAACTTTGAATGGGATGTTTCCCACTATTACGATTAGCCCTCACGCCTGCACAGTGTCCTTTTCCAAAATGTCATTTCTGAAATACAACATGCAAGTTGCAGCTTGTAGGTGATAACTGGTTTTGGTTTGCTCTGATCTTGCCTTCATATTTTGCCTTCATATGCTGCAGGGGTACCGAGATACATATACATACCACTGGGTCCTGGCCGGGGTCCTTTTGTCATGTCCCCAATATTATCACTCTCTATTGTTGCTTGCCAGCCATGCGATTCATAAAAGTTCTGTTATTTTATAGGGACCTTTGTCCTTTCTTTTCTTTTTTAGTTTTGGATTTTTTATCCATATACCATTCAAGAAATCGAACGGATTTGGTCTCTCCTTTTGCATAAACTACTAACCAGTGGCTGATTGATTTTGATTTTAACTATGTCATAATATCATATGTTGGTGCTCAATATATTGAATATGTGTGTTTTTGTTGCTCCTGTTTTAGGTGTAGCGATACCTCCAACTAAGAAGGCCGCAGATTTAGTTGGGCCCTGAAGACAGCTCCGCCAACCCCCGGCAATATGCTCAACCCCCCACTGGCACAGCTAGTAAGGGGAGATAGGACCGCGTGACCGCAACTTTAGGTGACGCAGTCCTATGGCAAACACACACAGCGATATACTTTAAAACTTCTCCCATCTAAAGTAAGTGAAACTGACACCAATGTACTTGACCTAGATATTTTACTGAGGCTAATGGGCAAGTAATAAACAACAGTATGATAAGTTGCAGATCCCTGTAATAAACAGTAATAAAGATAAACAGAGTAATCAGAATAATAAAGTATTGCTATGCAACTCTAGCGCTGCCCTTTTACAGCTACTTCCCCTCATGGGTAGACTAACACCCAGCAATGTCTACCTATGCAGTCAGGCCTGACTGATCTAAATGGAAGTTCAGTGAAACAATATTCGCTAGCAATCTTTTCGGTGGTGCACTTGAAGAACAACTTTGTAATCCCAACGAATAGTAAAGATAAAGTGTCTGTCTTTAAACAGCTCTCACCACCCAGACAAGTCCAAGTCCGTTTCCTCCATCGATTCGTCTAGGAACAGGAATCCACCAACATCCAAGTCTTCAATCCTTCTGGTGTACTGCAGCAAGGAGGATTAGATGTCTCTAAGGCTCTGCTAGGCTGGCAGAGGGCTCTTTGGAAAGGAGCACATGGCCCAGGCTTCAGGCCTTGTGCACACAGCAGTTCAGCACAGAGATCCTCTTGCTAGGAGAGGGGTGTCCAAAGAGAGCGACCAAAACTCTGCCTCCCCTTTATAAAGTCTGCCCCAGCAGTCTCTGTTCTGGAGCAATGCACCCTGGGTGCTGCAAGATGTACTGGGAGATGTAGTCTCTCTCTCCTGTGCTTTCACTTCCAATAATGTCTCTTTACTTCCTCCCGACTCACCTCTCACCTGGAACTTCTTGTCTCTCTGTCTTAAAGGGGAACACCCCGCTACACACTCCCCCCACTTGAACTCTTTGGTCCCCAAAGACATCTAACATTTTTAGATCTGCAAAACCTCTTTAGATTCAATGCGGTTGCATAGGATTGACAGAGGAGCCTCCCACCAATCATCATAGGATGGGGAGCTGTCCTGTCTACAGGTCGCTTCAGTGGGGGCGACCTGTCTAACTGTGCCAGAGAGTGAGCTGGGGTTGCCCTCCACTAAATGGACAGTGGAAGGATCCGGATTCTCAGCATTCCTTCTAGCAGTGACTACAGAGTCTTCCGAACTGTTCCCCATTTGTGGGTAGGTCAGCTTCTTAGGAGGCCGGATGACTCTTCGAGCCCTTTGCTCTCTTGGGATTTCTGGCTCTGGCGCCTCAGGCTCCCCTCCCTCTGAACAACCATCCTGGGCATCTTCCCAGTATTCTGCTGAAGGACTAGAAGGGATGAACTCTGTGGCTTCTGGGTTCAGTGTCCCATCTTGAGTGTCTTCAGTGGCTGGAAGATCAATATTAGAAGTTTCTGGAGTTGGGGAAGGCCACAGCCAATCAAGTTCTCCTTCTTCATTTTCACTAAGTTGAGAGGCCTCTCCATCTTCAGCTCGGGAGGTCTGCGACCGAGTGTTCGGCCTAGGAGTATCCAGAATAGAGGCCTGTTCAGGGGAGTCTCCCGCAGGAGGTATTCTAACTGCCTCAGCAAGTGGGAGCAGGTGATTCCGATGCCACGTCTTCAGTGGGCCTACCTTTCCTTCTGGTTTCAACTTATAGACAGGTAGGCCCGGCAACTTCCTACAGATGACATAAGGTTCAGATCTCCATCTGTCTGCAAGTTTGTGCTTCCCAGGGATCCCCAGGTTGCGTAACAGCACTCGATCCCCAGGCTGTAGGTCTTGCACCCGGACCTTCAAGTCAAAGTTCCTCTTATTTCTAGCCCCCCTTTGGTCGGAAGCTGCTTGAGCTTGCTCATAAGCTACTTTCAGGCTTTGTCTGAGCCTGTCCACGTACCCTTTGTGGGATGTGACTGAGGAATGGTCCAGAGAGGTGCCAAAGGCCAGGTCCACAGGTAGTCTCGCCTCTCTCCCAAACATGAGTCGATATGGGGAGTAGCCTGTAGCATCACTGATGGTGCAGTTGTAAGCATGTACTGTGGCTGCTATGTGTTTGCTCCAATGTTGCTTTTTCTCACTTTCCAGAGTCCCCAACATGTTGAGCAAGGTTCGGTTGAACCTTTCCGGCTGAGCATCTCCCTGTGGATGGTAAGGTGTAGTTCGAGTCTTTTTGATTCCCAAAGAATCCAGGAGCTTCCGGATCAGTTTACTCTCGAAGTCCCTCCCTTGATCTGAATGGAGTCGCTGTGGCAGCCCATAATGGACAAAGTACTTCTCCATAAGTACCTTGGCTACAGTGGAGGCCTTCTGGTCTTTGGTCGGGAAAGCCTGGGCATACTGGGTGAAATGGTCGGTTATCACCAGAACATTTCCTAGTCCACTCAGGTCGGGTTCGAGGCAGAGAAAATCAATGCATACCAGATCCATTGGGCCTTGACTTTGTAGATGGCCCATTGGGGCAGCTTGATGGGGCAAAGTCTTCCTCTGGATGCATCGGGCACATGAGTGGCAGTACTCCTCTACCTCTGCCCTCATGCAGGGCCAATAGAACCGACTTCTGACAAGTTGAAAGGTCCTTTCAGCCCCTAGGTGGCCATGATTGTCATGCAGGGCAATCAGAACAGTCTCCCGATGTTTCTCTGGGAGGAACAGCTGCCACTTATCTTCTGAGTCATCAGAGGGGCCCCTTCGGTAGACCACTCCCTGATGTAACTGCAACCTATCCCACTCCTTCCTCAGCAGGCGAGCTTCTTTTGAAGGTTGACGCATGAGTCTGTTTGGATCCTGATTCTCCAAGGCCTCCAGGACCAATCTCCCCATGGGGTCTTTCAATTGGTCACACCTCAATTCCTTCTTGGACAGTCTTGGTAGGTTGTCCTCTTCCAATTGAGCTACTCCACAGTAGTGTTTGGGGACTCCCACCGTGGTAACTCCTATTTCCTCTGCTCTGGAGCCTCCTCGGGCTTGGAATTCAGCTCCTTGACAAAGGGCCTGCACCCCGTCCGGTGCCACTTGGGTCCAATCTTCTATTTCAATGGTGGGGGAATGAGATCTCCTGGACAGAGCATCTGCGTCTCGATTCCCAGCCCCTGGCCTATACTTTAGGCTGAAGCTGAATCCAGACAGTGCGGCCAGCCACCTGTGTCCAGTGGCGTCCAGCTTGGCCGTGGTGAAAAGGTAGGTAAGGGGGTTGTTGTCGGTCTTCACAGTGAACTCCGCCCCATATAGGTAATCTTTGAGTTTGTCTACTACCGCCCACTTAAGGGCCAGGAACTCCAGCTTGTGGGTGGGGTAGTTCTTCTCCGAGGGGTTCAGGCTCCTACTCACGTAGGCAACAGGCCGCAGTTGCCCTTTGTGTTCTTGGTAAAGTACTCCTCCCAGACCGTCATGACTAGCATCCACGTGCAGTTCATAGGGTTTGGTTGGGTCTGCGTAGGCCAAGACCGGGGCAGTGGTTAGGCTCTCCTTTAATGCCTGGAAGGCCTCTTCACACTTATGGTTCCACTGATCTCTGACTGACTCTCCCGGCTTCCTGGGCCCTGAGTCGTCCTCTTCCCCCTCGGTCTTGAGTAGTTCATTCAATGGTCTAGCAATTCGGGCGAATCCTTCTACAAACCTCCTGTAATAGGAGCAGAACCCCAAGAAGGATCTGAGTTCTGTTACTGTGGTGGGTCGTGGCCAGGAGGTAACTGCCTCCAATTTCTCAGGGTCTGTGGCCACCCCTCTTCAGACACTATGTGCCCCAGATAGTTCACAGAAGACTGATAGAACCGACACTTCTCAGGCGAAAGCTTGAGTCCTTCCTCACTTAGTCTTCTCAACACTTTTTCCAGCCTCTCTTCGTGTTCTTCCAAGGTTCTCCCAAAGACAATGACATCGTCCAGGTATACAAGGACTTCAATAAGGTTCATGTCTCCTACAGTCTTCTCCATGAGACGTTGGAAAGTAGCTGGGGCTCCAGACAGACCTTGGGGCATCCGATTGAATTCAAAGAACCCCACTGGGGTTATGAAAGCTGTCTTCTCCTTGTCTTCTGGATGCATATGGATCTGATAGTACCCGCTCTTGAGGTCCATAACGCTGAACCATTTGGCTCCAGACAAGCTCTGTAGGGCATCCTCTATCCTCGGAGTGGTGTATTGGTCGGGGATGGTTTTCCTGTTGAGAGTCCTGCAGTCTATACAGAGCCTCAATGACCCATTCTTCTTTCTGACCACCACTATGGGAGAGGCATAGGGGCTCCTGGACTCCCGTATCACACCAGTCCTCTTGAGTTCTGCAAGTTGTTCCCTTAGATCCTCCAGATCTGCTAGGGGGACCCGCCTGACTCTCTCTCGGAAGGGCTTGTCTTCCTGGAGGCGGATCCGATGGGTGGCACTCCTTGCACACCCCACATCGAACTCATTTCTGGAGAATATCTTCTCCCATCTAGTTAACTGGGTCTTGGCTCTCTCTTTCCAAACCCTGGATAGATTCAAGTTCTCCATGGACAGCTTCTCCCAAAGATCTCCTCTTTCACCCGTCCCCTTTACTTCTGACAGGGTAACCGGGGCAGCAGGGCTCACCTGGCCCAGCAGCATTCTGGCAGGGATTTCCATGGGGCCTCTGGTAGTGTTTCTAACACTCACTGGAACTCTACAATGGGCCTTCTTCAGAACCTTCAGCGGAATCACTTCTGGTATCACTTCCAGACCTGAGGACTCTCCTTTTGGGTCGGATTCCAGCACGACAAAGGGTCCAGGCTGCTCCCAAGTAAGCTTCACAGTGGCTCTGAGACAGGTTACTTCGCCAGGCTGCAACACTACCCTTCCTCTTCCAAGTCTCCACACCTTCCCTATCCCCTCCACCGGGGTCTTCTGCTCTAGGACCAGCCTTTGGTAAGCCGTCCTCAGCATGGGATGGATCTTGGTGGCTGCTTGCCCCTTCTCTTCCACTAAAGGGGTCAGGAGTCTTCGGACCAGGTCCGTGTTTGTCCCTATTATAAGGGAGCTCTTGTTGGCTCCTGGCGGCCGAGGGCACACAACTGCCAGGGTGTCAAACACTTCGGCCTTCCCAGCCACAGATGGGTCAAAGGTCATCCGGATGGACAGATAGCCATCATAGGGGAAGCTCTGGGTTCCAATTCCCCATATTTCCAGCTCCTCTATGTTCTGGATGGGCAGATGACTCAAGTGCTTATCGTAGAAATCCCGGTATAGTAGGGTCACTTGTGCCCCAGTATCCAAGATGGCTCTGGTGTATACTCCCTCCACTTGAATGGGCACTACAGGAGATGGGCCTACCAGCTTCTCCGGATATGGCCTGGCAGGAGTCGCCTTCTTCTGGTCCTTTCCCTTCGGACTCTCTCTCGTCCATCTCCCTTTTGACTTTAGTCTTTCTTGGGCCTGGTATGCATCGATTTCCCTCCTTTTAATGGGCGTACAGACCTGCTGAGGGATATTATAGTTTTTCTTAGGTGTGCATTCCCTTTGGGGAATGCTGTGCCTCTTCTGAGGGGTCTCTTTGGGGTGTACCCCTGCTGAGGGATACTATAGTTCCTCTGAGGAGTTTTGTCTTTTCTCTTCCTTAGCTTCTCATTCAGTTTGGAACTCACTGAAAATGATGGGCACCCGGTTGGCTCCTTCACCGGGGCCCGCTGAAGTTTCCCGCCAGCTGTTTGGACTTTTCCTCAACTACCAGGCTTGGGCATACTCGCCTGAGATGTCCTTTTCCTCCACATTTGAAGCAGGCTCTCTGTATTGGTTTCATAGAGCGATTAGTGGTAGGGGTCTTTGGTGCCATGAGTGGTGAGACCTCTTCTGTCTGGGGTTTCACCAGACGAGTCATCAACATCATCATCATCTCTAGTATTTCTTTCTGGGTCTGGAACAGCTCCTCCAGTCCAGTCTGACTTGTGGGGAAGTGGTGAATAGGTGAAGACCATGATCTCTGTTCAGTGCTTGCTGCCAGTACACTAAGCTCCCGAGTGTCTGAAGGGACATCTATCTGTTGTACTTTGGCACTTGTGGTGCTAGGAGATTGAAGTTTCCTCTGTTTTTGGTCCTTCTCAATCTCCATCTTATCTGCTTCATTCATTTTCTCAATGAGGACCTCATCCGGAGTTGAGGGATCTTCCAAATGCTGCTTCAGCTGTAGCTTGATGTAGTCACTCCTCAATCCCGTAGTCACAGATCTCCGGAATTTCTTTTGGACTAGCTCGACTCCAAAATGCTCCCCATTTCCTTCATCCTTGGATGTGGACAACAGGCGGTCCTTGAGCTCAATGGCCCAGAATAGGAAGTTCTGAGGAGTCTCTCCACTCTCCTGGGTCATATTTATCAGTCGATGAAATAACTCAGCGGCATCTTCCTCCTCATAATAGCTTTTCAGTATCCTCTTTAGCTGGTTCAGGGTCAATCCACCCTTCCTCTCTAACATGCCCCTGACACTTGAACCTGGGCTGATGGCATGGATTACAGCCTCTCTAATTTCAGATTCCTGATATCCTTTCTGTAACCCCAACTCTATTTGGTGTAGGAGGTTGGTGTAGGACAGTTTGTCCTTCTGCCCTCTTTCTCCTATCTGGCCATCAATGCGGAAATCCTTCCGGATGGTTACTTCCTGCAGGCGACCCTGAGCTTGTTTCTTCGGTACCTTCCCAGGTTTGGGCTTTATCTGACCATCTTTCTGATCCTCAGGAGCGACACGTATCTCCTTAATGCGTTCAGCTATCATACTGGAAGTCTCCTGAAACCTCTCTTGTATGTCACGGTACTGTCGTTTCAGATCACTCAGCTGTTGCTCTGCCTGCGATTTAACAGCAGCCCCTGCTTTCCTGTCCAAGGGTTCTAACTGCTTCTGACTGGGATGTGTCAGGTGGAACTCAGTCTTTTCGGACAATTTTATACTGGCACCGTGGAAGTTTTCAGGGACATCCTGTCCCCACTCTATCAGTGCATAGGTGCAGTTGGTCCTTGAGTCTGGTCTCATTGCGACCACGTAAGCCTTTCTATCCGGGGACAATATTTGTACCACTTCTTTAATTTGTTTCTCTCTCCAGTCACTCCCTGGAAGTTCAATGGCCACGCTCGCTTCTGAGCGTGTCCCTTCTGCTTCGCACCATTGGACTACTTTGGTGGGGTCCATGCCGGCACTTCAGGCGTTCATCTGCTGTATCAGGATCCCGGACGAGAACCCCACGTGTAGCGATACCTCCAACTAAGAAGGCCGCAGATTTAGTTGGGCCCTGAAGACAGCTCCGCTAACCCCCGGCAATATGCTCAACCCCCCACTGGCACAGCTAGTAAGGGGAGATAGGACCGCGTGACCGCAACTTTAGGTGACGCAGTCCTATGGCAAACACACACAGCGATATACTTTAAAACTTCTCCCATCTAAAGTAAGTGAAACTGACACCAATGTACTTGACCTAGATATTTTACTGAGGCTAATGGGCAAGTAATAAACAACAGTATGATAAGTTGCAGATCCCTGTAATAAACAGTAATAAAGATAAACAGAGTAATCAGAATAATAAAGTATTGCTATGCAACTCTAGCGCTGCCCTTTTACAGCTACTTCCCCTCATGGGTAGACTAACACCCAGCAATGTCTACCTATGCAGTCAGGCCTGACTGATCTAAATGGAAGTTCAGTGAAACAATATTCGCTAGCAATCTTTTCGGTGGTGCACTTGAAGAACAACTTTGTAATCCCAACGAATAGTAAAGATAAAGTGTCTGTCTTTAAACAGCTCTCACCACCCAGACAAGTCCAAGTCCGTTTCCTCCATCGATTCGTCTAGGAACAGGAATCCACCGACATCCAAGTCTTCAATCCTTCTGGTGTACTGCAGCAAGGAGGATTAGATGTCTCTAAGGCTCTGCTAGGCTGGCAGAGGGCTCTTTGGAAAGGAGCACACGGCCCAGGCTTCAGGCCTTGTGCACACAGCAGTTCAGCACAGAGATCCTCTTGCTAGGAGAGGGGTGTCCAAAGAGAGCGACCAAAACTCCGCCTCCCCTTTATAAAGTCTGCCCCAGCAGTCTCTGTTCTGGAGCAATGCACCCTGGGTGCTGCAAGATGTACTGGGAGATGTAGTCTCTCTCTCCTGTGCTTTCACTTCCAATAATGTCTCTTTACTTCCTCCCGACTCACCTCTCACCTGGAACTTCTTGTCTCTCTGTCTTAAAGGGGAACACCCCGCTACATAGGTTATATTGTGTTTATTCTTGAGACCAGGGATCACATTTGGCCCATATGAATGTGTACATATACATAGTACATTGCGTTTTCCAACTCATGTAGACTCGTACATAACATTCATGGGTTACATGTGTTCCTTATCTGTGGTATTATATGTGTTGATTTGGTGATAGATAGACATGTGCAGACCTGTTTTACATGTTTAATTGGGCAAACTGTCTGACTCAATATGTGTCTAGATCCAACAACAAGGCTTTAAATTTTCATGTCACACCTGTCCTAGTCCATGCCATACATCTAATGACATGGTGCACTAGCCTAATGCACCATTTATTGATTTTCACCTAGGTTATTATAGCTGGACTGGTCTTGAGACAACTCTCCATTTTAGACATTGCCTCCGTATTATATGTATATACACACGCATGCCTCTCTTTGAAATTTCTTTGAAATGTTATATTTATATGCATATTCTTTTGTGTTTTATGCATATAATTCCCTTTTTTCTCAATTTTACTCTTTAATTATATCACATAGGTTCTGGTCTGAGACATACTGACATTTTCCTATACCAGATGATTAACTCCATATATCGCATTGCACAGCATGATTTACACATGGAGCCTTTCATTTATGAGTGACAGTCACCGGCACGGGTTTAACTCTTTCTCGTGTAGACGTGCATATGGATTATGCACGTTGTAGGTGTTTAATACTAGCTTGGTGCGCTTCACATGAGACACACATTTAGAAATATAGCATAATACAACACAATACGAGTCCGATTAATCAATCAACATAGTAGTTTTTCATCCACAGTTAGTATATATATATATACAAAAACAATAATAATAAAGTTAATTATAATGATAAAAAATTAAAAATAAATAAATAATAGAAAATCTATCACTAAATATTAAAGCATAGGAACATGCTATGGCAATCAAGATTAAGAACGACAAATTGATTGATTGAATACACAAACATATTCATACAAAAAAAAAATATAAGGATGTTGGAGTTTGTATTAATTAATTAAACTTGGTATTGTATGGCTTAGAACGTGCACCTCTAACTAATTCACCTATAGTGTCGTCCTGTCTATTGATTTCACTACCTATTATATGTCACGATATATATACACACACATCCTTCTTGTTTTTTGTTTTTATGTTCACTTTTCACTTTAAAATTATTCATGTAAATCTCCTTATGCTTCATCATTTTCACGTCAATCAGTTATTATACATATAGTTGTTCTTTGCCACATATATTACATTTATATGAATTATATACACATTTTTTCTGTTCCAATTTATTATTTATATTCCTATTTTTGGTGTCTACTTTTAGTGCTCACCATATTTCACATATTATTATACCACACCTATTATTGTTCACACCACATTTTACACATATATACATATATATATATCTTTTATATATTTTTTTTTATTGATTGCGTTTTTTTGAGAAGGATTCTTTTTTCATATCACAGTGGTTGGTGGACCACGCCCTCCTCTTTCACTTGAATCACCTCATTCACAGCCAATCACTGAATCATTACTTTCACTTGGTGTTGGATCACATGACCCTTCTCTTAGGGTATATATTAGATTAAATTTGTGCACTAGGTAGCTATGTATAAGCACTAGTACAGTGTGAAACGCGTTAGCCAGTTTTTGACCAGTGTGACGTGATGTGCAGTGTGTATTTGGATCCCTGAATTTTAAAATAAATGCTTTTATTTTTGGAGTGCTGCTATCCAGAAGACTTTTTTGTTCCTGTTTGCTGATATTGGCATTGCCTGCACCCTTGGCTGCTGGGAGGAGATAATTTGGAGGATTTCTGCACCTGAGCGGCTCCCTTTTCTCTGCCTGCCTGTAGTATCTTAGCAACAGTAGAACAGGAACAGTCTGCAGCATAGCTAAACTGAATACAGTATACTCAGTGATATACAGCAGCTTACCGAATCAACTGCCTGCCCGTAGTATATTAGCAACAGTACAACAGGAACAGTCTGCAGTGTAGCTAAACTGAATACAGTATACTGAGTGATATACTGCAGCTTACTATATCAACTGACTGCCTGTAGTATCTTAGCAACAGTAGAACAGGATTGGAACAGTCCGCAGTGTAGCTAAACTGAATACAGTGTACTGAGTGATATACAGCAGCTTACTGAATCAACTGCCTGCCTGTAGTATCTTAGCAACAGTAGAACAGGATTGGAACAGTCTGCAGTGTAACTAAACTGAACACAGTGTACTGAGTGATATACAGCAGCTTATTGAATCAACTGCCTGCCTGTAGAATCTTAGCAACAGTAGAACAGGAACAGTCTGCAGTGAAGCTAAACTGAATAAAGTATACTGAGTGATATACAGCAGCTTACTGAATCAACTGCCTTCCCGTAGTATCTTAGCAACAGTAGAACTGGAATGGAACAGTCTGCAGTGTAGCTAAACTGAATACAGTGTACTGAGTGATATACAGCAGCTTACTGAATCAACTTCCTGCCTGTAGTATCTTAGCAACAGTAGAACAGGATTGGAACAGTCTGCAGTGTAGCTAAACTGAATACAGTGTACTGAGTGATATACTGCAGCTTACTGAATCAACTGCCTGCCTGTAGTATCTTAGCAACAGTAGAACAGGATTGCAACAGTCTGCAGTGTAGCTGGACTGAATACAGTATACTGAGTGATATACAGCAGCTTACTGATTCAACTGCCTGCCTGTCTGTCGTATCTTAGCAACAGTAGAACAGGATTGGAACAGTCTGCAGTGTAGCTAAACTGAATACAGTATACTGAGTGATATACTGCAGCTCACTGCATCAACTGCCTTCCTGTAGTATCTTAGCAACAGTAGAACAGGATTGGAACAGTCTGCAATGTAGCTAAACTGAATACAATGTACTGAGTAATATACAGCATCTTACTGAATCAACTGCCTGCCTGTGGTATCTTAGCAACAGTAGAACAGGATTGCAACAGTCTGCAGTGTAGCTAAACTGAATACAGTGTACTGAGTGATATACAGCAGCTTAGTGAATCAACTGCCTGCCTGTAGTATCTTAGCAACAGTAGAACAGGATTGGAACAGTCTGCAGTGTAGCTAAACTGAATACAGTACACTGAGTGATATACTGCAGCTTACTGAATCAACTGCCTGCCTGTAGTATCTTAGCAACTGTAGAACAGGAACAGTCTGCAGTGTAGCTCAACTGAATACAGTATACTGAGTGATATACAGCAGCTTACTGAATCAACTGCCTGCCTGTAGTATCTTACCAACAGTAGAACAGGATTGGAACAGTCTGCAGTGTAGCTAAACTGAATACAGTATATTGAGTGATATACTGCAGTATACTGAATCAACTGCCTGCCTGTAGTATCTTAGCAACAGTAGAACAGGATTGGAACAGTCTGCAGTGTAGCTAAACTGAATACAGTGTACTGAGTGATATACAGCAGCTTACTGAATCAACTGCCTGCCTGTAGTATGTTAGCAACAGTAGAACAGGAACAGGCTGCATTGTAGCTAAACTGAATACAGTATACTCAGTGATATACAGCAGCTTACTGAATCAACTGCCTGCCTTTAGTATCTTAGCAACAGTAGAACAGGATTGGAACAGTCTGCAGTGTAGCTAAATTTAATACAGTGTACTGAGTGATATACGGCAGCATACTGAATCAACTGCCTGCCTTTAGTATCTTAGCAACAGTAGAACAGGAACAGTCTGCAGTGTAGCTAAACTGAATACAGTATACTGAGTGATATACAGCAGCTTACTGAATCAACTGCCTGCCTGTAGTATCTTAGCAATGGTAGAACAGGATTGGAACAGTCTGCAGTGTACCTAAACTGAATACAGTGTACTGAGTGATATACTGCAGCTTACTGAATCAACTGCCTGCCTGTAGGATCTTAGCAACAGTAGAACAGGATTGGAACAGTCTGCCGTGTAGCTAAACTGAATACAGTATACTGAGTGATATACAGCAGCTTACAGAATCAACTGCCTGCCTGTAGTATCTTAGCAACAGTAGAACAGGATTGGAACAGTCTGCAGTGTAGCTAAATTGAATACAGTACACTGAGTGATATACTGCAGCTTACTGAATCAACTGCCTGCCTGTAGTATCTTAGCAACAGTAGAACAGGATTGGAACAGTCTGCAGTGTAGCTAAACTGAATACAGTATACTGAGTGATATACTGCAGCTCACTGCATCAACTGCCTTCCTGTAGTATCTTAGCAACAGTAGAACAGGATTGCAACAGTCTGCAGTGTAGCTAAACTGAATACAGTGTACTGAGTGATATACAGCAGCTTAGTGAATCAACTGCCTGTCTGTAGTATCTTAGCAACAGTAGAACAGGATTGGAACAGTCTGCAGTGTAGCTAAACTGAATACAGTATACTAAGTGATATACTGCAGCTTACTGAATCACCTGCCTGCCTGTAGTATCTTAGCAACAGTAGAACAGGAACAGTCTGCAGTGTAGCTAAACTGAATACAGTATACTGAGTGATATACCGCAGCTTACTGAATCAACTGCCTGCCTGTAGTATCTTAGCAACAGTAGAACAGGATTGGAACAGTCTGCAGTGTAGCTAAACTGAATACAGTATACTAAGTGATATACTGCAGCTTACTGAATCACCTGCCTGCCTGTAGTATCTTAGCAACAGTAGAACAGGAACAGTCTGCAGTGTAGCTAAACTGAATACAGTATACTGAGTGATATACCGCAGCTTACTGAATCAACTGCCTGCCTGTAGTATCTTAGCAACAGTAGAACAGGATTGGAACAGTCTGCAGTGTAGCTAAACTGAATACAGTATACTGAGTGATATACAGCAACTTACTGAATCAACTGCCTGCCTGTAGTATCTTAGCAACAGTAGAACAGGAATGGAACAGTCTGCAGTGTAGCTAAACTGAATACAGTACACTGAGTGATATACTGCAGCTTACTGAATCAACTGCCTGCCTGTAGTATCTTAGCAACAGTAGAACAGGAATGAAACAGTCTGCAGTGTAGCTAAACTGAATACAGTACACTGAGTGATATACTGCAGCTTACTGAATCAACTGCCTGCCTTTAGTATCTTAGCAACAGTAGAACAGGAACAGTCTGCAGTGTAGCTAAACTGAAGACAGTATACTGAGTGATATACTGCAGCTTACTGAATCAACTGCCTGCCTGTAGTATCTTAGCAACAGTAAAACAGGATTGGAACAGTCTGCAGTGTAGCTAAACTGAATACAGTATACTGAGTGATATACTGCAGCTCACTGCATCAACTGCCTGCCTATAGTATCTTAGCAACAGTAGAACAGGATTGGAACAGTCTGCAGTGTAGCTAAACTGAATACAGTGTACTGAGTAATATACAGCAGCTTACTGAATCAACTGCCTGCCTGTAGTATCTTAGCAACAGTAGAACAGGATTGCAACAGTCTGCAGTGTAGCTAAACTGAATACAGTGTACTGAGGGATATACAGCAGCTCAGTGAATCAACTGCCTGCCTGTAGTATCTTAGCAAATGTAGAACAGGATTGGAACAGTCTGCAGTGTAGCTAAACTGAATACAGTGTACTGAGTAATATACAGCAGCTTACTGAATCAACTGCCTGCCTGTAGTATCTTAGCAACAGTAGAACAGGATTGCAACAGTCTGCAGTGTAGCTAAACTGAATACAGTGTACTGAGGGATATACAGCAGCTTAGTGAATCAACTGCCTGCCTGTAGTATCTTAGCAAATGTAGAACAGGATTGGAACAGTCTGCAGTGTAGCTAAACTGAATACAGTATACTGAGTGATCTACTGCAGCTTACTGAATCACCTGCCTGACTGTAGTATCTTAGCAACAGTAGAACAGGAACAGTCTGCAGTGTAGCTAAACTGAATACAGTATACTGAGTGATATACAGCAGCTTACTGAATAATTTGCCCGCCTGCACTATCTTAGCAACAGTAGAACAGGATTGGAACAGTCTGCAGTGTAGCTAAACTGAATACAGTGTACTGAGTGATATACAGCAGCTTACTGAATCAACTGCCTGCCTGTAGTATCTTAGCAACAGTAGAACAGGAACAGTCTGCAGTGTAGCTAAACTGAATAAAGTATACTGAGTGATATACAGCAGCTTACTGAATCAACTGCCTGCCTGTAGTATCTTAGCAACAGTAGAACTGGATTGCAACAGTCTGCAGTGTAGCTAAACTGATTACAGTATACTGAGTGATATACAGCAGCTTACTGATTCAACTGCCTGCCTGTAATATCTTAGCAACAGTAGAACAGGATTGGAACAGTCTGCAGTGTAGCTAAACTGAATACAGTACACTGAGTGATATACTGCAGCTTACTGAATCAACTGCCTGCCTGTAGTAACTTAGCAACGGTAGAACAGGAACAGTCTGCAGTGTAGCTAAACTGAATACAGTGTACTGAGTGATATACAGCAGCTTAGTGAATCAACTGCCTGCCTGTAGTATATTAGCAAATGTAGAACAGGATTGGAACAGTCTGCAGTGTAGCTAAACTGAATACAGTATACTGAGTGATATACTGCAGCTTACTGAATCACCTGCCTGACTGTAGTATCTTAGCAACAGTAGAACAGGAACAGTCTGCAGTGTAGCTAAACTGAATACAGTATACTGAGTGCTATACAGCAGCTTACTGAATAATTTGCCTGCCTGTAGTATCTTAGCAACAGTAGAACAGTCTGCAGTGTAGCTAAACTGAATACAGTGTACTGAGTGATATACAGCAGCTTACTGAATCAAGTGCCTGCCTGAAGTATCTTAGCAACAGTAGAGCAGGCACAGTCTACAGTGTAGCTAAACTGAATAAAGTATACTGAGTGATATACAGCAGCTTACTGTAGTATCTTAGCAACAGTAGAACAGGATTGCAATAGTCTGCAGTGTAGCTAAACTGAATACAGTATACTGAGTGATATTGTCACGTACCTGGTAGGAGTCTGATATGACGAGGTCGGCCTCCCTTGTATCTCCTACCCAAGCCCCACTGAAGGTGGGACAGATGGTGGCTAGGGTCAGGAGGAACACGAGTGCCAGGGGATGTTGCTTGTAGAACCTGCGGTGGAAGTAGTAGGCTCGGTGGTACCAGCAGGACAGCAGGTGAAGAGCTGCGGTGGAAGCTAAGGAGGAACTCCAACCAGTTTGCAGGTTCAGGCTTGGTGGCTTGTCAGTACTTCCTATGGTCAGGAGACAGGAGAGCACTGGACACAGGAGAGCTGAGACCATAGAGAGCCAGCACAGGTTTCCAGAGGCAGTGTCAGACCTGGGCAGATGATGGAAGCGGAGTCGTGGAGATAGCTGGGTTCGGTAACAGGCGGGCTGCAGAGTACAAGGCATAAGCAGGAGGAAGGTCAGATGCAGGCCGTAGTCGGGTACCAGTAATCAAGCAATCAGAGTCCAGAAGCAGAGTCAGAGGAAGCCGGGATCAGTAACAGGTATCAAGCAGGTTATAGAGCAGGGTTCAGAGGAACAGGACACAGCTGAAGACCAGTCAGCACTTGTGGAAAGTCAGAGCACCCTTTAAATAGGCCGTCTGGCGCCAACTGTGTTAGGGACGCGCTCCTGCGCGTGCACGCCGTTCATTGCGCATGCGCATTGGCGCACGCATATGCGCCATACGTGAATCAGCAGTTCTCTTACATTGCCCCCCCTTAAGGGCAGCCTCCGGATGCCCTTCAGGGCTCTTTTTTCAGGGTGTCGCTGAAAGAAGGCTTGTACCAGTCTTGGGGCATGTATATTGGAGGCTGGTTCCCAAGAATTTTCCTCCGGGCCGTAGCCTTTCCACTTGACAAGGAACTGTGTTAGGTTGTTCCTAACTCTGCAGTCCAAAATTGTTTCTACTTCAAACTCCTCGTTACCTTTGATAAGGAGAGGAGGAGGAATTTCAGAAATCCGGTCAGGAAAGGGATTTGGCACCGTCGGTTTCAACAAGGAAACGTGGAACACTGGATGAATCCTTAGATTCTTGGGCAACACCAATTCAAATGCCACTGCATTAATCCTCCTTTTAACTGGGAAAGGGCCCAAGAATTTTGGACCAAGTTTCTTCGAAGGACAATTTAACCTTAAATTTGCTGTAGACAGCCAGACCTTGTCACCCGGTTCCAGATTCAGGTTGCCTCTTCTTTTCCTATCGAAGAATTTCTTATTGCTTGCCTGTGTCTTAGTGATTGTATCCTATAAGAGTTGGTTGTTGGTACTGAAGAAATTTAAACGATCTTGTACATCAGGTACGGAAGATTCAACAGATAGCTCCGGCAAGAAAGAAGGGTGATACCCATAATTGGCAAAGAAGGGTGACTGTTTGGTTGCTGAGTGAATGGAGTTGTTGTATGAGAATTCTGCAAGTGGGAGGAGTGAAAGCCAATCGTCCTGTGCAAAGGAGGAAAAACACCGCAAATACTGTTCAAGGGTTTGGTTGGTTCGTTCAGTTTGACCATTAGTTTGTGGGTGATATGCTGTGGAGAGACGGAGTTCGATGTTTAGTGCTTCACATAGAGCCCTCCAAAACCTGGAAGTAAATTGAACTCCTCGGTCGGAGATGATGCTGTCAGGGATACCGTGCAACTTAACAACTTCCTTGATGAAGGCTGAAGCAGTCTCAGTAGCCGAAGGAGTTCCTTGTAACGGTATGAAATGAGCCATCTTGGTCAAACGGTCTACAACAACAAAAATTGTGGTAAAATCCTCTGATGGGGGAAGTTCTACAATGAAGTCCATGGAGATCATACTCCATGGTTTCTTTGGTACAGGTAGAGACTCCAAAAGCCCCCAAGTTCTGGCTTTGTCCGATTTATTATGAAGGCATGTGGTACAGGATTTTACGTAATTCTTACAGTCCTGCATTAAATCTGGCCACCAAAAGGTACGAGAAATTAAATCGGCTGTTTTGGAAATTCCGAAATGCCCCGCAAGGGGGTGGTCATGACAACGTCTCAAGATAGATAGTCTGAATCGTTCAGGGACAAAGATTTGCTCCTTATGAAAATAAAGGTCATTCTTAAGTTGAAGGGCCAAGTCCTGAGGAGATGGTTGATCCACCACATATGTCTTTATTTGTGACATTAGGTCGGCTTGAAGAAACAGGACGTTTTTGGCTGGAAGAATGGTATCAGGTTCCAAGGACACCACGGGACTGCTGAACATGCGGGATAAGGCATCCGGTTTGCCGTTCTTAGAGCCAGGGCGGTAAGTGATGTGGAACATGAAGCGAGAGAAGAACAATGCCCATCTTGCTTGCCGAGGTCTTAATCTTTTAGCTGTTCTCAGATATTCAAGATTTTTATGATCCGTGAAGATGAGGATTGGATGAGATGCTCCTTCCAAGAGATAGCACCACTCTTCGAGCGCAGCCTTGATGGCCAGTAACTCTCTGTCTCCAACATCATAATTCCTTTCAGAAGGATTTAACTTTTTAGAGAAAAATGCTACAGGGTGAAGTAGGGATTTAGGGCCCTGGCGTTGGGATAAAATGGCACCGACTGCATTCTCAGAGGCATCTACCTCTAACACATAGGCCAAAGATGGGTCAGGATGCTTCAGGATAGGAGCTGACGTAAACAAAACTTTTAATTGTTCAAAAGCCTCTTGAGCTTCGGGGGTCCAACAGAAGGGGACCTTCTGTCTAGTCAGTTGTGTGATGGGGGTAATGATACCGGAAAAGTCCTTGATAAATTTCCTGTAGAAATTTGCAAATCCTACAAACCTCTGCACTGCCTTCCTGTCTGTAGGAGCCGGCCATTCTAGAACGGATGTGACCTTCTGTGGATCCATGGAAATGCCCTCGGCCGAGATGACGAGACCTAAAAAGTGTATGGTTTGCTTCTCAAAATCACATTTTCCAGCCTTGGCGTAAAGGCGATGTTCACGGAGCCGACTCAGTACCTTCTTCACGTGAGTTCGATGGAATTCATTGGATTCAGAGAATATAAGAATATCATCTAAGTACACGATGACAAATAGATCCAGAAAGTCACGGAAGACGTCATTCACTAGGTGCTGAAAGGTAGCTGGGGCGTTACAAAGTCCGAAGGGCATGACCAAGTACTCAAAGTGGCCAAAGCGTGTCCGGAAGGCCGTCTTCCATTCATCCCCTTCCCTGATTCGGACTAGATTATATGCCCCTCTTAAGTCAAGTTTGGAAAACACTCGTGCCCCTCTCAGCCTCTGGAAAAGCTCAGGAATCAGGGGAAGGGGGTATCGTTTTTTAACCGTGACTTTATTGAGGTCCCGATAGTCAACACAGGGTCTCAGGGACTTGTCCTTTTTCTCCACGAAGAAGATCCCGGCACCTGCAGGTGATGTGGAAGGTCGAATGAACTGTTTTTCTAGGCTCTCGTCGATGTATGTACGTAGGGCTTCTAGTTCAGGCTCAGACAGAGGGTAGATCCTACCAAACGGGATCTCGGCCCCTGGTAAAAGTTCTATGGGACAGTCATATGTCCTATGGGGAGGAAGAGTGTCTGCACCCTTCTTGTTGAACACATCCTGATATTCATGGTAGGCAGCAGGTATCAACTTCAAAGTCTCTGGGTCTGGCTGTAAACTCAAGAGAGGAGTAGCATTAACCTTCCCTCCTGGAAAGCAGTGTTCTTGGCAGTAGTTGGATGAGAAGGAGACCTCTCCAGAAAGCCAGTTTATGTGTGGATTATGGGCCTTTAACCATGGGATGCCAAGAATTACAGGGAACATAGGTGACGTTATGACATCCAGCCTGAGGAGTTCATGATGGCCTGAAGCGGTTTGACAGAAAATAGGTGCAGTCTCTTGTGTAACGGGCCCAGATTTGATGCCAGAGCCGTCGGCCAGATGAACCAGAAAACTTTGCTTCTTGGCACACACAGGGAACTGATGAAGGGCAACAAATGTGGAATCAACAAAGCAACTACAGGCCCCAGAGTCTATGATGGCCGATACAGAGACTGTCTTTCCGGAGAACAGAAGCTCAACAGAAAGGGAGACATGAGAGCGATCTTTCCCAGGGAGATACATCATATGAGGCAGGTGATAACAAGGTCTGCTGGATTTTACTGGGCAAGTCCATATGAAGTGGCCAGCCTCCCCGCAATATAGGCATAATTTAGCTTGCTGCCGCCGGAGGCGCTCAATAGGAGAAAGAGGGGGTCTCCAAAAACTCCTATAGCAAGCCTTATACAGTCTTTTCCCTCCGGGGGGTGCAACAATTGAAGGAGCGGATATGTCAGAACTGGAAACCACAAAAAGACTTCCCTTAAGTTTTTCAGACTGTCTCTCCCGTAAGCGCCGATCAATCTGGATGGTTAGGGTGATCAGGTCCTCTAAGGATGTGGGCACTCCCACTCTGGCAAGCTCATCTTTCAAGGTCTCAGAAAGTCCCAGGCGAAACTGATGACAAAGGGCGGACTGATTCCACAGGGTATCAGCACTAAGAACGCGGAAATCGGTCACATAGTCCTCCACTGGCCTTGTGCCTTGTTGTAGCTTGCCAAGCTTGGATTCAGCAGTCTGACGAAAGAAAGAGTCGGCGTATAGCTGAGCCATGGCTGAGAAAAAGGAGTCGGTGGTTGCCAGAACGGGGTCATGTTGCTCCCGGAGATGGTGGGCCCAGAAAAGTGGTTTGTTTAATAACAACGTGATGATGAACCCCACCTTGGTGTCTTCAGAAGCAAAGGTTCGGGGTAACAGGGAGAAATATAGCTCACAAGAGTTCTGAAAGGTGCGGAATTTCCCACGGTCCCCGGAGAACCGTTCAGGGAGAGGCACCCTGGGCTCCGGAGGGGGAGTGGCCTCACTGAACAATCTGAAATCTGTTTGAACAGAGGAGTCAGTGACTGAGGAAGATGCATAAACTGGTGCACCATTCATCTTGCCTGAGAGTCGCTCTTCCATGCGACTAAGGTCTCTCTGTAGATTCTGCATGGTATATGTTTGTGCAGAAACTGAACTGGAAATGTCCACTGGTGGGGAGACCTCCCTTTCAGACTCCATCCCTGGCTGACTGGTACTGTCACGTACCTGGTAGGAGTCTGATATGACGAGGTTGGCCTCCCTTGTATCTCCTACCCAAGCCCCACTGAAGGTGGGACAGATGGTGGCTAGGGTCAGGAGGAACACGAGTGCCAGGGGATGTTGCTTGTAGAACCTGCGGTGGAAGTAGTAGGCTCGGTGGTACCAGCAGGACAGCAGGTGAAGAGCTGCGGTGGAAGCTAAGGAGGAACTCCAACCAGTTTGCAGGTTCAGGCTTGGTGGCTTGTCAGTACTTCCTATGGTCAGGAGACAGGAGAGCACTGGACACAGGAGAGTTGAGACCATAGAGAGCCAGCGCAGGTTTCCAGAGGCAGTGTCAGACCTGGGCAGATGATGGAAGCGGAGTCGTGGAGATAGCTGGGTTCAGTAACAGGCGGGCTGCAGAGTACAAGGCAAAGGCAGGAGGAAGGTCAGATGCAGGCCGTAGTCGGGTACCAGTAATCAAGCAGAGTCCAGAAGCAGAGTCAGAGGAAGCCGGGATCAGTAACAGGTATCAAGCAGGTTATAGAGCAGGGTTCAGAGGAACAGGACACAGCTGAAGACCAGTCAGCACTTGTGGAAAGTCAGAGCACCCTTTAAATAGGCCGTCTGGCGCCAACTGGTGTTAGGGACGCGCTCCTGCGCGTGCACGCCGTTCATTGTGCACGCGCATGCGCATTGGCACACGCATATGCGCCATACGTGAATCAGCAGTTCTCTTACAGATATACAGCAGCTTACTGATTCAACTGCCTGCCTGTAATATCTTAGCAACAGTAGAACAGGATTGGAACAGTCTGCAGTGTAGCTAAATTGAATACAGTACACTGAGTGATATACTGCAGCTTACTGAATCAACTGCCTGCCTGTAGTATCTTAGCAACAGTAGAACAGGAACAGTCTGCAGTGTAGCTAAACTGAATACAGTATACTGAGTGATATACAGCAGCTTTCTGAATCAACTGCCTGCCTGTAGTATCTTAGCAACAGTAGAACAGGATTGGAACAGTCTGCAGTGTAGCTAAACTGAATACAGTATACTGAGTGATATACAGCAGCTTACTAAATCAACTGCCTGCCTGAAGTATCTTAGCAACAGTAGAACAGGAACAGTCTGCAGTGTAGCTAAACTGAATATAGTATACTTAGTGATATACAGCAGCATACTGAATCAACTGCCTGCTTCTGTGGTATCTTAGCAACAGTAGAACAGGATTTCAACAGTCTTTAGTAGCTAAACTGAATACAGTATACTGAGTGATATACAGCAGCTTACTGATTCAACTGCCTGCCTGTAGTATCTTAGCAACAGCATAACAGGATTGGAACAGTCTGCAGTGTAGGTAAACTGAATACAGTACACTGAGTGATATACAGCAGCTTACTGAATCTACTGCCTGCCTGTAGTATTTTAGGAATAGTAGAACAGGAACAGTCTGCAGTGTAGCTAAACTGAATACAGTATACTGAGTGATATACTGCAGCTTACTGAATCAACTGCCTGCCTGTAGTATCTTAGCAACAGTAGAACAGGATTGGAACAGTCTACAGTGTAGCTAAACTGAATACAGTGTACTGAGTGATATACAGCAGCTTACTGAATCAACTTCCTGCCTGTAGTATCTTAGCAACAGTAGAACAGGAACAGTCTGCAGTGTAGCTAAACTGCATACAGTATACTGAGTGATATACAGCAGCTTACTGAGTCAACTGCCTGCCTGTAGTATCTTAGCAACAGTAGAACAGGATTGGAACAGTCTGCAGTGTAGCTAAACTGAATTCAGTGTACTGAGTGATATACAGCAGCTTACTGAATCAACTGCCTGCCTGTATTATCTTAGCAACAGTAGAACAGGAACAGTCTGCAGTGTAGCTAAACTTAATACAGTATACTAAGTGATAAAAAGCAGCTTTCTGAATCAACTGCCTGCCTGTAGTATCTTAGCAACAATAGAACAGGATTGGAACAGTCTGCAGTGTAGCTAAACTGAATACAGTATACTGAGTGATATACTGCAGCTTACTGAATCAACCGCCTGCCTGTAGTATCTTAGCAACAGTAGAACAGAAACAGTCTTCAGTGTAGCTAAACTGAATACAGTATACTGAGTGATATACAGCAGCTTACTGAATCAACTGCCTGCCTGTAGTATCTTTGCAACAGTAAAACAGGATTGGAACAGTCTGCAGTGTAGCTAAATTGAATACAGTATACTGAGTGATATACTGAAGCTTACTGAATCAACTGCCTGCCTGTAGTATCTTAGCAACAGTAGAACAGGAACAGTCTGCAGTGTAGCTAAACTGAATACAGTATACTGAGTGATAAAAAGCAGCTTACTGAATCAACTGCCTGCCTGTAGTATCTTAGCAACTAGGGTTGTCCCGATACCACTTTTTTAGGACCGAGTACAAGTACCGATACTTTTTTCCAAGTAGTCGCCGATACCGATTACCGATACTTTTTTTTCACTGTCATGTGACAGTTTGAAAGATGGGGACTGATAGGTGGCACTGACAGGTGGCACTTATGGGCACTGACTGGTGACTGGCTCTGATGGGCACTAATAGGTGGCTGGCACTGATAGATGGCACTGATTGCACTGATAGTTGGCACTTATGGGCACTGATAGATGGCACTTATGGGCACTGATAGATGGCACTGATTGCACTGAAAGGTGGCACTTGTGGGCACTGATAGGTGGCACTTGTGGGCACTGATAGGTGGCACTTGTGGGCACTGATATGTGGCACTTGTGGGCACTGATATGTGGCAATTGTGGGCACTGATAGCACTGAAAGGTGGCACTTGTGGACACTGATATGTGGCACTTGTGGGCACTGATATGTGGCAATTGTGGGCACTGATAGCACTGAAAGGTGGCACTTGTGGACACTGATATGTGGCACTTGTGGGCACTGATATGTGGCACTGAAAGGTGGCACTGATAGATGGCACTTGTGGGCACTGACAGCACTGATAGTGCAATCAGTGCCACCAAGTGCTACCTATCAGTGCCCACAAGTGCTACCTATCAGTGCAATCAGTGCCATCTACCAGTGCCACCTGATAGGTGGCACTGGTAGATGGCACTGATTGCACTGATAGGTAGCACTTGTGGGTACTGATAGGTGGCTGGCACTGAAATGCTGCGGGGAAAAAAAATGACACAGGATTTAAAATAAAAAAAAATAGTGCAACGCCCATCTTGGTACACCCTGCACTCGGCTGAAGTAAGCAGCAGCAGACATCTTGTTACACCCAGCCCATATAGCTCAGGCTGGGTGTAACAAGATGTCTGCTGCTGCTAACTGCAGCCGAGTGCAAGGTGTACCAAGATGGGCGTGGGGACGTTCAGCCGCTGACGGCGACCGAATGCGACAGCACCGGTCACCGATCCTGATGCGGCTGCGCCCTGCACCCCTGCCAGCTTACCAGTTTCAACTGCAGGTGAGGGACTCGCTCTCCACCCTGGTCTCCGACCCCTGCCGCACTCTCCGTCCCGCTCTCCGCCTTGGTCTCCGCCCCCCGCCCCACTCTCCGCCCCGCTCTCTGCCTTGGTCTCCGCCCCACTCTCCGCCCCGCTCTCCGCCCTGGTCTCCGCCCCCCCGCCACGCTCTCCGTCCTGCTCTCCGCCCCCCGCTCTCCACCCCCTCTCTGCGTCCGCTCTGAAAAAAAAAAAGTATCGGACTGGGCATCGGGAGCATTTGCGCGAGTACAAGTACTCGCGCAAATGCTTGGTATCGGTCCCAATACCGATACTAGTATCGGTATCGGGACAACCCTATTAGCAACAGTAGAACAGGATTGGAACAGTCTGCAGTGTAGCTAAACTGAATACAGTACACTGAGTGATATACTGCCGCTTACTGAATCAACTGCCTGCCTGTAGTATCTTAGCAACAGTAGAACAGGGTTGGAACAGTCTGCAGTGTAGCTAAGCTGAATACAGTACACTGAGTGTGTAGTGGCAAAATTGGTAGCTTGCAGAGCACACAGCCATTTTTGCCTTGTGCTAAATAAGCACACATTTCATCTTAATGTAATAATGTATCTTAGGCTAAAATTCACTCACCATTCATTCGTCCCATTCATACAAATCAAGAAACATCACCAGACTGGTCTCATCATCAAGGCCTCCCAGCATCAATTGGTGGCCGACGCCCTAACAGCGTCCTTTTATTATCACAAAATAACTCACCCACAGGAGGTGATTCGCTGCAGCATGTGACCTCCTCCATAGGAAGTGATGTCACAGTATGTGTCCTCCTCCATGGGAAGTGATGTCACCACATGTGGGCTCCACACAGCAAATGCCCATATATGTACTTGGCAACACAGGATGTGATAATACATGATAACCCTTCCAACAGGGATATTTAAATACATACAATAAAATACCAATACAAAATAACACAATAATACAACAACATATTCAACAACATAATGGCTAAAGTCTTATGGGCGTGTCCGGGCAGAGAAAGCGTGTATGCTCCCAGCAAACAAAGCCGTATTGCTTTAAAACATGGACGCTTTCCCTGACTCTGAAAACATTCACAAGCTCTCATATTACCGCTGATAGGAATCCTTATTCTACGCTATTCCATAGAATAACGCGTATTCAGATTATACTATTATTGCTTGTGGAAGGCTATCTGCAGGCGCGCGCTACGAATCCCGATCAATGTTGATCAACACACCGCCGAGACAAGAGCGCACATCTGCCTATAACCAATGATGTCGTTGCAGAGCGAGCATATCCCCTCCTCAACAATCGTCCGTGCTAATGCGCAGAGGGCCCCTCGTCGGCGAGCATATCCACACACTGCAAACATCACACTCCAACCTCAAGACGTTTTCCACTACCAGACGGGATTCAATCAGCCTCAGACTGCCCCAGTCAGCTCTTTAGAGCGGGTTGCGGAAGTACTAACACTGGGTGACACTATGACAATACATATTAAATACATCTTAATTTTCCACAACAAGTGATATACAGCAGCTTACTGAATCAACTGCCTGCCTGTAGTATCTTAGCAACAGTAGAACAGGATTGGAACAGTCTGCAGTGTAGCTAAACTGAATACAGTATACTGAGTGATATACTGCAGCTTACTGAATCAACCGCCTGCCTGTAGTATCTTAGCAACAGTAGAACAGGAACAGTCTGCAGTGTAGCTAAACTGAATACAGTATACTGAGTGATATACAGCAGCTTACTGAATCAACTGCTTTCCTGTAGTATCTTAGCAACAGTAGAACAGGAACGGATCTAGCTAAACTGAACACAGTGTATATATATGTATATATATATATATATATATATATATATATATATATATATATATATATATATATATATACACAATGCCTGGTGGGCATATATATACTAAATACACTGACTGCAGCTAACTCAATCGCCTGCTTGCTCTAAGTAACTGAAATGAAATGACACTCTCTCTGTCTCTATCTTTCTCTTTCAACGCCGAAACACACTACATGGGGCCGATGTATGGACCCAAAACACCGTACGGTGGTGGGTCAACCGAGCTTACGTCCACTACAGGGACCCGGACCGTGGCAGTCTGCAGGCGTCCTCCTTCCTCCACTGTCAGGAATTCCAACCAGACCAAGATGTCAGATATCCGGGGAAAGAAAAAGTAGCTCCAAACATGAATGAGAAAAGAAAAAGGGAGATCCTCCGCATGGTGTAAAATCCAAGTGACTGGAATTTATTAATAAAAAACACTATAAAGGTTCCAACAACAGAACTGTTAACAAATCCAAATAAAATCCAAATAAAAATAGCACGCCACCCCCACGCTTAAATAGAAGGGAAAGGTAATTAAGATCATAGTAGACATGTGTGTGCCACTGCGAATCCCGTTTCCGGGATCACCGCATCACATGTCCAACGTGATGACGTAATGCCGTCATTCCGTATGTCTAAACCAATCATAGACAAGGAATATAACTGATAAGTTATATCAACCTATCAGGACACCGGCGCCTAGCACGAGGCCGCTCAAGTGCAAGGTATGCCGGATAGTGTAGTCGGAAGCCTGAGTATTAGGAACCAATGAAAGCATCTCAAGCGCCTGCAAATGAGTCGCGGCCTCTATTCATATCATCTGCCCGACCGGAAGTCGGGCGCAAAGCAGACTGGGTATCGTTGTAACGAACCCAAATTCAATGTAGGCCAATCAGATACTGACCTCATATCAACGCAGGGGATCTGGCGCAGAGTGAGCTGGGAATCTGTCACGTACCTGGTTGGAGGCCGAAATGCCGAGAGGGCTCCCCTTGCGGCTGAGTGCAGTACACCCCTGAGGTTGGGTACAGAGGGTGTAGTGCCCAGAGAAGCACAGGTTGCCAGATGGGTCCAGGAGAGCAGGGCTGGTGGGATCCTGAAGAACACTGGTGGATGCAGGACACCGCTCAAGGAGTAGTAGTGGCAGCCAGGCTGAGGGTCAAACCCAGTAGATCCAGCAATAGGAGGAGGCAGGTTGCAGGAACGGAGACAAGCCAATGGTCTGGTAATAGGAAGCAGGCAGGAACAGATGACTGAGGCAAGTCCGTGGAACAAGCCAGGATCAGGTGGAGGAGAAGGCAACAAATCGGTAAAGCAAGCCAGAGGGTCAAACCAGGAGAGCAGATCAGACAGGTCAGGAACAAGCCGGGTCACAACAGGAATCCAAACAGCAGTTTAACAGAGTCTCAGGAACACAGGAAGGCTGAAGACTATCAAGCAATGAGAGGGGGTCAGTGGCCGTCTTATATAGGCCAGCAAGTGGCTGCATCTGTTGCGTGCACCGATTGACGCTCCCGCGCATGCGCACGCGCCCATTGGTTCCATTGCGCATGTGCGTGCGCATGTGTTCATTGCGCATGTGCGTGCGCCTATTCGCGCCGCTTGCGTCAGTGCGCACAGGGATGTGCTGGAAGCTGCCATTACTAGTACTGGCACGATTGCCAGTTCTCCTACGGCCGTTTCCCTGACAGAATCATAGTCACAAACAACGTGACCCAGCTGGTTGACATAATGTCACGCATTCCGCGCTGATCAACCTCGCTTGAAATAGAGGAAAGTCGCAGAGCATACTGGGACACGTAGTTCCACGGTATGCCGTAATGCTATAAAACCTGGAACATCGTTTACCCAGTAGTGTAATGAAGCACATCAGCCCCTATGTCTGATTAGAACTGATTGGACAAAACAATGCAATATAAAAATAATATATGGGGATTGGACGTGATGGGTGATATCCCGGACTAGGCAAGAGACTGATATGTCATACCAGTCAACTACATAAATCATCCTAATATACAAACATTATTAGTCACAAAAAATGTGTATCAAATAAATAAGACAACTAGAGAACACATTATATAAGTATGGAAAATGCAAAATAGAAAATGATGTGATATAATATGTGAAATTACTGTGATGAGGTATATGAACAACGATCACATTAGAAAACTGTATGATAACCCTATAAAGAGAAAACACTCCCCATGGTTTGGTGGAATGTTTTATGGAATATATGAAAAAATCCCATAAGATAAACATTATGCTTGATTGATGAAAGCGTTTATGTCCCAATCTATGTTCAGGCCTAATGGCCTGTAACTCCTAAGCTGGTAAATCCAGTAGGTCTCTAGTTTAGAGACCCCTCTTAGACATGATTCACCCCTCCAGTTAGGAACGAATTTGTCTATGATCTGAAATTTAGTCCCTGTAGGGTTTTTATTATGAGATTCCAGATAATGTCTGGGTACGCTGTGATTGGTTTTGCCCTTCCTAATGCTAGTAAGATGCTCGCTCACTCTGATGGAAAACGTGCGAATGGTGCGTCCCACGTACTGTTTGCCACAAGGGCAAGTCAACAAGTACACAATGTATTTACTCGCACAGGTAGTGAATTGTTTCATCTTATAGTTGGTTCCAGTAGATGTTGAGCAAAAAGTGTCAGTCTTCCGTTTTCCACAGATGTTAACTTGGCACACTTTGCATTTTCTGCAGGGATAGTAGGCCTTCATGTGAGGAAAGAATACTGGAATAGTGGGAGGATCTATAATGTTTGGAGCAATTTGGCTTTTCAAAGAGGATGCTCCTCTGTATGTCACGCCCGCTTTGTCGGGGAGAGTGGGACCCAACACTTGATCATTCTTTAGGATCTTCCAATGTTTTTAGAAGATATCCTTGATCTGTTTATGTTGAGTTGAGAATGTTGTAAAAAATGACCACTTGTATTTCGAATCCTGTATGTGTTTGTGTTGTTCAGCTAATAGATGTTCGCGGTTCCCTGCTGCAATCTGATGGATCTCTTCATCAATAGATGATGGTCTATAGCCTTTTTCCACGAATCTGGTCTTAAGTGTCATAGCTTGATGATAATAATCAGTGAGGTTAGTGCAATTACGCCTGATCCGTAGCAGTTGGCTCCGTGGTACTGATTTTAACCAGGTAGAGTAGTGACAACTGTCGACCGGAATGTAACCATTCCGGTCTGTTGGTTTGAAAAATATAACTGTTTGCTGGATTACTGCCATTTGCACTGTTAATAAACAAAGCCCAGACTGTTTCATGAAACATTACACAAGCAGACTTCCATTCCTGTCACTATTATCTTGAAGCAACCATTGCAACCAATCTGAGAGAAATGAACACCTAATATTTCAAATGGTTTAAATTAGTCAAAAATTGCATCATTATGTTTGATTAGTAACTAATATGTTATGGTCAGTCAGATTTCCATTAAACTGAGCCTAGAGTGTATGCTAAGTCTTCCTTGCTTTTCTCCTTCATCTTTTTATGCTTCCCTTAATTGCTAATGTCCTTATCTACTTCATTGCTTCAGAGCTGAAATCTATCTAGTTACCATAGAAACAGCATACCCAAGTGCAGCTAAAGAAAACAGACCACCTACATGTAAGGGAAATCTGTTTTAAAGAACGGAACAGATACAAGAAAAAAAAAATACACTAATGTTTGGAAAATCAAGTACAAAAAAAAGAGAACATAAACATATTTTGATAGTATAAAGCATAAGGATTAGTAAAATAATGCATAACTGTATAATTACATAACAATATAAGACACACACAACTACTGAAATTTAATTTCAGCTATTATGAAAGAGGTCTCTGTGGGGGGCCAAACCATCACTTCCAGGACTTCTTGTTCTTCTTTATGATGAAGATAGTTCTTAATGACATTGGCTGTATTTTTGAAATCGTCCTAAATTTGGGGCCAGGGGGCGTGGCTTACCGCATGGAGCAGTGAGACGTGTTTCCTCTCAGCTCCCTGGTCTTTTGGCTCCACGGGACTTGTAACGTCTGGAAACTTACCTAAACTTGGCACATGGGGAAAGGAAAGACCCAGGCACAGAAGGGCACCTCTGGGAACCGAAAAGGGGGCGATTTGGAGGACTTTTTCGCCCGATCCCGGGCCGCATCACAGCGCCGTTCCGAATCCAAGATGGCGCTGGCACCTCCGTCTCCAGCCCGCTCTGAATCATCCCTGCATTCCCAGGTGAGCTCCCGCAGCCGTTGCCCCCCCCTTGAGGACTCTGATTTTGTGCTCACCAGAAGCCGTTCTAATGCATCCCTGGGCTCTGGTGACGGATGGGACATGGAGGCACAGATTCGATCGCTGCACAGCTACATTAGATCCCTGCCCACTAAATCTGATCTTGAGCAGTGTGTCCACAGAATTGAGAAAGCATACAGGAAAGAGGTCTCCGACCTCAAGAGAGATGTGGGTGCGCGCTTTGAAGACCTGGACGCTACCACTGACAGTCTCAGTATCACCGTGAAGTCGCACGACAAAATACTTAATACCCATACAGTCATGCTACAGCAACTCGCGTATCAGCAGGACGACATCGAAAATCGCAATCGCCGCAATAATATACGCATACGCGGGATCCCCGAGTCTGTAGAGGCCAAACACCTGCCTGCGGCTGTGGCCACCATTTTTAACCAGCTGCTGCACCGGCCCAAAGATGACCCTATTGAGCTGGACCGCGTTCACAGAACCTCAGGCCCGCGGGCCCCGGACCCCTCCTTTGTGCGGAACACGCTGTGCCGGGTTCATTTCTACAAGATTAAGGAAGACATCATGAGAGCTGCTAGCTCACAGGACACCATACTCTTTAATGACACCCCCGTGATGCTTCTCCCAGACCTTTCTCGTCAGACGTTGGCGATGAGAAAAGCACTTAAGCCGCTAACACAGCTTTTGCAATCTAAACAGATGAAATATCAATGGCGGTTTCCATTCCATCTCAGAGTATACCACGAGGGTAAAACCGCAATCTTCCGCACGCTGGGAGACCTGCCATCCTTCCTCGGCACGCTGAATCTTCCGCAGGTGTCTCTCCCGGATTGGCCGTTTACACCAACTACTCCTGGCCTGCCTTTTGTACCACAATGGCAATCGCAAGGTCGCAGACGTAATCCCAAACCCCAGCCTCAACGGGACACTAATGATTGAGCCAGTCTCGATCGCAGTTGTTCCTTCATTTGCAATGACTTTCCTGGGGCCCCTTCTGGGACACAGCAGGTTGCTCCGGATATTTGTCCCAGACTGCCTACCCATTGCAATGTGTTCTCTCTTTGCCTCCCGTGTTACTATTTGGATGCCACCTCTCGTGCCACCTCTCACCTATGGTTTCTCTAGGGTGGTTGCCTTAAACGAGGTTGCCTGCCTTATTGCATTCTGAAAGTTTCCTTATTATCTGTTTAGGACCAATTTTTTGCGTAACTATTTTCATGTTGTGACTTTTGTATGTTGGTCCTGTTAGTTTACTGATTTCCCGTGGAGCTGGGGACCAGGGGACTGCCCTGCCCAGCGAGTTTCCACTGCACCCCCCCCCCCCCCCCCCGGGGGTTTTTCTTTTTTTTCAGTGTCATTATGGACACTGGTTGGTATGCGGCTGTATGCCATGCTGTAAGGTTTTTTTTTATTCTACTTACAGTCTTTTGGAGCCACCTAGTGGCCTTTTTTGTTTATGTTTATTTCTTTTTTTTTTTCTCATTACTCCTGCTCTGTTGGTCTTCCTCCACTTTGCCCCGATATGAGTATGCTCTGATGTTTATGCTTTTTCTCCTGGGCTGGGGGGACGACGACCATGTCCAACCAAATTGCTTTTATACTCACTTGGTCCTACGGACCTGTTCCACCCCCCCTCTTTTTTCCCTTTGTCTCTTCTTTCCTCTCTTCACCTCCCCTCCTCTGCCTTCATCTTATTTCTTCCCACCTTTAGGCCTCCTATGGCGCTGTTTTCTTCTTCAAGAGCTACTGAGCTATGAACCACCTACCGTGACTTACTTCCTCCTTCACCCCTGCTCCCCACATCTGACTATGTTATGGCTTCTGTTAGCCCAATATCTTTAGCGTCCTTCAACTGCAGGGGTTTCAACACACCAGAGAAGCGGAGCCAGATTCTCTATCACTTTCATAAAAGACGCTCCAGTATCTTGTTGTTACAAGAAACCCACTTCCGCAAGGGTTCTATACCTGTTCTACGTAACAGATATTACTCACAATGGTACCACAGTGCTAACCCCCAAGCCAAATCGAAAGGTGTATCAATTGCCTTTCATAAATCTTTTAAACCTGAGGTTCTAGAATCTTTTGTTGATATTAATGGTCGCTTCATTTTTCTTAAACTGAAACTAAACGATTTTCTCTTCACAGTGGCCAACGTATATGTACCTAATGTGGATCAGGCTCGGTTCCTCTCGTCAGTTCTCACCAGACTGTCCTCCTTTGGGGGTCCCTGCTTCATCATCGGTGGGGATCTAAATTTCGTAATGTGCCCGTCTGTAGACTCCTCCTCGGGTAAGTCCTCTGTTCCATCCTCCGCACTTGCACACATCAAATCCCTACTACATTCCTCTCGCCTGGTGGATGTCTGGCGTGTCCAGCACCCCACGGAGAGGGACTACAGCCACTATTCAGCGGCACACAATTCATATAGTAGACTTGACCATTTCCTGATATCCCAATCTCTACTCCCATCCAGGCGTCGTTGGGCCACTTTCTCTGGTCCGACCACGCCCCGGCCTACCTGACCCTGTCACACCCCCCAAAATCTCGTAGAGGTACGCAGTGGAGGCTCAATGACAATTTATTGCGGGACTCTGTTTGTGTAGCGGATGTCACCAAAACCATTCGGAACTTTGTTTCCGATCACTCCTCGGATACCACCTCCCCCCTCATTCATTGGGAGGCTCTGAAGTGTGTGGTTCGGGGCACACTTATACAACATGGCTCGCGCCTCAAGAGGATACGTGCAGATGATATTCGCCGTCTCCTCTCTACTATAGCAGAACTCGAACCTCTGCACAAACGAGATTTGGACCCGGCCATTTTTGTCCGATTGTCGAATGCACGTAGGGACCTACTTCAACTTCTAGACGCACATTCTTTAATAGCCCGTGACAGGGCCCGCAATTTCCATTACTCCTTAGCAAACAAATGTGGTAAACACTTAGCACGGGTCCTCCACCCCAGACCACCCCGATATTCCATTCCCTCTATTGCGCATCCCGATCAAACCACAAAGTTCTCTCCGGGGGGCATTTCTTCGGCCTTTCGGGAGTACTATTCCCAACTTTATAATCTACAGCCCACAGGTCCAAACGCACGCACTGCCTCCTCGAACGACGACATGCGAGATTATATTTTGGAAACAGCATTACCCAATATCAATGAGCCTGATGCCGATGAACTAGAAAAACCTCTGGTCGCGCCCGAATTTTTTGGCGCCATCAAGGATTTGAAGATGGGCAAATGTCCCGGCCCGGATGGGTACACCCCCCGCTTCTACAAAACTTTTGCCACACTCCTCACCCCACTTATGGCTAAGGCATTCAATGCTGTGGAGGACTCTCAAATGCCGCCTAAGGGCCTCTTATCCGCCAATATCTCCGTGTTGCCCAAACCAGGAAAAGACCCTTCCCAATGCAGCAGCTACCGGCCAATATCCCTGCTCAACATAGATCTCAAATTGTTCGCAAAGGTACTGGCCACACGCCTATCCCCTCTCCTCCCTGGAGTGATCCATAATGATCAGGTGGGTTTTGTCCTGGGCCGCGAGGCGAGGGACAATACGACCAAAACTATTCACCTCATCTCCTATATCCAACGCAAAGACCTAAAAGCCTGTCTCCTTTCCTTCGACGCTGAAAAGGCCTTCGCTAGGGTCAGTTGGAGATTTCTCCGACTTTCCCTAGAACAGTTAGGATTGGGGACATCATTTATCTCTAAGGTGATGTCCTTATACTCTCAACCTTCGGCCTCGGTGTTGGTCAATGGCACTGCCTCTGAGCCGTTCAATATCTCCAATGGTACTCGGCAGGGCTGTCCCCTTTCCCCTCTCCTATTTGTGATTGTTATTGAACATCTGGCCTGTGCCATTAGACAAAACTCTTCCATACACGGTATTCAGACGCCCTCCTCCCACTACAAACTATCCCTTTATGCCGATGATCTACTGGTCTACGTGCAACACCCCCATATCTCCTTGCCATCTCTTTTCTCTGAATTTCAACAATTTGGATCTTTTAGCAACTTTAAACTTAATCTTTCCAAGACTGAAGCCCTCAATATTTCCCTCACCTCCACTACGATGTCCACTCTTAGATCAAACTTCTCTTTTCGGTGGCAGAAGAAGGGGATTTCGTACCTGGGGGTAGTTATACCCTCTAACCTTCCTGATCTTTTCTCCTTGAATTACGTTCCTTTGCTCTCCCGCATTCGGAAGGACCTTGAGGAGTGGGGGGGATCTTCCTTGCCTTGGTTCGGACGAATCAATACCCTAAAAATGGATACCCTACCCAAACTTCTGTACCTTCTTCAAACAATACCCATTTTGATCCCCAAGTCTTTCTTTACATCTTTGCGTACTATCGCTATCAGATTCATGTGGAGCCGTGGGCTGCCTAGGGTTAAATATAACTTGCTCTCCCGTCCGAAACTTCAAGGCGGAGCGGGCCTCCCCGATTTTGAACTCTACTACAAGGCCACCCATGTGGCACGCACTCTGGAATGGTTCCCTCGCCCTTTCTTAAAGGCTTCTGTTGCCATTGAGCAGGACCTGGCTCCGGTCGATCTCCGAGCTTTGGGGATATAAATCTGATCTCACCCGTATACCCTCTTCCTCCCCTCTGACGCTGGCCTCCCTTAGACTGTGGTATAACAGGGGTTTGTGTTCCATTCTGTCCTCTGATCCCTCCCCATTATCCTCTCTATTTGACAACCCTGCCTTCCCTCAGGGTGTAGGGACGTCTACATTGGGTCCCTTCAGGAGGACTGACTGGCCCCAGGCGCACTCCTTCGTACACCCCACGCTCGGAACACCTGTCACGCCGACAGGCTCCTCTGATTGGCTCACCACACTACATTTAGCTACGCTCGTAAAGCACTTGCACTCTTCCTCCCAAATACACCGCCCTAAAACAGAGTTTGAACAGCTGTGCTCCCTCTCCGAGACACCCAGACACCTACTCTCGACCATTTACTGTCTCTTACAAAATCTTACACATGCTGACTTACCTTCTTACACCAGGGCATGGTCTACAGATATGGGTGAGGACATCCCAGGTTCAGATTGGCAGACTTCGTTTCATTTCACTCATAAATCTACGATATCCTGCTACTCGCAGGAAAAAAATTACAAGATTCTGTCAAGATGGTACAGGGACCCCTATACATTGCACAAAATCTTTCCGTCCACTCCGGCATCCTGCTGGCGATGTTCGACCTCTACGGGGACCTACTTACATGTCTGGTGGGAATGCGAGAGGATCCGCCCCTTCTGGACTCAGGTATTTGAATGTTACGACAAACTCTATGATGATACGCTGTCGCCCTCCCCTAAGATTGCCCTTCTCTCTATTCTCCCGGGTTCAATATCCTCCCAGAAACAGAACCTCCTTCGTTTCTTTATGTCGTCAGCTAGACAACTCATCCCTTCCTACTGGAAGTCGACCACCATCCCTCCCTTATCACACTGGGTCTCGATTATGAATGATACTATGAGAATGGAGGAGATGCTGGCCCTTGACAACGATACTTTTGACAAATATAAAGCACTGTGGTTCGTCTGGCTCCGCTTCTCCTCTTCTGACACTCTGGCAAGTATGTTGTCGACCCCAAATTGATTATCCTTGCACCTAAAGTGACAGTGGGACGAACAGGACTTGTTTCTGGGGGTCCCCCTCTCCCCACAGCTACTTACTTATCTCTCCCTGTTCCCTGACTCAGTGGCTCTGACACTCTTCTATGATTTCTCCTTGCCTACTTTTCTTTCTCTTTTCTGTCCTTCCTTCTCTTTTCTCATCTCTCTCCCTCCCTCTCTTCCTCTCCCCCTGTACCCCTCCCCACTCCCACCATCCGACCCCCTCTACCACTCCTTTTGTTTCCCCTTTTTATTTTGTTTGTTTTAATCTTAAACCCTAACGTACCTGTTTTCAATCCTGTTGTATATGACGACGGGGCTCTTCTAGCTGTACCCGTTTTCTATTCCAATTACCGGTTACCACATCTGATATTGTATAACTATGTATTATGAGTTATGCTGTGGGCGATAGCCATTTGGCTGACTCTTTGCACAAACTTGTATGTGACTGCTTACGGATTGTGACTTCATATATATTTTCATGTACTCACTGTTAAAATCCCAATAAATATATTTTCAACCCCTAAATTTGGGGCCAATCGCATGCCTTCCTGATGGTATTTCTCAGCATTTAGGACACCATTGATCCTGACCAAATCTCCAAATCCATTTGCAGAAGTGCAGCCCCAAACTTACAAGGAACATCCACCATGCTTCACTGCTGCCTGCAAACATTCAGGCCTCGTACACACGACCGATTTTCTCGGCAAGAACCAGCAAGAAACTTGCTGGCAGAGAGGTCTTGCCGAGTAAATCGGTCGTGTGTACGCGACTATCGGGTTTCTCGTCGAGAAAACCGACAAGAAACCTCGACGAGAAAATAGAGAACCTGCTCTCTATTTTCTCGTCGAGATTCTCCTCGGCATGTTTCTCGACGAGAAAAGTGAGTGTGTGTACACTTACCTGTCCTCCCGGAAGCCCGCGCATGTTCGAAATGAATTCGACGCATGCGCGGTAGCTTCCTAGGCATACGTAGGGTATACCAAGATGGCGGCGATGGCATCGAATGTGACGAGCGCATGCTCGTCGTAGTCGATGACGTCACCGCGTACGCTCCATTCAAAGAACCGCGGGTTCTTTGAAACGAGCGTGTGTACACTCCGCTGGGACAAGTTTCTTGTCCAAGAATCTCGTCGAAAAAAACGACATGTTTTTTTCAACGAGAATCTCGGCCGTGTGTACGAGGCCTGACTTTTGCACCACTCTCTAGCCCTTCGGTGATCAAACCACCTCCTGCTATAGCCAAATATTTTAAATTTAGACTCATCTGATGTATGGCTTTTTTATGGCTGCCATGAATCCCACTTCTGGCCAGACTTCTCCAGACAGTAGATGGGTGTACCTCGGTTCCACTGTTCTCCACCAGTTCTGTGCTGATGGCACTGCTGGACATCTTTCAATGTTGAAGGGAAGTAGGCATGGTGTGTCTTTCATCTGCTTCATTACGCTTCCTTCTTTCCTACGCAGACCACTGCGTCTACTGGGATTTGATCAACATTTTCAAATACATAAGGGGTCCATATAGTGAACTTGGTGTTGAGTTATTCACTTTAAGGCCATCACAGAGAACAAGGGGGCACTCTTTACTTCTAGAGGAAAAGAGATTTCATCTCCCAATATGGAAAGGTTCACAGTAAGAGCTGTACAAATGTGGAATAGACTCCCTCCAGAGGTGGTTCTGGCCAGCTCAGTAGATTGCTTTTAAAAAGGCATGGATTCTTTCCCAGGTGTACATAATATACCTGGGTACTAACATTTAGGCCCCTTTCACACGGACGGATAGAATGGTGCTTTTAGCTGCGGATTTTCTAGTTTTCTACCGCAGCTAAAAGCACACAATGCTTTCCTATGGCCCCATTCACACACAGCGTTTAGCTGCGATTTCGTTACATGCGGTTCGGTGCGAATAGAAAAAATAGAATTGAATGCGTGCAGGTGCGATGTAGCGCAGCTATCTGCACATAACTGCAGGTAATCGCAGTGCACTGTATCAGCTGCGGATAGTAGCGTGAACAAAAGAAAAAAACAACAGGAAGCACTTCAAAATAAAAATGGTTGCTATGGGGATGACAATAATGGCCAAACGCAGCCGCATGTAAACGCACGTAAACGCAGCTAATCGCAGTGTACAAATGCAGCTGATCGCTGTGCCTGGGGTCTTGAATTTCAAAAGAAAGAAACATGCTTTTAACTGCGGCAGAACAGCCGCCCGTGTGAAAGGGGCCTTATAGGTACAGTTGATCCAGGGAATATCCGATTGCCTCTCAGGGGTTCAGGAAGGATTTTTTTCCCCTGAAGTAGCAAATTGGATCATGCTTTGCTGGAGTTTTTTGCCTTCAAGCCTCGTACACACGACCAGTTTTCTCGGCAAGAAAACTGCTGGGAGAGCTTTTTGTCGAGAAAACCATTTGTATGTATGGTTTCTCGTCAGGAAAACTGCCGGGAATCTCGACGAGAACCAGCTCTCTATTTTCTCATCAGGATTCTCATTGGCCTGTTTTCCGACGAGAAAACCGGTCGTGTGTATGGTTTTCCGAGTCTTAAAAAAACGTGCATGCTCAGAATCAAGTACGAGACAGGAGCGCTCCTTCTGGTAAAACAAGCGTTCGTAATGGAGATAGCACATTCGTCACTGTAGCGGATCTCCAATGTCCGCTGGATTATCCTTGAAGCTGAGGAAGTACTAACTTATCCAAGGCAACCTGTTACCCCCCCCCCCCCAGTAACTGGACGACACACAGTTCTGGGAGTAAATCAACACTTTATTTAGCCACAGCTGGCTTTTTATATCATTCCCCATGCAAGGGGTTTCTTAACTAATTTTCCAGGGGCATTCCCTTCAGCAACAGATGATTTAATTACCTGGAACTATTTCTAACAAATTTGGTATGCGTGAGACGTTTGTCACCCCTTGGACAGAGCTCCACATATTTACCCATAACAATGAAACCGTGCCAGACACATTACTAGGAGTGTAATTACATCCCGTAGCAGATAATAGGTGGGGTCATTAACACACTGAACAATAGATGAATGGAAAGCTACCTCAGACCCTAATTAACCCAATTTACTTATTCAGACATCAGTAGACATTCTGTCTCTACATTTCCTGGAAGGAATATTTACTGTCAATTTGAAGTGATCCCCACCAGATTCTCAGTGTTCAGTATTTTGCTACAGTCACGCTGTAAATTATTGCATCGTTTAAATGCTGCGCATTAAAATCTTCTTTAGAATGGTACAATAACGAACAATAATGAACTTGTTTTGCTGCTGATATTCACACAGAGTTTTGACTAACTTTTTGCAACATTTTTAATGCCGATCTCATGAATATTTATTTTTATTTTATAGAGCAAGATCTCCTTAATATTATATATATATTATTTATTTTATTTTTTTTACAAAATTTTGAATACCGATCTGCATTTAAAATTATTATTTAATTTCTAGTGATCCCCACCAGATTCTCAGTGTTCAGTATTTTGCTACAATGCTCCCCCTTACCCACAAGCTGGCATACACAGTCTGATCCTTAACGGATCGGCTTGGGGATGTCCGGGGAGTACTCACGGATCACTTTTCCAGTTCAGTTTGCCGCGATAATCCGTCAGCATTGCCGTTCTGTTTCCCGGGGCGGTAGTGAATAGTAAAGTCACACGGTTGTAACGCCAGACTCCAGCGCAACAACCTGGCATTGTCCCCTGCCACTCGATTTAGCCATACCAACGGGTTGTGGTCTGTGAGTAGGGTGAACTGTTGTCCGTACAAGTAGGGTTGAAGCTTCTTTAGGGCCCACACCCACAGCCAGGCATTCTTTTTCTATGGCGGCATAGCTCACTTCCCTGGGGAGAAGCTTCCTGCTCAAGTAAACTATGGGGTGTTCTCCGCCATCTGCTCCAACCTGGCTCAATACCGCACCCAATCCAAACATTGAAGCATCTGTGTGAACAAGAAATCGTTTAGATGGATTGGGAGCAGCTAGTACCGGACTATTAACCAGGGCCTGTTTGAGCTGTTGAAATGCCTGTTCACACTCTGGGGCCCATACTACTTGGCGGGGTAGTTTTTTTTAGTAAGGTCAGTGAGGGGTTTGGCCAGAGTGCTGTAGTTCGGGACAAATTTGCGGTAGTAGCCAGCCGTTCCGAGGAATGCTAACACCTGTGTTTTGGTACGGGGGGTTGGCCACTGGGCCACTGCCTCGACTTTGGTGGGTTTGGGCTTTTGTTTCCCACACCCCACCCGGTGTCCCAAGTACTGTACTTCCGCCATCCCAATATGACATTTACTCGGTTTGAGGGTTAGGCCGGCCTCTTTGATTCGGTCTAGCACCGCTCCTACATGGCCCAGATACTCCTCCCAGGTCTCACTAAAAATTGCGATGTCATCCAAGTATGCACATGCATAATCCTGGAAGCCATCAAGCAGCCGGTCTACCATCCGTTGGAACGTGGCTGGGGCGTTTTTTCATCCCAAATGGCATGACCTTAAACTGGTACAGGCCAAATGGGGTGACAAAGGCCGACTTGGGAATGGCATCTGAGGCAAGGGGAATTTGCCAATAGCCCTTACATAGGTCGATGGTCATGAGGTATTGCCCTCCGGCCATTCGATCTAAGAGCTCATCTATCCTGGGCATTGGGTAAGCGTCTGATACTGTTTTGTCATTGAGTCGCCGGTAGTCTACACAGAAGCGGGTAGTTCCAAGACCACCAGACAAGCCCAAGGACTATCCGACGGCTCTATGACCCCGAGACGGAGCATCTCTTGTATCTCCTGTCTCATGTGCTCCCTGACCGCCTCAGGTATTCTATAGGGAGTATGTCTGAGGGGGGGTTGTTCAGAGGTGTCTACTGCATTGCCAGCCAAGTGCATCCACGGATATTTGAGACAGTTGCTCTCTTCGTGACTAGCAATTGCCGTGCCTGGATGCGCTCTTGGGGGCTTAACCGGTCCCCTAGCTGAAGCTCATCTAAAGTGCCCAGCGTCTCATCCTCCCCCAGAAGGTCTGGTAAAGGAAGATTCTCAAACTCGTCGAAGGCGGGTGCGCATATGCCAGCCACTTCCTCTATTCTCTCATAGTACGGTTTGAGCATGTTCACGTGTAACATGCGTCTACCCCCATTTCCAGACCAAGGACCTATCACGTAAGTGGTATTGCATCTCTTCTCCACCACTTAGTATGGGCCCTGCCAGGTGGCCTGTAGCCTGTCGTGGTGAACAGGTTTTAAAATCAAAACCTTTTGGCCAATCTGAAGGCTACGTCCTCTGGCGCCCCTGTCATACCATTGGCGCTGGCGAGTCTGCGCCGCCTGGAGGTTAGTACGCACCTTCTGAGTCAGTTCCTCCAAGCGGTCACGGAACTCCAACACATAGGGTATAACAGGGGTACCATCCTCCCCTTCTGCTCCTTCCCAGTGTTCCCGGATTAAATCTAGGGGTCCCCGTACTTTTCGTCCGAAAAGTAGTTTGAAGGGGGAAAATCCTGTAGATTCCTGTGGCACCTCCCTGTAAGCAAACAGAAGGTGGGGCAGAAATCTTTCTGAGTCCCGACTCGTGTCCGTGAAAGTCCGGAGCATTTGTTTTAACGTGCCATTGAACCTTTCACATAGGCCATTTGTCTGGGGGTGATAGGGAGAACTCATAATTGACTTGATGCCACACAGTCTCCACAGCTGCTGGGTGACTTCCGCAGTGAACTGAGTGCCCTGGTCCGAGACTATCTCTCTGGGAGAGCCCATCCAGGAGAAGACCCGCATCAGCGCCTCAGCCACTGTCTCTGCGTGTATATTGGTCAGAGCTACCGCCTCGGGATACCATGTTGCATAGTCCACTATTGTCAGAATGTACTTTTTGCCGGAGGGGCTCGGTTTGGCGAGGGGTCCTACAATATCTACGGCTAACCGTCCAAACGGCTCCTCTATAATGGGTAGGGGTTGTAATTTGGCCTTGTGGCAATCCCCCGTTTCCCTACCCGTTGACAGGTGTCACACGTTTGACAATACTGTCTAACATCTTTGGAGATGCCAGGCCAAAAGAAGGTGTGGGTAAGCCGGTATCTTGTGCGGCTGACCCCTAAGTGTCCGGACAGGAGAATGTCGTGGGCTATCTGCAATAATTCTCTCCTGTATTTTTGGGGGACCACTAATTGTCGGGTGTGGACCGGTAAGGATCCGGCTGCGACTCTCTCGGAGTCGCGGTACAATAACCCCTGGTGCCAGGAATATTTCTCTCCCTCTAATCCAGCTTGCGACTGGGTTACTTTGTCCCTATAGATCTGTAACGTGGGGTCGCTACGGGTTTCCTGCCCAAATGCTGCGGGGGTATCCCAGGGAAGGGGTTTAACAGTTCGGGGAAGTGTTCTTACCAGAGCCTCAGAGGGTGCGCTGTTTTCCGTGGTGTGGGCCTGGGACCGGGTGGTAACCGGGTAGATCTCGTTGGTAACCGGGGCTGATGCAAAAGCAGAAGTCAACTAGCCGAGATCGTTCCCCAGCAGGACATCAGCGTGAAGTTCCTGGATCAACCCCACCTTAATTAATCCTGAGCCGGCACCCCAGTTCAGGTGTACTCTTGCCGTGGGTAGCCTGTGTACTGCTCCCCCTGCAACCCACATGGCTACGGAACTCCTGGTGTGGTCGGCCTCTGGAACCAGGTGACGTTTGACCAGTGTGAGGGTGGCACCAGAATCTCGTAGACCTTGAGCAGTCTTCCCGTTCAGCTGTACTGACTGGCGATGGTGTTGCCTGCTGTCGGTAGCCGCCTGTACTGGGTCAGCCTCGTGTAGGATACTCCAGTGTTCCTCCAATTCTTCCGCTCCATGGTTGACCGGGGCTGCTTCCGTGTGATAGCAATGAGCGGCAGCCCGTGCTGGAGGGGGTGGTCCTGGTCGAATCCATGCAGCTTGGTCCTGGTTCTGAGTACAGTTTCTCGGATAGTGCCCAAATTGCTTGCATGAATGGCACTGCACTCCCTTGCACCCGAGGTATCGATTTGCAGGGGGGTTAGGGATTAGCCCGGGTCGTTGTGTAGCTGGTGGCCCTGGGTTATGGTTCAGTGGTCTGGTGCTTGGTCGGAAGCTAGTCTGTGCTGGCCGGCGGGCATCTTGATATTCATCAGCTTGCCTGGCCGCTTCCGAGAGAGTGGTAGGTTTGCGATCCCTTACCCACTCCTGTACCTCTGGGTTTGGTCCATTAAAGAATTGCTCCAGTAAAATCAGCTGGGTGATCGCGTCTGCTGTGGTTGCCTGAATGGCTTGTAGCCAAGCTAGGGCTGCCCTCTGCATTCGGCAAGCCCATTCGGTGTGGGAGTCCTTCTCCTGTTTCTTTGTGTCCCGGAAGCGTCTCCTGTATGCTTCTGGGGTGATGGCATAGCTTGCCAAAATAACTTCCTTTACCCGGCTATAGCTTGCGATTTCCTCCTCTGGCACGGCTCTGTAGGCTTCTGCTGCACGGCCTGACAGCTTACCAGCTAAGATCCGTACTCAGTCTGTCTGGGGTACTTGGTACAGCTTGCATTGCCGTTCAAAATCTTGCAGGAAGCTATCGATCTCTTCCTCTGCTTCCATAAATCCTTTAACGTCGCTCGTTTTAATCCAGCATAGTTTGTCTCCATTCACACTTCCATTCGTGTAACCGAATTTGCATGAACGCTGCTTCCTCTTGCTGCAAGGCTTTAATCCCACCGCTGCCAACCAGTGTAGCGGATCTCCAATGTCTGCTGGGTTATCCTTGAAGCTGAGGAAGTACTAACTTATCCAAGACAACCTGTTACCCCCCCAGTAACTGGACGACACACAGTTCTGGGAGTAAATCAACACTTTATTTAGCCACAGCTGGCTTTTTATATCATTCCCCATGCAAGGGGTTTCTTAACTCATTTTCCAGGGGCATTCCCTTCAGCAACTAACAGATGACAGTGATTTAATTACCTGGAACTATTTCTAACAAATTTGGTATGCGTGAGACGTTTGTCACCTCATGGACAGAGCTCCACATATTTACCCATAACAATGAAACCGTGCCAGACACATTACTAGGAGTGTAATTACATCCCGTAGCAGATAATAGGTGGGGTCATTAACACACTGAACAATAGATGAATGGAAAGCTACCTCAGACCCTAATTAACCCAATTTACTTATTCAGACATCAGTAGACATTCTGGGGCTGATTTACTAATAACAGTGCGCTGCGCTGCTTCTAAGCTTAATTGGTGCGCCTGCTAACTCCTTCACTGGGCGCAGGAAGCAGCGGCGCACTGTTTTAGTAAATAGAAATGTCAGCGGCGCTCTATTGAAAATGAATGGTTCCCTATGGGAGCCCATTGATTTGAATAGAGGTCGCCCGGGAAGTCGGATCCGACCTGCGGGCGACTCGTGTGCCGGCTGACACAGGGACAGCGCGACTCTGCCAGGCGACCTGGACACGACCTGAGCGCGTGAGGCAGCCGCTCAAGTCGTGTCCTAGAGGAGACTAGCCGGCCGAGAATGTGTCCAGCGCGATGTGATCGCGCTGGTCCTCGGCAGCCTCGCTGTCCCATGTTTAGTATGAATTATGAAGGGGAACTCCAAGCCAAATTTTAATGAAAAAACCGGCATGGGTTCCCCTTCAGGAGCATACCAGGCCCATAGGTCTGGCCTGGATTCTAAGGTGACCCCCCCTAAGCCGAAAAACGGCGTGGGGGTCCCCCCCAAAATCCAAACCAGACCCTTAGGTCTGGTCTGGATTTTAGGGTGAACCCCTTTAAGCCGAAAAACGGCGTGGGGGTCCCCCCAAAATCCAAACCAGACCCTTATCCGAGCACGCAACCTGGCAGGCCGCAGGGGAAAAGGGGGGGACGAGAGCGGCCCCCCCTCCCTCCTGAACTGTACCAGGCCGCATGCCCTCAACATGGGTGTTTGGTGCTTTGGGGCAGGGGGCGACCTGCGGCCCCCCCACCCCAAAGCACCCTGCCCCCATGTTGATGGGGACAAGGGCCTCTTCCCGACAACCCTGGCCGTTGGTTGTCGGGGTATGCGGGCGGGGGCTTTTCGGAATCAGGGCGCCCCCTTTAAAAAGGGGGCCCCCAAATGCCTGCCCCCCACCCTATGTGAATGAGTATGGGGTACATCGTACCCCTACCCATTCACCTGGTGGCAAAATAAGTCAATAAAAAAAAGACAACACAGGTTTGAAAAGTAATTTATTGGGAAGCTCCGGGGGTCTTTCTGCCGGGCCCCCGCTATCTTCTGCCTAGCTCTTTTGCTAGCGGGGGTCCCGGGCTTCGTCGCCGTCTTCTTCCATCTTCGGGGGTCTCTTGTTCTGTTCTCCGGCTCTGCGACGCCTTCTCCTCGATCTCCGGTTCTTTCTGCCGGACGCCCCGCTATCTTCTCGCAGCTCTTTTGGTAGCGGGGGTCGGTCTTCTACGTCGCCTTCTGACCCCACCGCTGACCCCGCCCCCGTTTCACGTCATAGTCCCATCATTCCCCGGGACTGTGACATCATACGGGGGCGGGGTCAGCGGTGGCATCATCCGGTAACCACGCCCCATGCCAATAAAAGTGGCACCGCTGCTCAGACGATCATTGCGGCGGTGGAGAGCGACGAGCCAACATCGGGCGAAGAGAAGAAGGAAGAAGGCGACGTAGAAGACCGGCCCCCGCTACCAAAAGAGCTGCGAGAAGATAGCGGGGCGTCCGGCAGAAAGAACCGGAGATCGAGGAGAAGGCGTCGCAGAGCCGGAGAACAGAACAAGAGACCCCCGAAGTCGGAAGAAGACGGCGACAAAGCCCAGGACCCCCGCTAGCAAAAGAGCTAGGCAGAAGATAGGGGCCCGGCAGAAAGACCCCCGGAGCTTCCCAATAAATTACTTTTCAAACCTGTGTTGTCTTTTTTTTATTGACTTATTTTGCCACCAGGTGAATGGGTAGGGGTACGATGTACCCCATACTCATTCACATAGGGTGGGGGGCAGGTATCTGGGGTCCCCCTTTTTAAAGGGGGCTCCCGGATTCCGATAAGCCCCCGCCCGCAGACCCCGACAACCAACGGCCAGGGTTGTCGGGAAGAGGCCCTTGTTCCCATCAACATGGGGCAGGGTGCTTTGGGGTGGGGGGCCGCAGGTCGCCCCCCTGCCCCGAAGCACCAAACCCCCCATGTTGAGGGCACGCGGCCTGGTACGGCTCAGGAGGAAGGGGGGGCCGCTCTCTCGTCCCCCCCTTTTCATCTGCGGCCTGCCAGGTTGAGTGCTCGGATAAAGGGTCTGGTGTGTATTCAAAGGGGACCCCACGCAATATTTTTTTGTTTTTGGTGCGGGGTTCCCCTTAAAATACATGCCAGATTTGAAGGACCTGGTATGGACTCTGGGGGGACCCCCACGCCATTTTTTTTCATTTTTTTGGGGGGGGGTCCCCTTTGAATCCATACTAGACCCAAGGGCCTGGTATGGACCCTGGGGGGGGACCCCACGCTGTTTTGTTTTTTTTTTGGGTTTGGCTTTTTGAACTCTTATTTTTTTTTTTTTTTTTACATTTGCTTTAACAACCAGCTATAAACAGGTCAAACCAAAAATCGCAGCAAAATTGCAGTACTTGCGTTTTAGATGCGGGTCCATTGAATTCTATTACATCCAAAACACTGTTTTTGTCCTAGCCAAAAAAATCTGCAGTTGCATTTAAAATCGTTTTTCACAAACCCTCAAAATGCCTTCAGACGCCAAAGATTTCCACGCATATGAATATATATATATATATATATATATATATATATATATATATATATATTGTGAGGGGGTTGGCTCGGCAGCGGGTGTGTGTGACCCCCGGGATGGGCTCCCCACACAAAAACAGGCCCAGCAGACGGAGGTTGTGGTTTTCAAAATCAAAAAGGTGCGGTTTATTTTCTATTTACAGTGACAAAACACAGCAAAGCAAAAGAAACATAAACAAAATAAATCCTGGTCAATTTGACCTCTGACTAAACATACAGGTTTCCTAACTAACAACTGGGATCAGCCTAGTGCTGTCCTAGTCCCTAAGTCCCTGGTTTTAAATGTCCAAGCAAATAGCCACACAGGCTTTGTCTCACCGCACAGGGGTTCACTCTCCCTAGACAGTCCACACAGGTCTGGTTCCAGGCATGAGCTAACATCTAATGAAGCTGGGAGTTCTTATAGAGGCCTAAATGAGCTGACAAGCTTCAGCTGGTCTCATCAACTCCCTGTCTGCACGACGCCCAGCCCTCTCCCTAGAGGTATGAGTCGTCCATGAGCCCACTAGCCTTAGCTGGGCTTATACAACTCTCCACCTAGTTGTATAAGTCAGCGTAAAGCCTGAATCTGGGCGAAATATATCTACCCCCCTGGATGCAACCAGGTGACTTTACCTTCCTGCTGTCACATACCCCCCCCCTCTTGTTTTAACCTCGGGGTTGGAACACCAGCAATCAGGCATTCATGTACTCGAGACAAAGCATCCACATTCCCCATTTGAACGCCAGGGCGATGCTTTACTGTGAAGTTGAATTCCTGGAGGGCCAGGAACCACCTATTCACTCTTCTATTTGTTTCCTTGTTTTGAGCCATCCACTTTAACGGAGCGTGATCCGTAACCATGTCAAAGTGCCTACCTAGCAGGTAGTACCGAAGGGAATCTAGAGCCCACTTCACCGCTAAACACTCCTTTTCAACGGTGGCGTAATTTACCTCATGGGACTTCAATTTCCTGCTGAGGTAAATGACTGGGTGCTCTTCCCCGTTCCAGACCTGGGACAATACTGCTCCTAACCCCACATCTGACGCATCACTTTGTACGACAAAGTCTTTAGAGAAGTCGGGTGAGTACAACACTGGCTGGCTACATAAGGCTTGTTTCAAGAATTGGAATGCTGCCTCAGCCTCGGGGGTCCATTTAATCATGACCGACCCTTTCCCCTTCGTTAGGTTGGTTAGGGGCACAGCCTTAGAAGCAAAGTGGGGAATGAATCGCCGATAATACCCAGCGATTCCCAGAAAGGCTCGTACCTGCTTCTTGCTGTTGGGACGTGGCCAACTCTGGATGGCCTCGACTTTGTTGAGTTGGGGTTTTATTACTCCCCTCCCAATGGTGTACCCAAGATATTTGGCCTCCTCCTGCCCAATGGTACACTTCTTGGGGTTAGCCGTAAACCCCGCTTCCCGAACAGAGTCCAGGACTGCTTGCACTTTTGGCAGATGTGAGGCCCAATCTGTGCTATGGACAATTACGTCATCCAGGTAAGCCGCAGCATACTTCCGATGGGGCCTCAGCATCTGGTCCATTTTCCGCTGGAATGTGGCCGGCGCATTCTGTAACCCGAACGGCATTCTTTTATATTGGAACGCCCCGTCTGGGGTTACAAATGCGGTTTTCTCTTTGGCCAATTTGGCCAGGGGGATTTGCCAATACCCTTTTGTGAGGTCAAGAGTCGTCATGTATCGGGCTGTTCCCAGCCGGTCGATCAACTCATCTATACGTGGCATGGGGTAGGTGTCAAATTTTGTAACTTTGTTCAACTGACGAAAATCGTTACAAAATCGCCAGCTCCCATCCGGTTTAGGCACCAACACAATGGGACTAGACCAATCACTTTGGGACTCCTCTATCACCCCTAAGTTCAGCATTTTCTGTACTTCCTCCCGTATTGCCTCCCGTCGGGCCTCTGGGATCCGATAGGGTTTTAACTTCACCCTTTCACCGGGCGGGGTAATGATGTCATGCTCTACCCCAAATGTTTGTCCCGGCAGCTCAGAGAATACCTCCTTGTTGCGAAGCACAAACTCCTTAACCTCCTGTTGTTGGGGTTGTGACAAGGTGGCTGCTATTCCAACCTCAGGAATGACGCAACCAGTTTGAGCTGGTGACCAAGTGTCTGCGACTAGGGACTCTCTATCCCTCCAGGCTTTCAACAGATTAACGTGATAGATCTGTTCGGGCTTTCGCCTTCCTGGTTGTCTGACCTTGTAATTCACTTCGCTCACTTTTTCCATTATCTCGTAGGGGCCTTGCCATTTGGCAAGGAATTTACTTTCAACCGTAGGGACAAGTACCAGTATCCTATCCCCCGGGGAAAAGGTACGGGTCTTGGCTCCACGGTTGTACACTCTCTGCTGTGCTAACTGCGCTTGGGCCAAATGTTCCTTCACGATGGGCATTACCTGTGCAATTCGGTCTTGCATCAGGGCGACATGCTCAATCACACTCCTGTGGGGAGAACTCTCACTTTCCCAAGTTTCCTTGGCAATATCCAACAGCCCTCTTGGGTGTCTCCCATACAGTAACTCAAAGGGGGAGAATCCCGTAGAGGATTGGGGCACCTCCCTAATAGCAAACATCAGATAAGGAAGTAGACAGTCCCAATCCTTTCCATCTCTATCCACCACTTTCTTCAACATTTGTTTTAGGGTTTTGTTGAATCTTTCAACCAGCCCATCGGTCTGGGGGTGATACACAGATGTACGTAATTGCGTCACTTTGAACAATTTACACAGCTCCTTCATAACCCGGGACATAAAGGGTGTACCTTGGTCCGTAAGCAGTTCTTTACAAATACCCACCCGGCTAAACACAAGAGATAGCTCTTTGGCTATGGTTTTGGCCGAGGTATTTCGGAGAGGGATCGCTTCTGGATAACGGGTGGCATAGTCCATTATAACTAATATGTACTGGTGCCCCCTAGCGGACTTGATTATAGGACCTACCAAATCCATGGCGATCCTCTCAAACGGGACCTCAATGATGGGTAGAGGGACCAGCGGGCTACGGAAATGTGGCATCGGGGCCGACCTCTGACACACAGGGCAGGAGGAACAATAATTTTCTATGTCCTTCATCACCCCCGGCCAATAGAATCTCTGTAATACCCTCTCTCGGGTTTTCTCTGTCCCCAGATGACCTCCAAGAATGTGCCCATGGGCCAACTCCAACACCAACTTCCTGTAAGGTTTGGGCACCACAAGCTGCTCAACGGTTTCTTCTGCCCTTTTTGCCACCCGATACAGTAGGTCCTTCTCTACGCTGAAGTATGGGTAAGTGCAGGTATTATCTGGGTTCACTAACTCGCCATCTATTTTCACTACGTTTTCCCGTGCCTTTATTAGGGCGGGGTCTTTCAACTGTTCTGTGGCAAAGTTTTCCCTGTGAACCTCAAGATCAGAAAACTCCACAGACGGTAGGTTTTCGTCTGAGGAGGTGGGCTCCTCTCCAGTTTCTTGAGTCTCCCCTGCCAATACTGATAAGGGAAATTCCGGAGAGTCCTCACCACTCTCAGGGGAGTTCTGGCTATCACATTCCTGGTACATAGGGGCACCAGTGGGGGGCTCAGGATCATCCCACAGTTCCCAGAACTTCGGAAAATCCCTTCCCACAATGGCGTCATACAGTAACTGAGATACTAAGCCCACTGGATGAGAGAGGGTACCTTTGGGGGTCTCGAAACACACTGTAGTCACTGGATACTCTCGGGTGTCCCCATGCACACAAATAACAGCTACCTTGCTATTCCCAGAGACCTCTGTTTTAACTAACTCAGCCTTTATCAGGGTCACAAGGCTACCTGAATCCAGCAATACCACAACATTTCTACCATTAACACACATTTTGCATAAATGTTTCTCAGTTCCTCGAATGGCAGTGCATGCGACTGTCGCACACAGCGACTGACGTCTGCCCGTCAGAAAGTCACACTGCATGGGTTCCTCCACAACCGGGCAATTGGCTGCAATATGTCCCGCTTGCCGGCAGCGGTAGCAAACGATCCTTCTTGCCGCCTCTTGAGCCGCTGATTTCCCAGGCTGTTCTCGCCAAACTTGGGGTAGAGCTCCCACCCTCTCACTCTCTCCACCCTTACCCCTTGGAATCCTCTTATCCGCCCCTGGGGATGGTCTGGTCTTAGGGTGGAAAGTCCGAGTGTCTCTGGAAGAGGCCGTCAGGTTCTCTGTAGCCAAGTATTTCTCCACACGATCCACAAGACCATCGGCCGTCTCTGGGTCTCCATGGCTTACCCACTTTTGGATGGCAGTAGGAAGAGCTCTCAAAAACCGATCCATTACAACACGTTCCACAATCTTTGGTGCGGACAAAGTCTCTGGCTGTAGCCACTTTCTGCTCAGGTGAATGAGATCATACATTTGAGACCTGGGGGGTTTTCCAAGCTGGAAAGTCCAGTTATGCACACGCTGAGCCCGGACAGCCTGGGTGACACCCAGCCTTGCCAATATCTCAGCTTTTAGCATCACATAGTCTTTTGCTTGGTCAGGCTCTAGGTCATAGTAAGCCTTCTGCGATTCACCAGTTAACAGAGGAGCCACCAGTCCAGCCCACTGCTCCTCAGGCCACTTTTCTCTTTCAGCAGTCCTTTCAAATGTGGTCAAAAATACCTCTGGATCATCCTCTCCAGTCATTTTTGTCAATAAACGACTCACCCCAAAGGACGCGGTATTAGTGGGACGGCTTTCCTCACTGGTCTGCGGACGTTGCTGCATTACTGCTTCCATTTGTTGTAGTCTCTGCTCTTGCTTCTGTAACAGGTCTATGAAGCGGGCCTCAGATTGCTGCTGGGCTTGTTGCTGAGCTTCCAGACTCTGTTGGTGAGCTTGCTGCTGGGCTTGCTGCTGGGCTGCGAAGTTCTGTTGTTGAGCTGCAAGGCTCTTTTGCAAACCTGCATTTGTCTGCTGTTGATTGGCATTTGCTAGAGCCAGCTGCTTCAGTATCTCCTCCATGCTGGCTTAAAAAAAACTGCCACTGGTTCTCCACCAACTGTGAGGGGGTTGGCTCGGCAGCGGGTGTGTGTGACCCCCGGGATGGGCTCCCCACACAAAAACAGGCCCAGCAGACGGAGGTTGTGGTTTTCAAAATCAAAAAGGTGCGGTTTATTTTCTATTTACAGTGACAAAACACAGCAAAGCAAAAGAAACATAAACAAAATAAATCCTGGTCAATTTGACCTCTGACTAAACATACAGGTTTCCTAACTAACAACTGGGATCAGCCTAGTGCTGTCCTAGTCCCTAAGTCCCTGGTTTTAAATGTCCAAGCAAATAGCCACACAGGCTTTGTCTCACCGCACAGGGGTTCACTCTCCCTAGACAGTCCACACAGGTCTGGTTCCAGGCATGAGCTAACATCTAATGAAGCTGGGAGTTCTTATAGAGGCCTAAATGAGCTGACAAGCTTCAGCTGGTCTCATCAACTCCCTGTCTGCACGACGCCCAGCCCTCTCCCTAGAGGTATGAGTCGTCCATGAGCCCACTAGCCTTAGCTGGGCTTATACAACTCTCCACCTAGTTGTATAAGTCAGCGTAAAGCCTGAATCTGGGCGAAATATATCTACCCCCCTGGATGCAACCAGGTGACTTTACCTTCCTGCTGTCACAATATATATATATATAAAAGAAGTTGCTTCCATTGCATTGTGGACAATCCGCAACTTGTGGCAAGTGATGTGGCAAGTGACACGCTAAATACAACTACACTGCTGCTCTCAGCTGCTCATATCACTCTGGTCTCACAAAATAGCTAAAATCGTAAATAATACTGTTTTTGGAGCTTAGGGCGGCTCCTTATCATATACACGCAAAATGTGGTAAAACACGGCATGCGAACGCCACAAAGTGCGCCTTTTTAAACGCCACTTTCAACCTTACTTCTGAACACTTTGCACCAGTGTCCCGTCTACATGGGGCCTAAAAACGCCTATGCCATTTACAGCTCCAAAACGCCATGGTGGCCATGAGGCCATAGGCTAACATGGAGAGATGTTTTTAAGCTGCAAAAAACGCTCAAACAAGCGGCTGGAAAAACGTCCGTGTGCATGTAGCCTTATATTAACCACTTGTGCACTGCCCAGACCAAGTTTCACATTTCAGCGCTGATGCACTTTCAATGACAATTGCGCGCTCATACAACACTGTAACCCAATGAAAACGGAAAATTGTATCATACTTACCAGTAATTTTCCTTTCCTGGTGCCTATCCATGGCAGCATACCTGTGATAGAGCTCCGCCTCGACTCCTCCTTCAGGACTAGTGAATAGCATAAATTAAAGGCATAGCCCCTCCCCCAACATTCTCTGTAATATAGAATACCGAGGGTGGGAGCGTATGCTGCCATGGATAGGCACCAGGAAAGGAAAATTACTGGTAAGTATGATACAATTTTCCGTTTTCCTGGTGCCTCCATGGCAGCATACCTGTGATAACTAACTAGCTGACATGGGTGGGATAATTGCTTAACAATAAATGTTTAATTATAAGAGGACATAGCAGCCTGAACTGCCCTCCTTCCAAACTCAACAATCGTGAGCGCTCCTGGATCAATATGGTAGTGTCTGAGGAACGTATGGTGAGAAGACCAGGTGGCGGCCCTGCACACCGTCTCCAATGAAACATTAGCCCTTGCTGCCCAGGAAGCTGAGACTGCCCTTGTAGAATGAGCATTCACTTGGGATGGAGGCTCCATATTCTTCACCCTGTAGGCCTTCTGGATTAACTTTACAACCCAAGATGCCAGAGTTCTGATGGAAGCTTCTTTGCCCCTGTATTTACCGAACGGTACGATGAAAAGTCTCTCAGAATTTCTGAAGGGGCCGGTGGCTTCTAGGTAGGCCCTGAGCACTCTGGATACATCCAGTTCGTGACAAGACTCTGAATCCATGTCTGTAAACACTGGTAGTGCCCAGGGTTCCAACAGGTGGCTTGGAGTAGCAACCTTTGGTGTGAACCCCCGAAGGGGACGAAGTTCCACTCTGTCTGTGAAGAAGGAGATGTGGTCGTCACCTATCCCTAAAGAGTGAAGTTCCGAGATTCTTCTGCCAGATGTAATGGCTAGCAGGAAAGACGTCTTTAGTGTCAGGTTCCATATTGTTACTTGTTCCACTGGAGCAAAGGGATGGTCAGATAGAACTTCCAGGACTAGGGACAGATCCCACTTAGGAAACGATCGTCTGACAGGAGGGCGAATCTTCAATATACCTCTGAGGAAAGTGACTACTGAAGGATCCTCCGCCCATCTCTTATTTGTTGCAGCAGAGATTACTGCTACCTGCACTTTGAGAGAGCTCAGACCAAGTCCCAGATCAAGTCCTGTCTGAAGGAATCCTAGAACATGAGATGTAGAAGGAAGGATTGGATGAAATCCATTTTCGGAAACAAATGACAAGAACTTGTCCCATATTCTTGAATATATGGCATTAGTTGCTGGCTTCCTAGCTTTTAGAAGGGTTGATATGACTCCTGGAGAACACCCTAGGGACTTGAACCTTCGCCTCTCAACCTCCAGATTCGAAGATTCAACTTCTGAGGGTTTGGATGAACTAGACTGCTCTGCGACAGAAGTTGAGGGAAAGGAGGGATCTTGATTGGAGAGCCCACACTGAGGCACAATACGGAAGTACTGCCACCACCTGGACTGGCTCCCTGAGGAGCCTCAGGAGGAATTTGAATATTAATGGCCTGGGAGGAAAGGCATATGCCGTGGTGAACCTCCAGGGACATGACAGGGCAACCACTGCCTCGACTTGTGGATGCGGCAGCCGAGAGAAGAACCTGTCCAGCTTGGCGTTCTTCGGGGAGGTGAACAGATCTACCTGAGGGGGATCCCATATGTTGGCAATCTGAAGGAAGACATGGGGGTGGAGAGCCCACTCATTGTCCAGGAAATTTCTGGATAAAGTGTCTGCTTCCGTGTTCAACCTGCCTGGCAGATACATCGCTCTGAGGTCCAGGAGGTTCTGCTCCGCCCAGAGCATGATCGGCTCTACCTCCTTGAGGAGTGACCTGCTGCGAGTGCCTCCCTGCTTCTGCAGATAAGCGACAGCTGCTCTGTTGTCTAGGCGTAGGAGTATTCTTTGGCCTCTGATTTGGGGTGCCAAAGAGGTCAGTGCCAAGAAGGCTGCCCTCATCTCCAAGATGTTGGATACCACTCCCTGGGTGGTGCATGCCCATCTCCCCTGTATTCTGGTTTGCCCACAATGGGCTCCCCAGCCCTGTCTGCTTGCATCGGACGTAATTGTGATCCAAGGAAGGGAGCCCAGGTGATGAGGCTTGGAGAGGTTTTCCGGAACTGTCCACCAGTGAAGGCTCCTGCGTATTTTTCCCATCAGCAGGATCGTCTGAGATAGTCGTTGTTTCTTCCACTGCGCCAAGAAACCAGTCTGGAAATACCTCAAGTGCCAATGTGCCCAAGGAACCATGGGTATACAGGAAGACATTGTGCCAATGAGGCTCAGGCATTGTGAAGCCGTCAGATACGGGCTCTGGATGACTTTGATCATTCTCTGGATGACAATCCTTGCCTTCGGCGGTGGTAATGACACTGTCCCCTCCTGAGTGTCGAACATTGTGCATAGATTATCTGCTGTGTTGGCATTAGTTGACTCTTGTCGGAATTCACCAGCCACCCTAGCTCTTTTAGGGACTGTAGAAGAATGTCCCGGTGACATACCAACTGATCCGGATTGCTTGCTAGGAGTAGGATGTCGTCCAAGTAGTGGTATATCCTTAAGCCCCTCTCCCGCAGGGGAACTAAAGCAGATATTAGTATCTTGGTGAACACCCTGGGAGAGGTGCACAGACCGAAAGGCAGGGCTTGAAACTGTAGGTGGGTCCGTCCCACTGCAAATCTTAGGTATTTTTGAAATGCAGGTAGAATTGGAACATGTAGGTACGCATCCTGCAGATCGACCAAAATCATCCAATCTGATGGCTGGACTGCCTGAATAATCGTCTGCAGGGACTCCATTTTGAAGCTTTCGGGGCGGATATACCGGTTGAGCCTCTTTAGGTCTATCACAGGCCTCCACCCCTCTGTCCTCTTTGGGACCAGAAATAGGGTGGAGTATAAGCCTGCGAAGCGCTCTGCCAAGGGAGCCGGAACAGCCGCCCCCTGAAGCTGGAGTGACGTTAGGAAGTTTTTCAGAGCTTGAGCCTTCAGTGGAGAGGATGGAATCTCTGTTCCTTTGAAAGAGTTCCAAGGTGGAGGGTGAGAAAAATTCTAAAAGTGCCCCCATTGAATTGTTGACAGAACCCAGGGGTTGTGGCAGCAGGTGGCCCAGACTGGGGTAAAAAAACTTTAGCCTGGCTCCCACCGGGAGTGCCTGGGTTCCTCTGGCGTCAAAAAGACTGCTTCTGCTCCTGTGGAGCCGGAAGGGCTTTCATCTTCCTGTTCAAAAAGGATCCCCGAGTACCTTTCCAAGGTCTTTTGTTGTCTCTGGGCTGTCTCGACTGCCTAAAATCCCTTGGGTTTGACTGGCGGAACCTAGAGGAACCACCTCTGAATCTTCGCATACTTCTGTCCTGTGGAAGCATACCAGACTTCCCTCCTGACAGCCTGGAGATAGCTTTATCCATTTTGTCTCCGAATAGTGCTTTCCCATCAAACGGGATTTTGCACCAATTTTGTTTGGAGGATAAGTCAGCCATCCAGGGTTTCAGCCACAAGGCCTTCTTCGCCATCACTGAATGCAACATGGATCTTGCCGAGCACCTGATCGTGCCAATGGCCGCTACGCAGACAAAGTCTGCCGACAATCTAAGCTCTTCTAAGGCCTTAATTATATCCTCCATGGGGACATCCTGATGCAAAGCCATCTCAATATTATCTGTCCAAGATCTTATGGCATTTGATACTGATGTGAGGGAAATAGCTGGCTTACATGCTGCTTCCGCGGCTAAGTAGCTCCTCTTCAGCTCCAGGTCGATTCGCCTGTTTAGAGGGTCTTTGAAGGAAGCGGAATCCTCCATTGGTAGAGTAAGTTTTTTTGCGAGTCGCACCACGGACGTCTACCACTGGCATGGAGTTTAGTGACTGCGTTCCCGACTCTGGTAAGGGGTATATAGTTTATTGAACCGACCCCAAAATTATTATTTTTTTATCAGTCTTTGACCATTCCTTCTTAATGACTTGACTAATCTTGCCCATCAACGGGAAAAGAACCTGCTTCCTTTTGAGGAATGGGAAGTAGCTTGTAGACTCTTGGGGAGGCTATTCTACGTCTTTCCAGGCGATTGCAGTTTTGACTGCCTGGATGAATGGCTTTACCAAGGAGAGACTGAAGCCAGAAGGTTCTGACTCTTCTCAAGAGTCCCCTGAAGAGTCTTCAGGTGGTGAATCTCTAGCTGGTTGGCCTGACGGCGGCAGAGGTGTACTGACTGCTGACGGACCAGGGAGATTAGGTTCTATATCCTGAACCAGGGATATCTGCTGAAGTGGTTGAGCGGGGACCGAAGCCAAAAGCTCAGAGAAGGAGTCCTTCATTGTTCGCTTGAGCAGATCTACAGCGTGCTGATTTTCTAGCTCGCGGTTGGACGCATAGTCCGTAAAACAGTCCTTACAGACCACTCTGTCTGGTAGCGGTGTAGCCCCACATATCCAGCATCTCTTCTTCCTATAGGTCCTAGGAGAGGGGGGTCGATCACGTCCTCTGGATCTTGACCTCTCTGATCTACGACGTGAAGAATGGGTCCTACGCCTTGATGAGTGGGACCCCTTGGAGTGGGTAGGGCTACGGTGTAAGGAACTCACGCTAGACCAGTGAGCGCACTTTTTTTTTTATACTCACGTATAGTTGGTCACATACCTAATAGACTTGTGCACAACGGAAAAATTTGTTCCGTTTCGGTTCGTTTCTTTCCGGTCCTGTTGATTCGTAATCATTCGTAATTTTGCTAGACGGGATTTTTCGTGTTCGGACTCATTCGTATTTTTGCAAGCGACATTTTTCGTTGAATTTTTTGTTGCTTTATAATTCGTACTTTCGGTAGAGTACGTTGTTTTTCGTTGATTCTGGACACAACTCCTACTTTCGTAACTTTTTTTGGGTTCGTTGATTCGTAATTTTCCGTGTCTCTCTCACAACGACGCTGCCTATTATGCCTAATGTGCTTCGAATGGATTTGTACTTTTCTAAATACATAGCGGTTATTTGTAACGATTCGAAATCTCGTATTTTACTTTCGTTTTTTACATGCGGCTATAGGCTCCGCCCCTGTACACCATTTTGAGAGGGTTCAGCACGGTGAGGGAGAAGCAGAGAGCAGAGCAGAGTGTTATTGTGCTTCGAATGGATTCGAAATCTCGTATTTTACTTTCGTTTTTTACATGCGGCTATAACCTCCGCCCCTGTACACCATTTTGAGAGGGAGTTCAGCACGGTGTGGGAGAAGCAGAGAGCAGAGCAGAGTGAGTGTTATTGTGCTTCGTATGGATTCGTACATTCGTAACTTTTTCATACCGAATTATGCCGAAGACATTCGGGCATTCGCTATTTGCGGTATAATTTATTTCGGATTCGGTCTTATTCGTAATTGCTTTGTTCGGAAATTCGAATGCTTCCGAATGTCCGAAAGTTGCTAAATTCGGACGAATTTCAATTCGTTACGAAACGAATTGCACAAGCCTAATACCTAATAGAAGTGTGAGGATCTTTGCTGCGAGATGAATGACTCATTGCGGAGTTGGGCACAAGGATCAGCTCCAGAAATATAGTAAGAAAGGGAAAAGAATCAGGAGTTTTTGGCGTCACTTTTTTTTTTTTTTTTAAATAAACATTTTTATATTGTCATCTGTTTTTATTTTTTATTTTATAAACATAAACATTTTTATATTGTTATCTTTTTTTTTTTTTTAACATAAACATTTCTGATCGGCAACATTTTTTTTTTTGAGAAAATAAAAAGTACCTACCACAAAGCAGCATCAGAGAGACCTAGCAGGGCACAGCTGAGGAGACTGACAGCCATCCCTGAATCTGAACCTAATTAGGCTCAAGGTACGTGGGCTAATCCCATAAACCACCATTTGGAATTGATTGAAAAAAAGGGCAAATCTAGCCTTCTTTCCAGAATCCAAGATGGCCGCCACTGAACCAAGAGTCTGTGCATGTGCAATCGCAGAAGATCCAGCGTCGCCCAGTACAGAGAGCCGAGAAACTACGGCTCTGTATCACTCCCGAATCGCGCATGCGCAGACGGCGGCGAGGACGCTGCGCCGTGACACTCTCCTACCTGGCGGGACCTACAGAGCACCTGTAGCCCCCCCGAACCCGGAAATAAGCACCACAATGTTGTTGCACAGAGAGACACCTGCCCTATCCAGTTGCACAGTTTTAAAGGAATAAAAAAGTAAGACAACAATCATTTTAAAGGCGCCTAACAAGCAAAGGAAAGGGGAGGGGAGGAGAAGAGAGGAAAAGAAAGGGGAAAAACACAAATGCCTGTAATAAAAAATGGAAACCACCAGCCTGGGAAGATGGAGCTGATCCTTTTGCGGCTTCCACTGCATTCATCATGGATGTGATAGCAGACTGCGTTCCTGTGAGGAAACTCTGCGAAATGACCCCAACAGATCCACAGAGGGGTTCCCAGTCTTATCAGCGCTGTGAGCGGCCCAAGAACAGGGACTGCACACGGGAAAGGCTAAACCCGGCGGACGCTGCCGACTGCAGAGGTATGGACATACTGCTACTCTTCACCAGCACAAGAAGGTATGAGGAAAAAAAGGAGAATGTTGGGGGAGGGGCTATGCCTTTAATTTATGCTATTCACTAGTCCTGAAGGAGGAGTCGAGGCGGAGCTCTATCACAGGTATGCTGCCATGGAGGCACCAGGAAAATGTTTTATTTCTTGGCACACAAATAGAGCTTGCTTTTGGTGCTATTTGATCACCTTTGTGTTTTATTTTTTTATTTTTTTCTATAAACACAAAAGACCGAGTTTAAAAAAGAAATAAATGGATATTTTACCCACTTCAGCACTGGGCCTATTCTGGCACTTCTCTCCTTCATGTAAAAATCATAAATTTATGGCTATAAAATTACTTCAAAACACCAAACATTATATACTTTTTTGGAGCAGACACCCTAGGGAATAAGATGGCGGTCATTGCAAATTTTTATCTCGCTCGGTATTTGCGCAATAAATTGTCAAACGCCTTTTGTTTGCTAAAAATATTACAAAACAGTAAAGTTACGCCCATTTTTTTGGTATAATGTGAAAGATGTTGTTATGCTGAGTAAATAGATACCTAACACGTCACGCTTTAAAATTGCGCACACACATGGCATGACACCAAACTTCAGTACTTAAAAATCTCCCTAGGCGATGCTTTAAATTTTTTTACAGGTTACCATTTTGGCATTACAGAGGAGGTCTAGTGCTAGAATTGTTGCACTCGTTCTAACGCACGCAGCAATAACTCACATGTGTGGTTTGAACGGCGTTTACATATGAGGGCGGGACTTATGTGTGTGTTCGCTTCTGAGCGCGAGCTACCGGGGACATGGGCCTTTTTTCTTATTTTTTTTTATTTTATTTTTTTTGTATTTCTTACTCTTTTTTTTTTTGGGGGGGGGGGGATCACTTTTATTCCTATTACAAGGAATGTAAACAACCCTTGTAATAGGAATGTGTGTGACAGGTCCTCTTTATGGAGAGATGCGGGGTCAATAAGACCCTGCATCTCTCCTCCAGGTTGGAAAGCATGATATTGGTCCAAAAAAAACACCAATCTCATGCTGACAGCTGAGATCACGGCTTGGTTAACATACGGGAACACGGCATGATGTCATAACATCGTGCCCGCGCCTCCGACGGTCATAGAGATGACTGATGACCATCTGGTCACCAGTCATCTCCAAATCGTTCTCCGAGCCCCAGATGGCACGGGAGAGCCCGGAGAAGCACCGGATGGTGGCAAGAGAGGGGGGACGTCCCCTCCCCCCGCCTATAAGAACAAACAAGCGGCGGAACTGCCACTATGATCGTTTTTATTGTGCACAGAATCGCCGGCTGAAAAGAATGATATCTGAATGATGCCTGCAACTGCTCCCAACATTCAGATGTCACCGCACAAAGCCAAGGATGTCATTTGACGGTGGGCGGTAGGAAACTGGTTAATATTTTTAAAAAAGGTAATTTTTCTTCTTCATTGATGTACACTGAGACTGCACTGATGGGCACCAATAAGGTGGCAAGGGTGGGCACTGAGAGGTGGCATTGCTATTTGGCACTGGTGGGCAGTGAGAAGTGGCACTGCTAGGTGGCAATGATAGTTGGCAGTGATGGGCATTGATTGGCACCAGTGGTGGGCATTGATAGGTGGCACTGGCAGGGGCTACTAATTGTCACAGATGATGCAGAATTGCCTCTTCCTCTTCGGGCCCCATGTCCCTTGCACATAAGCCGGTGATTGCCTTTTTTATGCTCACGCTGTCAGCACAAGGAGAAAACAAAAACCATTACCCAGCTATTGTTTACATCACGTGATCAGCTGTCATTTGCTGACAGCTGATCACATGGTAAAGGGCAGGGATCGGCCCCTTACTCGGATCTGTCATCACCTGAGTCTCAGTGACTCTGTGACCACAGCGCGCGCAAAGGGGAGGACGTTTATTGACGGACTCCCGGCAATTGAGGACCATGCTGTGGCCGTCGATCAGTTATAGCTCTGATCTCAAGTGATTAAAGAGGGTCTAAATGGGCCATTGACATGCATTACAATTCAACTTAGGAGTGAGTCTTTGAAAAGTTAAACTAAATAATTTGGCCACTTTATCCTTCCAACGAATTCACTTCCTGTCACAGCCACACAGGAAGTGAGGGGAAAATCCCTAACAATGTCTTTCCTTGGGGACACACAGGTCAGTCTAAATACTTTCCCCATTATACACATTGCACTCCAGCATATTGCAGGGTACACCACAATTTATTAGGTAGTTTGGACTGTGGGGTTTATTTACTAAAGGCAAATCTACTTTGCACTACAAGTGCACTTGCTGTATATCTGAGGGGGACATGCAAGCCAAAAAAATCATCTTGGCTTTTACATGATTGTAACATCCAATCACCAGTACTTTCCCTCAGATTTTCAGCAGCTACACTTTTACTGCAGAGTGGATTTGTCTTTACTAAACCCCAAACTACCCAATGATTTGGAGTGTACACAACAAAGTGCTAGAGTGCAATTTGCTTAATGGGGACACTAGTTAGATTGATCTGTGTGTCCCCAAGAAAAGCCATTGGTAGGGTTTTACCTTCACTTCCTGTTTAGCTGTGTGATAGGAAGTGAAGCCAATGTTAAGAAAAGGGAGACCAAGGCCAAACTACAAAAAAAAAAAAAAAAAAAAAAAAAAATTCTAAACAAAAAAAAAAAAAAAAAAACACACACAGGGGTTCTAACACTTACTTTGTTTCCCTCAAAATGCCCACAATTAGAATTGTATGGCCTTGAGCTATTTTTAAGTGCAGTGCTCTAAATCAGTGCTTCTCAAGTACCTCTAACAGGCCATGTTTGCAGGTTTTCCTTCATCTTGCACATGTGCTTTAAATCACGGTCAATGGTTTTGATTTTTGGACAGCAATTCTCGATAAGATAAATTCACAAAACATGTCCTGTTGGGGGTACTTTAGGACTGAGGCTGAGAACCACTGCAGTAAAAAAAAAAGGAAAAAATGAATACTTACCGCTCTGTATTTTTCATTTCCTGGTGACTCTCAATGGCAGCACACAATACAATACATGCATATACTACCATGAAGGCACCAGGGTAGACAAATTACACCTGTTTTGTTTTGACATGCCAATCAGCTGTCACATTTGTTGCAAAGAAAACACAAAACAAACATCAAAATTTTGCATCTAATTTTATTGTTCAACAAAAACAAAAAGGGAAGGCAAAATAAAAAACATGGACAATTTGAAACAGTTACAGACTCAACATCTTGAGCAATTTTTGGCCAAAAAATGCAGCAGACAATTAAATCAGAGTGAACAAACAACACACATTAACAACATCAGAATTATTTCAGGGGAACATTTCCCCCACACAAAAAAATATACAATCCACAAAATAAACCAATCACTTGTTTTGCAAAGACATAACAAATAAAATACATGTGTTACAAACACGATAAGGACACCAACATGTAAAACACACACACACACACACACACACACACACACACACACACACACACACACACACACACACACACACACACACACACACACACACACACACACACACACACACACACACACACACACACACACACACACACACACACACACACACACACACACACACACACACACACACACACACACACACACACACACACACACACACACACACACACACACACACACACACACCTCTTCTCAAGGCAAACGACCGAATGCTCTGTGAGCTTTATATAACATAGGTTTGTGTGCTGATGAGGCAATTGAAAACACATGCACAGTCCATGAAACACCCAAAATGCAAGTTCTCCCAATGTAGAGACTGAAATTCAAAGTGGGTACACCTGTTAAGATCTCCTTCAATTTCTTACCCATAAAAACACTCTGAGTGAGCATGCCCAGAAATATCCAGGCGCTGTTCACACACAAAAAGCACGCCAAAAAAAAACTAACTGGCTGGGCATGTGCAGAACAAAACCAATGCAGCTAGCAAAAAATAACTCCCCCCGTCCAAAATTAAGCACATCATCCAGCATGCTACAAAATTAGAGATGGGACAATCTCCCCTCCCCCCCACCAACAAATCCCATTGCAGTCTATGGGAACTGACTTGTTAAATTTGCTAGTCCCCACTTGGCTGGCTTATCTTCTAGGTATTGGCCTTAAAATGGGGGCCCAGGTCCCACCCTAAGGGACATATATCAATGTCACCAATTTGGAAAACACCAAAAACAAAACAAGGAGAAGTGCCTTTAAATATGCCAAATTGCTTAAGGGCCATTTCACACCACATGCAGTCCATTGCGTTTTTTATGCATCCAAAATGCATGGAAAGTTGGTTATATGGTTCTAAATGGCAGTGTTTGTTCCAGTGCGTTCCAGTTCCACCAAAAAAGTAGAACATGCTGCATTTTACCTGCACTGGACTGTACTGGAACGCATCAAAACACATCAGAAACGCACTGGAACGCACAGGAACACACCTAAATGCACCAAAAACGCACTGGAACACACTTGTCCTTATCTATGGTTAATAAAAAAGAGGGGTGAAAAAAAAGCACTGGACTGCATCAAAAATGTACCAAAAATGCACTGGAACGCATTAAAAAAGTGCATGCAGAAAAGCACCTGGAACGCATCCGGATTGCGTTTCTATGGTGTGAACTGGCCCTTCAGATCTGGCATGGATTTTAAGGGGAACTCCACCCCAAATTTAAAAAATATGGCGTGGAGTCCCCCTAAAAATCCATACCAGACCCCTTATCCGAGCACATAACCTGGCCGGCCGCAGGGGAAGAGGGGAGGACGAGAGAGCGGCCCCCCTCCCTCCTGAACCGTACCAGGCCACATGCCCTTAACATGGGGAGGATGTCCCCATGTTGATGGGGACAAGGGCCTCATCCCCACAACCCTTGCCCGGTGGTTGTGGGGGTCTGCGGGCGGGGGGCTTATCGGAATCTGGAAGACCCCTTTAACAAAGGGGACCCCCAGATCCCGCCCCCTCCCATGTGATATGGTAATGGGGTACAAATGTACCCCTACCATTTCACAAAGAAAGTGTAAAAAATGGAAAAAATGACAAGAGCCGGTTTTTGACAATTCCTTTATTAATGTCTTTTCTTTTCTTCCATCTTCTTCTTCTTCTTCCATCTTCTTCTTCCATCTTCTTCTTTTCTCCATTCGGGTTTCTTCCTCCATCTTCCTCTTCATCTTTATCTTCATCTTCATCTTCCTTCTTCCTTCGGTCTTCTCGTCCAGCATCTTGCCCCGGCGTCTTCCCTTCTTCTTTCTTCTCCGCCGCTCCGTTTGAATTGGAGGTTCCCGCTGTGCGACGCTTCAGTTCTTCAGTTCCCCATCGGGTCCGCGTAAATCCGGTGACCCCGCCCCTCTCTGACGCACATGGATTTCACGGGGACTTTCCCCGTGGTGACAGAGGGGGGCGGAGCCACCGGGTGTAAGCGGACCAAGTGGAGAACTGAAGCGTCGCACAGCGGGAACCTCCATTTTAAACGGAGCGGCCGGAGAAGAAAGAAGAAGGGAAGACGCCGGGGCAAGATGCTGGACGAGAAGACCGAAGGAAGATGAAGATGAAGAGAAAGATGAAGAGAAAGATGGAGGAAGAAACCCGAATGGAGAAAAGAAGAAGGTGGAAGAAGAAGATGGAAGAAGAAGAAGAAGGAAGAAGATGGAAGAAAAGAAAAGACATTAATAAAGGAATTGTCAAAAACCGGCTCTTGTCATTTTTTCCATTTTTGACACTTTCCTTGTGAAATAGTAGGGGTACATTTGTACCCCATTACCATTTCACATAGGGGGGGGGCCGGGATCTGGGGGTCCCCTTTGTTAAAGGGGTCTTCCAGATTCCGATAAGCCCCCCGCCCGCAGACCCCCACAACCACCGGGCAAGGGTTGTGGGGATGAGGCCCTTGTCCCCATCAACATGGGGACATCCTCCCCATGTTGAGGGCATGTGGCTTGGTACGGTTCAGGAGGGAGGGGGGGCCGCTCTCTCGTCCCCCCCTTTTCCCCTGCGGCCGGCCAGGTTATGTGCTCGGATAAGGGGTCTGGTATGGATTTTTGGGGGGACTCCACGCCATTTTTTTTTTAATTTGGGGTGGAGTTCCCCTTAAAATCCATGCCAGATCTGAAGGGCCTGGAATGGATATTTGGGGGGAACCCGCACGTCATTTTTTTAAAAAATTTGCAACGGGGTTCCCCTTAATATCCATTCCAGACCTGAAGGGCCTAGTTATGGAATTTGGGAGAACCCCCACACTTTTTTTTTTTTGGTTAGCAAAGACTTTCTATAACCTTTCTCTATAGTGCCGGGAGCCGACAATTCATTACAGCCGCGGCTGCTTTTAAATGTTTTTTTTTTTCCTTTAGAAATGTCATTTTGCTGGCGCAATGGAAAGTTCAGGGCTGCGCCTGTTCAACTTATGCAAATTAGTTTACATGACTTGACATTTACTAAGATTTTGCCGGCGCAGTGAACCGGCGCATTTAAACCATTGAAATTCCTGCGCCGAGCTCAAAAAAACCTCCCGCAGCTCGTATCGTACTTGCTGGCGCAGCGGGCTGGTTTTGAAAAAGTTACTTTCCCACTCTATTTTGGGCATATTAGTTATTTGGGCAGGTGTCACTACACTTCCTCACATCACCCCATGTCACCCCCATTATATTCTCCCTTCCAGCTTCTTTATATTTAGATTTTAACATGCCCTGCGCCAGGTCCATAGTGGCGCACTGAGCGCCTCCTCCCGGGCGCAGAGAACACTATAGTAAATGGCAAATAGGGCTGCGATACCGGCGCTATTTTTTTGTAAATACCAAAACAGCCATTGCGCACGCAGATGCGCCAATACTCATGGCGCAAACGTATGGTAAATCAGCCCCTCTGTCTCTACATTTCCTGGAAGGAATATTTACTGTCACATTTGAAGTGATCCCCACCAGATTCTCAGTGTTCAGTATTTTGCTACAGTCACGCTGTAAATTATTGCATGGTTTAAATGCTGCGCATTAAAATCTTCTTTAGAATGGTACAATAATGAACAATAATGAACTTGTTTTGCTGCTGATATTCACACAGAGTTTTGACTAACTTTTTGCAACATTTTTAATGCCGATCTCATGAATATTTATTTTTATTTTATAGAGCAAGATCTCCTTAATATTATATATATATTATTTATTTTATTTTTTTTACAAAATTTTGAATACCGATCTGCATTTAAAATTATTATTTAATTTCTAGTGATCTCCATGATTTGATTTTAAATTTTGTTGTGTCAAGTTACCTCAATTAACATTATTATCTTGTATTTTTTGACCTTCAAGGAGATTGGTTGGTGTTATCTGTCCCTTTTTAATTAGACTTTTTTTATTTTAAATGTACCTGCCTACTCACAAGCTAAATTTTGTAGTTTAATACAAACACATAGGCAAGTATTAACTGTAAAAATAAATTCCATTTATTCTGGTATATAAGACAATAAATAGAAGGCAGTGCTGGAGAACCTCATGCAATTTGTGCATCCTTGGGACCCCAGAGCACACATCAACTCTGTGTGGACACTAAAATTGGGACCTTGAGAAGCACATCCAGTTGGGAGCACAATCTGGTCCTGGACTCCCAGAGGTCAGATATATGTGTGAGATATATGTCCCAAGTCTGTGGTACTACAACAGCCTGCCTTCTGTCAGACCTCATTAAAGCAAGGCCATCACTTTCTAGTCTTCTTGGTAACCTTCTTTGCAGGCTTCCCTGCAGCCTTCTCTGCAGCCTTCCTCTGCGTGGTTGGAGCCTGTGGCACTGGAGGTGTACTTGTGTCAGGAGGAGGAGAAGGAGGTGGAGGACGTGGAGAAGGAGAAGGAGGTGGAGGAGGAGGTGGAGAAGGCTGGGCGACCTCACAAATGGCAGTATTTGGGGTAATTGTCCCCATCAACCCCTTATTTATTAAGCAGGGGCTCACATAGGAGGCATTGACCCATCGCCATCTGATTCATTTTTGCACCAACTTGGGCGGCATAGCCCTGTTCAGTCGTGGTTGGCTCTTGGAGGGTGGCATGTGCCTCTCTTATCAGGACCATTGCTGCCTCACTCACGTTCCTATCCCTCCTGGTCCTTCTTGTTAGAAGGTGGATGGGAGGCACCTGACATCTTGTTCTTGTTCTGCCACTTGGCCCAGCCACCTCCTGTCTGCCACTGGGCCCTGCCTCCTCCTGTCTGCCACTGGGCCCTGCCTCCTCCTGTCTGACAGTGGGCCCTGCCTCCTCCTGCCTGACACTTTCCAGCCCCTCATCCTGGCTGAGGTCTTCCTGTGTATGAAAAAGGGACATAGTTTGAGTTTTTGGTTCATCAATCACACACAAATTTTCAGCTCATGACTGTTGCAAATTGAATGTAAATAAATAGAAAAGACTATCATTCTGACCCCAGAAGTTTTCATTCTTCTCCCATACTTTTTGGGCCACTACTGTCTATTGATATGTAAAACACTTTTTAATCATAATTTTTTTCGGCCATATTAACATCTTATTTACAGCATTAATTTTTATCACAATAAATATTAGAAAATACTATACAAGACCTCTGAGAAGCCAGAACCATAAAGCGCTCCTTCCTGTTTTAGTATCCAGCTGATGGATGGTTGCTGTGGGCATCCGTATATGCACAAATGGGAGCAGGGTCTCGAGCGCTGCTGTCCTTACCCCTTTTTTCCTATGGATTGGGTTCTTTGTCTCCCACAGAGCGGGCAGCTCCCTTAATCTATCAATGAATTCTATTAAGAAATCTTTCTCTAGAAATGGATTCATTATTTCTGTAAGACAAAAATACTAATGTCAGTCAGTCTAATAAACTCTAGTAATCTTTATCCCCATATAGGCCTCAATCTCTATGCAGTATAGGCCAATGATGTCCCAAGTTAAAATCATACCTTCGGTGAGACGTTCGTTGATTTTACTCCTATCTCCGCACACAGAACGTAGTTACGTCACGTGTGTTAGCTTTATATACACTACGCATGCGTGAAACTCCGCACACGTCGCCCGCCCATGACGTTCTTTCTCGACTTTTCCCCGCCCCTTCTCTTTCGGCGCGCAGACGACATGGCAGAGCCACAGCAGGTGTCTGCTAATTCCTCTAACGATGAGACAAGCCCAGAGCGTGAAACGTCACGATCAAGGAGGCGATACAATGCATCTAATATGTCCTTCGTGGAGATGGCAGAGATGGTAGACATATTGAAAAAGTCGGATTATGATGGCAAGCATGGGCCGTATACCCACCCTAATCTAAGGAAGGCCAAAATCATGAAGAAAGTAGTTAAAAGTCTGAAGAGAAATTTTGGGGTACGCAGATCAAAGGAGCAGCTTAGAAAGAGGTGGTCTGACCTGAAACGGAGGGAGCCAGAGCAGTTAAGGAGTATTAAGAGAATGCTAGAAAAAAGTAAGTACCGTATATACTCGAGTATAAGCCGACTCGAGTATAAGCCGAGGTACCTAATGTTGCAACAAAAAACTGGGAAAACTTACTGACTCGAGTATAAGCCGAGGGACAACAATGCCTCAGTGTTCCCATCCTTACTGTTCCCATCCTTACTGTTCCCATCCTTACTGTTCCTATCCTCACTGTTCCTATCCTCACTGTTCCTATCCTCACTGTTCCCTATCCTCACTGTTCCTATCCTCACTGTTCCCTATCCTCACTGTTTCCTATCCTCACTGTTCCTATCCTCACTGTTCCCTAGCTCACTGTTAACTATCCTCACTGTTCCTATCCTCACTGTTTAAATTTTACATGTAAATAGTACCTGAAAAAAAGTTGCGGCTGCGGCGTCCATCGTTCAAATCCCGCGGTCTCTTCCTGTTCCTTCCGTGATAGGCGATTCTCATCAGACACTCTCCGCCTATCACGAACGTTCTCTCATCCTCAGTTTCCCAGCAGACACTGTGTTGGGTGTTCCGCCAATCACAGACGTCTGCTGGGAAACTGAGGATGAGAGAACGTTTGTGATAGGCGGAGAGTGTCTGATGAGAATCGCCTATCATGGAAGGGACCAGGAAGAGACCGCGGGATTTGAACGATGGACGCCGCAGCCGCAACTTTTTTCAGGTACTATTTACAATGTAAAAACTTTCGCTGACTCGAGTATAAGCCGAGGGGGGGACTTTCAGCCCAAAAAAAGGGCTGAAAATCTCGGCTTATACTTGAGTATATACGGTACTTTCCTGTGTTCCTATTATTGTATTTCAGAACTTGTATGTTGCTCCATGTTGTTGCTTTTTACTATTGGACCTTAGAAAATGTAATCTCTAAAAATTTAGTGGGCACAGTAATCGGTCGTTACAGACACATCGTTCACCCACTACATACAATGTTTTTGGAAGATACAGGGTAAAAAACAATTTTGACTTGCCTGTTTGTATTCCATAAATGTTATCACATTGTTATCTACTGTAGATGATGTGACTAGAATGAATTGCAAACTTGATTCAGTGTAAAGGAGAGGACACTCAAGCAGCTGTTTACACATCTGCACTCTGGAGCACTATAGTGTGGGCCTCCAGAACAACCTTTTTAGGGTGTCCCACACAGGTGCTCCAGTGGATTCTTGGCGTGTCTCCATGTGTGAAACTTGTCACAAAAGGGTGAGAAGTCAAGATTTGGGTTTTTGAAAAGGAATTTAATTGTATCTTAACACATAGTGGTATTGTGGATACGTAATAAGCGTGTGCCGCGTCCTATAGTTATAGAAAAGGGAATTGTGGGAGACTTTGGACTTTATAGGCACAAATTAAAGCAGAATACAATTATGAAAAAATATAACAATTTTATTGATTTACAAAAAGTAACATTAAAAAGATTTCCTAAAAACCATTTAAGCAATTATATGTATGGGCCGACCAGGTACAATCACTGAGGGATACAAAGTATACAATAACAGTAGGATCTGTAGGAGAATGATTCTCCAAATACCGTAGAGTCCAAATGGTTAGCTAGATACCGACAGTGAAGACTAGAATTGTAATACCCAGTGGGTCCACAGCTTTAACAAGTTTCGCGTGAAAACACGCTTCTTCAGAAAGCAACAGCATACAAAGCTAATGAAATAGAAATACAATGTATTAGAAATATCATAGTTACCTAATGGATGCTTGTATAGATAAAAATACATACATAAGAAGAAAAGAAACGGAACTAGTCAACCGAACAGCAGCTCACAGGACAGAAAAAGGACATGAAGGCACATAGTCCATGAGGACACAAACCAATCATGGGGGCATGGTAAACAATAAAACCATTGATATGTATATATTATGGACAAGGGGAATTTGGTAAATGTGTAGATTAATTGGGGTGCTTGATGGAGCATATAGTATAGCCATAGAATTGGAAAAGTATTGAAAAGATAACTGAACAGCTACTTGGTAAGTAATACTCACACTCAAAAGTCTTTACGTTTGAATGTCACTGGAGTAGGATCCAATATCATTACAGAAGCCCTACCAGGGTGGGCTGAGGACTATTGGAATGGGAAGGGAAGGTGGGGGAAGGTAGGGAGGGAAGGGAGAGAGAGGAAAGGAACAATTCTAGGGCAGAAGATAGGACATGGGAGAAGGACGGGAGGGGAAGGGAAAAAGGGGGAAGGTAAGGTGTGGGAGGGAATGAAAGAAGGGGTAAAATTGCCAGTTAGAACCGATGCCAGCCGAGCCAATGGTGAGGCAATCCAAGTAGTTGTTAAGCTAGAACAAAAATCGTTTGAATGAGCTGATTGGTATATAAAATATGCCTGTAATAGCAGTATGTATAATGTAGTACTCACCCTAAATCGCTGGGGTGAGACTAGATTGGTAATAGATTCAAATTCTGATGGTCTCCAAGCGATTAATATTGAACTGATAGAGAGGGGATATGTATATCATAGCGGAAATTAAACAAGCCGCAATGTCCAGTTGTCAGTGGATAGACCACATTGGTTTAGAAGATATGTATGTTCACTATTAAAACCACAAGAAAAAATAATAAAAAGAGGGGAGACCGTCAGTATACTAATATCAGATAAATTCAAAAGAATATTAATAGCAGCTAAGCAGGATACATAGAACAAAAAGGTAAAACACTGTATCCTTACCATTGAATAAGTGGCTAGCAATTAGCCTGAATGGTAACAGAGAAGTGACTGATTAAGCGAATGGTATAGGAAGCTGCAAAACAGGTGTAGAGAAACAACAGGGCCCTGTGTGGGCGCAAACATTAGCCTGGAATGACCATGTTAAGGCAGGAATGGTTATCACAGAAAAAAAGCAAAATTGAAAGATGTGTACCTGTAGTATCGGCGCGGCTGGCAACGGAGCAAACGGGCAGTGATGTTGTGTGACCTAGTTGACACGCTGGAAACAGCGTGTTTAAGTAGCCATGTCCCATCGCTGATGCGTCAGTCCGTCAGGGCGGAGTGACGTCACCGGCGTCGGCCGAACACCAAGTGCGACGAGAGCCGCCCATTCAATGGGAGGAGCCCATGACCGGCGGACTCCACGTAAGCACAAGGTAACCAGGCAACCAGTCGAGAGCAAGGGAAACGCTCTCGAAGGATACATGGATGCGTCATCAACCTCAAGGGGAGGGGAGGGGGAGGGATGGGGATAGGAGGTGTGTAGATGACGCTGAGCGGCCGCATGACGGATTGAATACAAGGATAATGAAGAGCATGTCCAGTGCTGTAATAGAGAACGCCGGTCGGCATGACTGTTCCAAGCAAAATAGACAATAAATAACGACAAATCTAATGGTATCATAAAAGTCAATCAAAAAAAACCATAAATTTTACAAATCTCAATTTAAGTGGCCGCCATAGCAGACACAGCAATATGTCTATTACAGTAAC